>OY282450.1:77937912-78662936 GCA_958295655.1 Palloptera scutellata | reverse complement strand
AATTAATATCAATATCGCGTAAAAACTTCACGATCTTCAAAAACTGATGTGTTGTAAAATAGAAGATAAATTTCATAAAATATAAAAAAAGATATTGTCACTAATTTATTGTTATTTTCAATAGGTCTCCAATTTATTAGAAAATCAGTCTTCTTTTTCTTTCTTTCTTCTTTTAATGGCACAACAGCCCATGGAGGGCCTAAGCCGAGCTTTTCGCTTTTCGAAAATCATTAACAAATAATAATATGTTGTTAAAATTTCAAGTTATAAGAAAAAATTTCACATACTACAGAGAATAACTCAATGTTTTCAAACTGATTTTCTATGCGCCTTAATAATAAATATTTTAATTGGTATACATAACTTTTAAGGAGATTACAAGCTTTGCCCTTCCAAATGTCTCTTTCTCTATTGGCAACACAGAGCAAAGTGTTTCCATTAGGCTCCATCATTTTCAATGAGCTTCCCTTCCCACTATGGTGATGCAGATTGATGTAGTTTTTTTTTTTATGATGTGATTTCTGGTAATTTTTGATCTACCCCGTTTTCTGTAGATTCTATTCCATGGTCTCAAGGCGCTAATAATTTTTTTTTTATCAATTAAAGAAAGCAGTTTGAGGTTGGCGAATAATTTCACATACCATGAAAGTGATGTTGCTGTTGGTAAGTGCAACCTACACTTGTGAACCACTGGCTTCAAGTTGTACTCCGGATTTTCTTACATTGGGGCCCCTAGATATTCAAGCGGATTCATATACCTGAGGCAAATTACCACTGGATAATTTGGCTGCCATACTTAAAGATGTGGAATTTTTTTATTTTTTTGTTGTTGTAATTTTTTGGTTTTTTGCTCTACTGTATGCTAAATACTAAACTGTGATTTTGCTAATTGCTAATCTTTTAATACTACGATTTAAATAGTTTGTTTTTTGGTGGTTAATTGAATTTAGTTGGTGCTGGCACCGCTGGTTCCGTTGTGGCCTCTTTACTCTCCAAACACTGTAATGCATCCACGGTGCTTTTGATAGAGGCCGGTGATAGATTTGGCTTCATCAGCAAAATTCCATTGCTAGCAACATTTCAGCAGAAGGGTTTAAACGATTGGGCGTTCCTGTCCGTGCCACAGAAACATTCATCAAAAGGACTAGAGCAACAGGTAAATTTATCATAGGCTCGTACTCTATCAGCTAAACTCAACTGAATTATCTTTGCTTTACTTTGTGATTAGCGTCAATGTTTGCCACGCGGAAAAGGACTCGGGGGTTCGGCCCAACTCAATTATATGCTGCATTTCGATGGTCATCAATGTGATTTTGATGTGTGGTCGTCGAGCGCTCATAATCTCAGCGATTGGCAATGGAATGCAGTGCAGCCATTTCTAAAAGCGGGTAGCGCGAAATCACATGAGCTACTCGAAATTCCGACACACTACTCGAAAATCACTGAGGCACACTATCATGCAGAATCGGAGTTCGCGCACAAGCCGTGGTTATTTCGGCGTGCCCGTTATAATATCAAAAATGGGCTACGCTTCAGTGTGTACCAGCGTTTCTTGCAGCCAGTGCTGAAAAATCGCAACCTGCGAATTATGACGAATGCGTTAGCGAGAAAAGTACAGTTATTGAAGAAAGAAAACGGTGAATTTGTGGTGCAATCACTGCTGATTGGTATGAAAGATGTCGAGACGCGTAAGGAGCAAGTTTTCAATGTCGAAATCCGCAAGCAGTTGATTTTATGTGCAGGCGCATATCAAACGCCACAATTGCTGCTCGCTTCAGGCATTGGTGATGCAGAGCAATTACTGCAAAACCTGAAAGTTACCCCTCAACTGCATGTGCCACAAGTGGGCAAAAATTTACATGATCATCTCAATTTGCCCATATTCGTTTCAATTGGTGTAAGCGGTCCCACCTTAAATCACCGTTCGCTTTTCGATCCATTGAGCCTGTTCAATTATCTAACAACCGGCAATGGGCATTTGGGGAATTTTGGCGTTGTAGCACACATTGATGCCATCTTGCAAGACCATTTCGGTTTGACATTTTTCGCTGCTGGTGCTATTGATGAAACCGCACTCATGTCGATTTCGAATTTTAAGCGTGCCCATTTTCGTGCGCTTTTTCCTCGCTATCACAATGCCACACAGGAGGGTTTCGTTTTAATATCGACATGTTTCCAGCCGAAGTCACGTGGAACGGTTACTATTGCATCTGGTGGAAATATTCGAAAAAATCCAATCATCGACCCGAATTATTTGAGTGAGCTGGCTGATGTTGCCTGCACTATACGGGCTATACGTGCTGCTGTTGAGGTAATCACCTCCGATGCATTTTCAGCGCTACATCCGCTTATACATTGGCCTAAGATAAAAGAGTGTACAGAATTTGGTCCATTTGAACGAGATTATCAGTTGAACACACCAGCAGATAAATATTTGGAATGTGTTATCCGTCATGTGGGTTTGGGGTCACATCATCCGGGTGGCACTTGCTCAATGGGTACATCGGTGGCGAATAGTGTGGTTGACGCACAATTAAGGTAATTTGTGTTTACTTCTTTAATATAGGTTAATTGTTTGCATTTACAAGTCAAGGTCTAAGGGGATCAGGGTGTGAAAAAAATTCCAGTCAAATAAATGACTTCAATGAAGTATTATTAACTATTTAATTTATGTTTTTAGTACTCACTTCTTAAAAAAATAAGTTTCTATTCCATTGTGCATTCTCTGAGAAATACGATCCTGGAAGATCCTTACAGAGCCTTTTTTTTATTCAGTGTGTAGGCACTCAATTGATAATGTAGCGATTTTCTTGATATGGCATTTCCAGATTCCTTTGAAGCAATCAAATCAAGTAAAGTTCTTTATGAAAAGAAGGCTTCTGGGCCACATCGGGTTTGAGTGAAGTGGATTTCATGCAGATTTGTATTCCTGGAATGATCTTCCTAAGTTTTGCCATTTTTATGTATTTTTGTTTGCTTTGCTCCTTTATAAGAAATGGTTCAAAATTGGAAATTCCTATTTCTTTTAATTTGTTTACCAAGTAAGAAATTAAATTCCTTCACTCCTTATTTTGTAATGGTTAATGCTTTAATTTTCTTATTGAACTCTTCCAGATTACACGGTGTAAACAATTTACGTATTATTGATGCTAGCGTATTGCCCACACCAATTTCTGGCAATCCAAATTCAATTATTGTGGGCATGGCTGTAAGAGGTGCTACTATGATCTTAAAAGAAGAATTACAGAATGAAATGAGTGAAAAGAATGACTTTTAATTGAGAAAGGAATGCATTATCCACGCAACTCATCACTGGAACTCTTTATTTGAAAGTGAAATGAATCTCTTTGACATAGTTTAAATAAAACATTTTGTTTTTTTTTTAAATATAATTTTACATTTACTTTTGAAGTTTTGCAGTTAAATTAAATAAGTAAGTAGTATACAAAATAATTGTTTAGAATAATTAAATAATAAATGCCTTTGCATTGAGAGTATTCATGTGCTTTATGAGTAAGGATTTTAGCCAATGTGAACTTCAACTAACAGCTTTTTTCTATTGCAGTAGACTCAATCATTCAAGTTTTACCTCAAATACTGCTTGGAGTTATCTTGAAGTGCTCATAAAGAAAGATAAAAGTAAGATAATTTTCCTCCAGGTTTTTGGAAGTTTACTTCTTTAGAATCTTTTTTATATTTACGGGGGGTAGAAGATGATCGTGGCAAAGCAGAAATTGTCACGGAAATGAAGGTCAGCGCCCTCCATCGTCAAGTGTGAAAAACATGAGGATGCATATGTATGTACACATAACTGATGGTAGCACATATGCATCCACTATGCGCCCTCTATCAATCGATAGAGGATTCCTCTATTCGTTTATCGATTGATAGAGGGCTCTGCCTAACAGTTTCTACTGAAATTTGACATTTCAAACTAAAATTTTATATTTCAAACAAAAATGGTTAGAAATTTCTGGAGCTGAAGGAATGAGAGAGTAGAGACTCAAAAAAACAAACGCAAGGCACAAAGATGTGGCGATTGTGTTACGATAAAATCTCCAGCAAAAACTTCGGCTCAGAGACAGCGAGAATATAGACTTCGTCGAGAAAAGGGATATTAGGCGTCAGATTCTGCTATCGTGAGAAAAAACGTAATAACCAGCACCGAAAGATCGCGAGAGTGTGGACTTCGGAAGCAACTTGAGGCACAGCAGAATTCTAATTTCATTGAAAAACAACTCGCAAAGACTAATGCGGAGAGACAGCATGAATGGCAAATGAAATCATTAGAGCCAACATAACACTCATGTCATTGAGTCCGAGGAAGGTCCTCAGATTATACAGCACCAGGTAGGTAGTCATTGCGGTGACCGAATTCCCAGCTTCTCAAAAGAAGATTTACTTGATAATTTGATTGAAAATCTTCCTCCGTCGAAAATAAACAACTTGCATCAGCACAACAAAACATAGGCGAGATTTGCCAAGTTTCTAGTCAACCTCATAACATTTACGAGTTCTCAGACTGGCAAGTGGCAAATTTTCTTGAGATCATACAACTTGAATGTTTTGACGATAATGATGATTATTATAATGATGATAATAATGATGTTGATGATAAGATTAAAATTATAATGATTTAGCAAATAAATTCGCATGTTTTGAGTATGAATATTTTGATGGAGATGATGAACCTGAACTTTACAAGGCTTATCGTTTGCATAAATGAGCACATAAATATTTCAATGTCTGTCATGTCTGCGATAGACTCTGGTTTTTACTATATTACTAAACCTAACCTCAAAACCCAAAACGCAAACGTTCTGAAGAAGTTAACTTCTGTAAGGCGTCCCACTGACGTACACAATTTTCTTTTACGCTTCATGATTTATGTCTGGATGTCGTCATCTGCTTTGGAAAATTAATTCACTTCAGCATTTGTGTGACTGTGCGTCATATGAGTTACGATTTGAGTTGCCAACTGTCACGAAGAGTGAGTTTACTCTATCTCAATTGTCTCTCTTTTCGTACGCTGACCAATTACTGACAGTAATTGGTTTCATTGAGAGTATTCATTATAATAATTCTCTCAACATGCGAAACATTTCATTTGAGTAGTATAATTTCCCTAAGATATTGCCACAATTTTGTTGTGCTATGTTTCCTAATGATAAATACTTAATTCTATATGTATGTATGTATGTATGTACAAAATGTATGTAGGAACTACTCGTCATTGTGCACTTTAGTCTTGATATTTATATTCCTGTGGGTGGGTGCATATTCTTACATCATTGTCTGAGATTGCAATTTAAATTTTGCTATAGGTACATACGAGTACATATATATGTATGTATGTATGTTTGTATGTATGTAAGTATAACTCATGGTCATTTAAAAATCATTTGAGATAATATTTTCTATACATACTTAGTATGTACTATATGTATATTCGACCATTTCGCTGATGCTAAAGCAACTTCCCCCTCTGTATTTGGATGTGTGTGTGTATGTGTGTGTGTGTGTGTGTGCATTTGTTTATGAGTATTTACATGGTGCAATAATTGAATTAAAGTTCTTGGTCATTGTGAATATAAAAGTAGATATATAAGGGGTGCCTTTTTTAATTCACATAAAAGTATGTATGTATTTGTAGAACTAAGTATGTACATGCACTTAACTAAGTTGGTGTAATCATTCATATTACATGAGTAATACTAAACAGGGTTGCATTTGTTGTATAGGAAAAACCGAGACGGTTTAATCTGGCTCACATTTAAAAGCAATTACTATGCAGTTTACCTAGGACGTTTTGTAAAGGGGTTTTCAATAGGGACATAATAAATTTGTATTTACCATACTAAATACAAACGCACTCTTAAATTAATGATTGTTTTTTTTTTTGATCTGACAAAATCAAACCGTCATTCAAGGTTTACATTTTGATTATGATGAAGTTCATGAACGAGCAACGTTTGGGAATTATTAAAAATTACCACCGCAACTGGGACCGCTTACTCCAATTTACGGTCGTAATAATCGTCCCACCAGACAGAGCTGTGGGTGCTACAGTGGATAAATTCGAGTCAACATATTCACTATTGAATATTCCTGTGCCAGTGAGGCAACGCACCGATCGAAGTACCGAACAATATCGCAGACCTATTTGAAGCGCCGAAACTTCGTCGATTGGGTTCTAGTGTAGTGCGTTGGCCTGCTACACAGAGTATCCGAGGTTCAAATCTCGGCAAAGGCAAAGTCAAATAGTAGAAACAAGAATTTTTCTACACGGAACAATCTCTTGGCAGACAATGGCAAACCTATAAGAGTACAAATTACCTAAGAAAAGCTTTCCACTTCGCCGTTCGGATTCGTCATAAAACTGTAGGTCCCTTCTGGGCTCAGCCGAGGCCCTCCGTGAGTGTGTTGTGCCATTAAAAGAAAGAAGAAGGCTTTGTCAATAACCAAAATATACAACAAATCCACATGTGCTTCAAGAGACTCCATTGCAACCACAAAAAGTGACCGCGTGATGTGGACTTCATGCCGGTGGTGTATGAAAGCCATATTTTTTCCGCGATGAACATGATTACCATGGAGTTCGCTGTCGTGCTATGTTGGTAGGCTAAATTCGGCCAGAATTGGATGGACCGTGATTCAGTGATATGTGATTCCAACAATATGGTACCACATGCCACACAGCTATTCAAACAATTGATCTATTGACGGGGAAGTTCGGTAATGGTGTAATCTCGAGAAATGGTTCGGCTCATGCGATTTACGCAGGATTTCTTTTATGGGGTTAAGCTTTTGATTTATATCAATAAGAGAAGCTCAGGATTAATATCGTACTCGAAATTGCCAACGTTCCGGCCAATATGTGCGGAAGAGTGGTGGAAAATTGGCTCCAAAGAATCGATAGCTGTAAACGTGCTGGCGGTGCTCATATGGCCGATATCGAATTCCATACTTAAATATATCATGTGCGCTACACCTGAAATAAATTTCAGCCTGACATCTCAATTATTCTGTGTTTTCT
The DNA here is from genome assembly GCA_958295655.1 of Palloptera scutellata. Classification (NCBI taxonomy): domain Eukaryota; kingdom Metazoa; phylum Arthropoda; class Insecta; order Diptera; family Pallopteridae; genus Palloptera; species Palloptera scutellata. The sequence goes on along the minus strand of OY282450.1, from coordinate 78,655,900 downwards.
CAATTGAAAACCCCTTTACATAACTAGGAGTAATTTTAGATATTAAATTTTTGGCGAGACCTGGTTTCTGGTACTTAATAATATTCGGTAATTATGATAAAGCACACTATACCACGTACACCACTCTCTCTCTCTCTCTTTCTCTATCTTTCTCTCTCTCTCTCTCTTTCTCTCTTTTGCAATACTGGCTACAAGAAAGTACTGCAAAACCCAGTAAAAGACTCTCAACTGACATATGACTTTCAAATATTATTCAAGGTACAGGTACTTTCAAATAGCCGGAAATAAGGTACATGTTCATGTCAAGTCCCCTGCAATTGATATATTGAGTTATTGGAAGTTTAGTGCCAGAACTAGGTGCTGAAAAATCCAGTAATAAGGCTTTGAACTGTTATATGAATTTCACATCTTATACAATGTACACTAAAGTGGGCGGAAATAAAGTTCATATTCAAGTCTCCAGTAATTGATATATTAAGTTATTGGGAGTCTAGTGCTAGAACTCTATTTTCGATAGCGAACACTCGTCGTGAGCTAGATGATGTGAAAGATTTTACTTTTCGAAATCTAGTAGGTAAAATTCTGTTGTTATTGGTTTCGATCGATAGCAAATTGGTTTCAAATGAAAAAGTACCAAAAATATTAGGAACTGCATCATTCGATTTTCAAAGACAGAGCAGCAAGAAAATAAATTATTTATGTATTACACATATGTGGGGTGAAATTAACTCTACTTCGTTCGTAGACAATCGTTCGGAGGGCCTAGGCTGAGCCCAGAAGGGACCTACAGTTTTACAATGAATCCGAACGGCGAAGTGGAAAGCTTTTCGTATATCAGACTTTTTTTTTCATCTTATTTTGTTAAATAATGGCTCGTGACACCTATTGATTTGTATCACAAGAGTTATGATATTTGAGAAAATTAAGACTTTCATTGCATCTAAACCAAAAACAAAAATATTTTTTCAGATCATTTAGTTCCCAAGGAGTATTCGAAAGCGTTTTATAGCGCTAGATTCCCAATGACCCAATCACGAGGGTAAAAGCATGAACTTTTTGTTCGCCCTTTCATCTCCTTCCCACTTGAAAGAGAATGTTTGGGTATAAAGTATCTTTCTCTCCCTTCCCGATACGAGTATACTTATATTTAGATCGTTGCTCATGAATCAATAGATAAAAAAATGGACAAAGAAATTATATTGTGAAATATCTCTTGTTTTTGGTTGTAAGGCGTATACACTTAATGAAGTCAGTAATTGGTCCAAAGAGTTGTTCTGGGGTTGAATGCACGACTCGTTACCTTGCTCGACAATAAAAAATTAAAAACTGAACTTGTGTGTCTTGTTTTTTTATCCAAATTTCTAATATAAAATTTGTTGAACTTTGAGTACTTCAAAAGGGTGAGAATTAAAGAAAAGTAAGTCACGCTTTTGTGAAATTTACTTAAGTACATCTATTATTACATATGTAGCGATTGGCTGTTATCTATTGAAATATGTATATGGAGGAATTTTGTATAGTATGGTATATTTTTTTTTGTCTTGGAATTGTATTATTAGTTTTACTACCACAATATAACGATCTTATAGACAAACTTTTCAAAAATCGTTGGTCAACACCATATTTATTTTTCACTTTTTTTACTTACCTCATTCTAAGTAATGCTCAAGTCCGCCGCATGTACTTAAATAAATTGAATGCCTGATTAAATAAACGTTATTATGAGAGACAGGGTGATATCTAATGATTGCCTTTATGTACGAGTATGAATGACTGTGATATATGTATGTATTTATTCTATGTAAAGCACAAGCGCCACTAACTACATAGGGGGAAAGAAGATGGGAGAGCATCATCATATATAGAGAGTAAACCGAATTGCCAGAGCACTTCCGCTATAAAAATCAAGCTGCTCACAAGAGTGCACCCATGTTTAACTACATAAATAAGTGGTACAAATATTAGGTAAATGTGTTAGTGTGTGAATGAATTTAGGAAGGGGCAAATAATACAATTGTCACATACTCGTAAGTATGAAACATCACTGATCTCTACATTAGTATGTATGTAAATAAATAATACAATAAAACTTGAATACGAGTATATAGCAACAGAAGCAAATGAAAATTTGTACAAAGCACAACAGATCTGATCTATCTATGTATCTGATCAAATATATAGTTTTATAACAAGAATATAAACCAACTTAGTTTATGCGAAAATTGTGATAAGCGCAGTTCGGCGCTGTAATTCGATTGTTGCTAAACGGTAGTGATATTTATGAAAAATTATCAAGTGCAGTGATAAAATATATTTAGAAATTATTATTATAAGAAAATTGTGATAATTATGTTGAATAAATTTTAAAGAGATAAAAATAAAAATAAAAATAAAAATATTTTATTATACATACAAGTGTTTAATGTTATGTGGTAGTTTAATGCAGTGATTCGCAAAAACGGAAAACGTTAGCATTTCGTACTTGCCGCCAGGGACGGATAAAAAAGGATCATCCCATCTTAAATCACACAATCGCAACAGCGATAACGTTGCACAAAATAAGTACGTCACCAGCACAAGATGTCGGATATAGATAAGATACTCGCCGATCTGCAACGCTTCTCGTGGCCCGATTATGTCGTTTTCATTGCTATGTTTGTACTTTGCATAGTTATTGGCATTTATTTCGGTTTCATGAATAAGTCACTCTCCGAATCGGATTATCTAATGGGTGGCCGTAATATGCTAGTGATACCGATTGCGCTCTCTCTAGTTGCCAGCTTCATATCGGGCATTACGCTGCTGGGTCTTCCCACGGAAGTCTATTCGTATGGCATACAGTATTTGTATGTGATGGGCGGTGTGGTGACAATGGGCGTGGTAATGGGAGTTTTCTATTTGCCGGTGTTTCATGATTTGAATATAACATCGACATACGAGGTGAGTACAAAAAAGTGGTGGCGCGAGTGAGTTAGTGAGTAAGGAAAAGTGAGTGAGTGAGCCATTAAAAAGGACAATTATGCTGTAGTAGATTTGAACTCACCCTGTTTCGTAACGCGTCTGCTGCAATTACAATAATTCACTTGAGTTTTGTTTTTGGCAATGATTTTTGTTTTTTATTTTGCGGTTTTTATTGTTGGTATTTTAATTTAATGATTTCGTCAAAGTGAATTCTTTCCGTTGTTTCGTTTTGTACACAAAAATTTAAGCGCACGTTGTCAGCGCATGCGCTGCAAGTTTCCCTTTTACTCAATTCTTCTGCTTCCGTAAATAGCCCACATTTAAGTGCGGAATCTTTTGTGTATGTTTTAAATTAAATTAAAAGCAACGAAAGATTGACTATTTGCCAATTTAATTTATGAATGAAAACTGCATTGTTATGTTTTGGCTGCTTTTCACTTTGAACATTTAATGTCATGCCGGATTGTCAATCGAACAATTTTTAGGTGAATGACAGCAATTGTTGTTATATGTATGGTGTATTGCAATTCTTTTTCAAACTGAAAGCATGAGGAACATTTTCGCCGAAGGCAGTATTTTGAGGGGAGGTTTCAATGATAGGGGTAACGTGCCATCACAAACATTTTTTATCTCATAGTTCTAAACAACTTTGCTTCAGATGTAAAATTCGAATCTGTTAAAATAAGTATTTTGTCTGTAGTCCTTGAAGACCCTTTAGTCCTTCTGAATTCAGAACCAGATTGTATGATGTAATAGAGATGCAATAGGGAAAGACTAACTTTAGATTTGTGATCAGCGCCCCTCCAGTTACGCTAAAGCCGTTGGAACTTTTACACTGTGTTATCTTAAATCAGCTCCTCATCATGACTTTGAGCACCCCATAGAAAATACTTAGTAAAGATTTAGCCTTTGGAGCAATTAACCAGGGCAGTATCCTACTTCAATAAATCATGCATTCTTCGACCCGGAAATAATAAATTATAATTTTTTATTGTGTGTTATAAAAAACTGCTTCAGAAGATTCCTCAAGAATCGTCTATGTTATGTTTTGTTATGCTGATGCGAGTTGTTTTCTTTCCGCGGAGGAAAGATTTTCAGGAAAATTTGCAAACAAATCTTCTGCTCTTCTCTTTTGTTGAGAAGCTGTGAATTCGACCACCTCAATAACTGCATGGTGCTTTATAATCTGAGGACCTTCGTCGGAACTCACTGACATGATTCTTGTATTGGCTCTAATGAACTCATTTGCCATTCATGCTGTCTCTCCGCATTTGTCTTTGCGAGTTGTTTTACAATAGAATTCGAATTCTGTTGTGCCTCAAGTTGCAGTTGCTTGCGAAGTCTACACTCTCGCGATCTTTCGGTGTTGGTTCTTTGGTTTTTTTCACGATAGCAGAATCTGAATTTTGTTGAGCTTCTCTCAGTCGCAGTTTTTGCTGGAGATTTTATCGTAACACAGTTGCCATTGATTGTGCCTCACGATTATTTTTTTTTTGTGTTTCTTTCAGCTCTAGAAACTTCTAACGATTTTTGTTTGAAATGTGAAATTTTGTTTTGAAATGCCAAATTATACTAGAAACTTATGGGCGCGCCATCTATCAATCAAGTATGAATCATACGCGAATCAGCGCCCTCTATCAATCGATAGACGGATAGAGGAGGAATAGTGAATGTATATGTACTGTCCCTTATTTATGTGTATGCATAATCATTTTTTTCTTGCTACATTGACTTCATTCATTTCCGTGACAATCTCCGATTCTAAAGAAGTAAGCTTCAGAAAAGAAAATTTTGAGTCTGATATCAAAAGTGGCGCAAAGATTGAAGAAATATTATTGCTGATTGTCGGCAAAAAGTTTTTAGAAATTTCTCGCTTTGTTTAAGTGAGGAATGCATGTCAAGTGTTGGAATGCATTCGAAGAAAAATCAAAAAATATTTCGTTTCATTTATTTAGTCAAAATTCTTTACTTACTGACTAGAAATTTTAAAAATGGTTTGTAAAAATAATTAATAATTAGATGATAAAGATTATAAATTAAACAATTCAATATAATGCTTGAAGAGATTCCTAGTTAAGCACCATTGTGGTTATGCAGCATTAGTTAAACTCCTCTAGTCACCATTTTAGTTAACCAATTGTTTAACTAATGACAGTCAATCCGGGTCTAAGTAAATTCAAATTTGAAAGAATTTTTCAATTGCGTTTTGATTTTATTTAGAACTCGCGAAAACAGTTTAGTTTTGGGGTTTGAAGTACTTAAATATTATAAATCTGCTATTGATGAATGATTTGTAACTATTTGGCCTTTGCTCCTTAGTTTCAAACGTTTGGTTTTTGTACTTTGGTATTTTATCTTTTACTATTGTCTGTGATTTTCTGAAATTATCTCTTTTATGCTATTTATTTTGATTTTTATGCACTGTCTTCTTCTTTCATCTTCTATAAGAAAGTTCTACCTTGTGGTTTCTCTTCTGTTGTCAGTCTATGGTCTATGTTGTCAGTCTTTGATCTATGTTGTCTATAATTTTGTCAACGATGTTAGATCTCTGATTTGCGGACTTTGGTTTTTGCCTTCGAATTTTGATCTTTAGTTTTCATATCTATATCTTTAGGTTTTGCTTTCTGGATTTTGGTTCATGGACTTTGGACTTTGCATTTTGTTATATGGTCTTAGATATTTAGTTTCTTGTCTTTGATTTTTAATATTTGTTTTTGGTCTTGAGTCTTCGGGTTATGACGCTGTATATTGAAATAGTCTGACAACATTAGTCGTCGTTTGGTGTCTAATTTTGTTGAGCATGGGACAGTGGGAGATCGTCGACAAGCCGTTCATCAACGCCCAAGACGTTCGTTCGAATGAACTGGTTGAAACGGTAAGAGAGACTGCTGCCGAGAACCCACATGTGTCGTATCGTCATCGCGCTCAGCATTTTGGCTTCAGTGGAACCACCTTGCGACGCATTTGTAAGGAAGATTTGCATTTGTTTCCGTATAAAGTACAATTGACTCAAAGAATATTGCCGACAGACCGTCCACGCTCGAATGGTTAACACTGAACCTAATTTTTGGGACGAAATTTTGATGACCAACGAAGCCCATTTCACACTCTCTGGCGCCGTTAACAACTTAAATTGCCGCATTTGGGGAAAGGAGAATCCACACGAGATCCATGAAACACCATTGCATGACCAAAAAGTGAATGCTTGGACCTGCGTTTGAGTCAAAACCATCACTGGGCCATTTTTCTTCAGAGAAGGCGAAACAGTCAATGGAAATCGATATCGGTCGATGTTGGCTCATTATGTCTGCCCACAAATGTGTGAAAAAGGTCTGGACGGTTACTGGTTGCAACAAGACGGTGCGCCACGGCACACTGTTAATCAAACAATGCAGTTTCTGCAACGAAAATTCCCTGGACGTGAGGTGTCATAAAATTGCGACATTGACTGGCCACCCAGGTCTCCAGATTTGACCCCTCCGGACTTCTTTTCGGTGGGTTATTTGAAAAGCAAAGTGTACGCCAGTAAGCCTCAGAAATCATCGCTATACCGCCCGAGGTGCTCGAAAAAGTGATGGAAAACGCAGCAAAAGGTATACATTTTGCTCTGGTCGATAATGGCGGCCACTTGAGTGATGTTGTACTCAAAAACTAGTCCAACTAAATTGTAAATCACAAAATTAAATAAAAATACCTCATATATGGAAATCGGTTGTTTTTTTTAAAGTTATTCAAGATTCTCATACCGACATAAAAGATGGCGCACCCTGTATATTGTACTATGGACATTTTTGGTCTTTGGAGCATAGTTATTAGCCTTTGGTTAAAAGCTTTTCTATGCACTTCGCTGTGGTGGTAATGCATAGTCGCCGAGAGTGAATTCCTCGAAACGTTTGCTGATTAGTTTATAGCATTGGAAGATAGTGATCTCGATCGCTGCAATGAAAGTGCTACTAATAGTACGGTCGAAAAGCCATGCAACTTTTTTGAAACGTTCACGAATTTAAAAAGTAAAATTTTAATTATTGTCTTTATTTTATTTCAGTACCTTGAGAGCCGCTTTGATCGTCGTTTGCGTATGTTCGGGTCGGTGATGTTTACAATCATGAATGTAAGTGTTAAAACAATTGACATATGCTAAAACACACTATTCCTGCTTTCCTATTTGCTCTTCTTTACTTGCACTATGCAGATCGCTTATCTACCAATTGTAATTTATGTACCTGCATTAGCTTTCAATCAAGTAACCGGCGTCGCTGTACATACTATAACGCCAATTGTATGCATTGTATGCGTTTTCTATACAAGCTTGGTGAGCACCTTTTATTTAACACTAGTAATGCTTTAAAACTTTCTCACACTTAAATTAATAAAATTAAATCATTGATAAAAATTTTATGGTATATGCAGGGTGGCTTGAAAGCTGTAGTCTGGACAGATGTTGTGCAGACGATCTCAATGGTGGGCGCTCTTATATTGGTTGCAGTCAAAGGCAGTTTGGATATTGGTGGCGCTGGTGTGGTCTTTCAAAGTGCATGGGATACTGGACGCATCGAGGGACCAGAGTTAGTCATTTTCGATTAAATCAAGTAGCCAATCTCATATATGATATTTGTACTTTCTTTATTTAAATTTTTATAGCTTTAACATTAATCCCACTATACGCCATACCTTGTGGTCTCAATTGATCGGTGGTGTATTCTATTGGACCCAAACCAATGCTGTCTCACAGAATATGATACAGCGTTATTTATCGTTGCCGACGTTATCATCAGCGCGTCATGCTTTGTATATATTTTGTATTGGCGTTTTGATTATGATGGCATTATGCGGTTACAATGGTTTACTCATCTATGCCACGTATAAACACTGTGATCCCTTAACAACGAAGGTATGTAGATATTATGAGAAAGGATTAAGTTTTTTGAGTTTTCAAGATAGTTATTTGGTTTCAAAAGAACCTGCTGCTGATGCTAAAATGCAAAATTCTTTTAATCTCAACGAGTAAATTAAGCACCAAATGACTTTGGCCTTTTTTTCTTTATTACTATTGTTTTATCCACCCGAAAGATACTTTCGATTGCAACTCAAATCAATCTTCACTTTTCACTTTCAGTTAGCGAAAGCGCGCGATCAACTTTTACCACTCTTTGTCATGGACACCCTGGGCGAACTACCCGGCATGACTGGCCTCTTCATAGCGGGCGTTTTTAGTGCTGCCCTCAGTTCACTATCGACCTGCTTGAATTCTATGTCTGCCGTGGTCTTGGAAGATTTTGTGAAGCCATTTGTTAAGCGTCCGCTGTCAGAGCGTGCAATCAATTGGATAATGCGCTTGGTGGTGGTGGGCGTGGGAGCGTTATGCGTTGGCCTGGTGTACGTAGTCGAACATATGGGCACGGTGCTACAGTTGACAATGAGCCTGGAAGCTATAACGAATGGGCCACTATTTGGCATTTTTACCATAGGCATTTTTATGCCTTGGATTAATGGAAATGTATGTAAAGGATTCTGAAATATAGGAAATATTCTGATATATAAGTATAAGCCTGCGAAACTTTATGTTTTTCCCCCAGAGCGCTCTCACTGCTGGCATGGTTGGTGTAATTGCCATGTCTTGGATTAGCTTGAAGGCTCAGTGGGCCATTGCTTCGGGTGTTATTAAATACGAAACGAAACCTTTAACCGTCGATCAATGCGAGTATAATTTCGATCATTCTTTAGTGATGAGCCATGCTAATTTTACTGAATTGAACGCGGCAGCAGAGTAAGTTCCATAAATTACATGTCATTTGTTACAGGAAATTTGATGAAACGTGGCAATCTTCTCTATGTATAAATCATATTTTATTATTATATAATATTTCTTTGCAGAGAAATCTTTCCTTTATATCGTATCTCATATATGTGGTATACGTGTTTGGGCGCAGTTATCACAATGATTATTGCCATATTATATACCAGTATATTTGGTGGTAATAATTCCAATAAAATTGATCCAATATTATTGACACCATGTATACGTAGATACTTTCACTATGATGAACATGATTTCAAGACAAATGTGAGTGTAAAAAGCTAAGTCCAAATATTTCTATTTATATTTTTAAACTAATGCGTGTAATAATTTTTGTTGTTGTTGCAGAGTGTTTATAAAAATGACATTCCATTAAAGCCAAAAATTCGTTCCGATGAAGCAGCACTTTAATATAATTATTAACAAAAAAAAAAAACAAAAATACTACTATTTAATGCAGAGGAAAGATGGGTAAATTTTTTAATTGAAAAACGTCAATGAAAATTAGTATCAATAAAATGAAAAATATGTATGTTTCAATAATATTGATAAAATTTTTAAATAAATTCAAATAGTAAGACTCTCCTGCTCTCTCTGCTCAAAAAAGTAAACAATTTATGTAAATAATTATAATTTTTAGTTAAGTGTAAGCAATAGAAATGAACCCAGTTGAAAAATTAACAGCCAATACTCAGAGAATCTCCATGGTCCAGGCTGATTAAAAAAACAAAAATTATTATTACTTTTAAAAATTAAAGAAAATTCATAAGGAGATTAAAGGCTCAATAATTGTGACTCGTCTAAATTATATCCTTCCATTAAAATTAAATCCTTATTATGTGAGTAAGCCCGCTGACTGCAACCCTGATCATTGTACATCCGCAAAAATGTAGACTGTAGTTGTAAAAATGCTTTTAGTTTGGATAATACAATAAATAAAATAAAAATTGCAATTGAATTGCAGAACTTTTGAGTATAAAATGTGATGCAAGACGCATTTTATTACATATTTCCATCTACAATATTTACTGCAGTAAATATGATGTGTCATTCACTTTGTCCAAAGTGTGAGTACTAAACTAGTGCCTGCGTAGGAGTTTGACAACCTTTAGTTTGCAGATTGCATTTGTATTACAAAATATATACTTTAAGATCTTCACAAGTTACAAGTCATAAGTAAGTACATAGGTAACATATGATAACATAACATTTCCAGCAAAGGCAATAAATGTGGCAAGCATGTCGAGCACCTGCATGTTATTTTTGTTGGTGTTGTTTGCGTCGTTGTTTTCTGAAAAACATAATTAGTGCTAAGCACCGACTTGCTACCATATTCTTCAATTGCTGTTATTTAATTGTCTTTTGGTAAAAGGTGAGGATGTAATTAATGTAAGCCTCTGTATCTGAACCCCAAAGAGTATGTATGTGTAAGCTTTTTCTGTCGATTTCTGAGATTTTATTAATATTCTGGAGGAATGGTTTGCCAAATGAGCTAAGTCTTGCTCTTGCAGGCAGGCACATAAATAGTGAAAGAGACTTTCCGTCTCTCCCTCTTCCTGGCAGCCGTGACAGGAAATATTGAATAGAAGATTAAGTCTTTCTGCATGTTCTCTGCACTTTCCAGTGGCCTGTGAAAACAGCAGTAATGCGTGAGATAGTGTGACCAGAACACTTTATCAGTTGTTTTGCCCTGAGGTCGCGTTTTTCTAGACGTGGTGCAGGTAGTCAGTCGTTTCCACTTTTTTCCGGCTATACGGCTATAGAGAGATAGTGAGAAGCAAGAGTTGCCTTAATACTGCTAAACGGAATCGCGACAGATTCCGCTGTAGCGATGTCAAGGACCCAACTCAACCTAGCTAGCTGGTCTGCCGTCTCAATACCGTCGATGATCCTATGGCCTGGAACCCATATTTGAGTAATTTCTACCCTTGACCAAGTAGAGCGAAAACCTCCCTGCATTGCAGAAATTTATTATGGAGGAATCTAAGGCTTTAATAGCAACTTGACTGCCCCTAAAGATAGCTAGCTATCTTGGTCCCATTATTCCTGATGTCATAAAGTGATCTACACGCCTCCCTTATTGCCATTAATTCATCCTGGAATACACTGGCTTCGTTGGGGAGGATAGTTGGAGGGGCTCTGAGTAGACGGGTGCCCCTACAACGCAGTCCATTTTGGACCCATCGGTCTAGAGCTCCTCTGCATTTGCATTACATTTCGAAATTAACTCATCTTATGAAAAATCTAAACAAAAAGCTATTTCAAAAGCTTTATTAAAAGCTAAAAGCTCTACACGCTAGTATAATGAATTTTTCTATTCAAGTAACGCGGATGTAAGCCAAAATTTGTTCAGCCATAAGAATTTACGCAGACTTTCGATAATACTAATTGGCATATGGTAAAATCATTGGGGACATAAGCCGCAGATTTTTTAGGCTGTGTTGCAGATTGTTGCTATTGTCAACGTTTTCTGGAAAGTGATTCTGGTAAATCAATGAGCTAGCGCACCCAAAATAAATGGTATGACAATTTCTATAAAGCCTATAGGCTTCTTCATCGAACCGATTTTCATATTACATCTAACAACAACACATTCTTTAACTACAGAAAAAGAATTACTTGAAACTTACAGACTCCAAAGGATAACGTTTTAGTGTACCTATTATCTACACTTTCTACATTAGATAGAAGAGATTCACTAAAGATGCACGGATCAATGTCACAGTAAGAGTTTCCTTTCTTACGTTGCTCCTGAGATCTTTAGAAGGAAGAGCAGTATTTAAATGTGCACCAAAATAATTAGCTCTTGCCAATCTTATGGAGTAGGAGTTACACAATTTCTTGCAATTTTATAGTCATACCAGTTATTGCTTCCACAATACCTTTTCCATTTAATGTACAACTTTTTTTTTTCTTGATTGCACGCTGAACATGAATATTGAATATGGAAATCAAGATTTGAATGGTTAAGTATCAGGGGAAAATATTGGCTTATACTTAAACTCGTACATTTAAAGTACAAAAAGTCTGTGTACCACTTTCATGAATGTGAGCCTTAAAGTAGTTTTCGGACGTGTCCCAAGCTTTTTGTTAAATTCTCATGTCTTTCAGAAAGTTATACATATATATTTCTGTATTAAATTATCTCTGAGAAGATTAACCAGCGATGGTTTCCTGCCTTTTTTATTTCAAAATAATTATGTGCATATATTCTAGGTGGGGCAAAAGTAATGTCATAACGCAAATTGGCTGCCATTTTGTTTGAAATTAAAAAAACAAGTTGTGCTCTATTTTCACGGAAAGATTAAAGGTGTAAAATTGATGGCATTATGTTGGAAAATTGATATCGGTCAAATGATCACCACCAGAATTGATGCTCGTTTTACAGCACTTTGGCTCCAAATTGGTGATTTGGAGGTGTATATCGCTCAACTAATTTTATATCACAACGACATTTGAGGCAAAAGTTATGGCAGATTCACATTAAATATGAGATTACTTTTGTCCACTTCTCCGAAACGGGAGATCACACGGCCTAGAAATTGTTGTATCAAAATCTCCAACATTGCCCGAGAGGTGTATCGCCCCATTGCTTATTTATTTATGGTGCTTATTTAGCTGGCACTACAACCGATGATCGGCCTTGGCTGCCTCTATAAAGCTTCGTCAGTTTCCTCTGCAATGCGCGCGCTGTCGCCAGTTGATATGGTTAAGTGCAGTCAGGTTGCCCTGTACCTGATCTTTCCAACGCAGATTAGGACGTCCTCTTTTGCGTGTTCCTCCACCGGTGCTCAAATAAAACACCCTTCTAGCCGGAGCGCTTTCTTCCATTCGCTCAACATGACCCAGCCAGTGAAGCCGCTGGATTTTTTATACGCTGGATTTTTATTCGCTCAGTGTTGGCGTACAGCTCAAACAGCTCAAACATCGTTCCATTTTATTCGATACACGTCGTCCACGCATACTGGGCCGTAGATCTTACGGAGTATCTTCCTCTCGAACGCTCCTAACAGCCAACAGCCTCTCATCGTTGATGGTCAATGTCCATGTCTCGGCGCCATATATTAAGACGGAAAGGATGAGGGACTAATAATGTGTTATTTTCGTCGGTCGAGAGAGGGCTCTGCTTCTCAATTGCCTACTGAGCCCGTAGTAAAACCTGTTGGCAAGAGTTAGTCTCCGCTGGCTTATTGTAAGCTAATTCCCGATCTGTCTACAACATAAATGTCAAAGCACAATTGACGCCAATTGTGGTACATTCACATTACGACACTACTTTTATCCCACCCGGTATGGTATGTCTATAATTTCCATTTGTTTTGCTGATTATAGCAATAGCTCTCTGAAATAGGCCCCAATGCTTAAGTTATTAAATTTTAAGTATATGTTTACCATACTATATTATAAAAGGTACTTCTTTTGATTCATAAAGAATTTTATGGTACATAACAATCAATGAAAAATATTTGATTTATGTTGAGCACTTGCGTGCAATCGAACAAAGTCATAAAATTTTGTATTACCGCTTTTACTGTACACTGTCTTTTTGCTACTGTGTTTTTTTAATTGCTGATTTTTGAACATAATAACTCAATAATTATTCTATTATTTGTAAAATTTATTTTTTATTTGTTCAATTGAAAATGCATTTATGTATTGTAAGTATTACTTAGGTATTTGCTTACTTATGTTTGTATGTGTGTAAATACACCCACACATTGATTTTTGTTGTTGTTGTTGTTGTTTAATGAAATTTAATGACGTTTAAATAGACAATGAGCACAATTATATTCTTCAAGCATGAGTGAGGTAAGTGTGTAGCTCTTTGTTGATGCAGAATGGGCTAACTGCTGTGTACCTTGGTGGAATATCGTAGTTTAAAATGGGTTATAAAATGCTTATAGTTTGAGTCATCGTTTAATAAATGTGCATATATAAATAGAAATAGTTAAGGTAGGGAATTATTAAAGGGAACTTCTTACTTCATACTTCTTTTTGCTTGTGTATAAGTAATATTATAATTTGAAGTGTTTTCTTAGGAAAAATGTTCTTCGTTTTATTCTTCTCATTGTTGATTAGACTTCATGAAAATTTTAATAAATTATTATGTTTTAACACAGAATTTTTGTTTTAATTGTAATTATAATAAGTCCGAACGTAACATGTTACATAAGTATGTATGTAGAAGGTATTTGTCTGCATAATAACCTCATTAACACATTTAATCATAAACTATTTTGGTTTTCCTGTGTTTCTTTTGATGTTTAATTAATATCAAACTTTTAATTGTATTAGAATGAATATCGAAAACGCAAGTATTTGAACATGTCTTAACACAATTAATCTCAAGGCAATTCGTTATATTCATGGAATATTTATTGATAATAGTTGCTTAATTATAGGTTGGTACTGCTGGAATGACTTGAAATATTTAAATAAAAGTATTTTACATAACTAAGAAATTGAAGACATACCCAACTACTCTAACCTTTTATGTGATAATGAGACTTTTTGGCACTTTTAATTGAAAGTATACCACAAAATTCATTTTGTGGAAAAATATATTTGAAGTATGCTAACTATGTATTTTTTGTAACCTTCGGATCTGGCGTCGATTTGTGGTAAGTGCATATTGTATCAGATTTTGACCAATAACTAAAAAACATTACGGGCTTTCTCTTTACTGTCTTTAGTCAAGTAAAATTTGTAGCTAATATCTTTACTCTTTGAACTTAATATTCTGCAAAAAACCTCTGGAGTGGGTGATTCAGTGTCTAGAGTGGAAGTAACTACTAATTTCTTTCAGGTTTTGACCAATAACGCAGAAATGGTAAGCGATTTCCCTAAAGCTTTATCTGATATATTTTTGCACTACTTCTATGACCATTTAAGTTTTAGAAACCCAGTGAAAGATCCTTAAAATTAAAAAAACATGTGAATCTTCACTCCAAGACACCTTCTAGATGGGTTTTAGCAGTAGGTTGTGTTGTGAAAGTTGTGCGAAAGGATATTAGCTATAACTATACTGCAGATTTGTCGCTGTGGCGTAGTTGGTGGTGCGATGACCTGTTACGCAGATTGTCCGGGGTTCCAATCTCGCCATAGGCAAAGTAAAAAAGTAGAAAAAACAATTATTTGACAAGGTACAACCTCTTGGTAGGCAATGAAAAGCTTTTCACTTCGCCATTCGGATTCGGCATAAAATTGTCCCTTCCATTCATCTACAAATATAACACGCACAACATGAGTGGATGCGAAGAGCTCGGCCTAAGCTCTCAATGGGCTGTTGTGCTATTAAAAGAAGAAAGAGGAATTGTACTTGACCGATGGCTACACAAATTGCGTCATTAAAAGAACCTCTATCGTTGTTGGATGGGAGCCAAATTGCAATTGTTTGATGGGGAATGCACATCACCAAAGCGGCTAATAACGAGTATTTTTAAGCTTCCCACGCAAAAGATCGATTGTTGCACGGCTTGTGTGACACGGTGTGCCATCCTGTTGCGTATATCGACCCATTTCATTAACCTCAAATATAAAGCTAATTTTCCATCATAATATGAATTCAAATTCCAAATGTTAGATGGACCACCCTTTATAATACGTACAACATAAGTGGATGCGAAAAGCTTAGCCTAGGCCCTCCATTGGCTGTTGTGCCCTTAAAAGTGGTCGCTGTACCGTAGCGGTAGTGCGTTGGACTGTTACGCAGAGTGTCAGGGGTTCGAATCTTGGCACAGGCAAAAAAAAATAAAAACAAAACAAAAAGTAACACCACAAAATTTGTACACGGCACCACCTCTTGGCAGGCAATGGCAAACCTACAAGAGTAAAAATTGCCTATGAAAAGATTTTGTTGTGCCATTAAAAGTAAGTAAAGTCAGAATTTTTCAGTAATATTCAATTGAAAAAATTTCTTTAAATTTTTGCAGTTTTTTCCTTTTTATTTTTTAAAGCATACAATTTAATTTCAGTTCCCAAAGTGTTTTTGAAATGTCTTTTCTAAATATGAGAGCAAACATTTATTATTAAAATTCAATCCCACTTTGCACTGTAAACATACTCTTGCAAAATAAATAGACACAGTTTCTGATATAAGTTTTGATGGCAACATTGAAATGGTCAAACACTTCCATGAGATTTAAAACTGATACAAATGTATCTACTATACCGATAAGTTACGCATATGGCGCCTATGGACTTACTATATCGACCGAATCCAGTATACACATTCCATTCATGTACAAATATATCACGCACAACATGAATGGATGCGAAAAGTTCGGCCTTTGGCGCAACATGCGGTCATATTCGACACTGATAAAATGAAGTTGATTGTGGTAAAGGCACAACACTTGCCACAGTGGCTGTCTGTCTCTGTATCGGTGTCCTGTGTGATTGCATTCCCTCTCTCATTCTCCCTCCTTCTTCCTCTCACCTATAAATCTTCCTTCCAATCAACACAATGCTTTGCATTCATAGGGGTACACCCTGTCTGTTGATGTATCAATAAAAAGAAAAAAAAAAACAAGAAAAGGATAGAAGTTTCCTATTTAGGAGTTTTATGGTACTTTGAGTAATCGGAATTTTTTTTACCAATAACATCGTTTAGTTAATGGTAAGTTAAGAGTACCTAAAGTTTTTAATCCCTGCCTAATTCCAATCTAAGTAGACAATAAAATATCCTCTGGATCTGTTTTTCCAGCATGTTATGTTTGAAGATGTTGTGTGAAAAGTTATTAAGTACAACTTTACTGCAGATCCGATTTTTTCTTGTAGTACACTGAAAAAATTACTTACTTATTTCGAATTTAGCCATTAAAAGAATCAATACGATACTGAAAAGTGAACTTCTAAGTTGATGCTTTCCAGAATCTAACTATTTCTAACAAGGAAAAAGATAGTTCATTTAAAAATTAATGAAAAACATTCATTAATTTAAAAATCAGCAAATTAATATAAAACTTCATTAAATCAATAAAACCCTCATTGAATTAAAAATTAATGAATTTCTACATAAAATATTAGAAGGTTAATGAAAACTTTTATTGATATTATTCATTCATATTGTGTCTCATAACTTGTCTCTTAAACTTACACAAATGATTCTAATAAATTTTAATGAATTTTTTCGTTAATCTTTAATGAATACTTACATTCATTCATTTGGGTTAACAACCGTTGACAGAAGCAATTTACTTGCTATTTTCAGTTCTATCATATAATATTATGTAGTACGGACGACATCGACAGTCTAGTGAGTAGTGCACTGCAGCCGGAAGGTTACCGGTTTGATTATGGATATTAATTTTATGTTTATTTATATGAAGTGAATTAGAATTATGTATAAGAAAGTTTACAAGTTCAAATATACTTTTTAGATTCTGTTAATTGATTCTGTTGAATAAAAAAAAATTGTTAATGAAAACTCATTAATTGATTTTATGAAGTTTTTTCATGGGATGTGTTGTAATTACCATATCATTAATTATGCATCGATTTAGTGAAGATTTTCGGCACTTTTCTTAATTTCTTCTTATATTATTTAGTAATATTTTTGTTTTAATCTTCATATCCTATTCTTCTTAATTTACTTTTGCAATAAGTTGCACGCGTATAAACATACTCGTAAATTTATCATAATTGCATGACTTTGAACATGAATGGGTATTATAATTTCATGCTGATCCTCCTCAAATTGAAGGTCTCACACAATTTTAAATGCCTACAGTAAAAACATACATACGAGCACATGGAATCGCTTTAAAGTGTAGGTGAAACCAAAAACCAATATTATTTATGATGCGAAATTGATGACAATCGCTGATGGTGGCAACAGCATTTCAAATATATGTACATTAATATGTACATAGTACATGCATATACTTTCCATATTTTTATATACATACATACATATTTCGCATATATTGAGATAAGTATGCACGCATAAAAATATGCATATGAATTGATTACTTAACATTTTAAGGTTGTATGTAATTTTGAAATGGTTTAACTGGATTGCTACTGATTTTAGTTGATTTATGACATTGTTTTTATAATTGGAAATTAATAGTATGTTGAATTTCTACAATTTTTATTTACATTTACATATGTACTTATGGTAGAAAATGTAAACAAAATGTAAGAGTAATTATTAAACATTTTTTGAATATGTTGTTGTATTTAGGATCTATGGTAAATCAATTAATAATAATTATTATTATTATTATTATTGAACTAGAAGATCAGTAGCGGTTTTCTTCAGAAAATTTTTTTAATTATCTTCATATTTTCACACTTAATTTTCAAATTTCATATTTTGGTGCTATTCCCCAGCAATGAAGTAGAACTTACGCAAAATCTGTTTCATATTTGAATAAGGGGGGGAGGGTGGATGGAATGAATAATATGTATGTGCGTCATTATAACATGACTTTTGTCAGAAAGAAAATCAATCCAGAGTAAGCAATTTAAACTGTTAACCACTGCACGTCAATAAGTTTGTTGCTAGAGTCTTTTGATTTTTCTTTTGAGTGAGAATCAATAATAAAACTTGAATAAATATGAGAACTCTCACCTACACTCAATATTAATAACCAGTGTTGCCATTGGAGAATTGCAATTTAGTATGCCTCATTTAATGAAATACGCAAAGTGAGAAATTTTTTTATTATTATATCAACATCACCTCAGTCAAGACTACTGCAGCTAAGTAATAACAGCCCGGTCTATACTAGATTGATCACTACGTCAAGCAAACCTTTAAATACTGAACATTCAAAGGCATTAAGTCACTAACACATTGCCCGACAATTTATCGGGTTGATGCTAAAAATATATTACTAACTCCCTCTTTAACCTTTTCAAGGCAACTCCTAGACTGCCACTTTAGATAATTTTATTATAACAAATTTAATTCACCTCCACAAATTACCCGCATTAATTAAAGTTTCGCTGCCAAAAACGGTATAAGCGACATTGGAAACCACTGTAGCTCAGGTTGTATGATGGATGGCCTGTAGAAATGAAGATCAGCTGCAATTAATTAAAAAACAATTTGCGATATCGAGCGGCAGGAGTGAAGAATATGACTTAATAGCTCACAAAAACTCATTGAATCAAACACCTCTCACGCTGGTGCCATGAAAAACTTAGCTCATTAACCCCCTGATTTTAGTCGTTAGGCCGGAAGGCTTTGCAGATGTACAGTCTCATTTTACTTACTTAGCTGGCACTAACGTGGTGGGTTCCAAGCCCGACTCACAACGCATCTGCGACTGTCACGAACTTTGCCTCGTACGCCGCCAGGCCCCCCCTCCCCCAAGAGTCTCATCGTGAAACACAATTTCGCGGATACCAGCGAAAGGGAGGACAGAAATTATGCCTAGTATTGTCTCGACGTATATAAAGACTAGTACTTGCTGAAGAGAAATTTTAAGTCTCGCCCGCCTAGAAGCAAAATTGGCATCCATCTTCTCTGTTTAGGAGGCAAAGCAAAGCAATGTCAAACAATATATCTGTGTTTAAAGACAATAACAGCCTTAGTCGAGTTGAGGTCGAAAATATGTTTCCTTATTTTGTATGTACTAGTTATAAGAAGAAAACGGGTACGAATTTTAAAATAATTTTTATAATTAACTCATATAATTTCGCGTATGAATTAATTTTAAAATAATTTTTATAATTAATTCATATAATTTCGTGTATGGTATTTGACCTGGAAATAGAGTTTTCAGAAATTTGACTATAGTTTCTATAATTTTTCCATCCAAAGCTATTAAACTTGACCAACGAGAAAGTAGACTTGCGATGTTACCACAAATACTTATGTGAGGATCAAGAGAAGGTAACGACACTGTTAAAGAGTAGTAAATTACCACCTATCAGCGAGTTAAGCAATGCAATCCCATCGATAAACGGTTCAGGGTAAGCCGAGCCTCAAGCGAAAAGAACTGCAACTGCAGCGGCTTGAGCCTTAAGTTGTAGAGAAGACCAGCAGGAACTTTTACAGTGAGATGTTAAAGAAGTTCGAGGATAGGGATAAAAAGCGCGCCATCATCTGGAGTACACAAAAATGATACAGCATGATTTATGAGCTGGAAAATAATCAAAGAAACAATGTTCCGAAGTAACGAAAATTCTCGATCAACAGGCGATCAACCAAAACGTAACAACAAAAAAACCTCCACACACCAAAAGAAGAGGCAGTAACGGTGGTTCAATTTCACAGCCCTGGGCTTTTAATACTTTTAAGTGGTGTCAAAAAGTCTACAATACTAAAGTTACTCTGGTATATTTATTCTCTATAACTACCTTTCGGTGAGCTAATCTAAATATTAGTTTAATCGAGCATTCTATAACCAATTTTAATTTGTATATTAAATACATTTATTATTTAACAATTTATTACAAAATTTTTTTTTATTCAATGCGGTTATTATATCCGCAAATGCTTGTACTTATGTGAAATAGTTTAGTTGTGAAAAAAAAACAATGGCTATATAATTAACATTTATTTGCACTGCTTTAAGTGAGCCAGTGCAATTACTTACTTATTATTCACCCACAATCATTAAGCCATTTTCAAAAGTCTAATCAGCAGAGAAGAAAAAAAAAGAAGAGTTATAGTGACAATTATGTGTTTTCTTTTTTATTTCTCGCTTGCATTGAAGAATTTATTACACTGACCTTTAGCGTGAGCATCGGTGAGTGTACTACATACAAAAAAAAAAAAAAAAACAAAATAATAAATAAAATCACAAATGCGGCGGCGATGATATGCATCATTGACAAATAAAAACAAAAGTGGAAAAAATGAAATGAAAACAAATAGCACCAACAAGCTCAACACAACAGCCAACAGTGAGTCCCAATTGAAACTTTTTTTTCATTACCTATAAGAAGGTAGGTAGGTAGGTACTTGTAGTAAATTAATATTGGCATTGTGTATGAATTCAATATTGAACAATGCAAAGCGGTTTCTGTTTCTGCTTTTGTATTGTATCGATAGAGATGAACGCATTCTAATGGTAATGGTAGTGATGGCGTTGATGGTGTTGGTAATGGTAATGGTGCTGGAGTAAACTCATCCATATGTAGCTACAAATATCTTAAGGTCAATGTTGTACAATACAATGCCTTATGGGGCGGGGGAAATAGTTAACATTGTGTCATACCAGCAAATGCTGCCTCACTTTAAGACTTAGTCAGTCAGTCAGTCAGTCAGTCAGTGAATCAGTTGTTGTTGTTGTTGTGCACACGCATTTCTTCATTGTTGACCTTGCTCGATTGTCAGTCAGTTGAAATTGTATTATTGTTTTATATACTATATATTTCTTAAATAAAAAAGGAGAAAAAAAAGAAGAAGTGGAATAAAGTTGCAAGAGTGAAGAAGCACAGAGAGAAGCACAACAACAACAACAAGCTAACAGTAACTAAATATCAGAAATATCTACTTGTTGTACTCCCATAAAAACGACAACAATCCAAACAACAAACAATTTGCCAACAACTGAAAGGTATTTATTCAAAAGATCAACAGCAGCCAACAGCAACAAATGAAGCAGTTGCAGCAGTCAGCAACTGAAGATCGCAGTCGGTGACTTTATTGTGTTTTTCATGTGAACAAAATGAAAAAATTGTAACAATAATACTTTTTTTCTTTTAATTTATTTAATTTTTTTTTTTATACATATTTGCTGTTTCTGCTTCAATATTTTCTCAAATGTTTTGCAAACAAATTTTTATTGTGTGCTGCGACTTTTGTCTTTAACACTTCTTCTTCTTCTTCTTCTTATTCTTCTTCTGTTTTTTGGTTTTCTGAAAATTAAAACTTTTGACCTACATTGTTTTAGTTTTTAACTTTTATTTTTGTTTTATATGAAATTCAAGAATTTTTGCCTATTGTGTGTCAAAAGTTTTATTTTTATTTTTCATTTTGTTTCGGTGAGTTACGCAAAAAATATTAAAGTTTGTTAATCTAACATTGTAAAACATAAGCAAATAAAACCTATTCTTTTGGTATTCCCATGCATGCCTTGCATATATAAGTATTTGCTTTTTTTTGGATTTTGGTTTTTAGCAAATAACTAACTATTTAAAAATTACGTTAAAATTTTTTAAATAATATTTCTTTTATTTTTAATTATTAAATTTTTACCTTGTTTATAAACTCACGTTTATAAAATTGAATTTAAAAATGTTCGTAGTAATAAATTTAAGGATCAGAAAATTTATTAAAACTTTATACATTTGGTTTTGTCATAAGTTTTCACTTTTATAAGGGAGTATAAGTTTGTTACTTCAGTCTTTTGTTTACAAATCTTCGTCTCCACTAAAACACACATTTAACGGGTTCACGATAAATAGCCAAGAATATTAATAAAACTTTCTACTCATTCCAATAAATAAGAAGGAAAATAATTTTTGAAACCAGCTTATATCTAAACAGCCCGTATGCGTCCAGAATGTTTCGAAATGTTAAAAACCATAAGATTCGATTTTTCAGAATTTTTTAGCCAAAAATCACAAGTTACGTTTTTAATTATTGCGCATAACAAATACGAAATTAATGTAAAAAGATTCTATCAAATCTGATAATGTTTATTGGTGCCGCAGAGTGTTCAAAGACGTTGAACTTTTGACTAAAATTTATACTTTTTACACAATTTTTGCTGAATTTCCGTAAACTTCTAAACTTTGAGCATCTTGCGGGGCTAATAACTACTATCCGATTTTACAAATTATACACTCACTTATTCTATTTGAGATAAGAAATTTATGTTAATGCAGATCCGTACACCATGCACATTTAGTTCAGGAAGAAATATGTTATCTTGAGATGTATTGTTTTGTCAGCTCACAGATATACAGGGTAACAATTAATAAGAGTATACAACTTTCTTTGCGCTGTAGAAAAAGTATTGTAATTTCCCTGCACTTTTCTTCATTCTTGTATTATTCTCCATACGTAATCGAGAGGACATCTGATTTAATTTTGTGTGGTCTAGACTTCATTTAGTTATTTATTCAACCAGGCATCGGGAATTGGGATGGGAAAAAATTGTCTTCACAAATGAAAAGCTGTTTAATGTTGAACGAGCGCATAACCGTCAAAATGACAGAGGCTCGTCAGGTATAAGCAATTGTGAGATTGCGCGGCAGTTTCGCATTACTCGTTCGTTAGTTTCTCGTGCCGCTAAACGGTTTAAGGAGCTGGGTCATGAAGTGATCGCCCATTAAGAGGTGGAAAACCCACCGTCAATACTCCCATTAATCGTAAAATCATTCAAAATCAGGTGGAGCGTAATTCAACGGTTTCCATGAGAAAGTTTCTGGCATAAATCATGAATCAGTTCCACTTATAGCAAAAAAAGGAACTAGGACGCAATGCTTACAAGCTCCAAAAAAAAGCCAGTTACTTAAGGATGAAAAAACGCGCGTACGACTCCAAAGATGTCGTCTACATCAATGTCAGGCATCGGGAATTGGGATGGGAAAAATTGTCTTCACAGATTAAAATCTGTTTACTGTTGAACAAGCGCATAACCGTCAAAATTACAGAGGCTCCTGGACCATCATTTGTCATTCAACATCGCAAAAATTCGCAATCTGTCATGGTATCGTCAAAACAGGCTGAATATATTTTGTGCAAATGGCAAGACCCCCTTGTTTTTTGTGTAACAAGTAGTCAAAATCAACCACCGTTCCGCCGTGAAGTTTTGTAGGCTATGTCATCTTTCTGGGCCCGACAACACTTTGGCGGTAATGATTGGATGTTCCGGCAAGACTCTGCGCGACCTGACAGAGCCAAACGATACAAAAATGGTGTAGGGGTAATTTTCCTGATTTTATCACATCTCACGAATGAATATCATATTCGCCGGATCTCAATCCAATGAATTATAGTGTATGGTTCATTTTAGAGGCTAGTGTCTGTGCTAAACGTTGTTGCGTCGTGAGCGGGAACGAATAACGGTGGAGGAGCTGCAGCCCATACAAAACATTTTTACAAGTGTTTGAAGCTGTAGTTTTGTGCCAAAGGGCCGCCTGAATATTATTTCACTCATGCATCATGTTATCTTTTTCTTCGATCTATTTTTCGTTTTTTATTACAATCATTTCTTGATGTCCACTATTGTTGTATACACTTTTTAATTGTCACCCTGTATTTATATATGTACTTAGTTAGTATTACATGGCAAAGGTAATTGCTGAAGGAAATGCTGAATGTAAATGCTGAAGGGGAAATTATCCCCTTTGTCTATATTTTGGATAGATAGATATATTTTAAACCTCCTTCCTTCATTTCCTATGAATGTGAACTAGTTTTCGAGAAGGTCGAGAATTTTTGTACTTTTCGTTTTCCTTCCCTTTGAATGTGATCCAGTTTGCCGGTTTAAAATGCCTGAACATTCTATTTTCGGGAATATTGAAAATTTCTGAATCTTTTCCTGAGAATTACTTAGCTCTCCCTTTTCATTTCTTTTGAATGAGCTCTAGTTTTCGGTTAGGTTTAAAATTCCTAAACATTCCTATTTCGGGTATATCGAGAATTCAATAGCCTTTTATTTTAACCGTTTTTGGATTTTGTTTTGTAAATTAGTCAAGTATTTATTAGTCTTCTTATTTTGTACCCTTTGAATATGATATAGTTTTCTGGGTTGATCGAGGATCTCCTCAGAGAGAGTCCTCTATCTGTTTGATGAGTGAATTAAAACTCTTCATTCTAGTCAACACGGCAGCCTTTCAGCTTTCCTATGAATCTGACACACTAATTGGTGAGAAGTCTCACAGGCTGGGGTCAATCTCACAAAGAGGAATTAATTATTAAAAATGTAGATCATGCATGTAAATATTGACATATTTCACAGATGAAAATCTTGGTGGCCTTAACCAGTACTTAAATGTGCCTTTACTAAGTGTTGTGTATATAAAATTACACATGGGACTCAATTTTAATGTCAATAAGCCTCTTAGACCTCGTCTAGCACAAAAAAAATAACTTAAATTAAACTCTCATTAAAAAAAAAAACACAAACACACACCAAAATTTAGAGCGTCCTTCATTTCAAATAAAATTTTATTTTGAAAATTATTACAGAAAATACAAAATTAACATAATCATATCATGTTTCACGATTTAGAGAATGTAAGAGAATGACACACACAGTAAGAGAATGACACACACACAGTGACAGCTGGACACTTATTTACACATATTTTAATTTACACTTACGCTCATGAGTATTGTAAATCAGTGGTATAAAATGATTTGAATTGCCCAAGAAGCTATAAATTATATAAACTAAGGAAGTAAGTTCAAATACCGATTAAAGGCATGTGTATGTGTATGTGTGTGTGATAGCATAGGTATGTTATGTATGTAATTTAGCACCTTCTTTTATCTATTGATGTGGTGTTGGCATTATTATTATAATTATGTCGCATTCGAAAAACTAACAATCAAGCACTCAACTTACCAAATAATCTGCCTCAGTTGCAACTACGAGTACCTATTCGTACCCAGCTCTTCAAGTACAAATTATACACATGTATTTCTCTACATACATATGTATGTACAAAGGTACCTACCTAAATGAAAATGAAGTCAAGTCAAACTCATGAGCATAAGGTGAGCTTAAAGTAATTTCAAATAGAATTGTATACCCAGCGGATAAAGTAAGGGCATAAGAAGCGTTCGTCATTATTCGAGTTGCGAGAAATACACTTCTTTACCTAACAGCAAATGAGCTTTGGCTACAAGGAGCCATGCTCAAAGGAGGTAAGCGGTGTTTGATTATTTATATAAAATTAGCTAAATATTTTAAATCATAAAAAGTTCGGTAAATCTTTAAAGTTTTCTACAAATCTTAAAAACAATATAAAAATTAAATATAAAATACTTAAAAAAAAATCCAAAAATTTCTATAAATAGCCGAAATTTGTGTAAAATTTCTCTCGAAGAAATTTCTCGCTAGAAATTTTTATTGTATCTATAATCTATATCTAGCGTATAGATTATCTTATATAATCTATACGCTGTAACTGGGGCTTGGAGCTGTCGCACTGGTAATTAAACTTCCTCAACTTAATGGGATATATTATATCACATTTTTTAAATATTAAAAAATATCGGTGAGTGTATATTTAAATTTAAGAACATTTTAAGACTGCATGTCTCCCGAGTGATAAATGACATTTCTCTATTCTTAATATTGTATCATTGATATTTATTTACAAAAGCGCTTAATTTGCAAGGGTTTTTACCACTGGATATTTATCCATGCATATGTAAATCTATTCAACCAATCTTGACATTCAATGCAAGTGTAATGTAATCGTATTGTTTTTTAATTTTATTTTTCTTTTTTAATGCTAAGGTACTTATCTATTTTTCTAAAAATATATTTAAGTACAACGAAGGATAGGCTTATAAATACTTGTACATACATACTCATGTGTGTGTGTGTGTGTGTGTGTATTTGCTCGTAGTTATGTATCATTAGTACCTATCACTTAAACTCCCAACAATTGAAGAAGACAAATCTATGGTTAATGTCACATTTGATTTTTACACCTTTTTAGTAGCGCCTTCAAATCACAGTAAGTGTAAGTAAGTATTTTGGATTTGAAGGAAAGAATCAAATGTTAGTACACATTGTTTAAATTTTTAAAACCCGGTTGTAAAATTTTTCAAAATAAATACCAATGCAAGTTCTGCTACAAATCTTTTCTGTTCAAATAATGAAAGAGAATAAATTTCTGACTAATGTTAACTCAGAGAAATTGTACATACTATTTTTCATATTTTTGAATAGAAGGACCAACGAAGTTTCCAGGTATCCGACTTTTATATTACTTACTTACTTAGCTGGCACTACAACCGATGATCGATCTTGGCTGCCTCATTATATCTTTATATTATTGCATACAAAAAAATGAGTCTGGTAGTAATAAAACACGCGTCTCGGTCTTGCAAAATTTCATTGATATCGAAATTTCCGTAACACCGAATGGAGCAAACTATTCCTGGGTTCGGTGTTCATCCGTAGCCATCTTCACCGTGAACCTCAAATATTTTTCGAAATCTTTTCGCAGCGGTTTTACCTTTTCTATAAGTTTGAAAGCACACAGAGTATTTTTTCAAATATTTCACTCATTTTCAAATCAATGCAACTTTTTACACTAGCGACGAATTACATAATTGTCTTCACGCAAAATGTAGCCTGAAATGTTACCTTTCAAACATAATTTGTGGTTACCAATACCAAAAACCGCGAATACCTTTCATTATAACCTATTATTTTATTAAAACCCAGAGCAAAAATCAGACTAAAAATAGGTGCAAAAATCTGCCCAAAATCCTAACCAAAACCAAATAACAAATCGGTGCTGAAAGTGAAAGCAACAGCTTAAGTGTATCACTATGCTGGGCGTGTTTGATAGCTTTAAATGGAAATATCACAGAAACTATAGCAATATTTCAGAATATTCGCTATTCACGTGAAAGACCATTCGTGAAATAATACTTATACTATAATTACAAAAAATTATTTAAAAACTTGATCCAGTTTGTTATTTATAGATAAAAATATGTGAAAAAATATTTTACATCTTAAGTCGAGCTGTTTTACATTTTCACCACAGAAATTATGATAAAACTGAAATAAAAACTCAGATCAAATTGACACCAAATCAGATTAGAACTCAGATCAAAATTCAACCAGAAACTGATCATAATATTGACCAAAAATTTTGAGTACAATACAGACGCCAAATTAAAGACCAGAAAAACACATCAAAATAACTAAACTCGAATCAAGAGCAATCCAAAAAAAGGCCAAAATTTTTGTTTAATTACAAAAGCCAAGTCCAAAATCGTAGTATGCCTACATATATACTATATGTACTGTATTCCTCTGGATCTACCACTGCATTTGGCGCCTTCAATACAAGCAAAATACATGAAAAAACATCCTATCTTCGTTTACATACATGCATAGTTAGTATATGACAGCTCCTGCAGTGGAATGTTGTATAACAACGCAAGTTCATGTTGTACCCCTATGAACGGACAAAATGTATACAATACAAACCTTCATATCCTGGCAAGCACCTATGACAGCTTGAATGTTGTACCCCTATGAACGAACAAAATGTATACAATACAAACCTTCATATCCTGGCAAGCACCTATGACAGCTTGAACATTGTAATTTGGCATAGGCACTCGAGTTTGACTACAAACCTTCTTAGAACGGAATTTGGACGGAAATTGAAATAGGCGTTGACGACCCTCTCCCTTATACAATAAATATGCAATTAAAGAGAATATCTTGGAAACTATAATAATGCTAATAATGTAGTTTTTCTACGCTAGATTTATAAAATAAATGTGAGCGGTGCTAGTAAATCTTAGGAAGTGTTATTACGTTAAACTTCCTTCCCCTTTTCGCGTCAAATATCCTACATATACTACACTTTTATTATCGTTGCTAACGATTCGTAAAAACGGTGATGGAAATTATAAACCCTCATCCTTTTCCTTATTATGATCTTTGGATTCTCTAGTGTTGATCAGTATTGGGGCACATTCTACTCTAGCAAAGCACTCAAAATTTCACAGTTTTCGTTTTATATATGTATGTAAAATTGAATACTGAAATTCGAAATATATTGGGTGTATAACTTGAAAATAGGGGATTCACAACAGATGTCTTGTACTAAATCGGATCTGACAATATTGTATCTACTACTACTCATATTTTAGCTACGTCATATAAAAATTTTACCAGAGCAACCCGTGTTGATCAAGCTGACAACATAAACTTCTTACCAATTGTATATGGTCATAAATGAATTTCCATAACACTCGTGTATAGGCAACGAAATGTTGCTTGCGCAACATTGACACACGTATACTATAAGCTTATTCTTGTGGTTTTCTATCACGCGCTTTCGGCTATTGCTTTCTTTCATTTCAGCGAAGCAAATCAAATCAGTTACTGTTCAGCACATATTGAAGCAAATCCTCGCAAAATTTTGAGAATGCAGAGAATACGTTGAGTGAGTAAGTAAGCCTGCAATATTATATGGTATACATGTATTATGTGCGTGCCCATCGCTGATGTAGGCCATTTCTATATACAATCAATTGCCTTTGATCATGAAATAAAATACCTACCTAGATAGGCAGGGCCGTTTAGAGAAAATTAGAGAAATCGGGGGGAAAAAGAGGAGACTCAACTTATTTGGCTGGTTGATAGGGTGGCTGCCCAGAAGACACACTTAGACCAGAACGGCACATGATGATGTAACATGTTTAGACGTACAACGCCGGTTGCGAATAACGAGCTGGCAAAGTGTTATGAATTGATGGTTTTTTTTTTTGGTACTTGTACATCATTTTCTTACAATCCTCATGCAGTTAAATCGGTAGAAATATAAGAAATTTATGAGCATTTAACTGAGATGGGAATCGAACCCCTAACCTCCTGGGTTGAAAATTCTAGTGCACTACCCACTAGACTATCGAGATCGTCTTGATATTCATCTTACATCATCTTAGTCTGCAAGCCTTATAATTTTAACTGATTTTTGAATTTTGGAATCTGGACGATTTTTTGGACAGTATTTTGATAATTCGTCAAAAATACACATTTATAAACATATTCCATTTCAAAAGTAGCTACAAATGCACTTAAATAATTTCTAACCTCATCCTGGTAAAGGGAGGAACGAGTAGTTTTGCAAACAAAGGGGAATCCCCCGTCGCCACCCCTTCCCGTTGCTCCTGTAGATAAGTGTCTCCATACTAATTTGTTTATCAGTGTGTAACAATTCACATACATACTATGTACCATAAGTAGTACTGCTCTAGGTTAAAATTAAAAAGCCAACTACAAGAAGTATTTAAATATTAGATTGTTACTGTGGGCCAAATCGAAACCGCAATCACCGCATAAGGAAAATGAAAATCATCATTAAAGCCATGTAAGCATGGCCAATTGTTTTGTAATTTTATTATTGGTGGTAAGTACTATTTAACTATGGTAAGTACGTATGTATGTATGTGCAGATATATTCTATATATGTACCATACATACTCGTCTGTATGATCTGTATGAATGTTTGTATGTAAGTATGTACTTATTTATGGTATGTGCTGTTATATAATTCGCGCTTTTGCATAACCACAATCACAACCGCACTACAATTCAACAATAATAGTAGTAATTGTTAATATTGTCGATGCGACTGCTGTGCTGCGGTTACACGCTACCTTCATCACCATACAATTTTAGGTGCGTCCCAATGAAGTACATACATACATACTATATACAACTTTACATTTATATGAAGGTCGTCACCATTGAGCATGTGATCTACTGTTGCGGGTTTCAACCATATGTATTGGAAATGGTAACTACTGGTAATGGAGGGGCTGCTGGTGGTTTATAGTTGAAGCTGCTGTTTCATTGATGCTGCTGCTGGTGGTTCACAGTTACTGCTGCTGTTACTGAGCCTGCTGGATTCATAGTTACCAAAATGCTGCGCTATTGCTTCTGTATAGTTTCTAACGTTTTATGTATTAAAGACTCGTTATATTCGGTTTTTGCTTATGTTCTGATTACTGTACATCTTGTTGTGGTTTCGTTAATTCGTTATTTTATTATCACTGCAATTTGATGACTTAAGTGGTTCATTTTCAGAACGCGAACGCTTATATTGTAGCATCATGACGAAGGTCGTAGTTGAGATTCTTAGCAAGATTCTTCGTATTTTTTGTTAGTACCTACAAATTGTAGTTTTTTGTTTTAGAAGTTAATTACATCGAAAATTGTTCAAATAAAAAAAAAAAAGAAAAAAAAAACTAAAACCATTTAAAAATATTTGAAGATGATATCTAAATATTTGTGGGTACGGGTAGGAAAAGGTTAATATACCTAATGTGATTTAAATAACTTGAAAGTTTATTTTAAAAGTAAAAAGCATTTGTCAATTCTCGGGGTCGTCATTTGTGTTCTCATTATAAGTATAGTATACCATGTGTACTCGTACATACTTACTTTAAAAATCTTTTATACTATATCAATGTGTAAATGTAAATTCGATTTTATTGCAAGAAATTAAATTGGGTGCGCAAACTACATCATCCGCAGATGTTCCTTCTTCTTTTCAATTAGTTGCTTCTTTGATTTTGCCACTCCATTTTAAGGTCAGCACTCTCGAAAATTTAACATGAATGGTATTAATTGCTTTTGAAATTGTATATTTTTCCCAAACCTTTTTTGTTTTGTTAAGTTTCATTCAACTTTTAATAATATTTTTTAATTGATTGTTTAGTTTGTTTTTGTTTCTTTTGTTATTAATTATTTATATTTTTTTTTTTTTTTAAACAATTGATATTGCTAATTGAGCAAGGTTAATAAAATGATTACCATTTTTCAGGAGGAAGCTTGGTAGTGAATATTTTTTTTAAGTCTGTTAAATTGTTTTAAACAATTTTTCTTAACATACTAAGTAAGGATGTACCTACTTACCATAAATACAGTGAAATCAAAAGTTTCTTAGAATTTAGTTCTTGTTCACTTTTTTTGTGCGGATTGTGGACTAACGACCAGTTCTCGATGATATCGTAAGTTTTTGCCCTCTTCGTTAGATACTCTCTATTGTTTTAGTTTCCATTGTCACTCTCACGCTGGCTTAAGCAACAAACATAACTTCCTGTATTCTCTATTTGAAAGTAAAGTTCAGTGCAGTGAGGCACACTGAGGTAGTTATCCTGATTGCTCTCTGGGGAGTAAAATTTGAGCTTGAGTATATTTTTGTATCACATTACTACTTTTTCAATGGTAGTTACCTGTCTAAACTTGTCTAACTTGTAGTATTAAATGATAGAAGAAACTTACGAATCTTGAAAATGTACAGGGAACAGATTTAATCTGGCATGAGCCGAGCAATGTCAGAGGAAGTGGTAGAAAAGTAAAGTGTTTTGTATGCAATATGGGCAATAAGCTCTTTCTCTTCATTCACCAGTGTCTCGTCAGTACCTACTATAATTACATCAGAACTGGAAATTGGTGAAGTAAATTAAGTATCTACTTGGTTCTGCTCAATCGAATTTTCGAGATATTTCTTTAGATTCAGAAGTAGAATAAAATCTAAAGTAGATTAAAAATGAAAAGTGAAAGTGAAAAAGTGAAGTAAAAAGTCCGCTTAAAGGGATTGTAAAAATTATTTTTGTCGCTAAATTGGCACCACTGTCCTCTATTCTGATTTGCAGTTTGTTTACAGTGCTCGATTCTGTCAGTTCATCTCATCTCAAGTGTGTTTTGCTATTTTTACAATGTATAAAAATATCAAATACAGAATTTGTCTCAAATTTTGTATTGCAATTTCATGTGCTCAGTTGCTGAAAATGTTACAGTGAATCGACTTTATCAAAATCCCGTGCATATGAGTGGTACAGTGCATTCAATAGCGGTCGAGATGTGGTGAAAGATTTGCCTCGCTTTGGTCGTAATATTAACTATTTTCGTTGATTATCGCGGTGTTGTGCGCTCGAAATTCTTGCCAAAACATCAGATGACAAATAAAGATTATTATCTTGGTGTTATGCGGCGTTTGAAAAAGCGAATTCGTCGAAAAAGGCCACATTTGCACATTTGTGGAAAGAAAACTCATGAATTTGCAGCACGACAACGCACCATCTCACAAAGCTATTCTGGCCAAAAACTCAACAAATATCATCGAAGGATATTCACCTGATATGACTCCGTCTGACTTTTTTCTCTTTCGAAAACTCAAATTACCACTTCGATGCACCCAAGTTTTCAGTCGATAGAACACAAGAAGACAAGAAAGAAAACGCGTTTGAAAAATGTTTTGATGATTGAAATTACCATTTCGAGGCACCCGATTTCAGTCGATAGAAAACATAAAAGAGAATTCGCGGCGAGTACTGAAGTCGATTCCGGAAAATTCCGTTTGAAAAATGTTTTGATGATTGGATTATTCGTTGGCATAAGTGTATGTATTATTTCGGAAGGGGCTTCCCTTGATATTGCGATACAGTAAATTTGAATGAATAATAAATATTTAGTGTTTTATTGACCAATTGCCGGTCAATTTTTGTAGAAATGTATACGCTATTAATATGCTAAAGGGAATTGCTAGTGATTGTGTAACGTCTAGGTGACTCGCCTTGCCTTCAATGGTCTTCTGACCTGGATTTCAGATAAAGACAATGTCAAGCCCATGACCTAAAGAGGTCTGCCTATATTGGTGAACTAACTTAGAAAACTTTAAGTCTATATCTAAAGTTTCAACCGTCTTATCTGATTGACAGAAGTTTGACTTAAAAACACTGTGTTCATTCGGTAATCAGGAGAATTTCGGAATATTCAGGTTTTTTATGCAGACTTCCGCAGTCCCGTCAATGGTAGGAACCTATCTCGAAGCTCACATCTCATTGGTAAATATTTTCTCATTAATTTTTTAAAATAATGACGCAACTACTTGCTACACACAAAGTGATGATACTTTTTTATACAGATTTTGACACTACAATACTCCTGCCAATGTGACTGTCAGCTATTTTATGTAACTGCATTCATGTAGGTTTATAATCACAATGAAAACGTTAACACTTTTGTGCACATAGCATAGATCTTGATATGACTGAGCGACGACACCAACGCATTGATACAAGGCAAACAGAAAATGTTGCAGTTGCATTCTCTTTCTAAGAGCGTTTTACTGATAATAAAATAAAGATAAGAATTTCTACGCAGAAGGAAGCGAATCTCAAACGAAAATATCTACATCCATTGTGGCTACAATTTGCTGCCAACATATAAAATTATTTTTGGTGTCTTTGTTGTCATGTTAGTAAATAAAACTTTCACTGAATTTTTATTTTTTTAATTTTTTTTTTTTTTTTTTTTTTTGGTTAACTAAATGGTTTTCATAAGATTTATTTATATTTTTTTTAAATTTTAGTTTTTTTTTGTTGTACAATAATTTTGAAAATTAAATCGGAATCACTTTAACACAATCATTTAATAGCCAGAGTCCACAGTAGGTACTCAATTACTTACTACTTACCATTAAACAAACAACATGTGTTCATTGTGTTGCTGTCATTATTGCTGTTGCATAAAGTTGGTGGCGCTCTGTCAGCTCTTTAGCTTCTAAAAGTTCGTATTAAAAATATTAACAGATAATTGAATTTGATTGAAAGCATTTATTTTAATCTTTATATGTTTTTTATATTTTAATAAATAATATGAATTATGTGTGAGTGGTTTTGTTTTATGGTAATTATTATTTAAGTTTTTGTTGGCTGCTGAAATATTGCAAAAATTTATAAACTTTAGTTTACACGCCTACCCATGTTTAGAGCTGATCTTGCTAAATGAAAGGAGTACATTGAGTATCCATTAAAAAAAATTTAAAAAGACACATTTAGATCAAAAACCGAATAATACCAAACTCTGACCGAAAATCACATCAAATTCAGACCGAAATGCAGTCAAAGTGCCAAAATTCATATAAGCAAATGAAACAAAACTCTATATAAAAATCGGAATAAAATTCACACCAAAAATCATTCCAAAATCGTATAAAACATCAAACCGGATTCAGACTTAAAATCATATAAGTGCATTAAAAAAGATCAAAGCAAAAAATTATACCTTATACCAAATTAAAATCCCCAACGAAGTCTAAGCAAAATTCGAACTAAACTCAAAAGCGAAAATCAGAGCTAAACGAAAAACAAAAATTTGAACAAATTCATACGAACTAAAATTCAGACCATATTTTCGATCAAAATTTTAATCACAAATCAGACCAAACAATGTACCATATTCTATGTAGACTCAAACTCAAACAGAACTTTAACCAAAGGTGGGTTTGATTAGTTAAGTTAGCTGACCCACAACAGATTATTTGTGGGTTACAATTAGCGCTATAGCGCCGTTTTAAGGCCACTTCCTCACCGAACACTAAACAGGTGATAAATATTGTACTAAACCCATCGTGTGGAATTTAGGTATGCTAGCATATTCTTAGAGCTAATTGCCGAGCAATCGGACAAGTTATCGGTGAGATACCTTCACAATAACCAATGATATGGTATATGTATTTTCCTTGCCATTCTACACTAGGTTATTGATTTCCACCTCTGATTAGCCAGTTGAAATCAGTTTCTTTTGACGATTTGCAGCGGGACAAACACTGGTACCTCTAAGGATTCGTCAAGAGTAGAACCTGATTGTGCTAATTCAGCCCCAGATGTGATGCATTTATTGCAGCGATGATATCACGAATTATGGCAGCTAAGACGGCAAGTTATGAAAGTAATGCTGGCAACCATGTTGGCAGTCATGTTGATAACCATGTTCCTGCAATGATTGCATCCATGTTGGCATCCTTGTTGGCAGCCATGTTGAAAACCATGTTGAAACCCATGTTGAAAACCATGTTGAAAACCATGTTCCAGCAATGATTGCTGCCAGTTGACAACCATGTTGGCAGCTATGTTGACAACCTTGTTGGAAAATATGTTGGCAGTCATGTTAGCAACCATGATGGCAACCATGTTAAGATGATAAATGATGTCAGTGCATCTCTCTGCACTCTTTAACTAGCTTTGACTTTATGCTGGGGATTGAAGAGTTTTTATTGTTGCGACCTTGCACATGTCTGTGATGTGTTTCTCTTAATGGACAAGCCAATCGCCAGAACTTAAGCCTGATAAGCCGTGGTAAGTCTGTGGACTGACTTATTGCCACCTGCGGTGAGTGAACCCCTTAACTTAACCCGCAGGCCATTTTAGATCCATCTGTGAAAATGAGGACATGCCTGATAAATACCTTTGAACTTTTATTCTGCCATTGTGGAAAATCTTACCTTAAAAATTGTTTTTACCCAAAACTTTACTGCGCCCAGAGCTTGATTAATTCGATTACATTAAAATTACATTACGTAGTAATTGATTGTAATTGATTGAATTATATCAGAACCATGATAAAGGAATTGAAATTTTAATTTACTTTTTCAAAATTCCATTACAATTCCTTCAATTCCTTCCTAGTGCAATTTAAATTTTTTCAATATCATTACAAGTAATTGAAATTGTAATGGCTTTTGCTCAAATTTCAATTCCTTTGAGGTATCACAAAAGAAATTTGAGGAAAGGGCATTACAATTATCAATTCCTTGTAATGGAATTGAGCATTTTCAATTACATATTACAATTCCTTGTAATGGGATTGTGAAAATAAATGTACAATTTCCATTACTCTATGGAATTGGAAATGTAATCAATTCCTTTTAAAATGGCTCTAATCTAATCCATTATAAATTGCAAGGAATGGAACTTTAATTTCTAAAGTAATGATTCCTACTTGGCTTCCTAGGTCTGACTGTATCCATAATTACGTTCAGTCCAACAGATCGCGCGATCTGTACCCACTTTTTATATGTAGGTCAATAGGAAGGAGATTGTAGCATTACGTTCAAGACATCCGTAGGGCAAGTACGAGTTTTGTATAGCTTTATAATTTATTAATAGCGACTTAGGAAGTTATTGTCATGCATGATGTTTCGAATCCGGTTTTCTTTCGGAATTCCTCTATTTTCGATATTATTAATGGGTGCCTTTTTCTATATTGCATTCAACAACATGATTCAGCAACATGATTCAGAGATCTCAATTGGATTCAAGCTGACTGACTATTTTCCTTACGTTTTTTGTGCTGAGTGGAAATTAGGAATTGAAAAAAGTAAACAAGAAAAAATTTCACTTTTTAGAAATTTTTATATTTGTTTACATATTTTCGTGTTCTTTGAGTTTTCTACCATTTAAACTCTTTTAAGAATATATATTTTTATAATGAGCGTTTTTGCTTGTAGTGTGCAGGTGTAGTATTTATAAGCAAATATGGTACACTAACAAAATAAACAATGAAATTTGCATATGCTATATTTGCATTATCATTAATTATTTAGTACCTACTTAGAACTTTGCCAATACGAAGCAAAATTTTTATTGAAACTGGAAATGCAATTGATAAATATGATTAGTGCAACGACAGCAAACATAGAGAAAGCAAGAAAAATTAGTAAGTAAATTTTTAATATTTTTCACTAAGTAATTAAAAAAAATCAGATGTAAAAGATGTTCTCGCCGAATCTCAGAGCACTTGTTGGAGTACAAGGACATTGTTTTTTCTAATTCATAGCAATCTTCCGGGTCGCAGTGTTTTACCTCTGGGTTTTTAACCATAAACTACTTACAATCATCATTCATTTATCATTTAGAATAATAAAATAAGAAACAAAATATGTATCAGTTGAAGATGTTCAGTGCCATAACGATCGCTCTGATCGTATCAATAATAAAAGGAGAAATCATGCCTGCAAATTCTAGTGAAAATATGAAAGAGTCGGTATGTATGGAATTATGTACTACTCACTTAGTTTTTATAAATGAATGGGTGAAAATGATCGTTTTAGGGCTTTGTAATTCATTTATCCAATTCGGAGCAACTCAAAGGAGAGATTATGTTGGAAATCAGCAATAAACTAAATCAGGAGTAGGCATTAATGCATTTGCATGTATAAGTAATACCATAAACTAAACTAAATCAAAATCAAATCTCTATACAGTTTACAAGAAGCATTCTTAGTACAGGGAAACCAATTGCAACTCATACAGAACATGATATCAAATATGAATGAAAAGTAAGAATGAATATAAAATATAATATAAGCATATGTTCAAATATAATGATAACTATTTACATTTCAGATTAATAACAGAGAAAAACATTCTGGTTCAAGATATTGCCTCAAAAGTGGAACAAAAGTAAGAACCAATTTTGTTATCCCAATAACATTTACTCGTATTTAATAAATACGTATATTCAATTCAATTCAATTCAAATACGTTTATTCAGATTACAAATACAGAAGACCGAATTCATTCAGGATATTGACGCAAAAATGGAACAAAGGTAAAACTAACATTTAATATATTTGTATATAACAAAATAAGACAAATAATTCAAGCAAAAATTATATTTTAGATTGCGAATGCAGAAAACAGAACTCACTGAAGATATACAATTAAAAATAGGACAACAGTATACAAGAAATTCAGAAATAACTTATAATAAATTCTAACAAAAACCCAATTTCAGACCTGAAAAAAATAAGACTGATTCAGTTCAGAATATTGCCACACGAATGGACGCAATTTTAAAGTACCAATCTCAACTTATTCAGGCAATTGACCAAAAGTAAGGGAATAAAATTAAAATTACAAGTATAAATATTGTTAAAATAAAAAAAAAAAATGAAAAATACTATAAAAACTCTTATTCAGATTACGTATGCAGACCATTGGTTTCTTAAGAGATATTAATTCTAGAATGGATAAAAGGTATGAAAAAATAATTTAGTTGTAAATCAAAAATACTTCGTTAATAATATTCTTAAATTTTTATATCAGATTGGAAAGGCAAAAAACCGATCTGATCGAAAATGTTGAATTGCGAATTAATGGCATCGCGAATAATCAGTCCCAACTTATTCAAGATATTAACTCAAAAATGGAACAAAAGTGAGATAAAATATTAAAATTATAGATAACAGTGAAAAGATTTAACAGAAACTTCAATTCAGTTTAAATAAACAGAAAATTGATATCATCCAGAATGTTGATACAAAAATAGAAGGAATTTTAAAAAGCCAACCCCAACTTCTTGAAGCTATTGTTCAAAAGTAAGAAAATGTTTTATTACTCCAGGTATTAATAAAAAAAAAATTAATACTAAAGAATACTTTTATTCAGATTACAAATGCAGTCAACCGATCTTTTGCAAGATATTGATACCAAAATGGATCAAAAGTATGAAGAAATATTTTATTTGAAATTAATAATACGAGTACATAAAGTAAATAATAAATATTTGAAAATTTAATTACAGATTAAAAAAGCAGAAAACCGATCTGATCGAAATGAATGGAATCGCGAATAATCAGTCCCAACTTATTCAAGATATTAACTCAAAAATGGAACAAAAGTAAGATCAAATATTTGAATAGTAGATAACAATAAAAAAGAATTTAACAAAAACTTCAATTCAGTTTAAAAATACAGAAAACTGATATTATTCAGAATTTTGAGACAAAAATGGAAGGAATCGTGAAAAATCAGTCCCAACTTATTCAAGATATTAACTCAAAAATGGAACAAAAGTAAGATCAAATATTTGAATAGTAGATAACAATAAAAAAGAATTTAACAAAAACTTAAATTCAGTTTAAAAATACAGAAAACTGATATTATTCAGAATTTTGAGACAAAAATGGAAGGAATCGTGAAAAATCAGTCCCAACTTATTCAAGATATTCACTCAAAAATGGAACAAAAGTAAGATCAAATATTTGAATTGTAGATAACAATAAAAAAGAATTTAACAAATACTTCAATTCAGTTTAAAAATACAGAAAACTGATATTATTCAGAATGTTGAGACAAAAATGGAAGGGATTTTGAAGACCCAACCCCAACTCATTCAGGCTATTGACCAAAAGTAAGAACATACTTTAATCATCTATAATAACTAAAACGAAAATAAATTCTAAATAAAACTTTATCTCAGATTACAAATGCAGAAAACTGAACTGATACAAGAAATCGACGCAAAAATGGAACAAAGGTAAGGAAAAATATAAATATTTTAAACTAGATATTGACAAAATCTTCACACTTCAGAATAAGAATGCAAGAAACTGTACTTATTAAGGATATTGGCAAACAAATAGATCAAAAGTAAGAATACATTTTCAAGTTTCCTTTGGCATATTCCAAATTACATAATCTTTTTCAGATTAATAATAATTAAAAATTTTACAATTCATGATATTAACTCACTAATGGATCAGAAGTAAGTGCAATTAAAAATTTTTTTTTATCAAATTATTCAAATTAAAAAATGGAATTTAACAATTCCATTTCAAGGAATTGTAATTTTCAATTCATCTGTAATGCAATTTAAAATTTTTTCAATTCCATTATAACGAATTGAAATTGTAATGCCCTCTCCTCAAATTCCTTTTATGATACCTCCAAGGAAAAACTGAATCAAAAGCTAGTACAAATTTTAGTATTTTTTGAACACTCCATTTCATATAAAGGAAAGAGATTGGTCAAGAACTAATGTTAGATTTAAAGTACTCATCGAAATAGATATTTTAATTACATACATACCATATAAGCTATAAATTTATTGTAGATTACGAAAAGCGAAGATTGAATTAATTGAAGTAATTAACCCAAAAATTGATTATGGCTTGAAAAACCAAATACAACTCATAACGAATATTAGGGCTGCGTTGAACCCAGAGTGAGCTTACATTTTAGTATTTCATTGATAACTGAAAGTAACTTATTACATACATAAGTTATAATTAATACTTAATTTCAGATTACAAAAGGAAAAAACTCAACTTGTGAAAGATATTGATTTAAAATTGGAAGAAAGGTTAGCAAACGTTTTATAACTTTTACAATATTTTATTGCCAAGTACTAAATGCGAAAAAACATTTAAATTCCAGATTAGATGAATTGCTTTTACAACTGGAGCAAAGGTAAAGCTGGGGAAATAATCTATTTTTGTGTTTAAAATAAGTTAACGATACTGCAGCTGTTGCATCAAACATGCTGCAGTAATCCCCGGCTAATTGCATCGATAAAAATGTACAATTTATGATAAAATTATCCGGGGAATGCAATTAATCGAGCGAATTGAGTATATTTTGGACTAAATATGTCTGGGGCAATTAAACGGGGGCAACGCAATTTAGGGTGCTTCAAGTAACCGGAGTTGACTGAAGATTTTGAATTTTACTGGACAATGATATTTATAGGGTAAAAGGAAGAGTAGGTGGTCGTAGTTGGTAGTGCGTAGGCCTGCTACGCATATTGGCCGGGGTTCAAATCTCAGCACAGGCAAAATCAAAATATAGAAAAAAAATAATTTTTACCCTCCTCTTGGCAGGTAATGGCAAACCAACAAGCATTTCACTTCTCCGTTCGGATTCGGCATAGAACTGTAGGTCCCTCTCAGTCATGTACAAATCAAACACGCACAACATGAGTGGATGCGAATAGCTCGGCGTAGGCCATCCATGGGCTGTTGTGCCATTAAAAAGTGAAGAAGAAGAAAAAAAGGAAGACGAGATGAATTCTCTTTTCATCTTTTTTTCAACGATTGTTTATTGGTTTTTCTATCGCTTAATCTAGTATAAAGCTATTATTTAAGGAAAAAGGTTAATTTCGTAGAAGAAGGTGATTTTGACGGATA
This sequence comes from Palloptera scutellata, assembly GCA_958295655.1. Lineage (NCBI taxonomy): Eukaryota > Metazoa > Arthropoda > Insecta > Diptera > Pallopteridae > Palloptera > Palloptera scutellata. The sequence continues at coordinate 78,614,757 of OY282450.1, read as the reverse complement.
ATTTGGTAGAAAATATTGTACTTGTATGGTTTTGACCTTTGGTGCCCCATACTACTTTTCAGTGGAAAACTTTTTCTCAACAACATTATGGCAGCTGACGCAACTCAGAGTTTACTCAGAGTGGTCTTATGTCAGGTAATGACTCCATAGACCATTCCAGCAATCGAAAGGGCGGTTGGTGGGCTGTTGCTGCCTCTACTTTCTGCCTTTTCCTGATGTAAAACTTTCTGTGAGAAGTTGCATAACTTATAGTATTTTATTGTTAGAATAATAAAGTGTTCTGGATTTCACTGTGGCTGTGGTGCTACCGCTCAGGTACTAGTAGCCCATACATACTTTTATTGAGAGAGCTGCCTTTGATTAATTATAAGTTTATCAGCTACCATCTCCTTACACGCCACCGTTAGTGTTAGCGAAAGAACCTCACAGTTCAGAAACGATTTCATCGTACTAATATACTTAAACCTAAAATTGTCTTATTTCACACTCTCAAGTGGTAAATATACAATGTGCGCCATCTTTTATGTCGGTGATGGTTTTGACGCAAACGCCGGCCCAAGCAGCCGCCTTTGCTCATTGGTTCTCTAGTGGATTTTCAGTTCCCAAAAGGCAGAAATTTTGCTTGTTAACGGCGCCAGAGAGTGTGAAATGGTTTAGTGTAATTGAAATGGAAGGTTCAGTGTTAACCATTCGAGAGACTGTTTGTTTATATTTGAATCGACTTGGATGATCTGTCGGCAATATTTTTTTTGTACTTTTGTGCTTTTTTACAAAAATGCAAATCATCCTTCAAAATCCACCATAAGGTGGATTTTGACTCCTAAATGCTGAGCGCATTGACGATACGACACATGTGGGTCCACGGCAACACTCTCTCTTACCGCTTCAACCAGTTAATTGGAACGAACGTCTTGGGCGTTGATGAAGGGCTTGTCGACGATCTCCCATTGTCCCGTGCTCAACAAAATTAGACACCAGACGACGAATAGACGAAATAGAGAGTTTGTTAGCCATTTTGGCCACGTTGAGTTAACACAACTGAACGCCTATTTTCATGGCTAAAATTGTACTGAATTGACATTGTAAAAACATGTTTACTCAAGTCAATCGGTTGATAAATGTCAAAATTATTCAATGTTTACATACCGACATAAAATATGGTGCACCCTTTATCTAGCTATTTCGGCCGGGGGTATAATTGGTTAAAGTTTTCCTAGCATCCCCATGCTATACTTAATTTAATCTAATTCAATGTTTAGAATGGTACAGCCATCGACAGCAGCAGCCACGGTCGCAAATGATGTACTGCTTGTAAACGAAAACCACCAAAAGGATTATAATAATACACAGATATCGGATGCAGCAAGTTGTTGCCAAGCTATGCAACTCCATCCGACCATTTTGACTGGCGACGCATATTATTTGAAAATGCCCGGCTTGAAAAAATTCCGAGCATATTGCCAAAAAGATCCCGATAATGGTCATGCCTGGTTGATAATACAGCGTCGCCAAGACAATTCGACCGATTTCTATCGTGGTTGGAGTTCGTATAGGCGTGGTTTCGGTAATTTACGTAATAACTTCTGGCTTGGATTGGACAGGCTGCATGTAATCACAAATTCGCGACAACACGAATTGTGGATACAATTAGAAAATTTTCAAGGTGAGACACGATACGCAAAATACGATAACTTTGTAGTTGGCAACGAAACGGAAAAGTATCGATTGGAATCGTTGGGTGTATATAGCGGCAATGCTGGCGATGCACTCACAGATCCCCACAAAGGGGGAGCCTTCACTACATACGATATGGATAATGATTATAGTGATGGAACTTGTGCAGAAAAACGTAAGGGTGCCTGGTGGCATTGGGATTGTGGTTTAAGGTAATCAGCGTTCAATGCAAACATAAGAAATAATTGGAAATTTATAAAAATTTTCGTATCAAATTTATACCGACTTATGTTTTGCAGCAATTTAAACGGACGTTATCTTACCGGTCCGCCATATAATAAGGAAGGTATTTATTGGTCGATTGTCTGGACTTGGGGCTATGAACATTCAATGAAATACGTGCACATGGCTATAAGGCCAAAAAATGATTGAATGAAATGATGATGATGACGATGAAGATGATGACGATGATGAAAGACCAACTTTAAAGGTGTTATTAATATCAAATTTATTTTCCCATGACATGATAATTTTTAAGCAAATGTTTCTTGTTATAACAATAAAATTATGATTAAAAATATGTATGTAAAATATTTTTCTTTTAATTTTATCTATTTCATTACACTTTTATAATTCTTATGTATAATAAATTTTCCGTCATGTTTAATTATAATAAAATAAATAAAATATTTTAATTTTTGTTTTTAGTCGTGCTATTGTCTTCACGATTTGATTTGATGGGAAGAGAGGTTAACTGATATGTAAGTAAGTAGCTACATAACAATTGAAAATTAGCTAATAAGTAAACCTAACGCACCCACAAAAAAAAGAAGAGAAGTCATAAAGAAGCAAAATGCGGAAGAGAAAGCGAATAAAGAGAAGTGCATAGAATTTCAAAGATTTTGTTCTTATTATTCCTAGCAAATATTTCGCGTGTGGAAATCAAAAATTAGTCAACAGAATCGTCAATTTAGCACTTCTTCACTAGGCCATCGTCTCTTATGCATCTTGGCCAATTAACTCTTATGCACTGTCTCGCTGAGCGTTCAGTAATTTTGATAACTAGTAACTAGGTTAGATTAATAACTAGGATCGGTTCGAGTAGTGATCGAGTTGATCTCGCTGCCAAATTCGTATTAGTGAGCAAAGTTAGTGATTTATCGTGCAACGCAAAAAATAAATATTTTGCTTTGGTAGCTTGGGAAATCTTCATATTATTTGGAACATTTCTCATTAACTTATACTAATCTAAAACCCGATAAGTTTGTTAAAGCTTACTAGGGAATATCATTTCGTCGAAAAATAGTAGGTACTTATTTACATAAATTAGATAGAGTATGATATTTGCGAGGGAGCCGGACATGTTGGTACTTACTATACATTACCCTGCGTCTACACGTGCAAGTAAACAACTGCAAGTTGATAATATATACATACATATTATCTTCGGAAATCTTCGAAAATTGCGAAAACTAGCTGCAAGTAGCGTGGCTGTCTACACGAGCAATTTTTATTGCTAGTGTATTTTTAAAATAGCATCAAAGGCGATGGTCCTCGCTACTATAGAAGTTCTCCTTGAACTAAAGAAATTTGAATTCGAAAGTGAAACTGAGGTAAAAAATGTAAGAAGGAGGAAGAAGAGACAGACAACAACAACTACAACAAGATACTGGGTGAAGCCGTGTGATCGCTGTAGCGTAGCGGTAGTGCGTTGGGCTGTTACGCAGAGTGTCAAGGGTTCGAATCTCGGCACAGGTAAAATAAACAAACAAACAAACAAACAAACAAAAAATCCAACAACAAAAAAATTAATACACGGCACCACCTCTTGGCAGGCAATGGCAAACCTACAAGAGTAAAAATTGCCTATGAAAAGCTTTTCACTTCGCCGTTCGGATTCGGCATAAAACTGTATTTCATGTGCAAATATAACTCGCACAACATGAGTGAATGCGAAAAGCTTGGCCTTTGGCGCTACATGCGATCATAGTCGACACTGATAAACTGAAGTTCATTGTGGTAAAGCATTCCCTCTCTCATTCACCCTCCTTCTTCCTTCCATTTAACACAATGTTCTGCATTCATAGGGGTACACCCTGTGTGTTGAATGTATCAATAAAAATAAAATTAAAAAAATATTAAATGGCGCGTTCCGAACTGTTGGAGAAGAGGCTGGACTTGTCATATCCAGCATGTATCCACAAGATCTTATAGCAAAAGAGCCTGCGATAAGAAACACACTAGTGACAACAAAAACAACAGCTTGCAACCAACGAGTAAATATCAACTGCATTAAAATCACTGAATGGCAGAATCGTTGAAATCGCGCAGAAAATGATTGTGTGGACTTATTCCAAACCTAACTGACTCGATGACCAGAACACATGGAAAGGTGAACTTTTACTTGACACAGATGCCTGATTGGGCACGGTTGTTTCAAGGGGTATCTATATAGATTCGACTACGAAAATTATCCTCCTTCAGTGCGGACCAGACTGCATGGAAGATGCAGAGCATGTGTTCTTTGAAGACAGACGTTTTTCGACATTACGAGCCACGCTGAATGGTGCTGTTGGCGAAACTATGCCCCCGGATGAAATAGTAAGCCACATGAGCTTAGAAGATTTGATCAGGAGAGGCGTACAGATGAAAGAAGTGGAACTTGAAGCCATTTTCTCCACGCGATGTAATATTTAACTGTAGTTCCGCGGGGTGGTATAAACGAGATGAAGGTGGTTTGCTTCTAGTATGAATCCAACATAACCGGATAAGAACAAGAATTTTGCAGTACCTAATAAAAAGTTTCCAATGCTTCCATCAAAAAAAAAAAAAAAAAAACAGCATGCATTATTATGTGATACTTAAGTTAAAGTGCAATTTGCTAAGGTGTATATTTTGATAGCATACATGTGTTTGTAATTATAACTATGGTAGATTAGGTTTTATTATTATAGTCAATCGATTGACTAGTCTCTTAATAAGAGACTATGTTAAATTTGTTACTATAAATAAAATAAGTGAATATTTGCATAAAATCCTCTCAGTTTCTGCTCACATACTCATGGGCATACTCATACGTAGCGCCCATGTGTCAGAAATTGATTATTCTAATTTAAATTAATGCTGTAAACAGATGGAATGCTGCAGCAACTTGCAGATATGACGACAACCAACTGTCTGCAGTAAGTACACTGATGTTGTCTTGTCTTTGAGTGGACAGCGACAAAATATTTTAAAAAATTTGTAATAAGTATTTTATAAATTAAATGTCAATAATTTTCATAAATTTGTTTATTTTCAAAGAAAGTAAAAAATAAAAGCAAAATGTAATTGGTTCACGGTTGATAATTTGTTTAACTTTCAAAATAGAAATGACAGCGACAATTATCGCCTAGTCCTAGTGTTGCAGTCAACTCGAACACATAAGATGTGATATATAAGAGTTGGCTGTTGTTGTCGTCGTTCTTCGTCCTGTTGCTGCCGCATCCAATCTGTTCAACACTTATTTTTCAGCTTGTATCTTTGTAGAAAATTCACACAGCATTTCACTAGGATCCATGCATAAATTTCATTTATAGAACGACTTTCATTCGATATATTTCCTTTCCAAATTAATTTTTTTATTCCCAAATAAAATCCCGTAAATTCAATTACTCTTGGAAATTTTTGTCGAAATTTATTTTCGAGAAATTCATTTAGTTAAAATTTGTCAAAATAATAATTTTTTTTGGTATAAATTTTGACTGTTTCTTTTTAAAAAATTTACATAATTCCAACAACAACAAGTCTATATTTTTACCAAGTTTACAAAAAATAAACCCCAAAAGAACAACGCTCCTCCTCCCACCCCTCTACATTCAAGAAGAAAAGAAGTCAAACAAAAAGCGCCACCCACGAAGAATGGATCTCAGCCGCATTACATATCGTTATTCGAATAAGAAGCAAAAGCGCCGCTCGCACAGTATCGATGACGACGACATCGATAATGTCAGCAATAATTCGCGCAGCTTATACAATATACACACAACAGCATCGACAGCATCTGATTCCGAAAGAAGTATGCCCGTTTCTGTGCGGGAGATGATCAACCTTTATAATAGAGCAGCGAGGGAAAATGCCAAGTTGCCGGCATTTACAACAACGATGATGACGACAGCACGTCGTCAAACATCGCAGCATATGTTGCCCTTAGCAAAGTCGGCATATTTCGGTGTGAATAAATTTGGCTCGCAGACAAATGTTCGAGAATTTGTAACGCAAGTGCAGGAAACTGGTGAAGAAAATTGTGACAGCGGCAATAAACCGGCGATCATTCACCGATCATTGAAATTGAATAAACAAGACAATACTGCTGGAGATGGTGCTGGACATGATTATCGTCAGCGTCTCAGCTCAGTGCGATCATTCAATGAGGCACAGAGTGAAAGTGATTGCAACAAAATGTTTTACATTGCCGATCATATGAAACGTTCATCAAGGTCAATGACAATGACAATAAGATAATTTTGTTAAACTTACTTTCGTTCTACAAAACCTATAGATCACCCAATAGAGCATCACCGGAATTCAGAGACTCTAAAGATAACAATGCATTCAAGAATATTTCATCGAATTTAAAATCGGTCGCCTCACATGAACACAACAGCTTACAAGCGAGCGATTCGATAGACGAGTCTCTTTACCATCCAGTAGAGTCTTCGTATCAGAGTAAAACTACTATAGCCAAAACTGCAAGTGGTAAGTTGTAATGCATCGAGGAACTAGGATAATACCATAAATTTACTTCTTTGCTGCCCGGATTATTTCAAAAACCTTTCAGACCATTAGAGAACATCAAAATTTCTTTATGTGTATCGGGTTTAAGAAATAAGAATAGTTTGAGAAGTGTCTAAGTATTAAATGCCCATGTTTAATCGCGATCTATCCTTGGACGACACCAGCTTGCAATGATAACATTGAACAGTTTGACAGTTCATCTAACCGTTTTTATTATTATTTTTTTTTTTAATTATTTAAAGTTACTCTGTAGGCTTTGCCTAGGAAAAGGTGTAGAGATTTATTTGGCCCGATTTCCTGGGGAAATTATATCGCCATAACTGATTATTGAATTGTTGCTCTTTCTTTTATATTGTTAACTGTGTTTCTATTATAAATTTGTTTAATATGTTGTAGTGGTCAATATTCGGTGCTTCTATAAATTCCGTAATCGTACTTATTAGTTCGGATGAGTGGCTGGTATTTGTCTCTTGTTGTGCTATATTTGGGGCATTTGAATAGTATGTGGTCAGTTTTTTCTATTGATTTACAGGATTCGCAGTTTTTAAAACTTTCTCTATTGGGTAGAAAAAAAGTCTACTTCGTTTGTCAATATGGGACTCACAGCAAATCCAAAATCTTCTTTGAAACTCTGTACACGATATAGGTCTGCGATCCTCCGATTCGTTAGATTTGTAACTACATACTGAATCTGAGAGTAGAATATAGTACTTTCCGCAGGCCATAGTTTACAAAGCTTTTCAAATCTTTCAAACTATTTCTTTCACTTTGTTTGTCGTTACGCTTGGAATATTTTGTATTGCTTGGTTTAACTGATTTGAGTTTTTCTTCCGAGAATTCTACAATGCTGAAACCGCATCTGCTGGTAGATTTTGTTCTACAAGATATGGTTTTCAATTATTTTTATTTCCAAAAATCTGGCATGGTTTTTGTCCGAGATTTGCTTAAGTAGTTTCTACAATATTTAATGAATTCGAACTTCTTCTTTCGACTGATGTTCGATTGATTTTCGAAGGGCAAACGAAATAATGAATATTTCTTCAACAGGTGTACGAATCATCATCGATATATTCTTCGATCAAGAGCAACAAAATGTCTCGGCTACCGATGTCGTTGGTAGTCGTGTTGAAACGGATATACCACAGAGTCGTATACTAACGGAATTTCAACAGCAGGCAACGGCAGCACAATCAATTACGCAGGCATAATTTACCAACTCACACCATCACTAACATGCTGTCGTACTTATTATTAGAACAAAGAAAATTTTCTGCTTTTTCTCGTCATATTCCTATTTTTTAATTGCACTTAAGCAATTTTCATACATTTCACTTTGCTTTGAACAAAAATAACATTCAAAAAAAAACAAAAAATAGCAAACTTATATAAAAATAAACTTGTATATTTTTTTTTTCCAATTGGTTATTATTTCAGAGTATATTTATAATATGATTATTTGCATCCGCATCTTTCGGGGATATTCCGAATCCTTATTTGCATATATCAGATTATGATTTTTAAAGAATAAGTTTAAAGCCATTCATCACCATTGAACACATTTTTATTAGTGTTTTAAAAAGCTTTTCTTCTTTCTTCTTTTAATGGCACCGCAGCCCATGTGGTCCTAGGACGAGCTTTTCGCCTAAAAAACTTTTACTTGCACGAAAAAGAGAGACAGCACAACGGAAATATTAAAGAACTTAAAGCTAGCTAAAGAGAAGATTTGCAGATAGTCCACGAAAACAAATCTTTTGCGCTAAAATTAATTAGTTTGTGTGTTTTCACTGCAATAAGTTAGAAATTCAAGCGTAAACTTAAAAAAAGAGAAAAACTAACAACAAGGCAAATAAGTAGCATCTCTCCCTATCTTTATATCTTTACAATTTGGCGAAAGTGCCCCTGTCACAACCTTTCCAACTATCTGCAGGTATTTATTCATTATTATTATTTTGTAGCTTTATTACATGCTAATTTAAATCTACTCTACTACTAACGAGTAATGCCCATTATTATTATGAAGCTAACTAAACTTTGGCTAATGCTACACTGACTGACCCTTCTTGCTTGAAGTCAAAAGCAGAAAAAGTAGATATATAAGTAATATGTAAAATTAAAAACAAAAAATAAGCTACTTACATGTTAACTTTGTTGGAAGAGAGAAAATATTTTTACAGTTTAAAGTTGAAAATTTTATAGGTAAAGAAGTGAAATTAAAATTAAAATAACATATTTGCAAAATGCTAAAAGAAAATGCTATCAAGTCTTTAACTACAATCACGTGATGACTTCTTGATTGAACTTCATTTGAAAAACAAAAAATTATAACTGTAAACAAGTGACAAAACAGTGATACAGCGAAAATACTCCATGAAATGCTTTCAGTTTTTGTTGGTTGCCGTTAGATATGATGGAAAGTAACTGTTAACTTCTTTCAGTATAAAAGAATCAACTAAGTTCAAAAAAGTTCTGGCTAGGATTTCTATAGTTGCGAGCAAAAAACCTTTAAAGGGTAGTGATGCGATTCCAATGCACGCAACTGGAAAGCTTTGAGCTTTTAACTTTAAAAAAAAGACTATTACTTCAAAACGAACAATATATGTATGCTTTTTAGGCGAAAAGCTCATCCTAGGCCCCCATGAGCTGTTGTGCCATTAAAAGAAGAAAGAAGAAAATTGTCTTTAATCTCCACTAACTTAGCTGTTGATGTAGCATCATTGGTCATTGGTGAGACTAGATTCATAAGCACCAACTGTGCTTACTTCTTGCTTATCTTAAAGTGTGAGGAATGTAATTTCGAGCCACATAAGTCCGAGGTATGACTAGCTAATATAAAAGTATACAAAATATGTGTCCTACAGTTGCATATTTTCATATATTGCAACAAGGAGAAAACGTTTAGAAGTAAGGAAAAATGCAACCTTGTTTCTTGGTTTCATATAAAACAAGCATTCGGTTTTGCATGGGAAGTACAACAAACACTTCTCAAAGCCTACCTATATCTTTCCCATAGAAAGCTATGAACATATAATAACTTCATACTAAATCTTAGTATCTTACCATAAATGATTTCTGAGATATCCACATACTCGTACAATGAAAGTTCAGGATGTATCATACCTTATTTTTCGATCCCACCTACGATTTCGCTGTAATATGGCTTAGCCAACTTACGTCGTTGTGCCAAATCTCAGTTCTGTCTTGTATGTATAATTACGTATAAGAAGTGTGTGGAAGGTGAAACGCTCACTTCTCCAATCTTGCTTACATATGTCTTGAAACTTTCTCCGAATATTCACGGATGTACGTACGCAATTAGGTAAACATCAATTGAGGATTATGCGAGCTATTAAAAAACAAACCTAGCTCGGAGCGTTGAGTATAAGAATTCGTAAAGGAATCATATTTAAGAGCGTTATAAGTACTAGACTTATTTGATATTTAAACATAAATTTCAAATATTTACTTTTACATAACTGAACAGTTTATTTTTTATATTTTATTTTCTTAGGTTAAAGATTAATTGAGTGTTGTCATATAATTCCTGGTTAAAGTGGAAATATTGCAGCCCATTGTTCCTCCCAGGAACTCTAGGATACATACATATATTTATGAAGTGGAATAGAAGTGGAATAATGCCTGTGTAAGGCATTAGAAACTTTACTGGTTGGAAACTCTACTGGTAAGAAACTCTACTGGTTAGAAACTCTACTGGTTAGAAACTCTACTGGTTGGAAACTCTACTGTTTGGAAGTTCAACTATCACAAACGAGTAGTTATTAGTCCAATATTGTATTCGAAGCAGGGTATTTAGTCGTGTTCGTAATATTCCTGCCAATAATTGCCCAACATTCGGTATTGAGATTGTGTAAGAAATACAATTTTTAATCCAATAAATGAAATTTACTTGTAACTATAAATACGTAAAATATTTTACTATGAAATACTTATAAAGCAACATAATCTTATTGACTCAATAAAAAACTGTTAAGTTTCGTGATCTCTTAAAATAACAAGAAACTTTCTTCAATTGATTATTTTTTACTTATGTAGGAGGCATTCGTACTTTGTAGTATTTTTCTTTTGCTTTTCAAAATCAAAAACAAAAAAAAAATATCTGCTCACAATTTCGTGCATGTTTTTACTTAATAATATTTTGTTTTCTTCTTTATTTACTTACTTCTTTTATTTAGGTTTTATAACTTATGCAATTTTTTCTCCCCCTTTATTACATCACGAGATTAACGAAGACTTACTATTACCAAATCAACTATTTACTTCATCACTACATAAACTAAGTATATATGTATGTACATATGTATGTGTAAGCTATATATAATATGCATGTAAATATGTACTCCCATTCATGGGAGTTTACTTTAACTCTGGAACTAAAACATTCTACTTCAGTTTTTGCTAATATTGGCATATGCTCGTAATAATAAAGATGCATCTGTTGTTTCTTCTTTTCCTTTCTCTAGTTTTTTTCATATCGTTGACCCAATTTTTTTTTCGGGTTTTTGGTTTGTTTTGGGTTTCTTATGTAGTTTGATGCCATGCTATTGTTTTGTATATTTGTAAGGCTCATAAATCCTTTTTGAATACAAACTTTAACTAACAATTGTGGTTTGAATTTGGTGGGCGATGAGTTGAAGAAAGGCAAAGCAAGAGTGCATCATTGAGCATACGAGTATGATTATCATAGGTACTTACTTAGTTAATACTTACGATTAGTTATACTTTTATTTCTTTCCATTCATGTACAAATCTAACACGCACAACATGAGTGGATGCGAAAAGCTCGGCCTAGGCCCTCCATGGGCTGTTGTGCCATTAAAAGTAAAGTAAGTAAGTAAGTTATACTTTTTCTCAGTTATACCAGTCTTATTCAATTTTTAAGCTCACTGCAATTTGATTTAAATTGCATAGGTTTACTTACTTTTGTTTTATACTTAGTTAGCTTGCTAATTTATAGCTATGTTTACTTAATGATTTAGTAGATTTTTTCCGTTTTGGTATCAATCAAATATTTGCAATATTTGTTGATGTCTAAATAATTGCATTTCGTTAGTAAAATAACTGTTAAATTAAAGTGATTTATACTTGGGTAAAGGTATCCGGTTATAAGTTTGTAAATCAATAATTTTATTGAAATAAATAAGGATCCTTATAAAAAGTCATAAATAAGGAACTACTCGTATAAGAAACTACAGCTGCGTTCACAATAAAACACAAGTAAATAACCTTGATTTGCCGCCAGACTGTCATAACTCAAAAAAAATAAATGTTATGTAGATAAGATAAATCAATAAATAACAGTTATTTCTTTATACTTATATAACTCAACATCTTTTTATTGTTTTATTTATGTCAGTCTTGCAGCAAACTAGCTATGTGTAGTCATGAAATAAATACAAGCAACGAAACTAAAGAATGCCCACTTTCATATCAATGGGGTGTATAAGTTGCAAATGAGGGATTAACAATTGATGGCGTAATAATCACATCTGGCACTATTCAAACTACTTTCATATTTTAGCTACGTCATGTAACTTTTGTTTTGATTATGTATCAATTTACCGAAGTGTAAACAACATAAGTAACTAACCTTTTTGCGCGCTACAAACATGTCAGCACACGGTGCAAAGTAAACAGTATCACAGCGTATCGGAAAAAAGTGCTGCTGAAAGTCATCGATTACTACTGGAAATTTACGGTGAATATACTCCATTGTTTAAAACTTGCGAATTTTGGTTTCGACGCTTTAAATGTGGAGATTTTAATACGGAAGACAAGGACAGCCTTGGACAAGTGAGAAAGTTCGAAGATGTAGAATTGGAGATGTTACCCGACGAAGACTCGCCCAATCGCAAGAGTAACTTACAATAACATTGGGAATTACTCAAGCAGCAATTTTCCAATGGGATTCATTTAAAAGGAAGGGAATTTAGTGCCATACGAGTTGAAGTTGAAGAGACGTCGAAAGGGGATTCTGCTTCGGCGCTATAAAAATAGGTCGATTTTGCATCGAATTATTACTGGCAAAGAAAACTGCGTTCATTACGATAACCCGAAGTGCGATAGATCGTATGTGAGGTTCAGCTAACCAGGAACAACAGAATATTCATGGCGCCAAGGTAATGCTCTGTATTTGGTGTGATCAGAACGGTGTCATCTATTATGAGCAGCTAGAAACTGATGAAACTTAAATATTACAGAAGAGCTGTATCGTAAATACATAATTGATTCGCTTGAAAGGAGCAATGACCGAAAAACGACCAGAATATACGACCAGGCCCGAGATCGCAATTTCGCAACATGACAACGTTCGGCCTCATGTTGCTTGACCGAAATTTGGAAAATAGTGGATGAGAAGTTTTGGCTCACCAGCCGTATTCACCAGATCTGGCTCCGTCTCTGACTATCACTTATTTCGATCGATGCAGAACGCCCTTGCATTAAAAATTTGATTGATCCGTTCATAGCCTCAAAAGTTGGACCTTTGTTTTTTTTTGACAAGGAATCCATGAATTGCCTGAAAGATGGGAAAATGTCATAGCTTTCGATAGAATAATTTATTCATATGATTTGTTATTGAAATAAAGTTACATTTAAAACAAAAAAAAATCGATCACTTTCAATGGCAATCAAAAGCCCTAAGTTTCACGTCATGAAAACTTTTATTAAAAAATGTTTATAAAAATTAATAGTAAATTAAAAACTTCTACAACACAAATATATGATTGCTCATAAAATTAGTAGCGTATTGCTTGAGAAATGATATGCAGTAAAAGAGATTAACTGCTCTATGATGAAAAGGACTATTTCACTAATAATTCCACACCATACTAGCATTTTCAAGGATTTCTTCCTCTTTGTCTTGAATCGTATGTACTATACATAACACACGATAATCGCCAGTATGGTAAACTTGAGTCTTACCTGCTACCAGCAAGTCCTTGTTCCCAAGCTACTCCCCCCCATTGTATCCTCCTAGTGCTGATATATTCCTTACAAGTTTTTATAAGGCAACATGATGAAAAGCTCGGCCGAGGCCCGCCATGGGCTGATGTGCCATTAAAAAGAAAAAAAAAATATGAAATCGGAACCCGCTTCTCACTTCTTGTTAAATATATGAAAAAAGATTATGGACTTATTAAAAATACCTATATTATTAAGAAATATCACTATTTAAATTTTGTTATAAAATACAATCAATTCACTTCGCGTATAATTCACTAATAGATTTTATAAGCTTCCATCAAGTAGCATTACTGAATTAAACGCTAGAAATGCATTAAGACAAGCTTTGCATACAATCAAAGTTAAACGATTGCGGCCTGTTGCCTACATGAAAGAAAACAACAACAACAACAATAATAACAATAACAACAACAACATCAACAATAAAAATTAATATTTTGATATAAAAGTGCAAAATGAAAAGACAAATTAGAATGTAGAAAAAACAAAAAATATATTGACAAAATATGAAACATGAACCAAGTGAGAACTATAACGAATTGAACTACACATAAGAAGCTGCTACTGCTGTCGCTGCTGGAATTGATATGAAGCTTCAATTTCAAACCATAACAGCACCAACAAAAAAAACAACAACAAAAGAAAATTAAATGAATCTACTTTTAGTTACTCCAAAACGAAAATACAGACCCTTAGCAAAGGTAAAGATAACTTAAAAAAAAGTATCAAAAATAAATACACGAAACTAATTTAATGTGCCACTGATGCTGCTGCTGCACTGTGGAATCAAAACTCAAATTTATTCAATGGATTTATGAATTATTTATAATGAGTACTTGACTCTCAAATTTAAACCGAATTTTGAGCTGGCCAGCTTGAATAGCCAAGTGTTCCGGGGGTATTTGCTGAATTAAACAGAGAAGATATTTCAGGTCTTGTGTTCTCGGAAACGGGTAAGATACGGTTAGCCTTCATGCCTTGGATCCACTAGAGCATACCATTAAATTTTCAACATTCGTACCACGGTGCGTTGTTGTTGTGATGCAGTTGTAATTGTTTTTGCTATTGTGGTTGATATTGTTCTTCAATGAAGTTGCTAGCTGCTGGTTACGGGCTTCTTGCCTGATACTGTGTTTAGTGGTGGTATTGTTTGTGGTGATTGTTGTTGTCTGCATTGAAGAGTGCAACTCGCTCGCTGACTTTCGCAATTATGATGCGATGCCGTTACTATTTACTGGTGTAATGTTTGCTTTAAATCGTGCTGCTGCTGTTACTGTTGTTGCTGTTATTGCAAGTTGTTGGTACTTGCTGGCAATTGAACGAAATATAGTTGTAGATACTACGTAGGGTTTAATAACAGCCGACGAAAATTATTCATACTATTTGTCAATTAATTGAAATGTTGAAGGATTTTTCATTTTTCACTTCTGAGTGGTACCTTTTACTATTCTAAGTTCTTAAATAGTTGCTTTACCCATTGCGAATGTTGGCTGTCAATTAATCTAGCAATTAAGTATTCGAACATTACCAAAACCATATGGCTTTCGAATGCAACCCTGTTAGCGCATTCATTTTTCCCACTTCCAACCACAATCAACTTTCTTTATCCTTTATGATTTGTTATTACAAATCATCCAAAAAAAAGTGTCTCAACAAAATATATTTAAAAAATCGAAATAAATCATCGACTTGAACCATTTTCAACTTGCGTAGTTGTTGATTGCAATTTTCCTTATTGTTTACTTAAAAAATCTAATGGATTTTGTAATCAAATTTGGAATAGTTTGTTTGCATTTTCATCTTTCGATAGTAATCACAGTGGCAGATTTTTTCTGCCTGTTAATGTATTTATTGAATACAACGTTGTTGCTGTTATTGTTGTTAGTGTTTTAAAGTTTTCTTTTATTTGTTTAGCGGAAATTATTATTACCTACTGTTGCTTCATTGAAATTGATGGAAGTTGATAATAGGAAAATGATGATTATGAATAAACTTTTATTGAGAGTTTTCTCTATAGTGTACTATACAGAGACTTTTATAAACATACTACCTACTTTTTGGTGTATCCGGGTTTTTTTTTTTTTTTGTTTGATCATTTTTAAATTAAATGTAAAGTTATGTGGTCGATTTTCGGTACTTGTTTGACGCAATCACCTCCATAACGATCATCCGTTGGACATTGTGGACATCTGGATCGATTCATGGCTTATAAATCTTGTTGGGGAACAGTCTACTCCATCGTTTATAAGAAAGTTCCCGTGAAAGGCTTACTCAAGGTTACTCCTTCCCCTTTCATATGTAGCTCTTGAAGATGACCAAGATCGATTCTTGTTGCTTGAAATTATTCGTTTCCAATTTTTTTAGCAGTTATATTTTTGCATAATTTTAAGTAAAAATTTAACCAATTTTTGTTTCTCTTTTTTAAAAAGAAAGCATTAATGCAAGAAATCATTCATTTAAAACGAAAATCTCTTGCGCTCTGTAAACATATTGCACGCAACAAAAAATGTTTATAAACATCAGAGCGCTGAAAGCTTTCTGATTGACGAAATACACAGAGATTAGCATCTTACAAAGCAGCTCTCTTTCTATCTCTCTTTTCTCTCTAAAGGAACATAAATACGAGTATAAGAAAATGAAGCAGCTGAAGTAGAAGAAGATGCTACCACCACAGTGGTAACCACATACATATGTATGTAAGTATGTGTGGACCCACATAGTACATGGATTTTCTCAATTATTTTTAACCATCATTTCATAATGCCTAAGTTTAGTTGAACGCAATTTTAGCGCATGCGTTACCACTTCACCTTCAAAATATAACTAAACTCATCAATAATATTGTCGTCAAATAAGTATGTATATATTAACAATAACAAAATACTAATATATGAACATATAAACACTTTCGATTTTATTTATGATTTTAGTTTATTTTGTGTTCATTTGATTGGATTCGTGTACTCGTGTACATAATTTCAAAATAAATTGAAGAAATTGAAGATTGCACAGTTTTTTTTTTTTCTTGAACATTGTTTATCATTTATGATGTTATTATAATGGACTGAAAAAATAATAGAAGAAACAGTAGCATTCATGAAATTCGCACGTTTTAATAATTTTTTATTTTAGATTCCACAGAGTGTACTGCATTTGCTCTATAATCGTAAGTATGTCGTTATAAATCTTGCATGTACTGCCACTTGATAGTTTTTTTTTTTATTTTTGGTGGAAATGATTTGATGATACTTGTGGTGTTTGTGTTCCACTTTAAATTAATAAAGCATATACGAAGATTACAACAACCGAAAAAGATATGTATGTTTGTAAACAGTTTTAGTAAAATCATATTTTTCAAGTGTATGTGTATGTGTGTGTGTGTATGTATGTGTGAACCCAGAAAATAATCTGTGTTAGTGAAATCATGAAAGCATTCTAATATTCATTTAAATTCCATAATTTTTGATTTATAACTAAACGCAACTGAGAGAGAAAATCTATCATGCTTGATTTTCATTCAACCATTTTCAATCAAAACCATTGATTTCAATTGGGTGAGCGTAAAGTTTCTTCAGTACAAGCAGGGCAGCAGTGGAAATATAAATTGTAGTTGCTCTCACGTGATCTAAGTGAGAACAAGTTATAATCTATGCGAGAAACACAATCAAACACACTGCGTCAACTACGCTAGAATATAATCTATTCTATTTTCGCACAGCATCAACGTACATATTTTCTCTCTCGTAAGAGAGATGCTTTTTTTCACAAAGAAGCAAAAATTTTATAAGAAAACATATGTACAGTACGTACTTATTTTTGTTTTCTTTTTATTCCACATACTCCTGATATTGGCATCTAATGCTTTTATTGTGTGTAGTAGTCAAAGGTTGGAGGTCGGACGCTTTGGTTGTGTTAAAGCATTATTTGCAATTGCTCTCCACAGAGAGGAAATCTACCATGCATAATTTTCAACTGACCAATCACAGACGTTGGCTTCAATTGAGTTTCCTTTTATATCGATGAAATTAAATATACACAGTTTAGAATTTCTTTTCGCTGGGCCCAGTGTAAATGCAATAATACTTATCTGCTTGTGTACATTTGATTTTGTTTTCTTTTCAGTTTTATTTTTTTAGTTTGGTAAACTTCAGTTGAATTTTTTTTTTCATTTTTGCGCATTTTCTGGTTAACGTTTGATGTTGGTATTCAAGCACAATCATGTTTCATTGTTTGTTTTAATTTTTGGCAATGTTTTTGTTGATATGACATTTTCATTTCATTCGCTGTAAATGATTAATTGTTATTTATTTCATAGTTGAGGATTTTGCATAATTTTTTCATGCTGATAAACTGCTGATAAATATGAGAAAATTAGATGCAGTTATGTTTTTATATGCTAAGTATATGTAATTCACAAAAGAAATTGGATATATAATTTTATTATAAGTATAAATATAGTTTTATAAATGTGAATTTGCAATAGAAAATAATTTTACTAATTTTTGACAAAAAGTTAAAATTTGTGAATAAATTATTTGGGTTTTTTCAAACTTCCTGTAAACAGTGCGAGTGTTCAATATATTTTACTCTCTCTACTGACCAATTTGCCAGTTTAACACTCTCTCTTTCCGGGCAAAAATGTGTTGCTTATTTATGTACTTAACGTTCTAAATTGTGGACTACTTTATAATAACAAGATAAGCTCAGGAACCCAAAAAATGGTGACCTTTTTACTCTTGCCTAGCTCATTTTGATGGATCTTTCTATTCTCCATAGCTTTGGTGTGATCTCAAAATAGTTAACTGCTCTGACGCTTTTCTGAAAATATTACTATATTCTGTCCTTTACATCTACGTTCGAGTGTTAGTTATCCACAGAGTATGATGGTATACATATGTATATATGTATGTACATTAATCACCCACCTGAAAGTTACTACTTTGTATCTTTCCCTTAGACTATGTGTGCTTGATCGTTAAGTCATACATATCACCTTTAGATCGCTCTAATCTAATAAAATTCTGTCGTATATCACCGAAAAATTCCGAGATCTCTTGAAGGGAGTAAAAAACTCGATACTTATTTTTGTCATATCACTATATTATAATTTTATATGTTAATATATGTATTATTCAATGTAAGATTATTACTTGGAAGTTTGTCTTAGAACATGCAAGTAATAATATAATTTATAACAAACATACTATTTACCGAAAACCAGTTTCAAGTCTTGAAGCTCAGAGAAATATTAAAGTATTTCCCACGTTCTTGCAATTACAATTAAAATATTCTATTAACAAACAAAAAAAAAACCAAACAAATTAAAAATACATAATAAAAGCAAAAACAAAGCAAAAGTGGTTCCAGCAAATTTGGTTGCAAATGAGCGCATACATACACGATACGAGTACGTAGCCCATGGTAGTGAGATGAGCATCAGATGAGCGCGCATCTACAGAAGCATTGGACTACATCTTTATATAAACTGAAGCGCATTCTATTCGTGCAATTCAATACAAATTACAGATATAGTCGAATTTTTACGATCGTTCCAGTTAGATACTTAGGAATCAAAGTTCGGGGTAATTAAACTGTAGTTCTGGTACTAAATATTAAACTCAATATTCTGGGCTAAATTTTAAGTAAATATTCCAATTTGGTTATAAATACTTACTTTTACTTATCTTGCTTTCTTAATCATGTGGTCGCTGTGGCATAGCGGTAGTGCGTTGGAATGCTACGCAGAGTGTCCGGGGTTCGAATCTCGGCACAGGCAAAATCAAAAAGTAGAAAAAATTATTTTTCTACATGGCACCACCACTTGGCAGGCAATGGCAAACCGACAAGAGTAAAAATTGCCTATGTAAAGCTTTTCACTTTGCCGTTCGGTTTCGGTATTAACCTGTAGGTCCCTTCCATTCATGTACAAATATAACACGCACAACATTAGTGGATGCGAAAAGCTTGGCCTTTGGCGCTACAGGGGCTGTTGTGCCATTAAAAGTAAAGTAAGCTTTCTCAATTAATGAAAAATGTTTAACAATCTCTCATTTTCAAAATGACTCGTCCGGGAGGAGATGTAAATTTTCTATTCAGAATTCTCCACTATTATTATTACCCACCAATAATTTCACTTCTTGTTCCTTTTTGGTGTTGCTGTTTCATGTTCATATGTATACCAAAGAAACGAGACAGAATTGAGTTTCATACGCTCGTCTATAGCAAATCTGCTACGCTCAATCTGCGTCCAGAAGAAGCGCATTAGACGCGCAGCGAAAATGGTAGTGCATTAAATGTAATGTGTGCGAATGTCTGACATTTTTGTACAGTTTATTAAACTTTTTAAAATATTTCGCTACCAGTTTTTAGGCAACCTAGATATTTTTTTACCAGGTCTTATATGTTTTTTTTTTTTTTTTTTTTGGTATTATATTAAATTTTAGCCACTACCATCACATGCCACCATCACGACCACCACTGCATATAGTACGAAGTGACTAACTCTACTCAAAATGCACGAGGCATGACTAAAATGTTACATCTTCTTGTTAGTTTTGGTTGTTTTGAGTAATTGTTGTCGTTGTTGTTGTTGTTTTTGTTGTAATTGCTATTGTTGCACTTGTTGAAGATGCACTCATATGCAACGAATATTCGAAAATGGTAAAACGTGGTATTTGACAACAACAACAACAACGAAACAACTAAAAACGAGCAACCATTTAAAATTAAATGAAAACACTTAAAGCAGTAAACAACGGCAGCAAACATTTTTGGGGCATTGACGCACTTTACTCGAAATCGCTGGCGCTGGCGGTGCGATCTGAAATAGTGAAGATTTATTTATTTTTTTATTTTTTTTTTTTTTTTTGATTTAAATTTTGTGTGTTTGGTAAAAAGCATCAATATTTTTTTCTTGTTGTACATAGATGGCAAAATGAAATAGAAGAGGTTGACATTTGATTGACATTTTACTGTCGCATGATAAGCATTGATGAATTGTTGCTGTTGTCGTTGTTAAGAGTGATGATGTTAACTAGGCTTTTATGTTGGAATGAAAAATGCATTTGGAAAGGATTAAGATTTTTAATGAATATTAGTTTAATGAATTGTAAAAATCAACTTATTCTTTTAAATTATCATGCATTTATTCAAATAACTTCATGCTATGCGCACTATTCTGAAGTAGACTGGAAAACATATTAGCTTCAATGCCTGTGAACAGAGAGAAGTCGAAAGTCTTGAAATCCTAGAAAAATCTACATAGTTAAGTAGAATACAAGCAGGTGTGGGAGGTAGGGAAAACTAAAAAAAATTCCGTCATACTTATTTTCAAAGATCAATGTAGTGTATCAAAAGACTTAAACAACAAACGCTATGGTATCCTCAGTGCAGTCTCTTTTCTCTCTCTTAAGTTAAACGAGTACCAATAAACAGTTACCAAAAGTAGAAATTATGACACACACACATATTTACATACCTACCTCATATGCACGTGAACAAATCATCTTTAACAACAACATTGAAATGTTAAGCTCTTTCGATGCGCTAGACTCTCTCTCTCTCTCTCTCACACACGCATAATTAAGGAACATCGCACAGACATCTTAGCAGTATGTGTTGCCAGACCAAGTATTGTAAACATTTAACAGCAACAAACTCAAGCAACATTTTTTGTTAAGCTCTTTAATAATTTCTTACGCTCTCCGCTGCAACATTTTCACTTTTGAAACTTTTGCTTTCAATGTTTGTGTCCGTTGTCGGCTGGCGCATCTTCATGATTAGAGGAACTTACTTCTCTGATTGTTGTAGTTTTTGCTGTTGTTGTTGTTGTTGTGCATTTGTTTTTTAAACAACAACAAAGCAAGCAATACTACTTGCCGACAATGTAAGCATTGCGCTAACGTTTAACTATTTGTTGATGTTGCTCTGCTACAGCTCTAAGCCTGCTGTGCTGGAGCTTGTGCTGCCTGCCGGCTTTTGCTGCTCTGAAGCTTGCCGTTGAAGCTTACCGCTGAAGCTTACTTCCCGATGCTTATTTGCTTATTTCGCTGTCGCTGCACTTATTTCTGTTTAGTGTTTTTCTGTGTTTTGTGAGGAGGAGGTTTCTTGTTTAGTGTGTTTTTTAAGCCAACGTAAATGAATGAAATTTTAGTTCTTGACTAAACTTCGATACGAACGGTTGAGATTTCAAAAAATAGATCGTAAAAAAAAAAATCTCAACATTAATAAATAACATTAATAATAAAAATAATAAATAAAAAAATCGATTCGAAACTAAACAAAAAAAATCATTAAAGTGTAAATGATATTTAAATAATTTTGGTGATTTCTTGTGTGGCATAAATCAACATAGTAATTTTTATATATTTTTTTTTTTGTGATTTATTTTTATTCTGCAGAGAAATCTTGCATATTTATTAATTGTAGAAATATTTTGTAAAATCGTCAATTTCAATGAAAAATTTTTCAAATTCTTTCTTAACTCATTGCGTACTGCACCCAGTAGCTTGGATAAGCAATAGCTTCTGCTGTTGCTGCTGCTGCTGCTGCTGGCTGCCAGCATGTCTGCCTGCCTGACTGACTGCCTGCCTGCCTGCCTGCCTGCCTGCCTTGCTCTGCTTCCCTCTGCTTCAACTGTTAAACTAGAAGAAGCTTAGAAGTTGAAGAAGCTGTAGTAAACAAATGTAGAAATATTTTGAAAAGTTAAATTTCTGTTCAAATGTTAACTAGTTTTTCTTAGCGGTGGCTGTAGTGGCAGCAACTAGAGCTTAAGCTTCTGAAATTCTGCAATAGTCACGTTTCTTCTGTGATTTTGTTGCTTCTTTTACCATCCACTTGGCTCGAGTGTCGTCTCTCGAAACCTAGACAAAAGATGGCGCATGCGCATGCACCGCATTTCGCTGTGATCTTTTGAACTTTAACCATTTCACGTGACACAACAGCAACAGCAACAATGCAGAATATGCAAAATGATCAAACTTAAAACAAAATACGTAGACACTTACTTTTTGATGAATGCCTAACAATGAAAAGGTTGAACGGTTAAGTGAAATTGCTGCTTGTTGTTTGTTTTTGTTTTTGTTTGGTTGGAATTTTCTATCACTTTTCTTTGAAGGGAAAGGATTTTTCTTGCAAAGGTGCAAAGTAGCAAAGTGGTTGCATAAATTCATATCCATCATTATCAACCTCACAACATCAGTGCCCTCCGTCGCGTCATGGTGCGTAGTCGCTGTCGTGTGTGTGTTTGTGTGTGCATCACTGTAACTTGTCAAGTTGTAACTACTTGCTTGCGTTTTCCAAAAATGTTTTTGAAAAATTAAAAAAAAAAATAAACTTAGAAACATGTATTTGTCTCGGTCTCAGAATCGTCAACTTCGTTCTTTAGTCTAGTCATTTTCTTCATTTTATTTTATTATTATTATTATTTTTGTATTACACTGTGCAACTTTTGCAAAACATACCGGGTTTCATCTTTTTTTATACAAACATCAAAGAGTTTACATACAAGGCTCGGTGCAAATCATATGAGTTTCTAACAAATATGTTCTTCAAGGGTTATAAATAAAAATGTTGGCCGAAACTTATACGATCCAAGGTATAAAACACTCATGTGTCTCCTTTCTTTGTTCCTCCCTAGAAGATCCATGCATGAATCACTTATATGGTTTGCATTTTCTTGTTGATTCTATTGCTTCATAGTTTCAGTTTTGTTACTAAAAGTTACAGAACAAATGAAAATCGCAAAAATTCGCCTTGAACTTTCATTAATAATTGTGCTAGATCTCATTTACAATCCATTGCTGATCAAGCTTTATTTGAGATATTCATCGATCTGCTTTGAATTCTTCAAGTCCAAAACTCAATAAAAATTATAGCTTTTAATAAGTTAAACATTTTAAATCTTATAAAAACCAGAAAAATTTAACTGGCAATCATGAAAAGTGTTAGCTTTCATTTCAAGCACATAACTATTAAGGTTTATGACGTATATAGTTTCTAAAAAATCAAATATACTCGTACGATTCCAAAAGTTTTCGAGCCTTAAGTAAGAAAACTTATAAAAAATCTTAAAAATGTTAAACACGATTATAAATCGTAGTCCACATATCAGGGTCATAACTAGTCTAGTTTTCGAGATACTCACAGCTTAAGATTTTCTAGTTTTTTCTCTGAAGCAAATCAATAGAATTCATTTAACTTTTTCAGTTCAATCCTTCATACCGACTAAAACCCCAAAGCATTTCACTTTAGCTCTCAATATTAGCAGTGATCGATCATATTTCATGTCCGTAACTGCTCAAGTTTCTGCGATATGATTCTACTTATCAAGAAATTTGAGTTCAATGCTTCAAGTCTAATAAGAATCTATCAAGAAATTTAAGTTCAATGCTTCAACTCTATTAAGAATCAGAAACGTTTCACTGCAGCAGTCGAATATTGAAAGTGATAGCTTCCAATTCAAACCAGTAACTGTTCAAATTTCCAAAATATATCACAAGCTCAAAAATGAATGAAATGAGTGCTCTTAAATTTACGATTTCGTCCGTTTAATAAATTGATTAAAAATTCCTTTCAGTATGCAATATTAGAAAGTATAGTTCCCATTTCAAGTCTAAAACTACTCAATTCATGGGACATCATATTAGGTTCTTTAATTTTAAAGTTGGTAAATCAAAAATTTTAAATTAATACAAAACTCCAAAAATGTACATAATTCAAAACTCAATTTAAAAAGTTAATGCTCCCATTTTGATTCCTTCTGAGGAAGCACGGGAGAATGATCGGGACTGGGACATGCCCCTCTCGAGTCCTTTACTTTCCTCGAGTCCTTACTTTTTTCCGCTTCAGCTCAAGTGTAGCCTTGTACAAGAGTATGCTTATCGAGAAGACCCGATTCTTTTTTGAATATTCACAATCGAGTCCTTTACTTTCTTACTTTTTCTTACTCGAGTTCATACTTTTGTTTTTCCTCCTCAGCTCAAGTTTAGGATTGTATAAGTACTCTTGAATATTCCGAAACGATTTAACTGAGAAATTTCTCTTCAAAGTTTGGAATTTTCAAATTTAAAGTTAGAAATGTTGTGGTGAATATTGGCTGGGAGAGTAAAGTCACTTACGAGGGAGGATCTATAGAGTTAACTCCGATAGAATTATTAACTCTCTTATTGTTAACAAGAAGTGAATTGTAAGAAGATCTATAAACGATGAAATTTTCTTGCCATAGAGATCATTAAAAACTAATCGGTTATAAATCTACGAGGATCTATAGAGTTACCTGCTATAGAGTTACTAGCTCTCTTATTGCTAACAAGAAGTGAATTGTAAGGGGATCTATAAACGCTGCATTTTTCTTGACCTAGAGCTCATTAAAAACTCTAAAAAACTCATCTATTATAATTTTAAAGGCCATTAAATATTCAATCAATGGAGGTCTATAAATTTGTTCACTTTATCCTTAGGACATAACAAAAGACCCCAACTAGTGTCAAGGATCATGAACTGGAAAATGGGAAATTAATTCACAAATCTTCTATTAATCTTAGATAATTTAATCCAGAGAAAAAAATATAATTTATGCTGTATATAGTCCAAGGAAAATAGAATTAGTCAGAGGTGCTTAAAAGCTTGATTGCTAAAATTAAATGGCAAAAGGTTTCACTGATTTTTTTCCGGACTGACCTATTTCTTTATGGTAAAGTTTGTTGTTAAGCATTTCGGCAGTGAGTTCAAACTACTTATTCAAGTACATACAAGATTTATAGAGAAATGAGACTGAGTATGCTTGAGCACCATTTTTATATACCAATTAACTTAACTCACAAATTTTTCTCCTCAGCCTTTACATATGGATGAAAAGTTTTTAAGCAACTGTTGAATATGGTATTGTGACCTGCTTAACCCTTCCGTCTTGAAGTACTTACGAGCCATTAAAGTACGATTTGATACTCTAACTTTGTTAGGGGAAGAGGGGAAGATAGGAAGACACGAGTATGAATAATCCATAGGCGGAGGGGTAATCAGAGGCAATTAAAAGTATTTGCCACCATTCAAAGAAAACAAGAATCTATGGTTAACTTGTTCACAATCCATTTACTCTCCCATTTGAACCTCTAACTTTGTTTGGGGAAGAGGGGAAGACACGAGTATGAATAATCCATAGGCGGAGGGGTAATCAGAGGCAGTTAAAAGTATTTGCAGCCATTCAAAGAAAACAAGAATCTATGGTCAACTTGTTCACAATCCATTTACTCTCCCATTTGAACCTCTAACTTTGTTTGGGGAAGAGGGGAAGACACGAGTATGAATAATCCATAGGCGGAGGGGTAATCAGAGGCAGTTAAAATTATTTGCAGCCATTCAAAGAAAACAAGAATCTATGGTTAACTTGTTCACCACCCATTTACTCTCCCATTTGAAGCTCTAACTTTGTTTGGGGAAGAGGGGAAGACACGAGTATGAATAATCCATAGGCGGAGGGGTAATCAGAGGCAGTTAAGAGTATTTGCAGCCATTCAAAGAAAACAAGAATCTATGGTTAACTTGTTCACAACCCAATGGAGTCAACACCTCCTCTTCTGTAGCATAGTGTTCGAAGTAGAATATCCAATTGCGTTTACAATAAAAAGAGCAACAACATATTTCAAATCGTGATCTTGGCTTCATTTCCATTGCATTCGATTCTAAGTGCCATAATTTCTTGCTCTGCTGCTGTGAATTTGTTTTTTTTTTATTATACAAAAGTATGTGGAATTTTTCAAAATTTTTACGACTTTACTGAATTTAAATGCGCTGAAAATTCACATCTCTCTCTCTCTCTCTCTCTCTCTATAATATTTTACACAGCTTACGTTTCTTCTTCGTTTTTTACTTAATATAATTTTTCATGTTCTTCTTTGATCTTCACTGTTGATCTTTAAAGGTTACACATAGAAATTGACAATATTCGGAACGGCGATAATAAATCTTTGCAAATAAAAAAATACATAACTAGAAAACACAAAAAAACAAAAAAACAAAAAAAAAACAATAAGTGTTTATAAACTATACAAAATATTAGCCATCGAACAATTGCAACTATTTTTGTTTTGTTTTTACTTTATTTAACTATAAAACATAAATTGTTTTTAAGTGTGGCTGCGGTTTGGTTCGTTTTTGGTTTTTTGCTTTTTTTTTATTTTATTTCAATTAAATTTTTAATAAATCAAATTGATGCAGATATTTTAAATTGAAAAATTCTGTTTTCAATACGCACAAAGGAAATTAATCGCTTTGGTATTTCATTTTTATCTGAAAGGTAAGTTGGGCAGACATGCAGTTCACTTTAATTATAATTCAATTCATTATTTATGAAGTCAATAATTTTTTACTAGGTAAATTAAAAAAAAAAAAAAAACAAAACAAAACTACTAAACCAACGATTCAAATGAAAAATATGTGTTGATATCAGAGACAATAAAACGAAATACTTACGAAGGAGTTTAAGGCCAACTGAAGCAACTAAGTAGAAGAAATCATAGGCAATCATAGGCAGCATGACGGAGTAGCAGCATGAGTCAAAGGAGTATACAAGCTACTTATTTGGGGTACCCTTTGTTAATAGTAGGTAGTTGAAGAAGAAAACGAAGATGCTGTCAGAATCGGGGTGCTATATTTACCATAGTAAGAGACATCTCTAGAGCAGCAGTTACATGTCGGCATCAATTATCAGCAGTAAAAAGTTGTCAAACTAAACCACGGCTAATCAATGATTATAAAGAACAGTCAGTGGCAAAAAGTAAGTACTTATGTACTTACGATCAAGTAAAGGGTGATTAGTTTGCTACTTGGTTTTTTACGTTTATATTTCTGACAGTTCTGACGTCTGATTCTTGCCATGTGTCAAAGTAAAAAATGTTTAGTTTGGTTTGCTATTTCATCATGAATAGGCTTACGCCTGAACAACGATTCCAAATTATTGAAATATATTTTCAAAATTCGTGCTCTGTGAAAAATGTGTTTCGCAAATGGAAAAATGTGTTTCCATTTTATGGTCGTCATAATCGACCCACAGAGCAGGCGATTCAGCTCATTGTGACCAAATTTCGCACACGTTTCACTTTATTGGACATCAATCCACCAAATCGTATCCATACAGTGCGTACTGATGCGAATATTGCTGCTATCTATCCGCCGGTGTTAAAGAAGATCGCGATATGTCAATCCAGCGCCGATCGCAGCAATCAAGTTTGTGCTATTCGACTACCTGGAAGATCTCATATTAATGCTGTACAAACTACAGCTGGTGCAAGAACTGAAGCCAGGCGACCTACCACAACATCAAATTTTCGGTGAATGGGCTTTAGAAAAGCTGGATGAGGATCCGTTTTTTTTATCGCAAAATTGTCTTCAGCGACGAAGCTCATTTTTGGCTCAATGGATACGTGAATAAGCAGAAACATAATTACCATATTTGGAGTGAAGACCAGCCAGGGGCAATTCAGCAACTACCAATGCATCCCGAAAAATACAAAGCACTGTTTGGTGCGGTTAACGGGCACGCGGTATCATTGGGCCGTATTTCTTCAAAGACGATGAAAGCCGCAACGTTACGGTCAATGGAGAAATGCAGAAAGGTACCGTTTGAACATTTTTGGCCGAAAATGCGAGAATTGGACTCGGCCGACATGTGGTTCAAACAGGACGGTGCCACATGTCACATGCCACACTGCACGCGAAACCATGCATCAATTGAGAGGCGAATTTGGTGAGCAGTTAATCTCAAGTTTTGGTGTAGTCAATTGGCCCCCAAGATCATGTGATTTGACCACTTTAGACTATCTTTTGTGGGGCTATGTTAAGCCTCTTGTCTATAGATACAAGCCAAACACGATAGCTGCTTTGGAAGCCAGCATTGCAACATTGAACGCATCAATGGTGAGATTCCGAGATTACGGCCGAAATATGTGAAAAATTATGTCAAAATTGGACGTTCAGAATGGATCCACTTGAAGCGTAGCCGCGGGCAACATTTAAGAGAAATTGTATTTAAAAAGTAAATAGCAGGAATTGATTTAAATAAAAATTTTATTCACTTTTGTAAAATTTCTGTGTCAAAAACCAAGCTTTTAAGAGCTTCAACCTTTATAAACAATTGAATACAACAGATAGAGAGAGATATAATTAGGATATTAGAGGCAGCAATGAAAAGAAATACGAAGGAGTTTAACGCAAACTGAAGCAACTAAAAGAAACCATAGGCAATCATAGACAATCAGATGTACATGGATGCAGATCGTTAGGCAAATCAGTCAAATGCAATCAAATGATTTGAACTGCAATCAGAATCACGGGCAGGTATGAAAAATCATGCATTGTAAGAAACACAGAATATTGTGAGTAATCAGAGGCACCCAAGGGTATGTTTGGAGAAAAGATTTTTGAAACCTACTTAACTGAACCAGAGGCAAATTGAAAGCAACTGAGCAATCAAAAACAGATAGATTCAATCACGAGCAGTCAAAATTAGTATAAAGAAATCATAGATAATCTAAGGCTATAAAGGACGTAAAGGGCAGGAAACGTTGCACAACCACGTGCAATAAAAATGAATTCAAGAGCATTCGAAGGTAGTCAATGGGTATGAGAAAAAAGCGCTCACATGCAACTAGATCAGATGATATAGAGATAGCTTAAATTATGATAATAAGGGAGGTAGCCACATAGAGTCAGAAGCAATCAAAGGGTGTTAAAAAAATCACAAACAATCAAAAGCAATCACTAGCCAATAGAAACACTCGCTGGCAGTTAAGTTATGTATGCGCATACTTTAGGGACCTGAAATGTTTCAGAAATAAAGTAAGACAAAAGAAATAAACTAAATTATAAAGATAAATCTTTGTGAAATGTTTAAGACGTACTCTATTATTCTCGTTTCCTCGTGTACAAATTGTAGACAGAAGCAAAAAGATATAGGATATACTCTCCTCATACATACTTACAAACTTAAAAAAAAATATAGAAGTATATATTTCACTAACATAATTCAATTTTTAGTTATCAAAAATATGTACTAACATCATTACAACAATAAGAATCAATACAGGAAAGAGAAATGAAAATATTGTACACTTCATAGCAGTTTTCTCAAACAAAAGATTTAAGCAACAAACCTCCATTTCATTTACCAGAGCGATTAAGTACATTTTTAAAACGAACAGACCAAGGAAAATATAAACCGCAAACAAATTTGTGAATACTTATGAACATTTGGGTTATTGATAAATTTTGTTTTTTTTTCTTTGTTGATTGGGAATTTTTATTTGGTTTACTTGAAATTTTGCATTAATCATCAACTGTTGTCGGAGTATCATTACTTAAGCTTGGGCAATAAAGTGCACTGCAGGCCGTTAAGTTTTCAACTAACGAAAAGTAGCTTGAATTATATTCTACCACTATTTTGATGGTAGATCTAATTCGGAGAGGTGCAGACTTAATGCTTTTCTATTTCTCTTGTATTGGTTTATTTAGCTTTCAATAATTATCGGTTAATAGCAATAATACTCGTAGCTATTGCGAGTGCTTTCATGACTTCATTTTCACTTGACGAGTAGTCGACTGTTTTGCTTGGAGAAGGCGATTTTTGAAACCTTTCTGAGCCTGAAGCAAATTGAAAGCAATTGAGGAGCTTCATACCGAAACGCAATAAACAACATTGAATTACTTAGTATGTTTTGATTATTTGGAACTCCTCAATTACTTTTGATGATTTCGCTGTAATGTAACTGAGGCTGCTTAAACTTTTCCAATTTCTTTGCCCAGAAACAGGACAAGTACCTTATCATCATCATTTCCATTGAAGCATTTACTTTTACTTTTAATGGCACAACAGCCCATGGAGGGCCTAAGCCGAGCTTTTCGCATCCACTCATGTTGTGCGTGTTATATTTGTACATGAATGGAAGGGACCTACAGTTTAATGCCGAATCTGAATCCGAACGGCGAAGTGAAAAGCTTTTCATAGGCAATTTTTACTCTTGTAGGTTTGCCATTGCCTGCCAAGAGGTGGTAGAAAAATTATTTTTTCTACTTTTTGATTTTGCCTGTGCAACGCACTATCACTACGCCACAACGACCATTGAAGCATTAGTTAGCGATAATCGACATCTTGGTCTGTTGCTGGCTAGCAGTTCGATGTTGACTTCGTTCTAAGTAGTTCTGTTCTTGTTCTTGAAATCATTTCAAAGGCTCCTATTTCTGGTTTCCTTAAGGGTACCAGTGTATAAGGCTTGGTGTCATATGACATTAGGAATTCCGAACCATTTCCTCAACGACTCAATACAATTTGCCATGTACATAAATCATTTTTATTTACGGTAAACTCTTAGAAGAGATGTCAGAGTACAAATTTATATATTAGTTAAAATCTTGTGACCAGTCTGGTTTCCAATAGTGATGGGATGAAGTTATCAAATTAAAACTTACAATTGTTTCAAACGAATTATTAAAAGATTATTTTTTTTTTGCAAAGTGCTAAAGTTAAAACACAAAAATATGTCAAAATTCAAGAATTAAATTGAACATTTCTTTTCGATTAATATTAAAGCGCTATCATTGTTCAAATAAAGAAGAGGTTCAATGAAATTATTGCTTTTCCCACTGCCTTTTCGATTTCATTGACCAAATAGCAAAAAACTGCTACATTTGACGGTCAATCAGTAAACCGAATTATTAAAAACTGTTACAATTAAAATTGTAACTGCGTAAAATTAAATTAATGATAACAATTATTTCAATGATTAATTAGAAAATTAATTAAAATCATCAAGAAATCTTTCAGCTAAAATCGAGCAGCCAACAAACCTAATCAAAACCAAAACCAAAACCAATTTTCCATAACACTTAAATAATTTGTAAAACAATTTAATAATAAATAATACAAAATTCACATATAAATATTTTTTTGCTCGTTTTCAGGGTGAATGAAATTAGGTTAGTAGCGCTAATTGGGTGGGGATAACTACATTCTAAAAAATGCTATACGAAAAAGTTTAGCATTGTGTGTGTTATATCATCTCAATAAAAGACTTTCGCTTTCATCGTTACCAAAACAAAAAAAAACAAAAACATGAAAAGAAGAAATACTAAAACAAATCTTCCTCTGTTTCCTCTTCGTCGCGAGACGAAAATTTTAAAGTTTATTTTTATGTATTTTATGTCGTTCGTTTGTTGACCT
Organism: Palloptera scutellata; assembly: GCA_958295655.1. Taxonomy (NCBI): domain Eukaryota; kingdom Metazoa; phylum Arthropoda; class Insecta; order Diptera; family Pallopteridae; genus Palloptera; species Palloptera scutellata. Next base: position 78,583,115 of record OY282450.1, on the reverse strand, counting down.
TTTCTCAAAGGCAGCTCAAATAACAGCGACAGCCAAAACGGCAACATTAAGAGCTTAAAATGTGATTTAAGTTTTTTTTCTTTTCTGTTTTCTGTTTAACTTTTTTTTTTTTGTCAATTCAATTTACCTTATTAACTTTAGCTTTAATACTTTGGAAAGCATGCAGGCATGAATTTAGCTCGCTCGTTGCTTGTGCTATTCCATGGAATCAGCTTAATAAAGAATCACAAGATAGTTAGTTAGCCATTTACACTAACGTCTCTAAAAGAAGGGGATTTAGAGTTGAAATATTTTTGGAATAATTATAAAGTCAACCGATGTTCATTGCTTTGGGATGGGGTAGAAAGTTAAAGTTTTTATGAGGCGCCTTATTGTTATTTGCATATGGGGAGAGTAAGTAAATATAAAAAATATAAAAGAGAGCGAACACAGTTAGAGAGAGCAACAATATAATTGCATTTATTTCAACACTGCCAGCATCACAGTGTTCTCTTCTATGCTGTCGCGAGAACACAACAACTTATACATACATTTTCATTATGACTTTGACTTTTTTTTGCTCTCCTTGTTCTCATCTCGTACGGCGTCATCTTTACTCAACTAGTAGATTTAAGCGAAGATGATTATGTATGATTTCGGCGGGGCAAAAAACACTTTTACTTATATGACAAGAAATATGCAAAGCCTGAAAGCTTTTGTTGGAATGAAATATTAAAATTCTATAAATGCGCCTCGCCTTTCCCCCTTTCCCATGCTTAACATCCGCTAGTGTGTAGGCAAATAAAACTCGATGCATTTTTTTGTTTTTTTTGGAAAACCTTTGCTATAACAATTTAGTCTTTTATATTTAACTGCGGGCATTTTTCAGTATTTTACAATTACTTCAATTAATTGATATTAAAAATTTTTTGTTTTACTTTATTGTGCCTTTCTGGTTTGCCAAAGTTATTTTTTAATATTGTAGATAGACCTTTTTAAAAATATTTTGGTTGTTGTTGACTTTTTGAATGTCTCTTTGATTTTTGTATGTGTCTGATGATGATCCGGAAGTTATTATATTTCAATTATGCGTGTGTTTGTATGTATGTGTTTATTATACAATTTGGCATTGTAATTGTGGCACTTTCAAATTAAAATTAAGTTAACTATTTATGTCTTATTATAGTTTTTATATTGTTGGGAAAAATAGATCGCATGTGAGAAAATGGCTTGAGTGAGAGAAAAAAAGCATTCACATGAGACATGTTATGCAAGGTTGGTCCATTTCCAATGCGAATATGGAGAATATTTAGTCAGAAAAACAAATTGTCGATTGAGCTGTATAAAAATGGGAAAGGAGAAAATCTTGCTTAGGCTACAAAGGTTTGGTGATACCTTAATTGACTTGTGAGGTTCTGTATTCGGTCACTTAGGAGCAGATTAGTTCCACTGTACAAGTTCAAAATCTGAGCAAAAGGTTTTGGTAGCTGATCTTACCTAATTCGAGCCGAACAAAGTCAATGATGCCAACAGTTTTGTCTGATTGATTTGAGTTGTATTGGGAATGTTTTCCTTGGAAGCCCTTAGGATTCACTAGGAAACGGTTAAAATTTGTATATATGCATCAGTGGCGTAGGTAGGCGGAGTTAAAGAAGATATACACATCCTCCTCTAATCAAAAATTTTTCAAAATTATTCAACTTTGGAACCAGAAGAAAACATTTACCTATTTCAAAATCCTATCTACGCCACTGGTATACATAATACTAGATGCAACAGAACAAGGTAAATGTAAATTAACTTTATAAGATGCTTTTGTTTTCTAAATTTGGTTTTAATTTTACCATTTTTTGATACCATCGAATCAATCGGACAAAACGATTTGAACCATTGAATTTCTTCGGCTCAAATTAGATGAGATCAACCATCAAAACATTTGCCACAAAAAGATAAAATTTCCAAACCTAATATTTGTTGGCTCCTGACACTTAAAGAAATATTTTAGATTAAAATTTTGATGGAATTTTTTATAAATTTGTATATACAGCTGCGGTCAAAATAATAGTAGTGCTCATTCTGCAATAAACTAAAGAAAGAAAACAATCTGATTTTTTTTACAAACATTTACTTTGTACTTTTTTTTAAACGTTATAAATGTTAACTACAAAATCATAAAGGAAAACTTAACAACTCAATTCATTTTAATGCGTTTGAAATTAAATCTGACAAGCACTCCAAAGTATGGGCGGTCAAAAAAATAGTAGTACGCTTTACTTTCTGCAGAACAGCGCCGATGCATCGAATTAACCAGATTTGCACATCTTTCTTCGGGTATTGACTTCCAGGCGTGCTCTACTGCTTCCCAAAGTCGATTATTATTTGCTGGCTTACAATGAGCAATTGATTGCTTCACGTCGCACAACAAATTCTCAATTGGATTGAGGTCTGGTCATTGTGCAGACCATTCCATAACCTTAATCATATTCTTGCGAAACCATTTTTTCGCAACCTTTCTTGTATGCTTTGGGTTGGAAGACCCAAAGCAGTGGCACATCTTCACGGGCATACGGTAGCATGATTTCGTGCAGGATGCGCAGATACACGTTTCGATCCATGGTTTCTTTGATCCAGTGAATAAGTCCAACTCTATAATATGAAAAACATGCCCAAACCATTATGCTTGACCCTGGTTTTCGTTGTGTATTTTGGGTTGAACTCAGAGTTGGGTGATCGTCGGACATATTGGCGTTATCCTTTTCCACCATATAAAACTATTTTTGAGTCGTCAGTCCATAAAATATTTCTCCATTTTACTGTGGGCCAATTCAAATGCTGCTTCGCGAACTTTAATCGCTTCGTCACATGCTTTTTTGTTAGCAATAGTCCTTTTCTTGGGCTACGAGCTGCTAAGTTATGTTCTCGCAAGTGTCTACGTATAATTTTTATGCTTGCCTACACTTGTAACTCATCCTTTATTTCAGTAGCAGGGGCGAACGGGTTTTTCTTGGAATATCTTACCGTACGCTCAATTAATTTATTTTACATTGCAGGGTACCGTCCACGTGTTTCAGGTTGCGTTTGATATTTAACCGTATTACGAACCATCATCGGTGAGCAACCAACAAGATTTTGAACTTCTTTGTACGTTTTCCCTTCAGAAATTAATTTTTTTATAAGATCACGCTGACCAGTCATACAGTGCTTGTCTCGTCCCTTTGCTGAACAATTTTCAAGCAGCTTTTTACTAAATCCAATAGAAATAGATACAAAAACACAATACTCAACTTTTTGTAAACTTTTAGTGCAAATGAATACTCAAATTAAATTACACGTGGTAATTTTTTTCTTGTGCTGTGTCTATATATCACTACCTTACAATGGTGGCACAAAAAAGAAAGCAAATAAGCAAATTCAACATGCCACACTATACTTAGTAGCAGCAGTACTATTATTTTGACCGCAACTGTATTATACGTACGTAAGTTTTAATCAACATATTTCGACTGATTTAAAATTTCAATGAGCACATAAAAGAAATTAATTTTAATTTATAGAAATTACCTAAACATGCACTCTTAATGCTTGCGTGTTTATGTTCGTGTTTATATGCGTCCGTCATTTGCTAGGCAATTAATTAAATCTATCAAATTCCATCCAAATCGATCTATTAAATGTGACAAGCTCCGTCAAATCAATGGATTACAGCAGCGCCATCATTCATTTCATTTAAACGAAATGTGCCAAATAATGTTGAATAATAAACGATTAGTTTTATATTATAAATATAAAAAATATTATTAATAAATCAAATGTAAATTTTACACAATTTGTTAGCGGCTCATCTTCTCGTTGGTAATTTTTTTCTTTTTCGTTTTGTTTGCCTAAAATATTTCAATCTCAAAGTGAAAGAAAAAACGGAAGTTTGTTTCATAAATCTTTTGTTTGCGAAAACTATTTCATATGTTTGATATTTTTTTTGTCTGCTCATTTTATTTTTGTTATTTTGTAAGATAAATAACTTATTTTGACAGAAATTTATTTGTTTGATTGTACTTATGTAGAATTTAAGCAGCGCTTTAATCATTGGAATCATTATAAAATCAACCGATAGTCATTGCTTTGGGATGGGGTAAAAATGTAATGTTTTTATGAGGCGCCTTACTGGTATTTGCATGCGGGGAGAGTAAGAAAATATCAAAATATAAAAGAGAGAGGACACAGTTAGAGAGAGCAACAATATAATTGCATTTATTTCTACACTACCAGCATCACAGTGTGCTCTTCTTTGCTCTCGCGAGAACGCAACAACTTATATATACATTTTCATAATGGCTTATTTTGCTCTCCTTGTTGTCATCTCGTACGGCGTCACAGCGCTTGCACTGCTTAAGGCAGTAAAGGAAGGCTATTGTCTGCTAATTTTGGCACACCAAAGTTAGGCAGAACATATAGTCTTTATCTTTACAGATATGGGTTCAGTAAGTATTTGTACATAGAGCTTTCAATGAGAATCGAAATATTGTAAGTATTTGGATCAGTTGTAGGTCATTTTTCAATTGATTCTTTAACTCCAAGGAACTTTTTAGTCATTAGTTATCAGTGCCTTTTCCACCTTGTATGTACATACTTTCGCTTGGTGGGCACTAAATTGGATAAATTTTAAAATATCTTGAATATCTTTTAATACAAAAAGGATTTAACTGAAAATAGTCGTTGAATGGAAATGGCTTCCATGTGCTGTTATGCCATTAAAAGAAAGAAGAAGAGCTCATTAAATGCAATTATGTTTTAACTCAAAATTTACGATATATGTACTTATAAGTTGTATACTCTTAGGTCATTCGGTGACCTAAGGTTTCGTATCATGTCATAAAGATGTAAAACTTTTTATGAAACATGAGGGAATTTATGAAAATTGAGAGGATATGACACTGAAAAAGACAACTTCTGACTTGTGGGTATATTTCTTTAAGTTGTTTAAAGAATTTACATCATATAAATTTGTTTCGTGGAAACTCACAAATTTTGAGTTATAACTTTGCATTGTTTGCATTGAAAGAATATTCATTCTGAGTTAGTAGGCAATATTCTGCCACACATTCAAACATACAAAAGCCGAACTAAACAAAAACAACAACAACACAAGGCAAATAACTCAACAGCAAAAACAACAACAAAAACCAGCAGTGCTGTTATAATTTTTCGTTTTATTATTGTTATTAGCTACCATCGAGAGCGTAAATTAGTGCAAGAGAGTGAGAGAGAGGGAGAGAGAGAGAGAGTGAGAGAGAGAGAGAGAGTGAGAGAGATAGAGATGAAAGGAAATATGAAGAAGTTATGTATAGTAAATGTTAGTTTCACTGAAGTAACTGTAAACAACCAACAAAAGGAATGAGAAGAAAAAAAACCAACAACAATGCAAAGTATTTCTTTATCACTGCAAACAAAGTAGCCAACAAATAATCGAAAAATGGTTTTTGTTTACGAAATATGCTCAAAGAAAATGATGAAATGTACTAAGTAGCAACAAGAAAAACAATAAAAAATCTGTAACCAAAGAAGTACGTATGTAGATCTGAAAAAGTATACATATCATATACGTACATATAACAGACATTTAGAAACAATCCAATTGAAGAATTGCAAAGTCTAAGTAAAGGGTTTGAGTACCACTAAATTGGTTTTGTTTTCTTTGTTTTTGTTATGTTAAAAATATGCTTTATCTGGTGCTAGGAATTTAATACTACAACAATACTGCTTTCGGTTGATTATTATCAGGGACGCTAGCGACGTTTCGGTAACGGTTGTGAGAATGTTTCGGTTACAAACCGGTAAAGGTTAGTGTAAAGGTTTTGATCCCTGATTTATATACAAAATTTTATGAGCATACTCTGCTATTTTGAAGAGTGTAAAGCAGCTATTGTACAAAAGAGTATTGTGAAAATGAAATATGAGAGAAAGAGAGACAGAACCGAAACGCCTAAATGCGAGGTTTGCATAGTGTCATTCGGTTTTCGTGTAATACGAACGCTCTCGTTAGAGAGCATCTATGAGGGCGAATTTTTGGTCTTTCTCTCTCTCAGTATGAGGTCTGATGATTAAAGCTCATTTCTAAAGAAGTACATGCTGGTTGGCCACCACTATACTAAAACATTGTAATAGGACATTCTCTTGTATTCTCACGTATGTACATGTAATATGGCATTGAAAAGAGAAGCTTGCTACACTTTTTGCCCATCACTCGATTATGTAGATTATAAGTGAGCAAGAGTAAAAATGAAAAATGGTCGCTGTGGCTTAGTGACAGTGCGTTGGACTGCTACGCAGAGTGTCCGGGGTTCGAATCTCGGCACAGGTAAAATCACAAAAAAAAAGTAGAAATAATAATAATAATAATATATTTACACGGCACCACCTCTCGGCAGGCAATGGCAAACCTACAAGAGTAAAAATTGCTATGAAAAGCTTTTCACTTCGCCGTTCGGATTCGACATTAAACTGTAGGTCCCTTCCATTCATGTACAAATATAACACGCACAACATGAGTGGATACGAAAAGCTCGGCCTAGCCCCTTCATGGGCTGTTGTGCCATTCAAAGTAAAGTAAAGAGTAAAAATGAGCTCAATAAGTTGTGGTCGCTGTGTGGTATAGTGGTAGTGCGTTGGACTGCTACACAGAGTGTCCGGGGTTCGAATCTCGGCACAGGCAAAATCAAAAAGTTAAAAAAATAATTTTTCTACACAGCACCACCTCTTGGCAGGTAATGGCAAACCTACAAGAGTAAAAATTGCTAGCTTTTCACTTCGCCATTCGGATTCGACATTAAACTGTAGGTCCCTTCCATTCATGTACAAATATAACACGCACAACATGAGTGGATACGAAAAGCTCGGCCTAGCCCCTTCATGGGCTGTTGTGCCATTAAAAGTAAAGTAAAGAGTAAAAATGAGCTCAATAAGTTGACACATTTCGACCCTCTCTCTCGTTCACTCATAATTTAATATTTTACATTAAAAAAAACCTGCTTTATTTATCCATTTTCGCTGTGCTTTAAAAAGGTCTGGACAAACAATTAGACGGATATTGGTTAAAGTTCTGTTTTCAAAAATTTTAAGAATAACCATTTTACGTTTTAAAATAATATGTTGTTTATATGGTAATTCTTTACTCACTTGTATTCGGATTTCCATTTATAATCACTTTTCTACTTTCTATTTTTCTTCAAAAATTACTTAGTAAAATTTAAATCAATGAAAATAAATTACGTAACTGATATGACTAAATCAAGCATCTATAATAGAAATACTCAGAAATTCTTTGCTTCTTTATGTGTAGAGGATTAACAAAAGATTTAAGCAACAAACTTGATAAATACCATCAAGTCCATCAAGAAGTAAGGAGTTTGTTATGCACTTAGAGCTGCAATAAAATTAACAGCTTAATTAAGTAGGTATTAAGGTTCAATGTAATATTTTTATATTTTTATAAACAAAAAAAGAAAAGCAAAGCGAATAAAGGCTTTCAGAGTTTATATTTTCAAACTGCTTTTATTTCTTATTACGATTTCAGGACAGAATAAGATTGAAAATAGAAACTATTTTAAAATTTTTTTTTTTTTAATTATTTTCTCCTTTAAGTATTTATAAATATTTAATTTAATTTACCAACTTGAGTCAGACCTTCTTTATTGTAAGCTCAATGAATGGCTCTTTGGCAAGTTGACACAGTTCTTTAAAGATGTTTTGTTTTTTTCTTCCTGTTTTATTCCACTTGGGAACATAGGGCTTCAACAAAACATTGCCATCTTATTCTATTGTATTGCTTGTGACAACGTTCCACTATTCTTCAGCTGCTCTCAGTTCAATTTCAATGGTACGCTTCCAGGTGTTGCGCGGACGTCCAGGCCGTCTGTGACCTTGAGGGTTCCAGTCTAATGCAGTTCTGCTGATACTTTCGGACGGCTTTCGCAGTGTGTGACCTATCCACCGCCATTTACGAAATCTTATTTGTTTAGCAATGGGGTCCTGCTCCGTCAATCGCCAGAGTTCTTCGGTCCTGATGGTATTCGGCCAGAACAAATACCTGTAGTTTCTGAGTGATGGAGTTTGAAATTAACCAGGTTTCGTACAGATTTTACGCTTGCGTTAAAGAGCTTCAGTTTGGTTTTTCTTGAGATCTGTGAGCTTTTCATTATGCGCTGTAATCGTCCAAACGCCGATTCTCCACATCTACTTCGGCTCCACCATTCGTTGAGACTACGCTGCCTATATAACAAAAGCTGTCTACGAATTGTACTGCTTGCCTTCCGCTGATGATACTATTGTTGCTGGTGTTGTTGACTCTTATTGCTTTGGTTTTCGAGATGTTTATCTCTAAGCCAACCTTTAGAGACTCAGCAACTAGCTGGTCGATTTTGTACTGCATGTCAGACAATCGTGGAGTTCCCGAGAAAGTGCCCATTTAATGCCTTTACTTTTCGACACGACTTCGAGCATGACTTCGTCGAGTACAGCGGCGAAGAGGAGAGGCGAAAGTGGACAGCCTTGCTTAACTCCTGATGCTGATGTAAATGGAGTGCTGATGTTACCGTTGTGAAGTGAAGCTGGATGATTTTCGTGGGAACCCCTTTTTTCTTGAAGGCATCCCATATTGCAGATCGTCGAATGGTGTCGAAGGCTTTCTTGAAGTCAACGAAAAGTAGGTATACCGGTGTTCTCCATTCATGAGACTGCTCTATTATGACTCTTAGAGTATTGGATTGGTCGACACAACTTCGGTGGGGTCGAAAGCCGGCTTGCTCGTCCCGTTGATCGATGTGTTGCAGCCTCTCGAGGATGATTATTACTATTATTTTGTAGATTATTGCTATTTCCAGTAGTCACATTCGCGGAAGTCGTCCTTTAAAGATGTAATTCACACATATTCAAATGGTTATTTATTCTACTTTGTAAAGTTAACAACAACTTTCTTTATGACTCTCATTATGATTGTGGCACAACAGACGGAATATAAAAAGTCAATTAAGCAATTGCATCCAACGCATTTACGCGTAAGTGTAATGCAATGCTTCAAACCACACTATACTTGCAAGCTCCATTAAACACTGAAATTAACGCTCAATAAACAATGAAAGAAAGAAATATACAAAAGTATATATATAGAAAATTGTTTAAGTCAGTAAAACAAAAAGAAGAAAACAAAAAACTAAAATCGAAAGTTCAATCGTTCACGCGACCGCACAAACTCAGACTCTGCCACACTGACACTTACACTTTGGTTGAACATTATGGTGGACGTGGATTAACTGGTGGGTTGGTACTGATGGTACCTGATGGTGGCTGGTTTTTATAATAATGCTGCACTGGCATCATCTGGCTGAGTTTATATCTACAGAGAGAATTTGTTGTGGTGCACTAAAAACATTTGCTTTAATTTATTACATTGCCTGAATGACTTGACTTGACTTGCATTGGCTTGACTTGACTTGGTTCGCTTTGGCTTTTTCGAGGCTGCAACTAACAGTCAACATCTGTTTGGATGAATTACTTAGTGGTTGTGTGATATTTATTATTGTTGTCGCCGTCTGGTTTTTTTTTTTTTGCATACATTTTAACTAAAATGTTTGTTGCAACTCGTTTCCTTATTTGATGATGATCATCGTGATTTTTAGAAATGCAAACGCGGGGGTGGAGAGGAGAGGTGGGCAATAAAAAAAGTTACAATGTGCATTTATGCATTAGTTTAAGAATTTCATTTGCTGTTGTTGTTGCTTTTCATTTGCTATCTCAGCTTTATTTTCAGCTTTATCTTTTCCCCATGAACTTTACGTTTCATCTTACCTTTTTTCATATGCCACATATTTAAGCATCCAGGTGTATACTTGGATAGATTTTTCTTATTCTTCTTCTTTTATATTTATTTGAATTGAAATTTTTTATCGCTAATCAAGCATTAATTGTAAAATTGTAAAATAAAGACTATACGCTCTTGTATGATATCTTCAATTGATATTTTTATGGTAAAATGTTGGGGTAGTTACTTTGAAATGAGCTGAAATTCGTTAAATTATCTACTATTTATCTATTAATTGTAAAATTTTACATATTAAAATAGTTTATTGATGGGTCATTGCCGTGTAAGTAAATTGACGTTCGCAATTGTTCTCTTATATCAATGGCAGCCAATGTGCATCAGTGATAAAATGCATTAGCTTTTCATTTGTTTCTGAAAGCTTTTGCACTGAAATGTGTGTGAGAGGGAAGAGAGAAGCGCAGCAATGAACCTTTTTTCGCCACAGATAGCTTTCGCTTCTCCTGAATAGTTTTTTGCAAGCATATCAAACTTGTGCATACTAAAGAGCTTAAAGCTTTTTTGGGTCCACACTGTTTAATCCTTGTTAATTGTAACTACGTAATGTAAAAATAAATAACTGAAAGGAATATGAATATTTCTAAGAACTTTATGATAGATTTATAATAAATATTTATCATTGGCGGCATCAGGTTATAACGTAAACATTAGTTACGTCTCATTAGCTTATATTAATTTTAGCATTTTTGCTTCGCAAAACTGTGAAGCTAAAATATTAAAATATGAAAAAATTTTTTTTCTTAAATTATATTTTTTAGCACGTTTTTACTTTTCATTCGTTTAAAAATATTTAATATTATTTTTCTCAAATGAAACGGTAAAATTTTCAACACTTAGCAAATAGTATTTAAATGTACTCCAATTTAAATTTGATAACCATGAAAAAAGGAAACGCTTTTCTTCTTCATTCATGTAGAATTTTTTACAGAATTCACGAATTTTTAATTTTTATTCCTTGCTAACTCGCCGTTTATTATCGCATTGTTCTATAGTAAATGATTTCCAACATTGATGGTTTTTAGTTTTAATTTTAATCAGTCTGTCTATTAAGCTAAGGTACTTCTGTGCGAATATTTTCTATGAATTTCTTGTACATAAATTCCAGTCGAATATGTCTAATATCATGCAAAAACCTTGAAAATCAATTAATAACCACGACTACTGAACTTATTTAATGAGGATTTGTGGAGTATATAAAATCCTTTCCGGCCAAATTTAGCTTCTTTTTTTTTTTCTTTTGATACGTTTCTCAATGTTGAAGCGAAATTCGTTTGATATTTGCCTGTATTCAAACTCCTTTGTAAACGGCCCTAAAGATTATGAATAACCCATATGTTGTAATAGTGGACACTCTGTACCCGTCACTGGTCTAAAGCCAAACGATAAACCTCGGTAAACCAGCACTTCCCCAGAGTGTAACCAATCCCACACTACTTTTTCTCTAATTTCTCTCTACACCTGTTTTGCCTCACCCATGTATGGTAAACTAACAGCCTCTCATTACACACGCACATACACATACATTCACCCACACTTATACTAATTATATAAAGAGAGGCATATTTTGTTTTTGTTATGATGAGAACATATCGGATTTATTGGTTCCTCTCACCTTTTCATACTAAGTATCTTTCGATACTCACACACACACATACATTTACGCTCACTTCTCTACTAAGTACATAGTCTGGCGGTCCAATTTTCATACAAGTTGAATCTTTTATGGTAGGCACGTAAACCAAGATCTTTATGCAAAGTTTTCCATAAAGTGGATGGACATAAGCTTAATTGTTAAGCACAATGATAATCAATAAATCATCCATAAAAAGTCACCGTTTGGTGAGTTTTATGGGCTGGTGGAATCATTGAGAGAGGCATATTTTGTTTTTGTTGTGATGAGAACAGATTGCTCCGTCCATTAGATTAGTTTTTTTTGGGGAACGGCATGTCTTCGCCATTCATAATCAAATATTAATGCCTAAAAATTATCTTCAAAATAAATCCAAAACATAAACAGTTTTTGTGTTTTATTTCAATTTAAAGTTCTTCGCCTCTACAAAAAAAAAAAACATCCGATAGCTTACTCCTTAGCTGGACAGTCACTTGACTAGTATCAAAATAAACGATAATATGAATTTAGGAATTTGTAGTTTTTCTATGATGAAGATTAAAGACGAGCTTGATAATTTTATTAAATGAATAAATTTACAATTTATCAAAACGTCTTCATTAGTGTGAAATTCCATTCCATTTGTCTTTTCGCAATTGAATGCAGGAAACTTAAATGTCAGCTAAGTTATCCAAGGCCATTATAAAATGTGGAAATGTGATATGAGAAATTTATATGCAATACATAAAAACTTACTTGACGTTATAGCTAGAAAACAAGTTAAATTTATTTTTTTTTCTATTTTATTTACATTTTCATTATTCAATTAACATGCGAAATCCAATTGGAAATACATACTTTTTGCATTTGTTATTTGTTTTGTTTTCGCCACTCTGCATCTCGAAAAGAAAAAAAAAAGAAGTTATGAAATTTCAACCAAAAATTGACTGCTTAATAAATTAAGCAATATAGAATTTAATTTAACAATTAAATTTAATAGTATTTTAAACACACCTTCAAATGGGTGACACAAAACAAAGCAAAGCAACACCCACTATCGTTTCTATCGGTGTTTGATAAATATTTTTACTTTGTTTTATTATAAGTAAATAAATATTTCCGTTTCCCAATTGCATAAAATTCTTGAAGAAACATAAAAAAAGTAACGAGTTAGTGACTGAGTGAGCAGAGTCAAAGTTGTTGTCAGCTGTGGCGGGTCCGGCCACCAATGCGGCTTAACCTTAACACATTTCTTCATAACAACATAAGTATGTGAGTCAATATGTTTTCTGATAGTTTTTTTTTTTTCTCTCTCTCTCTTTTCGGAGAAGATGTAGGCGTGTTTACGTTTTTATGTTATTTTTTACCTTATTTACATCGGAAATGTTTGGAAATGTATGCGTAACTTGTTGTTGTCAGAAACATATGCAAATTGATATCGATTTTTTGCAAGCAAATATACATGCGAGTAAACAAAAGCAACTATATTTATAAATTATGAATTATTAAAGCTCCTAATATAGTCGACTTGAGTCATTCTCTGCACATTCTTTAATACTCTCTGAGAGTGTGAGTGCGCGAGCGAGTGAATGAGAGAGTGAGTGTGTGTGTGTGTGTGTGTATATATGAATCTGATGATTCTATTTAATGTTGACAGACAGCAGAGTTTTTGTTTGTGTTTTTAATCTTGAATTGTGCAAATTAATCTGATGTTTTGAAGTTGCTTCACTTAATTGATTTGTCGCGCCACCTACACTGTGCTAATTTGCGCGAAAATGTGTATAAATTTTATCACCCGCATAGATTTTGCAATCTGAATTAATTATATTTTGAGAATTGTTAAGCTTTTAGAAAAGCTATGTTGATATTTTGAAAATAATAACCTTAATAATAATAATAAAAATAAACTGTGTATTTTACCAGATGTACAAGTATGAAATCGGTATTTGTTAAAGAAAATGTACGAAAAATGGTTATACATTCAATCTTCAAAGTATTGGCCATGGCTAGCTACACATTTTTCCCATCACTCAGGCAATTTGTGCATGCCTCGCCAAAAAAATTTTCGTTTTTTGAGTCAATCCAGTCATCGAGGCATTTTTTCACATTTTCGTTCGAATCGAAGTGCTGCTCCGCAAGTGCGTGCCCCATTGAAAATAAGTGGTAGATGGAGCCAAGTCTGGTGAATAAGCCGCATGGGGAGGTCTTCCCAGCTATACGAATCTACCAATTCCCGAGTCTGTTTTGTTCGATGTGATGGTGCATTGTCATCAAGAAAAATCACTTTGTGTTGCCTAGCTTGATATTCTGGACGTTTTTGGCACAAAGCACGATTTATAGCGGCCAATTGTTGTTGGTAGCGTTGACCAGTAACTGTTTCACCTGGTTTCAGAAGGTCAAACCAGCAAACACCTCGCTGATCCCAGAAAACACAAAGCATTGTCTTCTTTCCGAAGCGATTTGGCTTCGATTTGGCCGGTGTACCGGGCTTAACATATGATCGTTTACGTTTGGGATTCTCGAAATAGATCCATTTCTCATCGCCAGTAACAATTCGATGAAGATATGACTTTCTTTTGTACCTGGTGAACAACATTTCACAGGTGGTTTTTCGATTTTCTTGCTGTCTCTCAGTCAATTCATGCGACACCCTTCTTCCCACCTTCAAAATCAATACCGTGGCTTTTAAACGTTGAGAAATCATTGTTGGGTCACATTTACCATGATTATTCTGCAAGTTGTTCTTGCATTTGACCATCATCCTCATCGAGTAAAGCTTTCAATTCGGCATCTTAAACTTTTTCGATGGTCTTCCACGTTCTTCGTTTCTCATATCAAAATCCCCACTTTTAAACTTATTGAACCACTCGTTGCACTGTGTTTTGCCTAGAGCGTAATGGCCATAAGCTTCCACAAGCATTCGATGAGATTCCAAAGCAGATTTCTTCAATTGGAAACAGAAAATCAATGATGTCCACATATCGTAATTTGTAGGCACAAAATCAAATAATAAACATACATACATAGGAAAAACTGAGACCAAAAGTAAGCCCACAATTCGGGCATTAAATCAGATAAAAAATCAGTCCGTAATGTATTCAGACCACATCTGAAGCTATCTGAATTTATATTGAAAACCTGAAAAAAATAGAACCGAAAACGGATCAAAAATAGATCTTAAGGTGAAGCACAATTTAGATTAAATGAGATTAAAATGTGATAAAAAATCAGACCGTTTTCCAGATCAAAAGTAACCCGAATACACACTGAAAATTAGGTAAAAAATTTGGCGAAGAAGAGAAGGAAAATTCATATCAAGTTTTAGATCACAAGTAGAGAAAAATTTAGACCAAAACTAAGACCACAAATCAGAGATTAATTCGAACCAATATAAAAAAAAAAACCGAGAAAAACAAAAAAAAAAACAAAATAAAACAGACCGGTAACCAGACCAAATCTCAAGCCAAAATCTAGATCGAAATCAAAATACACTAAAGCTTAGACCTAAAGTGGACCAATGTCAGATCATAAGTAAACCCAAAATTCAGACTAAAAACAAAATGCAGGTCAAATCTCAGATCAGAATCCAGATCAAAATTCATCCCAATAAAAACTTAGTGCGAATGTAGACCCAAACTTAGACCAAGTATCAAGCAAAAACCCAGACCAAAATGCAAAGCAAAATTCAGATGAAACATCCTCACACCAGAAGCAGAGCAAAATTTAGATCAAAGTTAAGACCATAAATCAGAGGTTAATTCGGGCCATATTTGAAAAACAAAAAAAAAAACACAAAAAATCGAGCAAGTCTCAGGCCAAAATTTAAATCGAAATCAAACCTAATAACATAATCATAAGCCGAAAAAGTGAACCAAAATTCATACTGATATCAAAATTCAGACCAGAATCCAGACCAAAATTCATCCAGACAAAAACTCTGTCCAAATGTAGAATCAAATTCAGATCAAGTATCAAGAAGAAAAAACCACAGTCCAAAAATCAGAGCAAAACTCAGATGAAACCTCCTCTCACCAGAAGCACGGAAAAATTTAGATGAAAACTGAGATTAGAAATTCATACCTAAAATTCAGATCAAAATTTTGACAAAAATTTAATTGCATCTCTGACCAGAATTTGGACTAAAATCAGATCAAAAATTAACCAGTTTTTCTGACCCAAAACCCAGACTCAAATTCAGAGCCGATATCAGAACATAAATCAAACCAAAACCAGATTAAATCGGATTAAATCTCAGAGCAGAGGCAGAGGAAAATTCAAAATCAAAACTGAGATAAAAAATTTAAAAAAAATTCTGGTTCAGGTTGTTAAAGCTCAAGTAAAACTCAATCTACAAATCTCACATGTCTCTTATGTCTATTGGCTAGGAAATTTCATCTATTTCAAAGTACAACGGGTAGCTGAAAAAAGTAAGCCAGAATGAGTGAACTTATTGGAGCTCACATTATATCACTACATTTTAGTTTAATCATAAATCAAAGTTCAAGATTCCTTTCTAAAACATTCTTTAATTGCGCTAAATTAGTTGCATGTTTAGAGTCAAATATTGTAGTAAGAGAAGAATAAGCAATGCACCTACATGCAACATATTAAGTATATGTAGTTACATAGTACAGGGCTAGGCGATTGAACGACCATATTTTTTTTTGTGTTAAATTATTTTTTATTTTTCAAATTACAAAAAAGTGTAGATAAAATAAAAATTTTAGAATCCATTGACTCTGGCGCGATGTAACCACCTTTTGCCTTGACTAAGTCCTTCAAACGGTTGAAAAATTAGTTACATGCTGCACGATTATGATCTTGCGCTGTTTGGGACCATA
Organism: Palloptera scutellata; assembly: GCA_958295655.1. Taxonomy (NCBI): domain Eukaryota; kingdom Metazoa; phylum Arthropoda; class Insecta; order Diptera; family Pallopteridae; genus Palloptera; species Palloptera scutellata. The sequence continues at coordinate 78,566,815 of OY282450.1, read as the reverse complement.
TTTTTTAGTTCTCACCTTGCTCTCCAAAATGGCCCAGATGGAATAGACCATCGGATTTGCATCTGGCGAATTCGAAAGTCATTGTGTGGATGAAATAAAGTGTTCAACATGGTTTTTTAACTATTCTTGGCACTCACGAGCTTTATGAGACGGTGCCGAGTCTTGTTGGAACGTCCATGGTGTACGACCGAAATGTTTGCGTGCCCACGGCTTTAAAGCAGCTTCCAAAACATTTTCCCCTGATAATAATAAATCGCATTGACTTTGACTTTGACACCAGGCTCGATGAAAACGATTGAACAGCGTCCATCGGCGGTCACAGCTGCCCATACCATTACTTGAGATGGAAAATTACTTTGGGTGGCCGTTCGCAAGCTCAAATTTTCATAAGTGCGTTCAGTGAAGTAAACATGATCATTTTGAGAGTTTATGAACTGCTCAATAGGGCAATTTAACTCATCAGAGAACTCAATGCTTGGAAATTAGCCACGTTCGTGCAAGCGTAACAACTCCTTTGCTCTTTCGAGTTTAACTTTCGCTTTGGTGTAAGATGATGTGCCTTTTGGAACTTGTAAGGCTTTACCTTGAGTTCATTTGTGAATATGCGTCGAATGCTTCGCTGGAATATTTTCAGTTCTTTGTCCATTTGATTACCACTACGACGTGCATTTCGTTCATGTCGAACCTTCACTTTCCGAATTTCTCTAGGGTTGCTGTTTGTAGCGTTTGGCAATGCTGCCTTTATCATTTTAACGATTTATGGTACGATACACAAACATTTTATGGTATTCACTTTGAGATGCCTGAGCTCACGAACAATAGCTGGCTGTGATTTTCCACTCAAATGTAACGCAGTCACACTTTTACATTTGAATTTCATTTCGAATAACTTTTGTTCTATAAAACTTAGATGCAAATGCTTTTGGGGGAGAGCTTGCAAACAATGTGAACAGCTGTCATTGGTATGAATTTGACATGGTTGGCAATATCGCGTTGCCAGATATACCGGTGTGAAGTTGGTAGCACTTCAATCGCCTGACCCTGTATATTTAAAACCTCACTCATTCATTTATGGTATCATCTTACATTTATGGTCAGTTGAAGGTTAAGAAACTACATATGTTGCCGCAGTGCACTGTACGCATCTTTTGACGAAGGTCAATTGAATGAATGCTCGAATTCACAAACAACATGTTGCTGCTAAATATTGCTGTCTTTGTTGTTGTTGTTGGGTCTGCTACTGCTGCTGATGATATTGCATTGTATACCATATTATTGCAAAAATTAGTTAATTTTCAGTTTGCTGGTTGGTGTTTGACAACAAGATAAATTATGATTAGTTATAAACCGTTTCCAGTATGAATACCGGCGCACAAACATGCAAACTCATAATTATTTTTCCCACAGATTCATTTAGGTTCATAGGTTCATAAATTATTATAGTCATAGACCGACTTCACTTTAAGTTGGTCCGTCTTTCATTCACTTAACTTATACCTGCGATTAAAACTAGGTGAAATAGTGGACAAATACATATGGATGCTCTTTGGCTTAATTGACTTTAACTTTGACTTCAGTTTCTGTTTTATTTTACTTTTCTTTTCTGTTTCATTCATAAGTATTACAATAATTTGTATTAGATTTGATTTGCTTTTAGTTGCTGTTGTTGCTGCACTCCGTTTACTTTTTTGTTTGTTTCTTGTTATCATGTTTAATTATATCATGAGATTTTTTTCTGCTTATAGACCTTGAATCTTACATCACAAATCACAAATCACAAAATGCGAGTATAAGTTGGTGATAAATAATAAGGAAGCTAGAGTTGAAAATGCAATGCATTTAAACCTAAAAACAAAACAAAAATTTAAAATTTTTAAAATGATCCACTAGTTCCTCCAATTCTTTGGCTACTAATGAAGCCATGAATCTGGCAAAAATTATTAGCATGCGAGTTATTCATAAAGTATTCGCTGTGGCGTAGTGGTAGTGCGTTGGACTGCTGCGCAGAGTGTCCGGGGTTCAAATCTCGGCACAGGCAAAATCAAAAAAAAAGTAGAAAACATAATTTTTCTACACAGCACCACCTCTTGGCAGGCAATGGCAAACCTACAAGAGTAAAAATTGCTATGAAAAGCGTTTCACTTCGCCGTTCGGATTTGGCATTAAACTGTAGGACCCTTCCATTCATGTACAAATATATCACGCACAGCATGAGTGGATGCGAAAAGCTCGGCGTAGGCCCTCCATGGGCTGTTGTCCCCATTAAAAGTAAGTAAAGTAAGAAATTAATAATTTACTCTACCACAATTAAAGTTTTGAGATTGAAAACTTTTTGCTTGTGAGTATTAAATTTTATTTGGAGAGCTTGAAAGATTTACGCTCGCTACGCGTCAGCATATGAATAACTTTTTCATACTGTATATGGTATAGCTTGAAGTACGAGTGTCTCGTGTTTTTGGGCATCACTGAAATTTGTGATTTTCTTACATGTACCAGACTCGTATATTTTAAATAGAGGAAATGTGTTGTTTATGAAATATTGGCTAATTTTTCAATTCATAATTCATACTAAGTAATTCACATACAACAACTTACCTATTACGATTTATTTACTTCAATCTAAAATACTACATTAGGAAATTAATTATATAGCTACTTACTTTCGCATGTCATTATCGTTTTGAGCTCACGCAAACGCCAGCGATTAAATTTGATCATCTGCGTCTAGCTGCATGACTACAGATCAATTCCCATTCCCAACTTAACACAAATTGTTAAAGCATATAAAAATGAATAAAACATATTTTTGTGTGTAGTTATTTTTTGTAAAAATAAATTTTTTTTTTTTTTTTTTTTTGAAATTTATCAATGTTTATAATTATGTATTATTTATTGATATGCTATAAGTATTATTAACTATCACTAATTTGGCAAATGCGTGATTTACCTGCAAACGCACAATAATTTTTCAAATGCCACACACCTCAATTTGTGGCTACCTTTTTCTTGTATTCACTTCATTTTATTGTCTACTATGATTTGATACAATATTATTCAATAGCTGGACAAGTACCTACTGTGAATGATATGAGAGATATTTATCTCATGGGAGAATAATTTTATTTTCTATACTTAAGGTACATGTAAAAAAAAAAAGGTACATATTTCTCTCATGAGGGATTAAATTTATTTTCTATACATGTAAATAGAAAAAAGAGTACCGTGATTATCTTCCACATATCTCTCTTGTGAGAGATTAATTTCACATTGTATTTAGCTAGCAATGCGAAATTGTCATGAGCTTTGAAAATATTTGCTCGTAAAATCAAATCAGTGTGGTTATTATATATTTAAATTTTTAAGTGTCTTGAAAATTTACTCCATTTCCTTAATTTTCTTAGTTTATGCATAGTTATTTAATTATTAAATCAAAATCAAGTATCTTAGCTTAAGTTGAATGTCAACTTTACAAAAGTAGACTGCAAAATTTAAAAAAACTTTGCTCCCACAAACATTTTAGCATTTTTAACTCACAATTAAAAGAAGCCTCGGTCATTGTATGTGTACATATTAACATATTTTATTGTCAAGCAGAAATGGCTTTGTTGATTTTTTAAAGCCAAATTAAAACTAAATTACTTTTAATTAAAACACAAATTGAATCAAAAACTTACAATTAACTTACTTAATAGGAACAAGGAAGTTTATGGCACACAATCTGATTCTGATTCTAATTAACCCAAAAATCCCAACGGCATCACGGGAATTTTAATCTCATTATTTGTTTTTTTCTTCCAAAAAATTGCACATTTAATTTTTTTATTTGTTCAATATTTTTTTGATATTGTTGTTTCAAAGACATTAAAAAAGAACGAGTTTTCGTAGAGGCTCCGTGGAGGCTCCGTAGAGTATGTATTTATTTTTTTCAGCGAATTGCAAAATTTCAAAATCAGTCTAAATACTTACGATGGCCTTGAAGACAGTTTCTATTTTTCGATGCAAAATCTAGGATCCTACTGGGTCCTACTGATTTTGCTTGATGACAATCGGAACTCAATAAAAAAAAGGAGATCGTTCATCTACTCTGGTTTCCCATACTGTGTTCGGACTGTAGTGCAATTTTTAAACACTTTCAGCTGAAATTAAGAAAGCTGCCAAAAATGCACAATCTCGTTTCAGTCGAATTTAGTTATAGGGAAAGACCAGATCTTACGAGAGTGAAATAACACATTTTGCTCACTGATTTTTCCCGATTAAAATCCGTAACTTGGAAAAAAAAATTCGTATAAAAACTAAATTTGTTCACAAAGTCGAAAATTCATACATACTTTTTCTTTATTTTAATGGAACAACAGCCCATGGAGAGTCTAGGCCGAGTGCACGATTAGAAGGGGCCCGAAGTTTTATCACGAATCTGAACGACAAAGTGAAAAGCTTTTCTTAGGCAAAAAGGTGCCTAACCAAGAGATCGTGCCGGGTACACATTTTTGTTTCTACTTTCTGATTACCTTGTCCGTGTTGTTGTTGTTGTTGCTGTTGCATAGAAATGCTAAGAGCTTAGAGAGAGAGAGAGAGAGAGAGAGAGAGAGAGAGAGAGAGAGACAGAGAGAGAGAGAGAGAGAGAGAGAGAAAGAGAGAGAGAGAGAGAGAGTTGCATCAATCAACTGTATTTTTTTTCTTTTTGTTTTGGGTATATACCAAAAAATTAAGAGAAAGAAAAAAAGCACAAAATAAAAAGAAAAGAGAGAGAGAAAATTTCAAACACCCCATGTAACACTGAATACTGCATCAAACTTTTCCACTAATACACTCACACCAAAGATCTTCATAATATATCGCGTAAAGTCGCAACAGTAGCATTGCTATCCTGGTTTATTGCTCTCTTGCTTATCACATGTTGTCTTCGGGGGATTTAAGTATTATAATTAATTATAAAGGGTGTTTTTTTACAGAAGTGTGGATTTCAATCTGGCAATACTTTTTTCGGAGTTGGTCTTTTTGACAGCTGCCACTTGATTTACGCTCAGTTTGGTTTGCCATTTTATAATGAATAGACTTAATCCTGAACAACGTTTGCAAATCGTGCAAATTTATTACCAAAATAATGGTTCAGTTCGCGAGTCGCTTCGTCTAATATTCGGTCGACATAATCGCCCAACAGAGTAGGTAATTCGAGCACCCATGGATCGGTTTCGCAGCACGTTTACTCTAGTTGATAATGCGCATCCTCAGACTGAAGACGCTATTGCTGCTATGGAGCAGAGTATCGAAGAAGACCCGAATGAGTCCATCCGCCATCGCGCGCAGCATTTGGAGCTGTGCCCATCCACTTTATGGAAGATTTTGCGGAAGGACCTTGGTTTACGATCTTACAAAATCCAACTCGTGCAAGAATTGAATCCGAACGACCATCAAGCGCATCACACGTTTGGTAAATGGGCCCAAAACGAGTTGGACACCGATCCCGATCCCGATTTTCACAAGAAAATTTTCTACAGCGATGAAGCTCACTTTGGGTTGAATGGGTACGTTAATGGGTCGCATTTGGAGTGATCATAATCCAAAAGCCATTGTTGAGACGCCGTTACATCCTCAAAAAGTCACTGTTTGGTGTGCTCTACGGGCAGAGGGAATCAATGGTCCATATTTCTTCAAAGATGAAGCCGGTTATAATGTTACAATGTAGCAGTCAATGGGGAACGCTATAGAGACATGATTAATGACTTTTTCGTGCCTGAATTGTGAATTTGAAGGATGTTGATGTGGACGACCTTTGGTTCCAACAAGACCGCCGTCTACATGCCATACAGCCAACGAAACAATCAATTTATTGAAGGAAACTTTTGGTGAGCGCATTATCTGGCGTCGTGGGCCTGTGGCATGGCCTCCAAGATCGTACGATTTAATACCGCTGGACTATTTTTTGTGGGTCGCTGGTCTTTATGTGAAGTCGCTTGTCTACGCAGATAAGCCCGAGACGATTGACGCCTTGGAAGAGAATATTCGGCGCGTTATTACTGTCATACGGCTCCAATTACCGCAAAAAGTGGTTGAAAAATGGGCCTCTCGGCTGGAATTTATGCGAACCAGCGGCGGCGGCCACTTGCCCGAAATCGTTTTTAAAACATAATGGCAAATCCTTATGGCTAGGAAGCCATAATATTAAATTATATGCGTTTTATTTCTTCTTGAAAACCACACTTCTAAAAAAAAAACACCCTGTATATGGTATGTTTGCGGACGCTAAAATGTATGGGAGTTAGACATATTTATACTTATTAAGTACATATTAACACACATTTGCTATAGCAGCTGGTTTTCGCAATTTTGGAAATAAAAGGTATTCTCAACTTTCAGCTATTCACTACATAGCACGGGTTACATTCTACATTACTACATTCCTAGGGTAAGGCAAATAGAACTTCAAGTTTAAGTCCTCTCAGAAGTTCAAAAGTTTATGCCGCCACTCACACATCGCCTCTCAATGTGAGTTCTCATTTGTTCATTGCTCGTAAAATTTCATAAGTTATGAATTATTTATCTTTTTTAGTTCCAAGTGTGTAAACAATCACTTAAAATCTAATAACTTTTAACCACCTCCTAGGCCAAGGTTTACAAAATTACCCATTAAAAATAAAAGAAAAAATTTGTATGCATTTCATATTTCTTAAAGCTGCACAACGAAAACTGAAATTATTTAATACTGATTTGCTAATTATTTTCACTTCAATTAACGAAAAAAAAACTTCGTGTTTTTTTTTTTTGCATTTCATTTCGCCATCAAAATTTTAGCACATAATTTCACGCATTTTTATTCATTGTTAAAAATGTATACAATCGCACTGCAGTATCGGTAAATTGAAGCTGTCAATCAAATCATAGTGTAAATTATACCATTCATTTCACTGCATATGGTAGATACAATATATTGACTTACTTACACCTATTATTAATATTTTTTTTCGTTTTTCTTGTATTTTGTTTGTGATTTCTTGGCAAATTCATATATCATTTACCAATTTGCTTGTGGTAAATGGAATAGCTTTTGCAATTTTGCAACAGTTGAACGGAAAGAAAAGTTGAAATTTAATTTACTTTTAAATATGATACTTTGCTTTTTTCTAACACTGAATCTTTACAAGCAACCCAAAATTATACAATAATAACTTCCAAGTAACTTTATTTATTAATAAAACTTTCTTTATAAAATTTGGGGTACCTACGTAAGAAATAAAAACGTTTTTACTTTTTATTTCTATTGTGATTTTCGGTTTACTTTCTACTTATTTCATTGTTCATTGCTATTGCTGATTGTATTTTTTTGATTTGTTTTTTTTTTTTTGATTGATAAATGCTCGCAATTAAATTCGCATTCTTTGTGAAAGATTAAAAAACCATTTAAGTAAGTATAAATACATTTTTGATTGCAATATTTTAATATCGCTTCTGAATCATAAATAGTATTTTATTGACATAAAATCATAGATATGAATCTCGGCATTGCTTAATTAACATTGTTTAAAGTTTAAAGCATACAAATAATGGCTAATAATAAAAAACATTTTGATTGTTTAAGCGCGAATTAATTGAATTGCATTTTTGTTTAGTCTACACTGACTAATTTTGCAGCTACATCAGCATAACTCTCCAGAAAATATTCGAAAAAATTGGTAGACAGTGATTCTTCCAATACTGCTTTTCACTTCGCCGTTCGAATTCGACAGTAAACTGTAGGTCCCTTCCATTCATGTACAAATATAACACGCACAACATGATGCTGATGTGGACGACCTTTGGTTCCAACAAGACGGCGCTACATGCCATGCACAGCCAACGAAAAAATCAATTTATTGAAGGAAACTTTTGGTGAGCGCATTATCGCGCATCGTGGGCCTGTGGCGTGGCCTCCAAGATCGTGCGATTTAAAACCGCTGGACTATTTTTTGTGGGGTTATGTGAAGTCGCTTGTCTACGCAGTTAAGCCCGAGACGATTGACGCCTTGGAAGAGAATATTCGACGTGTTATTACTGACATACGACCCCAATTGCTGCAAAAAGTGGCCGAAAATTGGGCCTCTCGGCTGGAATTTATTCGAATCAGCCGCGGCGACCACTTGCCCGAAATCGTTTTTAAAACATAATGGCAAATCCTTATCTTTATAATAAAGCTAAATTCCTAGCCATAACATTAAATTATATGCGTTTTATTTCTTCTGGAAAACCACACTTCTAAAAAAAAAAAAACACCCTGTATTATACCATATTTCTCAATCAATATTAAATGCACATGCATCTTTCTGACACTTAATGTGATGTGCATTTTATATTACAAAATAAATCACAAACGACTTACGGGCATGTGATACTTGTATTTGTTGTGTATATTGATTTTTTTACCCAATTTTAACCATCAACACCTCAGCGTCAACACCTTAAAGTTACAATAAATACGTAAAAGTAAGTATTATCTTCAGTTACTTGGTAGAAAGCGCTGCTGCGGCATCGATTACTTCTCATCTCTTGCGATATGTTTTTATTATTTGATGAAGATGATGGCCAGCAGAGATGGAAGCGATTAATATAAAACGTGTTTGTATGTGGTTGTTGCTGTTGCTGCTGCTATTGTGCTATTGCAATAACCGCTACTAATTTAATTTTATTAATATATTTAATCAATAATTTGTTTGTAATTTATTTACCATAAAGCATAAAGCATAATCCATAAACACACACACACACACACACACACATAAGTACCTGCAAAAGAAGTAGATATTATAACACAACAACAATAACAACAACAATACCTTCGTAAGCAAGTAACAGCGAAATGTCTGATAGTGATGGCTGTGAGTGGTAGCTGTGATAGTTGTGTGTCGTCCGAATGTTTCATTGTTTAATGATTTTTTTTTTTCGCCCGATAATGTGTGATGGCTGCTGTCATGTCTTGGTTGTGGCTTGTTGCTTTCTGTTACGTTATTGTCTTTGTTGTAGCCACTTCTTTAAAACTGTTGTCTAATGTTGTTGAAGACCATCAAGACCCACCACCGTCATCACCACAACTATCGGCACGTGCTTCTACTTGAACAGCATTGGCTGGTGAACTTAAGCTTATTAAATTTGATTTTCTTTATAATAAATAGGGTTTTTATATTTATTGTTTTTTATTCCGTGTAATTAATATGCAGAGATGTAGGAAATTTATAGGTTTATAAATTGATATTTGAAAATGCTAGACATCGTGCTCTAAGCCCTCAATATTCACTTTGGAATTAGTCTATTGAGAAGTGTAATTTTTGTGGGTTTCTCAGATGGATTTTGATAGGATTGCTTCGAAGAACTCGATTTTTTATGTATTTTCTTTCAGAAGAATTTATGAAGGGTGATTTTGAAAATAAAAAAAAACACAGAAATTTTACAAAAGTGAATGAAATTTTTATTTGGATCGATACATCAATTCCTGCCATTTACTTTTTAAAGACAATTTCACTTAAATGTTGTCCACGGCTAAGCTTCAAGTGGTCCATTCTGAAGGTCCAATTTTGTCATATATTTTCACACATTTCGGCCGGAATTTTGGAATCTCACCAATGACTCGTTCAATGTTGACTCCAAAGCAGCAATCGTGTTTGGCTGGTCACTATAGACAAGAGACTTAACATAGCTCCACAAAAAATAGTCTAACGGGGTCAAATCACACGATCTTGGTGGCCAATTGACTACACCAAATCGTGAGATTTGTGAAAAGCTCGGCCCAGGCCCTCCATGGACTGTTGTGCCATTAAAAGTAAAGTAAAGTTAAAAGTAAATCGTGAGATTAACTGCTCACCAAATTCGCTTCGCCTCTCAATTGATACATGGTATCGCGTGCAGTGTGGCATGTAGCATCATCCTGTTGGAACCACATGTCAGCCGAGTCCAATTCTAGCGTTATCGGCCAAAAAAAGTCTGTTATAATCGAACGGTACCTTTCTCCACTGACCATAACGTTGCGGCCTTCATCATCATAAGGCATAACACTTGCCACAATGGCTGCATATCTCTTTATCGGTGTCCTGTGTGATCACGTTCACTCTCTCATTCTCCCTCCTTCTTCCTCTCACCTATCAATCTTCCTTACATTCAACACAATGCTCTGCATTAATAGGGGTACACCCTGTGTGTTGAATGTAGCAATAAAATAAAAATAAAAAATTCCCTCTGGCTGGTTGGTCTTCACTCAAAATATGGCAATTCTGCGTATTCACGAATCCATTGGGCCAAAAATGAGCCTAGTCGCTAAATGGACGTAGCTTGCGAAACACTTTTTTCACAGCGCATGAATTTTGATAATAAATTTCAATAATTTTCAAACATTGTTCAGGCGTAAGTCTATTCATTATGAAATGGCAAACCAAACTGAGCATATCTCAAATGACAGCTGTCAAAAAGAGCAACGCCGGAAAAAGTATTGCCAGATTGAAAAACACACTTCTAGAAAAAACACCCTTTATATCTACTGCGCAAACATAATTTCAGCTTTATGTAATAACAACCAGCAACAGAGATTGAGCAATGTTAAGTGTGACATATTCGCTCTCTTCAGCGGTTCTTGCTCTCACTGAATTGAAACAAAGAACAATGATTACCTTCTCAAAGTGTTAGATTATCTCTCTTTTCTGTTATGGAGTTGTTGTTGTTTTTGTAAAGCTAACTTCTTCCTATGCGTTTACAAAAACGTACATTTACTTTTGCTTACTTTACTGATAATGGCACAACAGCCCATGGAGGGCCTAGGCCGAGCTTTTCGCATCCACTCATGTTGTGCGTGTTATATTTGCACATGATTTACTTTTGCAATACATATTAAATGTAAATTTTTATTACATATGTATTATATTTTTTTTTTTTTAATTTATGAATTAGAATTACCAAATATTTAGCAGAATTTTTAACACCTCAACTAATTCTGTCATTTAACTTTTGGCATTAAATTTCACATAAACTCATGACATTAAGTGTGTAGGCTAAAATCAAAAAAAAAAAAAAATAATAATAATAATAACAATTATAAATTCCACGTCTTAATGGTAATTAATAATTTCATTAATTTTCTATTAAATTTTATTAATTTTGTTTTTGTTCGAACATATAATTTTCACACACAACGTGAGCATTCTTTAAATTATTGTTATTAGTAATTTTGTTTCTTCTCTGTATAAGTAGATAAATGTGATTTAAATCACAAAAGTTGAATAATTAAATAGAGAAAAAAAAAATTCAATTAATTTTAATATTTTATTTATGTAAATTTTTTTCATATTCTATGAACTTTAAAACTAGTTGGCTCAAAAAAAAAAAAAAAACAATTCAAATGATTTAATAGTACATTAGTGAACGAAAATTCTAGAGATACCCTCGAGGTAATAGATCTTTTAAGGTTTTAGTTCGGATTTCAGTGCTGGTTTAAGGCGAATTCAACGACCGAGTGTGGCAGTCTCTTCACGTTTCTTTGCTTTTTATTGTAGTGTGAAAACTCCATATAAAAAACCAAAAGAGAGAGAGAGAGAGAGAGAAAGCGGCTCGCCATTACTTTGCAACGATAGAAGTAAAAGTAAAAAAATTGGATATGGCAACTCCATGGTATAAATCAAATCTTAAATCTTTGAAATTGGTTTGAAATTGGTTGGTGGAAATTCTCCGAATTCTATCGAAAATATTAGTCTGAAAACCCTGAAATATCGCTTTATTGCCCTTCTTCTATCATTTTGTGTTTATATCTTCTTTTACTTACTTTTAATGGCACAACAGCCCATGGAGGGCCTAGGCCGAGCTTTTCGCATCCACTCATGTTGTGCGTGTTATATTTGTACAAGAATGGAATGGTTTAGATCTTCAGAACAGATATTATACATATCATAAAGCTTTTGTTAGCTAGTGTTAATTTTCTTTTTATTTATTTATGAGTATAATAATATAATAATTGTAATTATATGCTGCTCTAACAAGTTTATCTATTATCTGATATTATTTTACTGTTATCTTAATGTTCATTATAAAAAGTTTGTGTGAATATCGACCAGATTACTCTACTTACTGCATTTTACGTGCTGCTATCGATTTCAATTTAAGTTTTTTTCGGTTGTATTTTATTTCATCTCAATGACTTAACATTCTAAAAGTTATTCAAAAACAATAAACTGATGATAATAAATTTAATTAAATCACCGTTATATGGTAACTGTGTAAACCGGTGTGGTTTATCAAACATTTCCCACGTTTTATCAACGTCAAAGTAGAATTAATTGCTTTTGCATTTGCTCATAGAATTTCAAGAAAGATGACAACAAATTAGCTATGATTTTTTAATCATAACGATTCAAGATATAAGAGTAGAATTAGTTTTCCTGAGATAACATTTAATGAATGGTAATTTGAGAGATTTGTGGTGCTGATCTTTCCATTTTCCTTCAGACAAATATTTTCGTTGTTACTAAGTACAACTGGGTAGTTCCTTATTAAGCGCTTCGAAACTTTCGTTCCATACTTTTGCTGAAAAATGGAGGAACTGTTGTCGCTCTTTTAAAGATTCACAGGAGAACAATTAAAGAGATTTCAATGTTCTGTTTCTCTTCAAATTTGAAGTTCTAAAATGCTTCGGTAGTAGCTAAAGTACCTTGAAGATCAAAAAAGTCGGTAAAAGAAACAATTTTATACATAAAATATCAACTCTGGTTAGTCTATTTAAGTTCCGCTTACAAAAAGTAAGTGAATATGTAAATATTTGTGAAATATAAGGTTAACTAACCAATTGTGCATGATTTATTTATTAAAATGTTGGAGAAAAACCGTAAGTTAATTAAAACAAAAACTCATATGTATGTTTTAAAAGAGATTTACAACATTTTGTAAAACAAAATATCCTAATATGCACGAGTATGTATCAATAAATAATAACGGGACATGCAAAATTAAGAGAGACACAAAGAGAGAGAAAGAGATCCCTATCTATATACAAGAGAAATGCCATTCCAATAGAGAAACAATTGATTTTTTGAGTCTAGCCACACGAAACCAATTATGCTGCATAAAACCTAATTTCTTAAGCGCAATATTTTATGCCACAAAGTGTGAAACCTTGCTAAAATCCTGTAAGTTATTGGTCTTTTAATAATTCTTAATTTTATTCACTGTAGCCAATTAAATTACAACATATGGTCTGGTATGAGATACATTTGCAGTAGATTTAACATTTGACCAAGCAAATGAGCAATCAGTTTTTTCTAAGACATTTTTTCTTGTTGACATTTTTTTCAGAAATCAATATTAACAAAGTTTTTTTTGCGATGAAAGATAGCCAATCCAAGAGCGATTTCGACCTGAGATCAATAAAGATATTTTGTAGTTAAAAAATAATTTTAAAATACTATTACTATTACTACGAAATTAAAAAACTCATTGGAACAACATTTAAAAAAAAAAAAAAAAGAAACACACATCAATCAATCGCCACAATGAGCAATGCCGCGGAAGCTACTATGGAAGCGCTAAGCTACTTGGATTCTAAAGCAGTTTAAATTAATTATAAAAACATAAATTATTAACAACTTACTGCCACGCCCCATATTTTAGGTGACTTACTACTACAAACTAGCACTTATTTTTTAAGTATCATTTAAAATTAGATTCTTAAAAAATACGAGTAAAAATAAGACTATAATAAAAAATTCAGGTGAATATATTTTTCATCAATTCATTCATTCATATTCTTGCGGGCTCCCTATAAATTATTTGCGGTAAGAAATTTATTGCTTTACTTTATTGTTGTTATTATTTCTCATTCTCTCGTGTTTTTTGTGTTGTCTTGTTGTTTTCTGTTATTGTTGTTGCTGTTTTTGCTAGTTGGAATATACGATATTATACACACACGCACTGATGTTGTTGTTGTTATTGCTTTTGCTTTTGTTTTCTTTTCGATTTGTTTGCTTTGTACACACATCCATATGTACGTGAGAAGCAAACACACAGAAACAAATTCCACGAGAGAACTATTCTTAGCATTGCTCTATGCATCTATAGCATTTTTGTTTACCACCTAACATGTGCCCGGGTAGCTCAGTCGGTAGAGCATTGGACTTTTAATCCAAGGGTCCAGGGTTCAAGTCCCTGCTCGGGCGAAATAATTTTTATTTTTTTTTTTTAATTTTTATATTATTAAATAAACTATTATTACTTTTTTTTTAAATGCAATTTAGTTGTTATTAAATTATTTGATTTTTTATGTGTCTAAAAATTGTCAATGACCATAAAAGCGTAGATTGTCGCTGTAGTTTGATTTGGTACCCACATAGGCAACGTTTTAATTTATTTTTTGCATGATTTACAGTAAAATGCTTCTTGACTTATGTAGGCTATTTATAAGTTTAATTATTTTACCGCCAGAGGGCGCTGCTCATACAAGTGAAATGTAGTGTGAATTCGTTTCTATGCTATTCGTTTCTATTCCAAAATCGATTTTTCGACATTATTTATTTGGTTTTTGCAATTTAAAGTATAAAAAAAATACCCCGAATTGCCGCTGGAAGCAAAATACTAAAGTGGCTATAACTTCAGTTTTCTTTAATATATTTTTAACATTTTTAGTTAGAATTTTAACCAATACAAGCGTAACACTTAAACTATCATAGCTTCACTTTCGATTTATGAACTGAATTCTAAAAATCGTTCCAAATGCGGTTCTAACTGATAAATTCAATAACTTACCACTAGAGGGCACCTCTCACACAAGTGAAATATTGATATCTGTCTAAGGTTTTTCTATGTAAATAAATTTATGTTTTTTAATGCAAATATTAAGCTGCTTTCGATTACTTAGGTGCGGGTTATACTGGCGTTCGCTGTTCGGCGAACACATCATATTTTACTGTCGTGCGCGATGTAGTGGTTACATTGGTGTTCGTTACAGAGTTGCTTTCTGTCGAAATTCAGTTTTTTTTTTTGGAATACTATATTGTTCGCAACGGATTTTATCAATATGGAGAGTGCAATTAATAATACCTAGTCTTGCCGTAAGTTCTGTTACAAGCTTTTCAAAGTAGTAGGCTTTGAAATTTTAAATTGTATTATCCCGTTATTCGCATTTTTTGGTTCAACGTTCTATTGCAAAACAAATTCAAATCTGTTTGGCTTCAAACAATAACGAAAATCGCATCGCAGTGATTGCATTGCACAAATGCGGAAATATCGCAAGTCAAATATTCACGTTGCTAAAAAAAACTCGTAATATCGAAAATGTTTGTTTATCATACCATCGATCGTTTCTTGGAATTGTCTCAAGTGGAAGACAGGCTGAGAAGTGGTCGACCTCGCGTTGTTCGTACGAGTGGAGCCATAAAAGCTGTGCGGGAACGGATTCGCCGAAATCCCATAAGAAAGCAAAAGATCATGACTAGAGAAATGGATATGTCTTCCAGATCCATGTCACGACTAATCCGTGATGAACCTCCACATGAAGGCCTTTCGCAGGTGCACAGGCCATCTTTTAACTCCACGGCTAAAACAAATACGATTGGAAAGATATAAGAAGCTTTTGCAGTGGCACGCAAGAAACGGTCATGAAAATATCCTTTTTACGGATGAAAAAATGTTTACGGTGAAGGAAGTTGGTGGTCGCTGTGGCGTAGTGGTAGTGCGTTGGACTGCTACGCAGAGTGTCCGGGGTTCGAATCTCGGCACAGGCAAAATCAAAAAGTAGAACAAATTATTTTTCTACACGGCACCACCTCTTGGCAGGCAATGGCAAACCTACAAGAGTAAAAATTGCTATGAAAAGCTGTTCACTTCGCCGTTCGGATTCGGCATTAAACTCTAGGTCCCTTCCATTCATGTACAAATATAACACGCACAACAAGAATGGATGCGAAAAGCTCGGCCTAGGCCCTCCATGGGCTGTGTTGTGCCATTAAAAGTAAGTAAAGTTTTTATTAAGCAAAACGATAAAATCTATGCGAGAACATCTGAAGAAGCTAAATTTATTGTGCCAAGGGTTCAGAGAGGTCATCATCCAACATCCGTTATGGTCTGGTGGGGAGTATCCCATAAAGGCGTCAGTTCCTTACATTTTTTCGAAAAGGGCGTTAAAACTGGAGCAAAAGTGCACCAACAAGATGTCTTGGAAGGCGTGGTGAAAGACTTGACAATAACCCTCTTTAATGAAGAGCACTGGGTCTTTCAATAAGACTCTGCAGCGGCACTCAAAGCCAAAACAACGCAAGAGTGGCTACGCCAGAATATTCCAGCCTTTATTAGTGCTGAAGATTGGCCCTCGGGAAGCCCATATTTGAATCCCCTTGATTACAAATTGTGGTCAGAGCTAGAGGGTGTGGCCTGCAAAGTTCGCCACCGAAATTTGGAGAGTCTTAAGAAAGCTCTTATTTCAGCAGCATCATCAATACATCAATACCCATCGAAACCATACGTGTCTATAGCGACAATGGTCTGATCGTCTAAAGGCGTGCATTAAAGCGAGAGGCGACCATGTTGAATAAGATGTTAATTTTCAGAAACACTATAATTTATTAACGATATGAAAATTACAACACATTAAAAAAAACTCGTTTCTTTAATTTTTACACTATATTCAAATTGTAACAGAACTTACGGCAAGACTAGGTATAATTGAAAAATTATGAAAATAATATCATTTTTCTTCAATAGTTTTATGAATAATATATTTAATATTCACTTTTAAAAACTAAAAAAATTCGCTACTTCGCTTTTCTCCATATGAAAATAGTGATGCACAGGTTTGCATGTTTTCCTTCTATTTTGCATACCTCTACATTTTTGTTCCTTTTTTTGTAGAATAACTCATTGACACCCTGAATACTCGGCGTGCTCGTTGTACATTTCACCCAGCATATCGTGTTCGCTGTGAGAGTGAGTAAACGCTCTTTTTTCGTGTTCGGGCAACAACAATTGCATGGTGTTTGCCGAGCAAAATTTGAATATAACCCCAGCCTTACAGGCAATTAACAAAAATGTTCATAATTCCTGCAACAACATGAAATATTATATACAGTTTCATATTACCTAAAATTGAGTAATCATAATTTATTTTTCTATCTTGTTGAAGTTAATATAATATTAATTACTCAATTTATTTATATAAATAACATTTCCTAAGTATTTAAGCTCTTTTTTCCTCAATTTGTTAACAATTTTAATTTACTTGTTCAATCTATTTCAGGCAAGCGTCCAAAATCAACGGCGTCACATTCTTCAACGGAACTTGAACGCCCGGCGTACCAAGTAAAATACATATTTCCTCGTCTCTCTTGATAGAGCGTGAAATTGAGGCGCCAGTTTTTGGTTTTGCATTTTTATAAACTTAAAAAATCAATTTGTTTAGTTTGTTTAACAAAATGTTCAATCATAATTGGCTCACGTTGCCACTGCCGGCGTTAATTTATCTGTGGCTTTGGGTATTTTGCTACAGTTCGGGCATTTACGGGCAGGTGAGTCGTCTTTACCACACCATCGTTTTATTTTATTTAGTTTGTTCGATTTACTTTATGCTGGATTTATTTATTGCATTTGAATTAATTACCTATTAATTATTATGATTATGTTGGATATTAATATTAGAAAAAGATACGTGGATTTTTTCCTCTCGGTTTTGTGTTAAGTTAAGTTAATAGCTGAAAACCGCTGGAAATTGCTAAACTTCCGTTCAAAATTTGTATAATTGTAGGAAATTGCATATAGTACATATTAAAAAGCGATAATAAAATATTTATAATTTTTAATTATCTAAGAATTTATTAATCGTAGTAATATGGATTTGCTCAAAATGATTTTGCACACTTTAGTTGTGTGTTAAAATTTTAGTATTTCATTAAATATTCAATAGAAATATTTTTTTTGTATAAATTTTGAGAAGTGAGGCATAAATAAATTTGTCGAAACCATAATTAGTGAGTTCAAGGATTCTCTCAGAGTTTATCTAAGGTTTATCTTAAGAGATGCCGCCGAGAAAGAATGAAACTTGTAAGGAAAGCATAATTGATTGCATCAAATTTTAATTCTCTCATTTTCCCTTTTCCTATACTAAATAATCAAGAGCGAACAATTGTCAGTAGTTTGTTCATGGCGATATCTTGCTCTCTATTTTTGGAGCAAACTTTCGAATGTCAGGGTGATTTTTTAAGAGCTTGGTTTTTAACAATTCAAAAAAACTCAGAAATTTTACAAAAGTGAATGAAATTTTTACTTGGATCGATAAATCAATTCCAGCCTTTTACTTTTTAAAAATAATTTCACTTAAATGTTGCCCGCGACTACGCTTCAAGAGGGTCCATTCTGAAGGTCCAATTTTGGCACACTTTTTCACACATTTCGGCCGGAATCTCGGAATCTCACCAATGACGCGTTCAATGTTGCAATGTTGGCTTCCAAAGCAGCAATCGTGTTTGGCTTGTCCCTATAGACAAGAGACTTAACATACCCCCACAAAAAATAGTCTAACGGGGTCAAATCACTCAATATTGGTTTCCAATTGACTTGTACCAAAACGTGAGATTAACTGCTCACCAAATTCACTTCGCCTCTCAATTGAAAAATTATTTTTTCTACTTTTTGATTTTGCCTGTGCCGAGATTCGAACCCCGGACACTCTGCGCAGCAGTCCAACGCACTACCACTTCGCCACAGCGACCACATCCTAATGAAAAATTGCAAAACCACCAAGTGAAAGAAACCATGAAGCATGGTGGAGGTGTGGAGCTGATTCACTTGGTGGAATGTGGGGCCATTGGTGAAAATCGATGATATCATGAAAAAGGAAGACTATCTTCGCATTATGGAATTTGAATCTGCCAGAATTTATGGGCGAAAGCGCTTACCCAGAAGATGAAGTAATTTTTCAACAGGATAGAGACCCGAAATACGGCAAAAATTTTTAAAAATTGGCTCAATAACCAAAAATTTCAAACAATGAAGTGGCCTGCCCAAAGTCCAGACCTAAATACTATTGAACATTTGTGGGCTCTGCTAAAAAAAACAACAATGCACCAACAAATTGGAACGAGCTTTGGTCCCGAGTTCAGACTGAGTGGGGCAGTATTCCACGCCAACTCATCGAAAATTTAGTTGAAAGTATGCCTAAAGTAATGCGAGTAAAGAGTGTTATACAAGCCAAGGGTCTTTGGACTAATTACTGAAAATACTAATTCTTTTTTGGGTTGTCTTTATTATTTTCTATATTTTCTAAACGTGCAAAAGTGGATACATTGGCTTTTTTATGAATGCTCGCCACTGTACCATATACTAGGAACACTGGCACTGGACCATTTCCAACTACTGAAAAGCCACTATGTTCCAACATATGGAACATAGTGGCACAGGCCACTGTCTTCTAAACAGAATTTAAAAATAATTACCTCTTGTGTAGTCTGGTGTTATTGGAAACATTCTTCTACCTCAATGAGCATTATATTATATTTCCGTCATTTATTGTAGGTATGTAAAAACTATGTGGAATTAAAAAAAAAATATTTAAATTATCCAAATGTGATAAAATAATTTTTTAAAACGTGACACTGCTTCACGTTTCTCATCTGCATACAATAGCGCAAATATTCCTTATAAACATTTAATATACATAACTACCCACACATGCATGAATTTAATTATTTATAAAAAGGGGTAATGATAAAAATCTTTATTTGAAAAAAAAAAAAAAAAAAAAAACCTTTGTCCGTTTGTTAGCAACGAATGATCTCCGGTACCATAAAAGTTTTCGAGCTAAGGTTTACACCGTAGGTTTGGTTCAATTTCTTCTAGATTTTTGTTGGTTCTTTCTTTGGACTTGGTAGGTGGCGCTGACGGCGAGATAAGATCTAGTTATCTTTGACAAATATGTCAGTTATTATTTTTAATGACAAACATGTTGATTTATTGTGAGTTTGATCAAAATGAGTGAAGAAAAAGAAGTACGTCTTAAAATGATAAAAAATTTTCAAAAAAAAATCCAAATTGGTTCAACTCCACCACACCACAGTGGTCGCTGTGGTGTAGTGGTAGTGCGTTGGACTGCTACGCAGAGTGTCCGGGGTTCGAATCTCGGCGCAGGCAAAATCAAAAAGTAAAAAAAATAATTTTTCTACACGGCCCACCTCTTGGCAGGCAAAGGCAAACCTACAAGAGTAAAAATTTACTATGAAAAGTTTTTCACTTCGCCGTTCGGATTCAGATTCGGCATTAAACTGTAGGGGGATCCCTTCTATTCATGTACAAATATAACACGCACAACATGAGTGGATGCGAAAAGCTCGGCCTAGGCCCTCCATGGGCTGTTGTGCCATTAAAATTAAAGTAATAAAAGAATAAAATTTTTATTTGGATCGATAAATCAATTCCGGCCATTTACTTTTTAAAGATAATTTCACTTAAATGTTGCCCGCGGCTACGCTTCAAGTGGGTCCATTCTGAAGTTCCAATTTTGACACACTTTTTCACAGATTTCGGCTGGAATCTCGGAATCTCGGAATCATACCAATGACTCGTTCAATGTTGCAATGTTCGCGTCCAAAGCAGCAATCGTGTTTGTCTTGTCTCCCACAATAAATAGTCTAACGGGGTCAAATCACACGATCTTGGTGACCAAATTCTTGGGCTCACCAAATTCACTTCGCCTCTCAGTTGATGCATGGTTTCCCGTGCAGTGTGGCATATGGCTTGTGGCATGTGGCACCGTCCTGTTAGAACCACATGTCGGCCGAGTCCAATTCTTGCATTTTCGGCAAAAGTTGTTCATGATGACATGGCAAACCAAACTGAGCATTTTTTACTTCGACACATGTCAACAATCACGCGTGAGCTTTCAAAAATTTAAACGTAAAAAATCAAGTAGCAAAAAAATCACCCTTTACTTAGTAAAGTGATAAATTTCTTTAAATAGTTAAGATTTTTCCATAATTCCAATGAACTTCTAAAGAAATGTGCACATCTCAAATATAGAGAATTGCAATTTTGTAGTGAAACAAACAAATTGACGAGGGCTTAGAAGGATTTTAGTAACAGGCAAAAACAAAAGGAAAATATTAGACAAAAAAACAAAAAAAATAAAAACATTTCATGTAATCCAACTCACGTTAAACACGTACAAAAAATTGTTTAAATTAAGTAATAATAAGCAGACTTGCAAATCTAGAATCTGCCAAAAGGGGGAGGGGAAAATAAGATAAAAAATGTAGATAAAAAAAAAATACATTTCCTATACAAACAACAACAACAACAACAACCGCCAACAACAATATCGTGAACAAGACTATCGCTTACAAATTTCAATTTTCAACGCCCTCAACAATCAAGCTTAGATATTTCTATGTTGTTACTGCTTATTAAATATGTAGTTAAGTATGTACCGACATACTTATATATATATATGTACCAGCTACTGCAATGAGTACCTTAACTGAAGGTGCTAACAACTAGAATCACCCAGCGTGAAAAGAAGCGTTCTAAGTACATGTCAAAAATGGTAGCAGTAGTCTTTAGTGAGGCAGCTAGCTATCAGAAAAAAGTACATTTTATCATCTCCTTTTTCTTCTTCATTTTCTTTCTTTCTTTTAATGCCACAAGATACCCATAGAGGGTCTAGGACGTACTTTGCGCTATCCACTTATGTTGTGCGTGCTATGTTGTATACTTATATTTGATGTTTAGTGCCTCCTCCATCTCCTGAGAGCTTGCGTATCAATCTTGCTCCGCCAGTTGTTAAATTTCATCGGCTTTTTCAGTGACTGACCGAACAGAGCGAGGTGCATCATTGATATCGATATTTCCGAAACGGAATCGAGTACACCACTCCTGGGTCCGGTGTTCACTCATAGTATTCTCAACGTAAACCTCAGATGTTTATTGGTATGATTTTGCAGCGATTTAACCTTTTCTGTAGTCATTTTCTGTAAAGCATCATTAATAAAGCGTATTTCTTCAGATATTTCACTCATTTTCAAATCAATGTAACTTTTTACACTAGCGACGAATTACACAACTGTCTTCACACAAAACGTTGCCTGAAATGTTACCTTTGAACACCAGTCACCCAACTGCTCCATAGCAACCTTTTAACGTATTTGCTAAACGAAATAAACTTGAATATAACCTGTAGAAACTCACGTTATCTTATTTCTATTCAACTTAGCATATGCAGACCAAACTATGATCAAAATGATCCTTTTCGTGGAATATGTAGAGGTTTTAATGAACATTATAATCTATTTAGCATTTCCGATTCTCTGGAACACATCAAAAGGAACTTACTTATTAAACTAAATTGATAACTAGCTGATGAATTTTATATCTTTTTTAATTTTTTATACCAATTCGTTACATATCGATCATCGATTCGTACCTCATGCGGAAGCGCTCCTCGGCCGTGTTGAGCGGAAGAAAGGTCCGTTGTGATACGTTTCTTCGTTCGTAAAACCTTCAGCAATGACTCAAGGTTTATACTTACAAAATCCAGACTTTTTTAAGGACACATTGTTCTCTTTTTTGGCTCTTATCTTTCATAATTTTGTCTTAGATTGAATACTCTTAAATAATAAAGAAATTTTTTTTTTTTTTTTGATGAATTATGATGGTTTTTGGGAAGATACAAATTTTTATTATATAATGCTGTTTAAATGAAATCTCAGATCAAGTTAAACAAATTTAAGGTTTAAGTGCAGGATTAAAAAGAATGTTAATTCAAGTTCTGTAGGGTAGTCATTATGCTTAAGGGTGTTCTTGTGGTCTTTGAATTTATTTTCTATTTTCTTGATGAAAATCAGTAGAAATAACGTAGATCTGAGCTTTTCCATGAGCTTTTCAGTTCCAAGAACCAGAGCAGATATTCTTCATAGAACTAACTTTTCATGCTAGATTATTGATTTTGATATTTTCACTTTTCAGAATAAAAATTTAACTCTCTCAATTTCTATCAAAACGACGTCAGCACAGAGCAATACGAAAAAGTGATTTTTCTTACGCGTTAATGACAATAAATTTTTACCCTACCATAACTTAAAATGTTTACATACTCGTATATAAAATCGTACCAGAAGAATCTATTTGGCAAAGTTCTATTTGAAAAAGTTACTTTATAGTGGAATTAGTGCCAAGTCTTGAATCAAATTTTTGTTTAGGTTTTTCTCGTAGACAAAACTTTTTTTTTACAATATACTTAGAAACCTCAATAATCATTCTAGCTATGAATCTAACTTGGTATAATGACGATCTGAACTGTATTCAGTTGATTTGAAATTTTTGAAGTCTGGGTTTATGGTCTTGAAATGAAGTAGATATTTTCCCATATTTTATTGATTGACTTTAAGTTCTTGAGACCTTGTTAAATTGTACTAATTATGGTAGATGATTCAAGCCCAAAAAAAAGATCCAGGCAATGCTTGCGCCCCTGTAACACCGAAATTTCCCAATATTATTAAGGTTGATATATAACATTTTAGATCAGGTTCAATTTCAACGATTCCGGATACTGATCTACATTCTAAATCATTCTAATTGTTGAATAAAAAAATCGATCGTAGTAAAGAAGGGTGGTTTTTTAAGAGCTAGGTTTTTGAAGATGCAAAAAAATACAGAAATTTTACCAAAGTGAATGAAATTTTTATTTGGATCGATAAATCAATTCCAGCCATATACTTTTTAAAGACAACTTCAGTTAAAAGTTGCCCGCGGCTACGCCTCAAGTGGGTCCATTCTGAAGGTCCATTTCGGCTGGAATCTCGGAATCGCAGAATCTCACCAATGACTCGTTCAATGTTGCAATGTTGGCTTCCAAAGCAACAATCGTGTTGGGCTTGTCCCTATAGACAAGAGACTTAACCTAGCCCCACAAAAGATAGTCAAATCACACGATCTTGGTGACCAATTGACTGTACCAAAACGTGAGATAAACTGCTCACCAAATTCACTTCGCCTCTCAATCGATGCATGACTTCGCGTGCTGTGTGGCATGTGGCGTGTGGCATGTTGCACGGTCCTGTTGTAACCACATGTCGGCCGAGTCCAATTCTTTGCATTTTCAGCAAAAAAAAAGTCTGTTATCATCCAATGGTACCTTTCTCCATTTCTCCATTGGCCGTAACGTTGCGGCCTTCATCGTGTTTGAAGAAGTGCATCCCAATGATGCCGCCTGCCCATAAACCACACAAATGCAAACAGTGCTTTGCATTTATCGGGATGCATTGGTAGCTGCTGAATTGCCTCTGGCTGGTCGTCACTCCAAATACGGCAATTCTGCTTCTGCTTATTCACGTATCCATTGAGCCGTCGTCGCTGAAGACAATTTTGCGATAAAAAATCGGATCGAATTTTGATAATAAATTTCATTAATTTGCAAACATTGTTCAGGCGTAAGTCTATTCATGATGAAATGGCAAACCAAACTGAGCATTTTTTACTTTGACACATGCCAAGAATCACGCGTGAACTGTCAGAAATATAAACGTCAGAAACAAAGTAGCAAAAAAATCACTCTTTACATACTTATATGTATTCGCTGTGGCGTACTGGTAATGCGTTGGACTGCTACGCAGAGTGTCCGGGGTTCGAATCTCGGCACAAGCAAAAAGTAAAAAAATAATTTTTCTACGCGGCACCACCTCTTGGCAGGCAATGGCAAACCTACAAGAGTAAAACTTGCTATGAAAAGCTTTTCAATTCGCCTTTCGGATTCGGCATTAAACCGTAGGTCCTTTCCATTCATGTACAAATATAACACGCACAACATGAGTGGATGCCACAAAGCTCGGCCTAAGCCCTCCATGAGTTGTTGTGCCATTAAAAGTAAAGTAAGTTACATACTTATAACGAGATTTGACATACCTTATCTAATAACAAGGATTTAGTTTTATTAATCGGTTTATCATCACTTTAGTAGATTTAGAATCAGCCGACTTACTCGATTTTATTATCAATAAGTAGAATTCAAGTACCATAAGAAAATCTCAATTTATTTCTAAAACTAAAACTAAAACGAAACGATATGCAAAGTCAATGCATCTTCGTAGAACATTTCCTTTGGAGAACATTTCATTCCTTACCCACTGGGTTCAATTGTGGATGTAAGCACAAATTGCACAACAAGTGTTTCAATACTTATGTATGACACTGTAATAAGTTTGCCTTTGTAATTGAATTAAATGAAGATGTTTGCAAAAAAAATGAAAAAAATGAAAAAAAAGAAAAAAAAATTATTCAAAGCTAAACGTAAACGTGATTATTAGAACTTTTCGTTGTTGTTGTCCGTTGTTAGTGTTGCATGTTAGAATAATTTTTGCAGATATCAACTAACCTTGATCAGTTCAGTTTTTTTTTCCTTTTCATATAGAAATTTATAATAAAAAAAATTATAGAAAAATAAGAAAAAATTCAGCAAATATTAGAGACAAGAACATGAACAAAAATTTAGTATTCTAAGGAAGAGTAATTAATTGTTTTGAAGTTGAGTGGAGTTGAGTTGAGTTGAGTTGAGTTGAGTTGAGTTGAGTTGACTTGAATTGAACTGAACTGAACTGAGCTAAGATTGATTTAAAGACAATAAACAAGTAGCTACAAAGTTTACTTTAGAAGTTGAAAAAGTTAACAATATGCGGAAGAGATACGCTTCAAATTGCTCGTGAACATGAAACGTCACAAAGTAGGAGGTACTGCTCGTCGTACAGCAGCAGATACTATAGCTGAAAGATTATATAGCAGATGAATATGAACATGAATTGTGCAGCATTCGTTTAAATACTTAATTAACAATAACAATTCATTTAATTATTATATCATAATTAATTGTATAAAGTACTCGTAAGTCAAAAATAAATGTTTACATTGGGCAATTAGAACAAAAACGTAAAAATTTGAATATTTTATTAGTAAAAAATTAATACGAGTACAAGTTGTTAGTAACGAAAGGAAAGGAATTAGCCCAATTAGCTATGGCTATTTTGTTGAAATTAATTAATTTATTTATTTTGGATAATATTCTGAGTTCTGATGTCATCATGCCTCTAATAAATGCTATGACCTCCAGAATTTATTCGATCAATTGTGCCAACCTTGTGCTGAAGCGGCAGCCTGAAGAGTGTGTCTAAAATTCTGGGCTTCCTTCTCGTTGGTGTTTATGAATTTCTTAAACTCGCATGTTGCTTGCTTGCTTGCTTGTTTGCTTAACTGGCACTACAACCGATGATCGGTCTTGGCCGCCTCTACAAAGCTTCGCCAGTCGCCTCTGCTATGTGCGCGGGGTGGCGCCAGTTGATACGGCCAAGTGCAGTCAGGTTGCCCTGCACTTGGTCTTTTCAACGGAGATTAGGACGTCCCCTTCTGCGTGTTCCTCCACCGTGGTTCGAATAAAACATCCTTCTAGCCGGAGCTCTTTCTTCCATTCGCTCAACATGACCCAGCCAGCGAAGCCGCTGGAGTTTTATACGCTTGAGTATGTCAGTGTCGGCGTACAGCTCGTACAGCTCATAGTTCTATCTTATTCGATACACGTCGTCCACGCATACTGGACCGCAGATCTTACGGAGTATCTTCCTCTCGAACGCTCCTAACAGCTTCTCATCATTGATGGTCAATGTCCATGTCTCGGCGCCATACATTAGGACGGGAAGGATGAGGGACTTATAGAGCGTTATTTTCGTCGGCCGAGAGAGGGTTCTACTTCTCAATTGCCTACTGAGCCTGTAGTAACACCTGTTGGCAAGAGTTAGTCTCCGCTTGATCTCAAGGCTGATATTATTGTTGGTGTTTATGCTGGATCCTAGGTAAACGAAATCCTTGACGACTTCAAAAGTATAGTTGTCAACAGTGACATTTTGTCCAAGACGCCGTGACTCTTTGTTTGTTGACACAAGGTATTTCGTTTTGTTCTCGTTCACCACTAGACCCACACGACGAGACTCCCCTTCCAGGTTGGAGAATGCTGCACTGACTGCTCGAGCATTTTTGCCAATGATGTCAATATCATCAGCGTATGCTAGCAGCATGACACTCTTGTAGAAGATAGTGCCAGAGATGTCGATGTTCGCAGCTCGAATTATTTTCTCCAGCATAAGGTTAAAGAAGTCGCACGATAGGGAGTCACCTTGTCTGAAACCTTTTTTGGTATCAAACTCACATGTAATACTTACTAAATTGACCATCAATCATCATCATCAAACGGGGCGTATACTTGATTTATTAAGATGGTAATCAAGGCGTGATTCTTTGTGTGTTCTATAAGTAACTAGGTTCAATTGTATCTTTTACTGCTTCGTTAGTCAATTGGTTAATATCAAATTTATGTAAACTTATTTTCCAATTCTTTAGTTTAACATTCCATTGTTTCTTTTATTTTTCTTATTATTATTATTATTATAATTTTTTTTTTTTTGATACAGTCAACACACAGGGTGTACTCCTATGAATGTTGAGCATTGTGTTGATTGGAAGGAAGATTGATAGATGGGAGGAAGAAGGAGAGAGAAATAGTAGTTATGAGCGTTTGCTTTAAATTTTCAGACAGTCATAATAATCGAGGAAAATATTTGGGTGGAGCTTATTCCAAATACGCGATATTCGACAGATAAAAGAACTTTCTCTGTAATGCGTAGTGCGGTAAAAAACCGTGCCTACGTGGAAGGCGTCAGTTCCGCTTGCTGTTCTTCATGCAGTTCTGGCGAATACACGAACTGGCGGCATCAGCTTGCGCATCTCAGAAGAATATCTACCGTGAAAGTAACGGTAAGACAGAGAGACGCAAGCCACATTTCAACGATGTTGTTCCAAGGAGTCAATAGAGCTAGAAGCTCTACTGTCTCCTATTAGCTTTATCACTCGATGTTGGATCGAGGTCCAGGAGCTCCAGTTACTTTCGTGAAGCTCCAGCCTATAGGTGCGAATTAGACTCCAACTAAGGACGTATATAGGTTAGGTGGTACCAATAGCTCATGCGGAGATCAGTCGTAGTGAAATATTTTTCACACCGCCTAAGAAAGCCGAGACACTTGGCTGCTTCTTTCGACACGTAAAAAATGTATTTACTCCAACGAACATCACATTGGATGGCCATGCCCAGAACATCAAGAGTCGCTGTCTCAGCAATAGCTACCCCACCCATATCTAGGGGGTTAATAGGGGGGGCTTGGGAAACTCGTTTGTGAGATAACAGACAACATTGTACATTACGCGTATTGAACTAAACTCTATTCGTGTGACCTCACTCGGAAATTGACTGGAGATCTTTATTGAGTGATCTTTATTCATAACATGCCTTATCTTCTCAATCTACAAAGAGTTAGGGCGTTATGAACCAGTATATGAATGAAATATGGTCCTGTCTTCTGATTGTCTGTCTTATTGATTCGTTAATTAATGAAGACAAGTAAAAGGGTAAGGGAGAGGGGGAGGGAGAGGACCGAACCCTGTGGCAATCCAGCATTAATCTCAAACGCTAGGTGCTTCTAAAATTTAACTGGTTTTCTTTAGGCAACAATATGAAAGCAAAAGTAGCATTTAAGAGCCATGTTGATATTACGTCTTAAATATAAGTAGGGCTGACAAGAGTAAATGGGGGATTCGTTTTATATGACCTCGAAAGGCAAAATTTGATATTTTTCCAAAAAAAAACTTCTGGTGAGATTTGCATATTTTCCCACATGTTTTTTGGGTTGGGTATAAAATCCACCCTTCCTCTTTCCCCCCTCCCCCTCCTTTGGGTATTTGCATGAATTGAACTACGAATTGCTGCCGCACCCAACGTACTCGCCCGCCTTGGCTCCCTGTGACTTCTTTCTGTTTCCCAACATGAAAACGTGGCTCGGGGGAAAAAAATTCGGCTCAAACATGGAGATTATCGTCGAGACAGAAACGTATTTTGAAGAGTTTGACAAATCGTATTTTTTGGTGGGGTTAAAGAAATGGCCGAAACGTTGGGAAAAGTGTATTGTAATAAAAGGAGTTTACGTTGAAAAATAGAAATTTGTGAAAAACTTGCCTCTTCACTCCTAACACGGGTACTTATTGATCTACCCTCGTAATTTTTACAGTCAGTTGTTTACATTTTGTTCCGAAAATACCGCAGAAGAACGGATTTATCGAAATTATCGCAATTGCCCCCAAACATCCTCGAAATCAAGTTATGAGAGGCTTATATGAGATTATATGAGGTTTAGATATGAAAGCCTCAGTTGATCTTTGAGATCTGATCGAGATCATTAAGAATGAGTTCATCTAACGAAAGGATACTGACGCTAGCTAGATTTGTACATTATCGTTGTATTGAAACTCAGCGATGTTGTTTTCTGGTTATTGGAGGGGGAAGGGGTGGGGGATACTGTCTATGACCATGTGACGTTTTTCCTTTCGCTTCCCTTTGTGATTGTTTTTTCTGTTCTTGATCCCCTTAAAGGAATACATAAGATTTCCCATCAAGACTGTGATCCTCAGCTTTCAGTTCCCTACACAGCTCGCAACAAATTGTCTGGACTGTCTCTCTCTCTCTCTCTTTCTCAACTGTATTGTGACATTTTTGTTTTTTTTTTTTTTTGGCGAGCTGCTAGTCTGCTCGCCTCTAGGCATTTCGTGATCCAATGCATCGAATGTTTAGCACTGGTTTAGTTTAGTTCTTTCGCAGCAAGCGCTGATCATTATCGTTCCCTCCCCAAGAACGTTCAAGATATATTCGAAACTTTATGGATTTAACTATGAGCTATGGTTACAAAATAATCTGGTTTTGCATATGATAGCTCTGACTTCTCTGACTGATTTTATTTTAAATTTTTATGTTAATCTCTTTCCATAAATTTCTATACTTACTTACTTTTAGTGGCACAACAGACCATGGAGGGCCTAGGCCGAGCTTTTCACATCCACTCATGTTGTGCGTGTTATATTTGTACATGAATGGAAGCGACCTACAGTTTAATGCCGAATCCGAACGGCGAAGTGAAAAGCTATTCATAGCAATTTTTACTCTTGTAGGTTTGCCATTGCCTGCCAAGAGGTGTTGCCGTGTAGAAAAAATATTTTTTCTACTTTTTGATTTTTTGATTTTGCATGTGCCGAGATTCGAACCCCGGACACTCAGCGCAGCAGTCCAACGCACTACCACTACGCCACAGCGACCACTCTAAAATTTAAATATAAATTTCTATAATTGCCTTCTAAATTTTGGATATAAAAATTTGCGCATTTTTCAACCTTGTCATTTCCTAGTTGTCATAGCTTAAATATTTTTACTATTTGATCTAAAAAAAAAAATAACAGTTTATTTATATTTTGACTGTAACTTTATATTAATGTCATGTTTTGCAAGAATATAATGCCGAAGTCAATTAAGAAAAACAAAATATAAAATTTGTGAATTTGATTTATGAATTATTGCAAAATTTTATATAGAAAAAAAAGTGAACAATATTTGCATATAAAAGATGTTAGTATACAAAAAACAACAACTTTTAATTAAAAAAATTTTAACATGAGTTTTTCTTTTGTGCAAAACAAAAATGTATAAAAATTTCCAAAAAAAAAAATCGTATACATTTTGATGCCTTGAGCGATGGAAGAGGCTAATTTATTATAGTCTACATAGATGCATACCAAACTACTCCTATACTTACTAGTTACATATGCAGATACTTACCTGCCTGTATGTCAGAAAATGCTATTGTTGTTGTTTGCTTGTAGCGTGTTCACTCGAGTGTAATTCGATGTGTAGTTTTGCTTGAATTCGAGAACCGCGCGGAGATTCGTGTAAAATGGTGAAAAAGCCCCGTCGCCTAAAGCATTATGCTGAAATTAAGGTTAAGGGCAAAATGCTTGTAGTGTACTTCAAAAAAAGAAGAAAAAAAGATACTACAACAATAAGAATATGCAAGCAAATAAACAGAATAAAACTGACAATAGAACCAACCTAATCACGTGCAGTGTAAATAAAAAAAAAATTACAAATTAATTCTTAATTTTTAGGGAAGTTAAAATTATTTTTGGTGATTGTTTCTTTGCCCCACCCCACAAAAAAAAAATCAAATCTTTTCAAGTCATCATGATTTACTTTTTTAACTTTCTAAAATTTTTCGTTTAAAAAATCTTTTTATTAAAAATTTTTAGTTTAAAAAATCTTTATATTAAAAATTTTTCGTTTAAAAATTTTTCGTTTAAAAATTTTTCCTCCCATCAAAAGTTACTATTTTGCAACATGTTGCAATCACAATTGTTTGTTGAAAGCGACCGGAAAAAAAGTATTCACAATGCTGCAATTCGTGATACTTACACACAAATTTTACGCTTTGCTTAATTTTTAATTTATTCTATGGTCAAAAGCGTTTAATCGCCACAATGGAAATTAAAACAACAAACGAGAGAAAGAAAAGAGGTCGTCCAAAATTAAAAAAAAAATTTAAAAAAAAATACCTAAAAAAAACTAATTTCCCAAACTATAAGTTTAATGAATGTAAGTTTTTTTCCCCCTCCCTCTCTCTCACTCTCTCTCTCTCTCTCTCTCTTTCTTTACATATTTCTATGAAGGAAGCAGTTTATGCCGAAGAAATTCATAAATGCGTAGTATCTAGATATTGTGCTATGAAATAATGCCAGCAAAAGTTGTCGACACCGCTGAGGCAATGTTGTTTACTTTTCACATAGTCTACATTTCAATGTAGAGAACTACGTTCAAATGAATCTGACTTTACTTACTTTTAATGGCACAACAGCCCATGGAGGGCCTAGGCCGAGCTTTTCGCATCCACTCATGTTGAGCGTGTTATATTTGTGCATGAATGGATGGAAGGGACCTATCGAATGCCGAATCCGAACGGCGAAGTGAAAAGCTTTTCATAGCAATTTTTACTCTTGTAGGTTTGCCATTGCCTGCCAAGAGGTGGTGCCGGTGCCATGTAGAAAAATTATTTTTTCTACTTTTTGATTTTGCCTGTGCCGAGATTCGAACAGCGGACACTCTGCGTAGCAGTCCAACGCACTACCACTACTAATGTAATGTAAAATATTTCAACTTGGATCATAATTTGTAGACTCGAATCTTTCTAGGAGGCTAGTGTTGAGATGATAAGTATTCACACTGTAGCCATAAGTTCTTTAAACATTAGTTTAGTATTTAAAAGCGAACATTAAAATTTCTTATGAAACCTGATTTTAATTTCGAGCGCCCTCAAGCCCGGTTCAAACCTTTAATTTATATCTACCTTGAAATTGTACTCAAGTCGTTGTTTTCTCGTCAAGTCTGACATTTTCTCCAACTCAAATTTATAATTTTCTACAATACTGAAAATACTTGAGCTTTCAACTTTATCGCATATAAAATCCCGCTCTCATGTCTGATACTGAATGTCTTGGACCTAAGCTATCCTTTAAATCTGTAAAGTTATTCCAAATATGGCATTTAATTTTTATCTTAAGTTCTGTAGAGTATGGAAAGTTCTATCATTTTCGTTTATAAAATTCAAATTCTGTTCTGTTCTAGATTGAAATTTCTTTCTGTTGAGTATGAAAAAATTGTCTCATTTTCGTTTCCAATTTTCGTTTGATATTTTTGTGACTGGCCTGTAATTTCCGAAACAAAATTTTTTCTTTCTATAAAAACTTTTTTTTTTCGTGGATAATTTATTTATTATTTTTTGACCATTAATTTGTTTTTAGAATAGAAATTTATTTTTACTCGGAGAATATCTTTTTCTGCTAGAAAATGTTTTCTTCCGACAGAAAAATTGACACCAAATTTTTTCTTTCTACATTAAATTTTTTCTTCCATTAGAAAATGTAATCATCTAACAAAAAAGTTTTTCATCCGATAGAAAAATTCTTCTGCCGACAGAAAATTACTTTTTCTAGTGTAAAATTCAAAATCTCAGAACCTTTTGGGAACTGAAATTTTTATGACAGCCTGAAAGTTTTACTATGGAAAATTTTTTCTGGAGGCTAAAAACTTCAGGTTTGTGAAACTCTTTTAGCCATAAGTTTTCCATAACCATGAAAAACCTACGACAGCATCGATTTTTCTTACCAAAACGTATCCTTTCAAGTCTAAGTATCTCTTTGTGACTTTCGGTATATTCATTTTTTTTTCTGATGAAAAAAATATCGGAAATATGTACTGAAGACTGATGTTCTCGTCGAGCTTCTCCGGAAAACAGGAAAATCCGGAAATAGAAACATTATTCTCCCAATGGAAATTTAAATTTTGAACATTTCTTCTAGAATTAAGTAATCATCTGGTTTGAAAGTTTTTCTTTTCTTCTTTAATGGCACAACAACCTATGGAAAGCTTAGGCCAAGCTTCTTCTGGAGTGAGTTATACTTTAACGGATTCGAATCGCGAATTAAAATCTTTCCTTAGATAATTTTTACTTTGTAGATTTGCATTTTGAAGCAAGAAGTGGAACTGTGTTGAAAATTATTTTATTTTAAGTTCCCAATTTTGGTTTGTAGCGTATCTCGAGCCAAGACACCCTGTGTAGCAGTCCAGTACGTTACCAGCTAGTCATTTCTTTTTCCGATACATTATTTCAGCTGTAACTCTCACTGTCAGCCCAAGGGGTTTTAAAAGACATTTAAAAGAATTGTCTAATTTTAGAGTAGGAAAGTTCTTGTGCAGAGAACTACATCGATTGGCAGGGAATTTCCCGAAGAAAAATCTTCTTTTTCTTCTTCTTTTCTTTTTTTTTTTTTTTTTTTGAACAGACATTTTCTTCTGTGGGATTAAAATACGTGTTCTGCCAGTAGTAGTCCAAAGTTGCATCGGTTTGTGTCATTGCTGATATTTAAATTACAGTTAGGTTGAGATCTTTGCTGTTTTATTACATTATTTTCGAAATTGAGAGAATAACGTTGCTGATGTTTGATTTTGTGAGGTCGCTGTGGCGTAGAGGTGGTGCGTTGGACCGCTACGCAGAGTGTCCGGGGTCCGAATCTCGGCACAGTCAAAATCAAAAAGTAGAAAAAGTAATTTTTCTACACGGCACCCACCACCTCTTGGCAGGCAATGGCAAACCTACAAGAGTAAAGTAGAAATTGCTATGAAAAGCTTTTCAATTCGCCGTTCGGATTCGGCATTAAACTGTAGGTCCCTTCCATTCATGTACAAATATAACACGCAGCCCATGGGCTGATGTGCCATTAAAAGTAAAGTAAGTAAAGTAAAGATATTTGATTTTTAGTCACTCCCTTGACTTAAAAATAATAAAAATTTTCACCTCTGCCTCTAAATTCCCTTTCTATTATTAAATCATTTTAAAAACGTGACTTAAAAATAATAATAATTTTCACCTCTGCCTCTAAATTCCCTTTCTATTATTAAATCATTTTGAAAACGTGTATAATTTTCCTTTTTTAAAGAGCTTTTGGCCCCTCACGATACATTGACTTACATTCATCGTGAGTATTTTCTACACATTTGAATTTACGTTTATTGTAAATAACCTGCCACATCACTGACAACTGCAACAACATTAACCAATTTGATGGCGCTTTCAACTTGTCCGAGATATAGACGTACTAATTTTGGTTTTTGCACCATTTAATGTGCTACATCATTTAGGACAAATAAAAAAAAGCCCACAAAGAAAACTAAATAACATGAAAAGCTTGTAATTAAGTTGTAAACGGTTTTACGATGCGCTTCAAATTTCCACTCATCTGTGGCTTTTTCATTTTTCCTTTGAATACCACTACAATATATTATTATTATAACTCAAAAATGCCATAATTTACATAAGTTTTCCATAGTTTTTTTTTTTTTTTGTTTCTCTCAAGCCATTGCAAATATCTGAAGGTGTTCGTGGTACAGACATTTTCATATTTAAATTGAAGACATGAAGAAGTTAATAGTTCAAAACGCGGGCTCATGCTTCTTATTGTTTTTAGCGCATTGGTTCACTGCCTTATATTTATCATTTTTGTTTTAGTATTAATTAGAACTTGCAAGGCATATTTCCATATGAACTTGGGTTAATTTACAAGTAAATGCATTTACTTATAATTTAAGACTTAAACATTTTATGTTATGCTAGCTGAACTTTTGAAACTTTTTTGGATATGGTCAATTATTATTTAGGTCAATTTAAGCGTGAAATAATTTAAGATTAAAAAATTAATTTTATCGAGTTTCATTTGTGAAGTATTTATTCCATTTGATAATCCAGCCAAAGTGGCTTAAAGCCCACAGTTATTTAACTACATATGTAATATACACTTTCTTCAGGCAGACAGTCGAAATACATATGCAAATAAACCATTTCAAATTGGGGATTAATTTTGCAGTCAATGGCACCTACAATTTCAATTCAATTCATATTCACAAGCACAATTATGATTCATAACAAATTGTGTCACTTATTTATCGCATGCTATAATTTTTATATAGTTCTTACTCATTTGTCGCATACTATAATTGCTCTATACAAACACCATGCATTTGTCATTCCTTCATTGTAATACACTTTACTTACTCTGTAGGCTAAAGTACATTAGCCTCATTTTATTAATTACTTATGTTTTGGTGTCTTTAATGTTCAATTAATATGCCATGATTTGTTTTTGTTTTTTGCGAAAATAATAAATACATATCTGTAAATGTTAAATATTTCTTTTTTTAGATATAAAAACGTAAACCAAATTATTTTTGACACAGACAAATTCATATTTGATAATTAAAAGATTTTTGTTTTACTCTCCTATTGTATTTAACTCCATATTATTGTCAGTACGTTTTGTTAACCTTTTATTGTTAATTATTTTATTTTTTGGTTTGTTGGTTTGTTGGTTTCTTTGATTTGATTTTTTGTTTATTACTTATTCAACAACAAAATATAAAATAATGATAAATTATGATTGCTGTGTGTGGTTTTGTTTTTGGGTAAAGTTCTTAACTGATGAGTAAATATTTAAACATTATAAATAGAAGTGCAATGATTTTAAGCTGTCATCGTACGTAAGATTAAACAGAAAGATTTGTGCATGAATGTAGTTAGGTCGGCAGGCAGGTACTTGGTATGTACATAAAACAAATATTTGAAATATTTTCAGCACATAATTAGTTATTTAAATAACTAAAAATATGATTGTCATCTATAAAAGTTATTGTTAAATTTAAACGAAACATTTTTGATTTTATGTTATGTGAGAAACGTTTTATTGGGAACGTTTTTATTGTTTCAATGTTTCTTTAAGGATACAGTTGGCAGTTAACATATAATTCCTTTTAAGTATTGGAAAATTATTTTTAATTTTATATCAGCTGATTGTTGACAGCTAGTGAGCATCGAACGAAAAGAAAATGGAGAATGAGAGTACCCTAACTAATTGTTATGTTTTGTCATGTTGTAGTTGTTGTATATAAAGTATTGAACATTGAGAGAAACAAAGAGACAGAGAGAGAGAGAGAGAAAGGCTAAGCATACAGTTATATACGATTTCAGATTTTAGAAAAACCAAACACGAGTACGTTGAATTCAGAAGTGGCCCTAGCAAGTACATTCTCAAAATATAATTAACTGGTAAAAAGACTCACTTAATAACATAAATTATGAATATCAGGCATGATCGGTCCACGTTAACCCCCACGAGATGGAAGTCAAATCCGCTATAAACATATTTTCGGAGTTCTGTCGAACAGAAGCAGCCCAAATTGATTAGAAATGAATGTGGCTTGGACCAATTTTTGTATTCAACGCTTCATATTTAAAGTGGTTAACCGCAGCCCTACATGCATATAGAAAACCCAGTGCTGATTGATTGAAGATTAATTAAAAATGATATTGGACTGTGATGGTCGCTGTGGCGTATTGGTAATGCATTGGACTGCTACGCAGATTATTCGGGGTTCAAATCTCGGCACAGCCAAAAAAAAAAAAAAAAAAAAACCATAGTAGTAGAAAAATTAATTTTTCTACACGGCAACCACCACCTCTTGGCAGGCAATGGCAAACCTACAAGAGTAAAAATTGCTATGAAAAGCCTTTCACTTCGCCGTTCGGATTCGGCATTAAACTGTAGGTCCCCTGCATTCATGTACAAATATAACACGCACAACATGAGTGGATGCGAAAAGCTCGGTCTAGGCCCTCCATGGGCTGTTGTGTCATTAAAAGTAAAGTGAAGTAAAGATATTGAACTGTGACCACTTAAGTTTATTTTTTGTTCCCTTTTTCTACGCTCCGTTTTAAAGTGTTATGCAAAATCAGCCTCTTTAAGGAAATTTATTATAATCTTCTGATTTATGAATATTGGCCACAGGTGCCAACTTGTGCGTAATTCCCCAACTTGACGGGTTGCGGCTTCCTTTTTAGTCAATTGCGGGGTATTTGGATAAAGGAGCCCGGGAATTGAAAACCTTTTTTTTCATAATTTGATACTTTCTGAAATAAGCATTCTAAATCAATTGTACTACCTTCACATTTACTTTACAAAGTGTCGTTTTTGGTATCGTTTCCTCTTGGCATCCGTGATATAGGCAGTAATCTCCTGCCAGTGAGAGCCTCATAGTGTGGAAAGATATATTTCGATATTTTGTCATGTCAGAAGCGACAAGAATGGCCAAATATTAAAAAATTTGGATCTCGGCTTTCTGAACATACATATGTATATACATACTTATCTCCTTTTCTTCCTTCTCTCCCTCTCTTCGCATTAAGTCAAAGTTAAACTTTTTCATTTCATTAAGTAATTTAAAATCATACTGAGTGTAATTGACTTTTCGATGAAAGATTGAAAGTAATTCAGAAAGTATTTATAAGCAACTACAAAATTTTATCTAATTTCAATTGCTTTCTAATACTGTGCAACAGAATTCAACTTACATCAAAGTTTCAGCCACTTACTGGACTTTTCTTAAGTGTACGAGTATTTTCATGATGAATCCATAATAAATACATGAGTGTTCACATAAATATTCTTTCTTTCCCCTTAAATCCCCCATACTTTCCCATTCACCCCAGTTCGTTCTCTAACCCACCACTTCTTCTTTGGTATTCTCTTTTTGCCAGCTATATTTTACTTCAGTGCACTTTACTCACTCACTCTTCTCGTTTCTGTTAACTTCCCCTTCCTTCTGTTTATCTGTTTACCTTATTTCTACCAATTTTTTAATGCAGTGAATTTCGTATGAAAAGTTTTCTCTAACGGCAGCATTGCCAGATGAATTGAACAAAAAAACGGATATTGAGTGAGACTCAGTGAATATTTCCCTTTTTACTCCAAAACTTATTGATAAATATAATCTTACTAATTGATTTCATTTCTAAATACTAAATAGTATGAAGGTTAATTTTCAGAATACAAAATAAATAGTTTGGTCAATAAATTTTTGGTGAAAGGAAATACAGTATAAACCTAATTTGAAAGTTTACCTCATTCATAAATTTGTATTTATGTTCCTACCTACATGTATGCATTTCCTCAATTATTTTCCTCATAACTATTTACATCTCTACATTTAATTGAACACTTAAATGTAATTAAATTTAAAAGAATCTTTAATTCTGCTCAAATGCTACACAATTTGCTTACACCTCTACCTCAGTTATGCAAATTGAATGTACATATTTCATGTCAAGCTTCAGAAATTCTTTATTTAATAATGCCAAAAAAATGAGACAACAATTTGAATGTTATTTAAATGCCACTTTCAGTTGTGGTGCTCGTCTTCTATGCCAAATACTCTGATGTACTCGTCAATACAATTCACTTACATACATTCTACATAAACTTAACTGCTTTATGTTGTAAGTGTATAATTATGAATTTGTGAGTCGTTAATTTGAAGTAGTCGCAACTGTCAATGCTAAATAGGCTTAAAATTGTAAATATTGAAGATTGCTTATGCATCTATGTATGTCAAATCAACAAAATGTCATAATATCTTTAAAATATTCTTTTCAAATGCACCAACATAAACACAGAGTGTGAGAGGGTGTGAGTAATGAAACTCAGCTCGCTGTTAACCTAATTCAATTTACAATTATTATTTGACAAATTATCACAACAACAAGTGAATGAAGCAAAAACAAAAAAAAATGCAACTTAAATTAAAACTAAATTAAATGTCAAAATTTGCATTTTGAAATTAAAAATTAACATTTATTAATTAGAGTACAACCGAACTAAAAATGTTTGAATAACAAACGAGTTTATTTTTTTAATTTTTTTTTTTTGAGTTAAAAATTTTAATGATTATTTATGTTTAATAGTTTTTAAATAGTGGATCTTTTATTTAATATTGCTAACAAAAATAGAAAGTTTATAAGTATTTCAACAAACTTTAGAATATTTTATATTCATGTTTTTTTTTTGAACTATAAGCGAGGATATTTGTCCCTACTCGCATAGACTTCCCTTATTGATAGAATTAGGGTAACAAAAATAGAAAGTTTATAAGTATTTCAACAAGCTTTAGAATATTTTGAATTCATGTTTTTTTTTTTTTTGAACTATAAGCGAGGATTTGTCATTGACTTCCCTTATTGATAGAAGCTGGGCAAGTGAATTTTACATGAACGTGAAATAATTTCCGCGTCAATATGCGTGATATAATTTCCACGTAAACGGCCGATAGTATGAGTTTATATTTTCCTTAAAAACATAATTTTTGTTCTTTTTATGGCAGCTAAGAAGAAGAAGACATTGCAAATCCGAAATATGACATCACTGAGTAGCATATGTTTTATCTCGCTTCTAAATTGTTTTCAATTCTACGTGCATGAAAAAGCGTTTATTTTTGTTTTAAATATCAACGTGAGTGATATTAGTCGAAAAGTACTCACGCGCCCATCTCTACTCAATACATATAATAAAAAAAAGAAGGTTTTATGAACAATATTCATCTCTACTTATACATATCGATGAAAAAATACATTATTTGGAAATTTTATTACTTATATGTGATATTTTTCTTCAATTAGAAACCATTTCTCTTGAATTTAAAAATCATGCGTCCATAGTATAGGTTAGGTCAGGTTGGAGTGGCAGACACTTCTGTACGAAAGCGCACTTAATTGTTCATTGTTCAATTGTTGCACGCGACTCTCCCATTTACGAAATGAAGAACCATGAAGATGGTCTATGGATGATAGCTCAAAAAGAATAGTGAAGAAAGGTGAGCCTTTGGCTTTTAGTCTAATCCTAGCAAGATATGGCCCATTCACACAGGAAGTGTATGACTGTTTCCTCTTCTTCCTCAGAGCCAAAACCTCGGAAGATGTCGTTGCATGGAATCTCTAATCAAGCAGCATGTCTCCCTATTAAGAGCAACGAATTCGTT
Source organism: Palloptera scutellata (assembly GCA_958295655.1). NCBI lineage: Eukaryota > Metazoa > Arthropoda > Insecta > Diptera > Pallopteridae > Palloptera > Palloptera scutellata. Next base: position 78,526,524 of record OY282450.1, on the reverse strand, counting down.
GTGCTAATCGCGTTTTTGCTAAGGTTACTCAACCTGTCTAGTACTTTTAATGCCCATTGTATATTTGTCCATTCATGTACAAATATAACACGCACAACATGAGTGGATGCGAAAAGCTCGGCCTAGGCCCTCCATGGGCTGTTGTGCCATCAAAAGTAAAGTAAAAAGTAGTCCAGATAAGTCTGGTGTTCAAGATACTGGATATGGTCTGCAACCCAGAATCTTGGATGACATCACTGAGTAGTTCTGAGTTCATGCTGCCTTGGCTTTACTTCAAACTAGTTTTCATTCTCTGCCTTATTCTGTTTTAGAACAACAAATCTACTTGACTCTCTCCACAGCGTAAACAAATTCTAAAGCCACGAATGAAAATAGTAGAACAAAGCTGAGCTTGAGTACACAAAGTTTACTCTTACAAGAACAGCACGACTAACAAGAACTGTAAATTCATCCTTTTTTCAACAAAATACACGCTTTTTCATACAAAAAAAAAATTCACGTTTGTTCACGCACCCGAATTGATAATAATTTAGAAGCGAGATAAAACATATGCTACTCAGTGATGTCATATTTTGGATTTGCAATATCTTCTTCTTCTCGTCCATTTTGAGAACATTTCCATTGTTGCCAGTCGATTTTTCTCCTTCCCTCTCTCTCTTATTTAAGTAAGTATGTACTTGAGTACTAAAAGAATTTCGTTCGAGAAGAGCATTGTTATCATTTATTCACCACATACATACTACATACTTATATTTCCAACACATCAAAGAGTTTATTTTTATTTCACAAAATTAAATTAAACATTTACAAAACATTTACAATCCCTTTTTTATTATTTCAAAACAAACACATGAGTATGTTTTTTTTTGTTTGTTGTTGCACTATCAACACTTTTCGAACCTCAAATGTTTTTCTGGAGGTTACGAAACGGAAATTTTTATTTAAAAGGTAAAAATCAATTTGGTATTGTAACTAAGTGTGAAACATCAAATTAGAAAGATATACAAAGAATACTTAGTAATGAAAAGAAAAAATAATAAAAAGGTCAATTATGATTTATAAACGTTTGACATAAGTACACAAAAAGTCAGGCTGACAGACAATTATATTGTCCATGATGTGTATGGTTGCCACCTACTCTTACAAACAGTGAGTACTCAACGTCAATACCAATACCAACAAAATTCTACAAACACTACACAAATTATTTACATACTGCACATATATATGTAATACATATGTATATACCTACAATTGTCAATTGAAGTGTTAAGTACTGATGGCGTCTGGGACGTCCATGAAAATTATTTATTGTTGACACAAAAATCGATGCAATGTTGCAATAATATCCATAACCAAAAACCCATCAGCAATAACAACTGAAAAATATACAAAAAACAAAAACCTCAAGAACAATTAATATTAATTGTTTAGTTATTAATAAAATTCATAAAGTACTGCACATTTACAAATCATAAGTTTTTTTTTTTTGTACTTTTGTTTTACATCAGTAGTTGGTAGTCGTGGATATTGTATACAAAAATATAATATTCAAAATGATTAAAGTCGAAAATCCATTAGACATTGCAAACAGTTAACCAGTTGACCGTTGACCATGTTGATGGGCAGATAGGTGGCGCCCCAATGATGATTTGTCAAAAATACAATAGCTTAGGATTTACACTAGATCAATGAGTATACAATTTGTAGGGTATAAAATATAAGTACTCTGTTGTTTAATATGTAAATTGAGACCTTCCTTACCTTTGTGATTTATAGAAAAATTTAAATGTTAAGGCTTTGCATCAAAATATTTGGGGAGTCTGCTTACAGACACGATAGAGCATTTTGATATTTCTATGAAAATCTGAACAATTCCATTAATTTTTTTTTTAATTTTTACCAAATATTTTAATGCAAAAGCTAATAATTTTTTGGTATTACCAGGTGTACAGGGATGAAACCGGTATTTTTTTTTAAAGAAAATATTCGTTTATTTAAGAAAAATGGTTATTCAATCTTCAAAGTAATGGCCATTGCTAGTAGCTACGCATTTTTCCCATCTCTCTGGCAATTTGTGAATGCCTCGCCAAAAGACTGTTCGTTTTTTGAGTCGAACCAGTCATCGAGCCATTTTTTTGAATCAAAGTGCTGCTCAGCAAGTGCGTGTCCCATTGATGAAAATAAGTGGTAGCGAGATGGAGCCAAGTCTGGTGAATAAGCCGCATGGGGAGGGCTTTCCAGCTGTACGAATCTACCAATTCCCGAGTCTGTTTTGTTCGATGTGATGGTGCATTGTCATCAAGAAAAATCACTTTGTGTTGCCTAGCTTGATATTTTGGACGTTTTTGGCGCAAAGCACGGTTCAAATCGACCAATTGTTGTTGGTACTGTTTCACCTAGTTTCAGAAGGTCAAACCAGATAACATCTCGCTGATCCCAGAAAACACAGAGTATTGTCTTATTTTCGATTGGCGTATGCGATTTCGCCGGTGTATCGGGCTCGTTTACGTTTGGGATTCTCGAAATAGATCCATTTTTCATCGCCAGTAACAATTCGATGAAGATGCGACTTTCTTTTGTACCTGGCGAGCAACATTTCACAGGTGGTTTTTCGATTTTCTTGCTGTCTTTCAGTCAATTCATGCGGCACCCAACTTCCCACCTTCAAAATCAATCCCATGGCTTTTAAACGTTGAGAAATCATTGTTGGGTCACATTTACCATAATTGTTCTGCAAGTTGTTCTTGCATTTGACCATCATCGTCATCGAGTAAAGCTTGCAATTCGGCATCTTCAAACTTTTTCGGTGGTCTTCCACGTTCTTCGTTTCTCACATCAAAATCGCCACTTTTAAACTTATTGAACCCACTCATTGCACTGTTTTTTGCCTAGTGCGTGCCGGCCGTAAGCTTCCACAAGCATTCGATGAGATTCCAAAGCAGATTTCTTCAATTGGACATCATTGATTTTCCGCATATCGTAGTTTGTAGGCGTACAGCTCATACAGCAGGCTATCTGCACCTGCAGCCATATTGTTTTTCAGCCGAGCAATGGCTGTTCCATCTTATTCGATACACGTCGTCCACGCATACTGGACCGTGGATCTTATGGAGTATCTTCCTCTCGAACGCTCCTAACAGCCTCTCATCATTGATAGTCAATGTCCACGTCTCGGCGCCATACATTAGGACGGGAAGGATGAGAGACTTATAGAGCGTTATTTTCGTCGGTCGAGAGAAGGCTCTACTTCTCAATTGCCTACTGAGCCCGTAGTAACACCTGTTGGCAAGAGTTAGTCTCCGCTTGATCTCAAGGCAGACATTATTGTTGGTGTTTATGCTGGATCCTAGATATACGAAATCCTTGACGACTTCAAAAGTATAATTGTCAACAGTAACATTTTGTCCAAGACGCCGTGACTCTTTGTTTGTTGACACAAGGTATTTCGTTTTGTCCTCGTTCACCACTAGTCCCACTCGACGTTTGTTTTTCTCGGGTCTTTTCCCGGGATTTGGCGTAGTGCGAATATCTGGTCGATGGTGGATTTACCAGGCCTGAAGCCACACTGATAAGGTTTCCAATCAGTTTGTTGACGATGGGCTTCAGTCTTTCGCACAGTACGCTCGATAGAACCTTATATGCAATATCAAGAAGGCTTATCCCACGTAAGTTGGCGCAGATCGTGGAATCACGTTTCTTATGGATTGGGCAGAGTACGCTGAGGTTCCAATCGCTTGGCATGCTTTCATCCGACCATATTCTGCATAGAAGCTCATGCATGCGTTTTTTGAGCTCGTCACCTCCGGTCTTAAACAACTCAGCAGGCAGGCCATCTGCACCTGGAGCCTTATTGTTTGTGAGTCGAGCAATGGCTGTTAAGACCTCCTCATAGACGGGCGGCGGTACTTCAACGCCGTCAGTGATTGGGGTTTTCGGAGTAGATTCCGTAGCTTTTAGTGGACGAAAAACAAGCAAAACGATTTATAGAGGTTCTTTTAAAAATGGCTCAGCTCCGAACGAAAAGTACCAAAATATACAAAAATAATTAGTTAATGATTGGAAAAGAAGTTTATGAATTCTAGTTGTGTTACGATTTCAGTAACAACTTACATGTTAAAAATTTAAAACTCCGAATCTCCTAAGATATAATCGAAATGAAATATAATATATAAAAAGTGCATAGATAAAGTTTTTCTATCGATTCCTTAACCCTTTTTTCAAACCTATGAAAATCGCTATAGTCGGTGAGGTGAGTAGGAAGATATTTCCTCACCGACACCGAAGCTTCTTTACCGACACATCAAAAACGATATTTAGCTATTCTACCCTATAAACTACACTTGCTTTGCGCATATAATTTCCATCTTTTGCTAATATGAAATGATTTAACTATTTACAAGCTAAATTAATGTTCCAACATTTGTTCTGGCACAAAACTCATACTACATACGTTGATAGGGGAAAAAATTAATTTCAAACAATTCATCAAATCATTCACTTGTCAACTTGCATTACAAAATATTTCCAGATTACTTTGCAAATAGGCACATACTCAATTAATATTATTGATTTATTTCAAGAATAGATGAGAGTGTATGTGTACTTATATTCTACTAGAACCCACACCACACATGGTTTTGGGTAACAAAAAGCCGCTGGCAAAAAATTTAATATTGCCAACGCGTAAGTTCAAGGTGAAATTTCTTAGTTTTATTTCAAAATACTCGCATTGTACGTAGAATTTATGGGCTTGGCATAATCGCTCAATTTAAATGAGGCAATTCTATATATATATATACATATATGTCTGTACCTAAAAGATATAGGCAGATATAGTTATGTAGATACTTAGATAGATATTTGAAATTGACTTATACACACATACATACACACATAAGTACATACATACATATACATATTCGATGAAAATTGAAAACATTGAAAATATCTTGTAGTTACTCGTCCATAATTTGCATATAGCCTAAGAAAAACATAAAAGCTATTAAAGCGATTATGTGTAGAGAATGTCGAAGTAATGCACCGAACGCATTGAAAACAAAAATTAATTAATTACTTTTTAATTAATTGATTTAATATTTAATTGATAGATAAAACTGATACAATACCTTTAATAAAAAGAAAACTTTTCAAAGCAATTTTACTGTATTTAAGAACTCATATCCTTCAAATTCCAGAGACCAGGACCAGAGAGACTAGACTACGTTGACTTACACTTTAGCATGCAGCCCTACTCCGGCATGCTCATAAATGTTGACAAAATATCATGTCATATTTTACCGTATACTTGCGTGCATCTCGCATGCGATATAATTGTACTTGTATCTCCAATGTCGAAATAAATTATAGGTACATATTCCCTTAAACTGTTGTGGTGGGTAGTTTTAGAATATGCTTTTATGAATGTGCGGGTATATTGTCGCCTGAGAATTGATTTGCTGCTTTATACTCCAAATTTCCATTTCAAGTAAATTTTATTTAAAGTTTGGAATTAATCATTAAGTTGACTAGTCTATAGATTTATTATTATTCTTCCACCGCTACTTTAGGTACTTAAAATCTGATAGGTGAACAAAATATATGATTTCCAGATGTCGGATTTAATGATATGTATATCACTTCGCAATGAGTTCGCATATACAGCAAATATATTAATTTTAGTTTTAGTGACGTATACGAAGTGCATACTCAATATCGCAGCAACAGAAATATGTAGATAGAAGCAAATGAGAAATCTGAAAATTTGGGTCGGTCTTACATAAACCCCAAAACGCGATTATTAACTCAAGAACTCTGAAATGGCATATACGGCAAATCAATTCCCATGAGATGATATAGAAAAGTGTGTGTGATTAAGTGTGCTTTCACTCTTTTAAATGAACGTATCACTAGGTTTAAAGGATTCCAACGACAGCCTCTTTTTAATTGCCCATTTTGCCAGAGCATCCCTGACTTATGATGTACATTTGCAGTAGATTTAATTTTTGACCAAGCAAATACGCAATCTGATTTCTATCATTCCCTGATTGTGCATGTGTGAATGAATTCTTTTAGCTTGATAGAATTACTAGATTCTTAAAGCAATGCAAATATTTCCAGTCAGATTTTAAAGAATTGTTTTTTTTATGGTAAATTTATCACTTTTCACTTCAAAATACATTTTTTACATTTTACAAAAAAAATTGTCAAAAAATACTGCTATTTGGTAAATTTAATCTGGCAACAGTGGTTCTGACACTTCAGATACTTTATACTGTCTTATTGCTGAAATGTTGGACATTGGAGAGGATACGAAACCTTGTCAATACGCCAATTGAAAGATGGATGCTCTTTGTCCATCTTAGCATACACCAACAACAACAGAACCAAGAATGCAGTTACGTGGATTGCATGTGATATTTCTCTCTCTCGGTCTCTTCTTTTTTTTTTAGAGAATTTATGACATTGGAGAGGATACGAAACCTTGTCAATACGCCAATTGAAAGATGGATGCTCTTTGTCCATCTTAGCATACACCAACAACAACAGAACCAAGAATGCAGTTACTTGGATTGCATGTGATATTTCTCTCTCTCGGTCTCTTCTTTTTTTTTTTAGAGAATTTATGACATTTGAGAGGATACGAAACCTTGTCAATACGCCAATTGAAAGATGGATGCTCTTTTTCCATCTTAGCATACACCAACAACAACAGAACCAAGAATGCAGTTACTTGGATTGCATGTGATATTTCTCTCTCTCGGTCTCTTCTTTTTTTTTTAGAGAATTTATGACATTGGAGAGGATACGAAACCTTGTCAATACGCCAATTGAAAGATGGATGCTCTTTGTCCATCTTAGCATACACCAACAACAACAGAACAAAGAATGCATTTACTTGGATTGCATGTGATATTTCTCTCTCTCGGTGTCTGCTTTTTGCATCATTTCTATGAGTAAAATTTCTATCGCACAAAAATAACACGAACACATTATCTGCTATGTACTCATTCGTTTGCACTCTTTACATACATCTCCTGCGTCTCATCCAAGCAGCCATTTTTATTCCATACTGCATTCATAGACAAACAACATGGCGAAATCATTAAATACCAATCAATAAGTTGTATATTTCATTGTCTGCAACTCTACATAACAAATTTTTTTTTTTTTTTTTTGCTTTTCTTAGAAGTTATTTTAAATTTCATAAGATTAGTTTTTGTACGTTTTCATATTCTGCTTAAACAAGAAAATAATGCAAAAATGTTTCACAGAAACAAAGAGCGGTGCAAAAACAAAAACAAAACACAAATGACAACAACACTAGCAAATGAAGTAGCAATAGATGGAAACGAGAAAAACTAACAACAAACATCTTTATTACTAGTTGTCATATCAAGTGGCATCTACTCGTCATACGCCAAGCACCGCTACCATCAACATCCACATCAACATCAACCAGCAGCATCAACAGTCATCGAAGTGATGTGTACGACAACAACTTCATCTTCAAAATTGCAATGACATCATAATTTTTCATTGTTGTTATTGTTGCCTGACGCTGCTGATGCCGATGCCGATGCCGCTGCTGCTGTTGCTTTTGCTATTTTCGTTGCGAAAAATCCCTTTGACATATCTTATGCACTTTTCCATTTGTTGTTGAATAATTATATGTGCATATTGCATATATCGCCGATATATCAATCGGATTTTGTTGGTCTATTTACCTCGTATATTCACAGTGTGTCACTTGCTGTTGTTGGTTGGTTGTGGCGAGAGCCAGTGAGATGTTGCTGCGATGTTTGCTCCATTTGCTGTTGTATGTCGTGAACGTGAGCTTGTCAGTCATTCATTCATTCTGTCAGGCAGCCAGTCAGTTAGTCAGTCACTCACGCAAATTACAATTGCTAAATGGAGCGCCCTTTTTGTGCCGTATCTGCATATTTAGTTACATCTGTTGCACGAGGAACTTGTGTAATATTCTTTTTTTGTCGGGCTGCATTTATTGAATTTACTATGCGAACTTATTGTTGCTTGTTGTTGTTTGTGGCGCTCGTCAGCTTTTATTGTAGACATTTAGATTGGCATGCACAGATTTCTCTCTTATTGATCATTTTGTTAATCATTTGCAAATCTCTGTAACTGCATACTTGAAGAGCCAGACATTTACCCATAATGAGAAACTAAAAAATTGAGTATTCAGTGAGAAATCAATGAGAAGCAAACTACTTTTGATCCTTTGATCTTTCGTTGTATTGCTTGTGTCAGTATCATTCATTCATTCGTTTTCATTGATGTTATCCTTTTTGTTTAATGCATGATCTCATTTATTTTGAAACGAGTTTCAATGCATTTAATTACTGATCAACATTTAATATTTGAATAAAGTTCAGTGGTCAAATTTTTATGATCTTCGAATAGTAAAGTATTCACATATTTAATAGACTTTATTAGAATGTACATACTTCGATGAATTAGAGTAGCTGACTAGCATGTTTATTATACATACTAGGAATAAGTCGGTAAATAAGCTCACAAAAATAAGATTAGTTAATTATTTCAACATAATCACGTTTGCTGGGACTTCGGTTCGGAAAAGTCTTGAGTTGTGCCAGCAAAAAAAGAGAAAGCTGCTTACTTAATTAAAAATAGATCATTAACATCAAACGAAGTCAGTATCATTATTACTCTAGTCTTGATCTTTGGCATGGCTTCTAATTTGATTCTGGTTATTGGTCCAATCTGTTCTATTCTGATTCTGTTCTAGTTTGGTTTGGCCGCTGGTCTGGGCTCTTGACTGATCTTTCTTCTGGTTTTTGTTATGGTCTCTGGTGTGGTCGCTTTTCTGATCTCTGGTCCTTGGGTTGGTCTTTGGTTTTGTCTCTGGTCTGGTCCCTGGTCTGGTCTCTGGTCTGGTCTCTGGTCTGGTCTCTGGTCTGGTCTCTGGTCTGGTCTCTGGTCTGGTCCCTGGTCTGGTCTCTGGTCTGGCCTCTGGTCTGGTCTCTGGTCTGGTCTCTGGTCTGGTCCCTGGTCTGGTCTCTGGTCTGGTCTCTGGTCTGGGCTCTGGTCTGGTCTCTGGTCTGGTCCCTGGTCTGGTCTCTGGTCTGGTCTATGGTCTGGTCTCTGGTCTGGTCTATGGTCTGGTCTCTGGTCTGGTCTCTGGTCTGGTCTGGTTTCTGGTCTGGTCTCTGGTCTGGTCTCTGTTCTGGTCTCTGGTCTGGTCTTTGGTCTGGTCTCTGGTCTGGTCTCTGGTCTGGTCTCTGGTCTGGTCTCTGGTCTGGTCTCTGGTTTGGTCTCTGGTCTGGTCTCTGGTCTGGTCTCTGGTCTGGTCTATGGTCTGGTCTCTGATCTGGTCTATGGTCTGGTCGCTGGTCTGGTCTCTGGTCTGGTCTCTGGTCTGGCCTCTGGTCTGGTCTCGGGTCTGGTCTCTGGTCTGGTCTCTAGTCTGGTCTCTGGTCTGGTCTCTGGTCTGGCCTCTGGTCTGGTCTCGGGTCTGGTCTCTGGTCTGGTCTCTAGTCTGGTCTCTGGTCTGGTCTCTGGTCGGGTCTCTGGTCTGGTCTCTGGTCTGGTCTCTGGTCTGGTCTCTGGTCTGGTCTCTGGTCTGGTCTCTGGTCTGGTCTATGGTCTGGTCTCTGGTCTGGTCTCTGGTCTGGTCTTTGGTCTGGTCTGGTCTCTGGTCTGGTCCGGTCTCTGCTCTGGTCTGGTCTCTGGACTGCGGTCTGGTCTCTGCTCCGGTCTGGTCTCTGGTCTGGTTTCTGATCTGGTCGGGTCTCCAGCCTGCTCTTTAGCCTGATCTGGTTCTAGGTCTCTGGTATGTTTTGGTTTTATATCTGCTCATTTTTTATTTGGCTTTCGGTCTGGCCTCGTGGCTGTTCTTTGGTGTAGTCTGAAACTTCGCAGGCTTGTTTTGTATGGAAGTATACATATACAGCGTAGACCTTTTCTTAAACGGATACCTTAATCTTTTATTTAATCCATAGATCAGTTTGTCCCGAAATTGATAACTATAGAAAATCAAATAACATATGATATGTCTGAAACGTGTGAGAACCGGTGGGTTGATGACACTGAAATAGTGAAAATCTTTGTTCGATTTATAGCTGTTTTATTTAATTTTATTTTTCTGTCTACCTATGTGTAATAAATTAAATGTTTACTAATTTAACTTGTTTCTCCCCTCGGTAGCTTGGACTTGGCGTCTACAAGACTGTGCCTAGTACTAATTAATTTAAATTATTTTTGCTTGATTTTTAATTTTGCTTAAACATTTTCAACTTTGTTTAAATTTTTTCAGAGTGAAAATGCCATTGGGGCACACCGAGTCTATCAAAAGACCTCATTCTCATGCAGTGGTCGTCCTACTGGATATTATGCTGATATTGAAACTGGTTGTCAGGTTAGTATAGTCAAACGTAAACTTCAAAACATTGCAGAAGTAAAATGCCAATATAAAACATAATTATATTGTAGGTCTATCATATGTGCGATGGCTTAGGACGGCAGTTTAGCTATTCATGTCCAAATACGACGCTTTTCCAACAGCGTATGCTGATATGCGATCATTGGTATATGGTGAATTGTTCGAGAGCTGAAAGTGACTATGCAGCCAATTTACTAATAGGTAAGTGAATATAGGTCCATCCGTTCCCGTACTACAACGCGGTTGAACACATTCAGCCGAAACAGCCCAAACAACCCTTTCCTGTGCTCGAAAAACTGACAAATTAGAGCGACGATGTAAGAGCATTTCTCTTGTGTTTGTTAATTTGCTTACTACAATTAGAACATTCTCGACAAGTTTCTGTTTTCACAATTTCATGTGTGTTTTTTGAGTTCCCGTTCTTTTGTATATTTTGGTCTCTCAGAGAGTATTTTTTTTACTCTCATTTTAATAGACTTTGTCCAAAAGCTTCTTTGGGAAAAAGTACCGGAAACAGAGCATATGTTAGCAATTGTACTAAAAGGAAAGAGCATGAAACGTGTGGTATAAAGATAATGAGGTGAATTAAATTGTGGTGATTTTGGGTACGAAGAGAATTAAACAAAGGCAGCATGAAAGTATGCAACACTTCAATGAAGTAAATATATGCAGAAAAATGTAGCATGGTTTTCAGTGCATGTTTTATATACCACAGCCAAGAAAGATAACAATGCGCAAATCCGTTACTTTACTCTCCACAAAATGAGGAAGAGAATCTAGGGATGTGTGTCTGTGACGTCACATTGTGCATTGAAATTCTTGTTTACTTAAAAATGTATATTAAATATTAATTTTAAAAAAGCTTTTCAATATAAAAAAGAAACCATTATTAATTTAAGAACCTCAGCAAGTATGTTCTTTAAAATAAAAAAAAAAACTTCACAAAACCATGCCCAACAAATGGTATTAACCTTTTTTGTACTTCCTACAGGACAACGCGACAAACCTTTTGTCAACGAAGAAGAAAATCACTTACGTACACCTCGCCCAGATCTCTTAGATCGCCCCTATGCACCAGACTACTCAGGCGAATCATTTAGAAATCAATATAAGGTAAGAATCTAAATTTTAAATCGTATAGTGTAATATAAAACTAAATTTTTTTTGGTTATGCCCACAGCAACTGCCAGCTATACAAAATCAAATCAAAGACACCAATGCACAGAAAACTCTCGATAAGACAGCAGCTGCTGCTGTGACAAGCCAATTGGCGCCGGGACAGCATCGCTGGAAGATACCGCCACCAAGTCGTACAATTCTGCCACCAGCTTATGAGCCACAACTCGAAGATGAGAGCATCAAAACTGATGTAGGGAAGAAACAAAGTAATAGCAATTTAAAATTTATGACAACGACACGACAGGCAACGCCAACTACCAGATACACTACAACAACAAGAACAACGAGGAGACCAGCCACCACGACCACAACCACAACAACAACAACGACTCGTAGGCCAACCACAACAACAACGAAGCGCATACAACAACAATATAATTTCAGTTTTAATAATGCTGCTCTGCATCAGCGTCAACAGCAACAACAGCAACAACATGATCATGATGACTTGGGTACCAGCCACAGCACTCGTTATAATACCTCAGCTGATTTTCACAATTCAGCTGAACCGGTGCCCACAAGAAAAGCATCACAGAGCGGCGCATACAATAGTCGCAAATCTTCACCAACAACTGTCACCACAATTGTACCGATAAAGGTGCCATCGAAAATCTATGAACCGCCACATCTCTATCCCGTCTACAATGAAAACGATACCGCAATTTATTCAACAGAAAAACCATTACGCGTCTCTTCAGCCACACCCTTTACCGCTTCATCGATAGTGCGTTACACCAGTCCCACGACCACAACAACCATTCGTCCACCGAGTCGGCCCACGACGCTGGCAGGTAAACCATTCACTGTGGCCTCGACAGCAGCAGCACCGCCTCCATCGAGTGTGGGGCGTAATCATAATAATTTAGTTGTAAATCGCTACGATATACAAAAGCCCAGTAGCAGCAGCAGCAGCAGCAGCAACAACAAAAAAGATCAACCACGTACGCCCACACCAGCACAAGGTTTCAAAGCACCAACACCACTACCACCGGTGTTCAAGCCATCACCGCAAAAGATAGAAGCTTCCGCATTAGATTACAGTGTACCCAATTTAGGAGGCCGCCTCCAATTACCAACACCAATCATTGGTGGATCGTCGTCGACTACTGCTGGCAGTAGTGGAAACGCTTTGCCTGCGAAAGATTTACTGCCACCCTTCCAAGAATTCGTAGTTCACGATGATGCCACTACTCAGGGGCCACCTATTTACTATGAATGGAAGATACCATCAAATGGCCTCGAACCACCAAAACTAGATCCACCGATTGGTGTTGATGGGCGTGAATATCCGGAAAGTGTAGCAGATTACAACAGTGCAAGTAGTAGCGGTACGATTGGAACTTCTGCATCTACATCTGCATCTTCTTCTTCTTCTTCTTCTTCTACTTCTACTTTCACTTCGTCCTCAACCCCAAATCGTAGCTCTTTCTCGATCAGCAGCAATAATCCTTTTTTACCAGTACTGAAACCTGCACAGTCTGCCGATGCTGCAGGCACCACACGCACTCCAATTTCACGTTCAATTAAAGACTCTGCACAGCCGAATAGCATTACCTCAGCCAAGGGTTCCTCCTCAACACGTACTAATAAATCGACTACGGGTGGTGCTGTTGCTATTGTGCCCACTGCACCCTCGGATATTATTTCCATACGCAAAGAATTGTCTGTGCCGGAATATGCTTTCCCCTTGGAGCAAATTGGACGCACTGGCTATTTGTCGGCCGATACTTATAATTCGTTTCAACTGAAGTATCCCGAGCATCATGCTGAGGATGCGCATGCGCATTGGTTTGGTGAAAATCCCAAGTGTCCCGAATGTCATCCGTCATATGTTGTGCCCGGTACATGCAAACCTTGCCTCAGGTAGATCTGCGTGGAAGTGAGCTATTAACGAAATATGTAGTTTCCTGTCGAGGCGCTTTCGCTTTACATAAATAGTAGAAGAACAAAGAGGAATTATATGAATTTCGTATAGTACCATATTTAATACAGATTATCCCTGATTTACTTATGTGTGTTTCTACGTTGAATTATGATTTATATTTAAGCTAAATCTTTTTTGTTTGAATATTTTATTATTGTTTGTGTAATGCCAAAGAATATAAATGGGCACAATGATTCGCGTGGTCCCTCTCTCGCTCTCATACAGTTTTGTTCCGTTACCTTACTCATGCCTATACTCTCGGCTCTCAGCATGGTATACTCGTACAATTATAGACCAATTAAATAACAAAATGGCGGTAGTGCACACAAAGTTCGAACGCAGTGCAGTTGCCAATTTCTGTTAAGAGAGAATCTCGCCGTCGTATAAAATGTGTTCTCTTGCAAGAAAAAAAGAAATAAAATAATTATAAATATTCTCTCTCTCATACGGTTTTGTTCCGTTACCTTATTCATGCTTATACTCTCGGCTCTCAGCATGGTATGCTCGTACAATTATAGAGCAATTAAATAACAAAATGGCGGTAGTGCACACAAAGTTCGAACGCAGTGCCGTTGCCAATTTCTGTTAAGAGAGAATCTCGCCGTCATATAAAATGTGTTCTCTTGCAAAAAAAAAAATGAAGTAAAATAATTATTCCTTTGAATAAAATAATGAATAAATGGTTGGAGATGGTTCAAAGGCCTGCTCTTTGTTTATATTCTTTGGTAACTTTATTTTCTTTTTACACAAACTTTTTAAAAACGTGCAACTTCAACTTCAACTTTGTATTGTCTAGAAGAAATAATTAGTATTTTTATTTTATGTTGTAGTAAGTATGACTCTAGAAGTACATATGCTACTTATGTTATAAGTTATGTTTATAAGCGCAGCCTTTCCATTGGTTAACTTCAACGAAACGCTGCAAAAATATTTGAAAATATTACAAACAAAACATTTAAAAATGATTCATGATTTCCATTATAAATTTATGTATGTTCTGTACTGTTTATAAGCTGATGACACTGTACAAGTTCAAAATCTGGGCGAGGGTTTTGATGGCTGATTTTTACCTAATTCGGGCCCAAGGAATTCAATGCTACCCCAAGTTCATATAAATATAGTACATTTGAATAATTAATAATTAAAATTATTGGTAAAATTAGGGGGGCAATTTCTACGTCGAAAATAAGGAAAATAATTGTAATTAAAAAAAATCGTAAAGAAAAAGGTAAACGAGAGGAAGATTTATGATCAAATCCACATTCAAAAGGAGAACATTTTTTTGGGTTGTGATGTATTTAATTTTTTTTTTCAGATTGTTTCGATTTTCCGAGATAATCGTAAATTGAATGTTACCCTTTTTTCGATTATCTTTTGTAATATCGAAAACTCGAACCAATCTGACAAAACGGTTGGCACCATTGAATTCCTTGAGCGCAAAAAAATCGTAAAGAAAAAGGTAAACGAGAGGAAGATTAAGGATCAAATCCACATTCAAAAGGAGTCATTTTTTTGGGTTGTGATGTATTTAATTTTTTTTTTCAGATTGTTTCGATTTTCCGAGATAATTGAATGTTACCCTTTTTTCGATTATCTTTTGTAATATCGAAAACTCGAACCAATCTGACAAAACGGTTGGCACCATTGAATTCCTTGAGCGCAAAGTACTTAATCAAAACCTTTGACCAAAACAGTTGAAAATCTGGGCACAGTGTAATTTTCACTTGTGTTTTTTGTTAAAGCTGACGACCTATACCTATACCTTTATTGTAATTGTAATTGTAAATATTTAATATTTTTACTAAAACTATAGTTCCATAAGTAGTTTTCTTACACATAAGATATAAAAAAAAATCGTACTTGTAAAAAAAAAATGCTTTGACATAAACTGCATTCAAAAAAATACTACATAAATGACCGATTCTAATGTACAATAGCAAATATATGTATATCCGAATATAAGTACTTATGCATATTCATACATACATAATTACATCGCATACATCGCATACATCGCTCGCCAATACTTACATTTACCTTTTTTCGTATTTAAGAGTTTTATTAAAATAACATCTTTTTTTTTAATCTTACATAAGTCTATTTTCCATTAATTGATATACTTACACTGTGCATTGTAAAATATTCTATAAAACATAAATTTGCTACTTTAATAAAAATCTATATATAGTATATAGAAATGAAGATATGTTATGTGTGTGATTAATGATCTCGGAAACGGTTCGATTTTTTTTTTTCATAAATTCAACTTTCATGTTTAAGTACATGCTTTTCTGATGGACATAGGCTATTTATCCACCCACTGCCACGCCCACAAAAAGAGTAAAATGCCTACAACTTTTGAACCCCTCAACGCAATCACTTCAAATTGAAAACACATCCATAAGGAATGTATTTTTATTTCAAATTGTTATTGTCATATTTTTTAACAAAATCATTTGTTGTTATACAATTTGCTTATCTTTCCACAAGTGAGACAGTTTTTTTTTTTTTGAAATAAAGCGACCGTTCCGTTTAAATTAGCGTACCACGCAAAATTTGGAATTGAATTTTTTTCGTTTAGTTTTTTTTTTTGTAATTTCGACGACAATTTTTAAACATTGGAGAAACATTGTAAGTACTATTGTGGGCAAAAGTTAGTAAGACTTTGTTCATAATTTCAAATTTTTTTATTCATTCTTCCAAATCTATTTCGTCCCCTTCAAAGTAATCCCCCCCGGCCCCAATACTCTTGTGCCAACGTTTTTTCCAATTCTCGAAACAGTTGTTAAAGTCAATTTCCGGAATGGCCTTCAATGCGCTTAGCGATTCATGTTTAATGTCTTCAATTGACTCAAAACGGTGTAACGGTGTCCACGAAGCGGTTATTTGAGTTTAGAAAATAGCCAAAAGTCACACGGTGCTAAGTCAGGCGAATAGGGTGGTACGGTGGTTGCGGAACGATATAAGTCGAATTTTTGGCTGATGAAAATGGTCTCGTAAAACCAATGCAGTGTGAGTGTGATTTTGGAACCAATCGTGCATTCACTCTTAGGCCCAAATGATGTTTTAAAATGGTTTTCACTGATCCTTCCGATATTCTAACGATGCCAGTAAGGTCTCTGCCTGTTAATCGTCGATTCTCGAGCACCAATTCCTTGATTTTATTGACGTGTTGATCATCAGTTGATGTTGATGTTGATGGCCATCCTGGACGTGGTTCATCGTCAACGAGTTCTCGACCATCTTTGAACAATTTGTACCAATCAAAAACACTTGCTCGCGACAACAAACTGAAGGGGGACGTGCAGCACAAAGACGTGCAGCACAAAGACGTGCAGCACAAAACGCTGTTCGGAATATTCAAAGAGCAAGGAATTTAAATGTTAAGCGAGCTGCGTTCAATTGTGATTCAACGATTGATTACACTTTACATCGAATTGTAGTTATTGGTGCTATAGATGACGTATGTAATCATTGCAAAGGGTAAGTATAAATTCAAAAATGAGCCACCAGCTTTATGTTGTGCTAATGGAAATGTCAAATTACCGGCATTGTAGCCACCTCCAGAACCATTATCTCTTCGATGCAGTACAATATCTCGAGAATTAAATTCATCACCAACTATTACTATTGCAACTTCATCCATTGTTGGTGCATTAAATCTTCTGGCATGCTCTCCACATGGTACTTTATCGGACTTTATTACAATTTTGTGATTATCAGTAGGCATTTGGTCGAGAGCAGTACGGAAAAGTCGAACCGATTCATTATTCTGTTGAAGGAAAGTTTGGATTCGTTCAATAACATCTCGCTTCAAATTTGAAGTAATTGAACATCGACGATCAACTTGCTGATCAGAATTACCAACGACATAAGTTTGTAAAAACTGATACTATGTATCAGAAAAGGGCAATAAAGAACCCAACTTACTTACTTACTTAGCTGGCGCTACAACCGATGATCGGTCTTGGCCGCCTCCTCAAAGCTCCGCCAGTCACTTCTGCTATGCGCGCGCTGGCGCCAGTTGATAAGGCCAAGTGCAGTCAGGTTGCCCTGCACCTGGTCTTTCCAACGGAGATTAGGACGTCCCCTTCTGCATGTTCCTCCACCGTGGTTCGAATAAAACACCCTTCTAGCCGGAGCGCTTTCTTCCATTCGCTCAACATGACCCAGCCAGCGAAGCCGCTGGAGTTTTATACGCTTGACTATGTCAGTGTCGGCGTACAGCTCATACAGCTCATCGTTCCATCTTATTCGATACACGTCGTCCACGCATACTGGACCGTAGATAAAGAACCCAAGCTGTGATATATTTGTCCTTGGGTCTAGGAA
This sequence comes from Palloptera scutellata, assembly GCA_958295655.1. Classification (NCBI taxonomy): domain Eukaryota; kingdom Metazoa; phylum Arthropoda; class Insecta; order Diptera; family Pallopteridae; genus Palloptera; species Palloptera scutellata. Next base: position 78,508,669 of record OY282450.1, on the reverse strand, counting down.
AAAAAAAAACAAACAGAAGCGGAAAAAATGTTGTTGTGAAAATCATTTTCATAATTATCAAATTCATTTTCATTTCGAGATCAATAGCATGTTTTTCATGTTTTTCATGAAAATTACCTTGAATGTGGTCACAAAATTGTCACGAATAATATTCGTTGCACCGAATGACGTCATTTGGAAACATGAATTGTAAGATTGAGTGTTTGTCAAAGAAGGCTTTGATTCAGATGCACCACCTAAAACCAATGAGCGTAATGGTTCTGGAGGTGGCTCCAATGCCGGTAATTTGACTCAAACTTTAAATTTAAACTGCTTTGAATTACTTTTTTAATTATGCACAGTGAACGTGCATGGGGACCGCTAGTTAAATACTTTGCTTACTTTACTTTTAATGGCACAACAGCCCATGGGGGGCCTAGGCTGAACTTTTCGCTAGTTAAATATATTATTCATAAAACTATCAAAAGAAAAATCATATTATTTTCATAAGTTTTCAATTATATTATTAATTTCACGCTCCATACTAATAAAATTTAAAGGTTGCCGTTGCGAACAATATAAGTAGTATTAAAAAAAAAAACCTGAATTTCGAGAAAAAGCAACTCTGTAACGAACCACTATGTAACCACTATACCCAGCACGAGAGTAAAATTTGATGTGTTCGTCGAACAGCGAACACCAGTATAACCAGCATCTTAGACGAACAAAAATCAATACCAACAATGCGTCACATTACTGAAGTGAGATTCGAAGTTCTTCAAGCAGCAGCTGAAAGTATTATGGCAACTCTGAGCCAAGAAATCAAGTCTCGGTGAGAGGATAGAGAGGATATCCCACCACACAATTCTTTCAATCGACCGACCAATCATAACACAGCAAGGCTTCCATATTTAATGCAGCGTTATATTCTTCTCTCAATTCATCCTTTCCATTTGTCTACTCATGAAACGTGACACGAAAGCATCATCGTCATAGAAATATGCAAATGGCTATGGTAGGCCTACAAGGTAATACCATAATGCAATAATAAATATACAAAGGAAACCAAATCGCGACAATAACAACAACAATAACAATAACAAATTTAAACAAGTTCATAAATTGTTATTATTGACGCCATTAATTGCAGTGAACAACAACAAAGTAACAAAAGAAAAAATACAAAAAAAAATTATTAAAAACCAAAAACAGTATTTACATAAAAATGTGCGCGCGAATATTTTACTTTACTTTACTTTTAATGTCACAACAGCCCATGGAGGGCCTAGGCCGAGCTTTTTCATTAAATAGCGCGAATATCATTAAATTAAAATAAAAAAATAATACAGAAAGAAAAGAGAATGATAACTTCCACCGCACATCACCGATATTGGATAGTCGACGAATTCATGGTGAACGCTTTGCTGTGCTTGCTGTATTGCTGTTGTTCTTTATTTATATTTTTTATTAATTTTTCCTCATTACAATACTTGAATAAAACTTTTAATTGTATTGTAATTTGGTTTTTTGTTTTTTTTTTTTTTCAATCCAATCAGTTGAATTCAGTGAAAATATGCAAAAGAGCATTTCACTCGGATGATATTGAATTCTTCCATTTCTTGTCAAAAAGGTTAAAAAATTTACCAAATGTCTCGAAAAGGTATCAAAAATTTTTACATTAAGAAATAATTTTATGGAAGGATTCTCTTGTGAGGTAGAATAATACAACTACATCGTAACTATCCCGCCCGGCGAAAACTATCTCCTACAGTATAAAAGAGAGAACTATGAAAGTAAGAACATTTTTGCAATGAAACACAATTACATTTTTTTTTTTCATTTTATTTTTTTCAAGAAAACTTTATGAATTTATTAAAAATAGTATTATTTTTTTTATGCATATTTTTAATATTTTTCTTTTTTATACAAAAAACAAAACGAGTTTTATGAATTGTTTTATTTATTTTATTTTATTTAAATAATGCATATGAAAATGTACGTAATTGAGATAATGCTGAATAAATAGTATTCGAGTTATAGTGTTTCGGTGTGCATATCTCAAAATACACAATAAAAACAAAAAAAAAAAAACAAAGAAATCGATAAAATAAAATCGATGAAAAAGAATATAAGCGCAAAATGCATAGAAAAATAGTTTATGCATTTTTTTTGTTTTTTTATTAATATGATATCTAATTAGAAATAATGAAATGCTATTCCTAGAAACTTTATATCGAATGCATTTCTACAATTTGGAACAATTTTTCGTTTGTTTGTTTGTTTTATTTTCATAAAAGAAAAAAGAAAATTCTAAAATTATTTACAAAAATAGCACAACAGAAATTAGCACAAAAATTAAAAAAAAAACAAAACTAAATAGAAAATGAAAATCCTAAAAAAAAACAGTTACAGTTACATTTGTGATGATTTTTTGATAAAAACTTTAGTTTTTCTTTTAATATAATTTTTGGGAAGCTCATAAATCAATGCTATGCTTTAAGTTAATTAAGAAAGAGTTGATATTTGCTAATATGCAAAGAAACTGACAGATAGAGAGAGAGAGAGAGAGAGAGAGAGAGAGAGAGAGAGAAACAGAGAGAGAGAAACAGAGAGAGAGAAAGAGAGAGAGAGAAACAGAGAGAGAGAAACAGAGAGAGAGAGAAAGAGAGAGAGGGAGAGAGAGAGAAAGAGAGAGAGGCAGATAGAGAGAAAGAGAGAGAGGGAGAGAGAGAGAGAAAGAGAGAGAGGGAGAGAGAGAGAAAGAGAGAGAGAGAAAGAGAGAGAGAGAGAGAAGAGAAGAGAGAGAGAGAGAGAAAGAGAGAGAGAGAGAGAAAGAGAGAGAGAGAGAGAGAAAGAGAGAGAGAGAAAGAGAGAGAGAGAAAGAGAGAGAGAGAAAATGGAAAATTAAGTGCGGTTTTACATTTGTCAACTCTTAATTGAAAAAACAAGAAGGGAGTGGATTAGCTACTACCCAATTCTGCTTCTTCTGCTACCCTTCAAACTCAAAAAGTTGATTTCAACAGTTGACATACTATATGTATGTATGTAAAACGGAACTAATAATAAATTCAATCTAAAAATTAAATTGAAAGAAATTCCTTTTTAAAGCAAATTAACAATGCTACACTTTCGTACTGCTGGTTTTCAATTATTTTACAAAACTTAGAACGCTATAATTGCTTTATGGTGAGCATGTAAGAGTATTGAAATATTTCTTATATGTACATATATATTGCTTTGATAAATGAGTACAAGAATGAGAGTTATTCTGCTGCTCTTCTTGTTTTTTATAAAGGCTTATTGTTATATCTCAGAGCTGTTAAATGTGAAAGAGAGCATTGGAGTGGGAAAACGGTAATACTATGTTCATAGAAAGATTGAGCAAATACTTTTACCTTAAGAGAGCATTAATTCTTACGAGAGCACAGCACTAGTATATGTTTTCACATTTATACAGTTGCTGTTTCTCTTGGTTGGTTTTCACTCTGAGTAAATCTCGAAATTTAAATGCAAATTGCACATGCTTACAAGTATATACATACATATACATATATATTTGCTCCTATTTGAAATATATATCCACATGGATACTCTATGTAATTTTAAGAGATACACTCTATCTCTCTTCCTTATTCTCTTGTTTTTGCACAATCAAAATATCAACTCTTTTTTAAAAGAATTATACTCCTATACTTACGTATGTTTGTATGTATGTATGTATATATTTTTATATATGTATGTCAACATATGTATGTAGGTATATTTAAATTACAAAAACAAAAAGCAAATGAAGTAATTAAAATTAAAAATTAACATTAAATATTACTTAATAAAATAATAAATATAAAAAATGTATGAAAATGAAAATATAAAAATTTATGCATCTAAGTAAAACTTAAATCTTTAAGTCTACATTAAAAATTGGATAAATGGTAAAAATTCTTTAAAGAAAACTTTTAAGGCACTTTGATTTTTTGTTTTTTGTTTTTTTTTTTTAATTACAATTTATTCATTAACACATACACATACCTTTCATATTTTTGTGTTTGTAAGCATTAGTTAATAATCTTATGCAGAAGTGTGTTTGCTATTCTTAAGTTTAATAAAATTCTTATTATGTAGATGCTTGTGTAACGAATACACACATATCGTGTTCATTGTTCATCGCCCTGTTGTTTGGATTTCATTAATAATCTCTTATCCATCAGCAAGCATCATCCTCATCAAGAAAATACTGAACACACTCTAGCAAAAAATTATAAGGACATGTAGCAACAGCGAAGACAGCACACTACATATTGCTGGTCTCTCTTTCATTCATGGAAACTAGTACAAACTACTAGAACTCTGCAAATGTGTAAAAGAACCAACTCACACCGCCATTTTTCCACCAATATCCCATTCATACAACGAGAGAGAGTGAAAGAGCTAGATAGCTAGTTATGTTGTTGTTGTTGTCATCGACAATTACACATCTCTAATTTCCATTTGGAAAAACACAGTTTCATTTCACATTTGCATGAAAAAGTTTTGTGTTGAAATGAAAGTGAATATTTTTAGTTTTGTTTGTAATTGGTTCAGGCAAATAAAACATGTTTAGCACATCAACGAGCGATGAAAGAGTAACCGTGCTCTCATCACTGCTGAGAGTATTCATATGTATGTATCTAAGAAAGAGAGAGAGAGAGAGAGAGAGAGAGAGAGCGTGGTGGGATGGAAAGAGAATAAAGCCTGCCAGTATATTTCTATTATATCCTTAGCTTAACACACACAAAACAAATTGTTTGTCCTCCTCCTTTGAAAAAGTGTTGGTTTTTTTACTTCATTTTTTTCGACTTCTTGTTGTTCTTTTTTCTTTTTCAGATTCGTCTTTAAAATGTTTGACTAGTTGTTGGCTGAATTGATCGGTTTGTTTGTTTGCTGGTTTTTATTTTAATTCAAAAAAAGATTCTCCAGTTCTTTCTTGTAGTTTTGTTTATAAATATTCTTCTCACTAGAATTTTACAAGGATTTTCTAAAGGTCGAATGTTGCTGTTATTAGTTATTGTTGTTCTTCGTTTTAACGTTTTGTTGTATTTGCTATGGTTATTTTTTTTATGACAATATCAACACACACCCTCATTCCGACTTCCGAAAAATGCAGTCACATACTTTATAAATCCTTAAGGCTCCTTGTTATCATAAACATCCAGATCTTGTACTACATCTCATTATTGGAGCTACTTCTTGTTTATGCATTGGATCGTACATATATATGCTAGCTATCCATACCGATGAACGTTGAACGGGATTACACAGCTTGCTATCTCCCTTTTCTATGTCAGACTTTTGTAGCAGTGATTTACAATCATCATTTGATAAATCTGCGCAAAAATCAGCGAAGGAGTCATCGAGTTTGGGCTGCGCTAGAAGCACAATTTTATGCACCATCGTTACATCGACATCGCATACAACGGCAGCGGTATGATTGCAATGGAAATAGCGATTCGTTAAATGATTATCCACATAAATCTATGGGGGGGAGAGAGAGAGGAGAATAAGATTAAGAGAGATTAAAGAATATTGAAAAAAATATATTAAGGAAACGAGATGACAATTAATTAAAAAAAACAAATGGGAGAGAACAGCAAAAATGAGATGAAACTACATAACTACCCGAAGAGAGTTTAAACTCAAAGCAGAAGTAAACGGGTTTCACTCTCTGACAATTATTAAGAGCAAACGAAAACAAAAATTACACTGTGCTGGGATTTTTTTTTTTTTTGGTCTACGGTTCCGTTCGCTGATTATGGGTTATAAAGGGTGTTTTTTTTAGAAATGTGGTTTGCAATCTAGCAATACTTTTTTCGGAGTTGGTCTTTTTGGCAGCTGTCACTTGATTTATGCTCAGTTTGGTTTGCCATTTCAAGAATTGAAGCCGAACGACCATCAAGCACGTCGCACGTTCGGTAAATGGGCCCAAAACGTGATGGCCACGTGATCCCGATTTTCAAAAGAACATTTTCTACAGCGATGAAGCTCACTTTGGGTTGAGACGCCATTTCATCCTCAAAAAGTCACTGTTTGGTATGCTCTATGGGCAGAGGGAATCAATGGTCCATATTTCTTCAAAGATGAAGCCGGTCATAATGTTACAGTCAATGGGGAACGCTATAGCCATGATTAATGTCTTTTTCGTGCCTGAATTGGAGGATGTTGATGTGGACGACTTTTGGTTCCAACAAGACGGCGCTACATGCCATACAGCCATACAGCCAACGAAACAATCAATTTACTGAAGGAAACTTTTGGTGAGCGCATTATCTTGCGTCGTGGGCCTGTGGCGTGGCCTCCAAAATCGTGCGATTTAACGACGCTGGACTATTTTGTGGGGTTATGTGAAGTCGCTTGTCTACGCAGATAAGCCCGAGACGATTGACGCCTTGGAAGAGAATATTCGGAGCGTTATTACTGACATACGGCCCCAATTGCTGCAAAAAGTAGTCGAAAATTGGACCTCTCGGCTGTAATTTATTCGAACCAGCCGCGGCCGCCACTTGCCCGAAATCGTTTTTTACACATAATGGCAAATCCTTGTCTCTATAATAAAGCTTAATTCTTGGCCATAATATTAAATTATATGCGTTGTATTTCTTCTTGAAAACCATACTTCCAAAAAAAAAACACCCTGTACATATTCGATTGTAAATATTATAACTAGAAAAACCGATTAAATTAATTGAAAAATCATCTGTAACAAAACATGTAATATAGTGTAAACTTGCCTCGTAACCGGCAATGCCGCAACAGTTGTGAATGCACCATTTAACATATAACGATGATGTGCCAAGATCTGTAACTTCTGTTATAGTAACTGGATAACTTTGACGTGGGCAAATCGATGGTCGCGGTGGCGGACAAATATTCTAAGAAAAGAAACCTTTAGTTTTATGACGTTCAACTTAAACAATCATCCAAAGAAGAAAAGAAAACCGAATCGAATCAAATTCGGCCGACTTCCCTCTAGGCTCGAAACATCAACCACTGCTTTTTAACCTGTTTGTGCTTACCTGTTGTGCTTTTTTCGCACGCCGTACATTCTCCATAGCATCCAAGTCCATAATAATTGAATCGATGAAGAATTTCTAAAAGAAAACAAAAAAAAAATATCATAGTCTTTTGCAAACTTCATGCTGCAACTTCACAAACTTACGAATTCACTGCATTCGTTGCCACCTCGCATGGCCTGTTCATGTGTTGCAATTGTCCGGCAGTCATTGTTGTGAGCACGCATTGCACGGCAATGGCAACAATCACAATGATCAACTTCGCCATTCCTTTTACTCTTGGACTTCTTAGGTCTGCCCTCACTTTCTGCATATTCCTCACCTTCCTCGTCGCCTTCTTCGAATCTCTGTTCCGTACACGATGGCGATCCGCCATCCGTCAATTCTTCGGGATACACACACGCCCCGTCCAAGGGTGCAGCTTTGATGGGCCCGTGCACAGGACAAATGCATAAAGCATTGCAAATGCATTCAGCGGGACAAGGATCGTCATCGGTTTTTCTATTACCATTGTCATATGATTGGCTTGGGGCTGTACCTTCTTCGGACTCCGTTTGCAGTTCGCTTTTATTTGTGCTGATGTCTTCAATGGTTGGAGCTCCTTCAACACTTACGTGCTCTTGGCCAGATGTATGTTCTCCTACAGATGTACGTTCTCCAACCGATGTTTGTTCTCCAACAGATGCAGGTTCTTCAACAGAGATGGGCTCTTCAAAAGAGGTGGGCTCTATAACAATAGCAGTATCTTCTTCCAGAATTTCGGGGCCATTTATTACGGCCGATGCATCAGTGGGTTCTTGTTTAATTGTGACCGGTGTCACATCTGCCATATTCTCTTCATTGAAGTTTTCTATTTGCATGGCACCAGCAGAGGAGACACAACGACCACCATCAGAACTCATAACGCGGAATCTTGGATCGTCTGTCATTGTTAAATTTTCCGAAACTTCAGTGCAAGGGCGCGAGCATGTCTGACTGGTTTCTTTGTGGCTGGCGGTTAATGTAATTTTGAAACCTGAACTAAATGCGCCATCCTCGGGCCGGCCATGGTCATACACGCCAATATTACGGATTTTGGTCTGGCATAATTCCGAAGAAGCTTTGTCGTCATTGATGAGGTGTACGACTTCGTTCAGCAAATTCAGAATGGCTTGATTGCGCGTATGCGTTTTCGCACAGTAATCGGAGTCAATGCAACAAGTGGTAATCTCTCGGATCTCTCTTACAGTCACCTGCTCTTGGGATGAAGCTGAGCTTAGAGAAAAGTATTCTTCGTCGTCGACGCACGTAACCGGTTCTTTTCTTGGCGGTTTTTCTGGCAGTGCATACACTCCGCATGGAGCTTCCGGAACTATCGGTGTCAGCGGTTGAAGTTGGTGTGTGCTAGCACGGTCAGATTGTAGATGTACTAGTACTGGTGATGGTCGTTGTGGTGGCATACAGTGCCCCCGAGACGAAGAGCGACTACTTTGAGGTCTGTGCTGATAATCCATGGCGCTGCTTATGTCGACCGCTATAACCACAAACTCAGCGCGTGAAGCTTCGGCTTGCGATGGACTGGTGTAAGGGCTTTGTTTGAATTGTTGATCTGGGATTGATGTCTCTTCTGAAAACTGTTCTAATCCAGTTCTACCGCATGGACAACGTTGGTTGCCACTGGATGTGTCTGAATACGATGGCTCTGAAAAGCGGTCTCCCCTCCTGCAGCTGCTGTATTTCTCTCTCTTTGGTATGGATGGTGGAGTTTGTCTATCACAGCCGCCATGGTCTCTACATGAACATTTCTTAGATGGTCCCGTGCTGGTGCTGGCGCCGCCGTCCATCACACATCGATAGATGGTTGGGTAGTTTATAGCTGTGGGTTGTTGATGTACGTCTTCTGCTGGTAATATCGCTGGTGGGCAAGGTCCGGGTATGTAATCACTGGCTGTGGTATGTGGTGCTATAAAGCAGACGCATGCGGTGCTTAGATTTGAGTAATCTCGGTTAGAATTAATTTGGGAGGAGTTGACAGCGGTGCCTAATATTCATATAAAAAAAGAAGAAAATAAAAAACGGATTAGAAAATAATTTAGACATAATTTGAAAATAAAATTTGTGTTGTTTTGTGTTTGACAGGAATGTGGAAAAAAGCCAAGTAGACGAGCAAAATCATGATGCGGGACGTCAACGAGAGTATGAGAAAAGGAAGTAGTCTTTCTTCTGACTGAGGCGCATGAAGCAGGTGCTTTCACAGCTTTCCGAACGAAATGAGAAGACTTCTGGATTCAGTTTTTTATTTTGGGTCCTTTATTGAATCATTTTAAGTTACAGTCATTTTTGTTTGAGTTATTTCAGAATGTTTCTGAATTCTTTTTTTGTTGGACGAAGTTGCTGATCTAAGCGCTCTAGCAAGAATCAAGCGCTTTCGTTCTGAGAGTCAAAATGCACGAAAACGCTCATAAACTATCCATATTTACTTCAGGTGCATTTTCGTCTAGGTGGATTTTCTTGGACGCATCTGTTTCGGGCACAATTTCAACAACATCTGTCAACAGTACCTCGGCTCCCTTAAACTGATCCGAAATCTTCTCATCGGCACTCCACATTTCATGGCCGTACATGTCTAGGTACTTTGCCTCGGCTTTTTCGCGACAAGGGCACACATCAAAGTACGACGTAACGCTACATTGGGGATAGGTCATGTTGAAATCTGTGAATATGGTTCCCTTCTCACGACACTTGCACACCTTGATCTTTGTGTGCTTGAGTCTGTCTTCGTGGCTGAGGGTGGCGCGTGGCTTCCACGGGCACAAACAACAGCCACAGTGGCCCGGGCAAAAGACTTTACCCTCCTCGTCGATGAGCGGGCTGGGATCGAAGCGACATGGTGCACAAATCAGGGTACGTAGATCTTTGTGTTGTGGGAGGGCCAAGCGATATGTTTTCGGCTTTGGTGGCGCCGGCACCACGTCTTCTTTCCTGCGACACAGACACATTTTAATCTTCGGTTTTTCCGGCTCCGGTTCGGGTGCAGGCGGTGGTGTAGGTGCTTGTTTTTTACATGCGCAAGTCTTAGACACGGGCTGAGAAATCGGTACGCCCGATTTGCAGACGCAAGTCGACTTAGGTTTAGTAGAAACGTTAGGCAGTGACAGCGCTGACACTGTCATCTTTGGCTCTGCCACTACCGGCTTTGCCACTTGGCCTGCAGTGCTGCAGGCACATGTTGCCTTAAGCGGTAGTGGGATTTCTAGGTCTGGCTTTGACGGTTGCCCAGCATCCCCACTGGGGGACGTGATAGTGGTTGCTGTTGATCGCAATTGCTCCTCATCCTCGTCAATACATGGATTCGTTTGTGCTAACGGTACTTTTTGGGGTAACTGGGGCGGCTGAGGTGACTGCGGTGCCCGTGGGTGCGGAGAGCGGCTGCCACAACCGCAAGTAGTTTGCTTAGATGGCTTTGGAGGTAGTTGTGGTAGTCGTGGTTGTGGTGGTGATGACGTGACATGGCACGACTGGCAAAGCGTGGGTGTGGATTGTGTTGCTGTTGTTGTCGGTTGTATAAGTTCACCTGCGTAAGCATCTCCTTCGGATGGCGGTGCCTCCAACAGGTCGCCCGGTCTTCCGGTTATAATAGCTGTGCGTATCGGTTCCATTTGACAGGCACTGGGATATGATGATGTCACGTGTACACGTGACGCTTTGTGCCCAGGAGAGGCTTGCAAATGCAATCTCAGCGGTATGGAGAATGTTACGGGATCAATGCTCACCATATAAGGACTAAAGTTAATTGAATTGGAGCTGCCGGATGCAACTTTCGCCGTTATTTCTAAATTAACCGTACGTGACTGCAGTGGCATTGTGTTGCGAGAAGATAACGCCGATAGGCTAGTTGCCTTTCCCGAGTTTTGAGATTTGTTTTGTTCAGTAAACGCGTCTCTCGCGTCGATCATGTGCGTCTGTGATGCGGTTGCCACTTGCTTCACGCCACCGCGTGCGCAAGTTGCGTTTTGCAGGTTCTGTGCTAATGTTCTTGCCTCCTGTCCTCGACCGCCTGTAACAGTTGCTGCATGCTTCAACTCGAATCCTTCTCTTGGCATATCACAATCGCTAAAGCAATCGTAGAACATATCATACTCACTAGGAGTCTCCGTGAAATTTGGCTCTACATATAAAAATTGCGTCGAATTTCTATCTACACGGCCGGGCGATTGTTGCAGAGCGTCACTTCTTCCTGGCCTCAATAGCCCATGTAGTGCTTGATCGTACGAGGCTTCTGAGGAGTGACGAGGCGTTCGCGATAGTACAGCTTGTTGCTGTTGTTGTTGTTCCTCTAGTTGTTTTTGCTCTTTGCGAGCTTTATGTGGACAAGTTGGTCGGTGGCAACATCTTCTGCCTCCGTCCATAATTTTTGTATTTAGTCTAAAGCTCAAATTAAATTATACAAGAAATTTTGACGGACTAAATAAATTTATTTTAAAGTTACAGCGAACGGAAATGAAACAAAATATAAAATTTTATATTGATTAACAAATTAGCCAATCATTTGATGGAATTTCCAGAGGGGTAACGGTGAGCGCATAAAAAAAATATCGGTTAGCTACAGTTTTGCCAATCATGAGCTGATGGATGTAGGGGGCTTACCCTTTGAGAATCAGAGGCAAAATAGTTGTAGGACCGCAGGCGAAACAGTGGAGAAAAGGCTTTAAAAAAATATTTGCGGGTTGCGAATGGACTCAAGTAACTGACTGACTACCGACTGACGCAAGATTGCTGCACAAAGATCAACTAAAACCCATCAGCAACACGACTGGATCAAGATAAATTGGCAATCGAACGAGATAAGAAACCAGAAGGTGGCTAATTAACTTAATCATAAGCAAACTTAAGACAATCTTAAATGACAGTATCCTACTGTGCAAGGTCCTTGGCCATCCTCCAACTCTAATTCTGTCTAATTCGATGAAATTTCAATCAAATTTTTTCTGGTGCAATCGTAAAAGAGGAGTGTCCTCTCCTGCAACAACAGGACCATCTAGCTGGTCAGATTACCTGAACAGAACTGAATGTAACTTGGTGTTATCTTTCCAAACCAATGGATGCCCAATGATAATTTATAGGCAAATCATTCTGAACTAGTTTTCGTGTGCTATTTTAACGGAAATGGTCTTTCGAACTACAACTAATATAAACATGTACTGTTATTTGGTGGTAAATGCTTGAGACGGATACCTTAAATCTGGTGGCCGAGGCCTAGTCCCCAATATAGGGCTATAGCCTACCAGTCAAACGAAATAAAACTAACTAATCTCCGAAAACCACCCAATTAAATTTGTAGAAAATTAGTAGAATAAATCCCAGAGGGCAGTTAAAAGCGAGGAGCGACTAGGTGCACTGAAAAAGAAAGCTTGCAAATAAAGTCAAAGCTACGATGAAGAATTTTACCACGCATTTATGTCTTTTTAGAGCACGATCTGGCAACTGACTGACTCCTCTGTTCTGTTCTATCTTATTTCATTTCTGTTCCCTTTCATCAGCGACCGAGACCAAGATTGTTTTCTAGTTGTAAGAACCCAATTAAATATCTCAGTCTCGGTCTAAATATATTTCCATTTTTAAATGACTGAAACTAAATCTTGCTACAGAAGAGACCACACCTTGGCTTTAATCATTTGAATTTGACATTTATTGACATTTATGCTTTATACAAAATTTTAAATCATTTCAAATCTCCCTTGATAACACATACAAACACATCATGAGTACAGTAGACATACATACACGAAAAAAATAAGAGAATTAATAACAAACATATCGATAAATTTGAGAAGGTCATCACTCATATCGACGCATTTTCATTAAGCCATCACTAATGACACTTTGAAATCATCATCGCATAATAAAATCATTAATGTCTAGAGCGACTTGACGCTTCACCGGATAATACACGGTACAATAGAATTCGGATTCCATGCGGCGGCTATGGAAACTCATAAGCTGATCGTTTATAACATCTTCAATTTGTTGCATTATCTAAGCAGCGAGAAAGCGAAAGAGTTAAGCAAGTGATAACAAATGAAACTGCAAAGAATTTCTCAGAAGTCCCAAATTACTATACGCACGCACCGGCACTTTAATCGGTTTGAAAATCTCTTCGAGCACATGCAGGCACGACATAGCATTCACAAAGCTTTCATAGTTTTCCAATGATACCGTCATTGAATCTTCCGGATCCAAGGTTGAGAATGTCTGTAATATCTCGAGGCCATCACGAAAGTCTTTGTCCGCCTCCCAACGCTTAAGGAAATGTAAATTGAATAGATGCGAATCTAAATTCGTATGCGATACCGAGGACTTGAGCATGCTTAGGAATATACGCGTTTGCGAGGGTATCGCTGTGAGCAATCGCTCAGGATTCATTTCGTCATTAACCTGACAGCTACTTTCCGCCTTTGCCGTCTTCAGCGTTTCAGTTTCTTTGTCAACTTTTTCGTGTACTATTTCCGTTTCAGTGCAAGCATCCGTTTTCGAACTTGCTCGCATATCGACATCTTCCTTAACGGAATGAAAACTATCGTAGGAAATATTACGTTGCAGGATTTCCGATTGGCAAATTTCAATGTCGGAGACATCGTAGAAATTGTTCATACGACGCGCATTCATGCACGAAACAATGCGACGGACACGCGCCTGCATGGTGTTCGCATAGCGGCGGCATGTAAAATTCGTACTCTTCGGCTTGGGGTGGCGACGTTTATTTTTCGCCGATGGCTTGTGCGATTTGGCTTCCATCGCGCTCAAAGCGGTTGCCTGCGGTATGTGTTGGGCTGCCACCGCAGGCATTGATTTCGTTTTCACCAGTTTTCGCAACTCTGATGGCACTTCACAGATTTGTTTCTTGCCTAAGCTCAAGCAGCTGGGTAGGAAATTCTCAGGAACTGAGAATGACGGCAGTAGAGCCATAGCTACGGTTATTGAAACCCTCTCATCGGACGGTGGTTGTGTATTTTCTGTATTTTCTTGCGATTGTTCGTTGGGTGAAGACAATGCCGAAGGCACAGAGCTATTGTGAGAGGATGGGTCTTTAGTTGGGCTTACCTCTTCTTCGGAAACTGGTTCACCGCCTAGCAATGTATCGGCGAGCCGCTTGACATCACGGGCGACACTCTTGAAATGCTGATGTGAGGGGAGCTTAATGTCGCAATCCTATGCGGAGGGGGAGGAAAAATAATAAAAAAAAAAATAAAAAACATTCAGAAGAAAAGTAAAATGAGTCCATTGCCACATAAGAAATTACTAAAATCAAAGCAATTTTTGTTAAGATCAACCCATTTTGCGACTACCCTCGCTACTTCGACTCCCTTTCTTACCTTGAGATTCCTCAGCGCATTTCCCAATCCGGCACTCGCCGACTTTAAGTCCTTGACTTCTTCGCGCTTAAACCTTTTCGACGGACTGCCATTCAGCTCCTGCGCCAGACTACTACCCTCTGAACGTTCCAAACGCTTCTCCAGCTTCTGGCACATTTCCTCTTTGGTTCGCACCTCATCGCTGAGGCATCGTATCTTATCAACGTAATCCTTCTCATCCTTTTGTAGCGACTTAATTTGGCATTCCAATGTGCACACCTCTTCCTTCAGCTCACTATTTGTGACCTCGACGTGCAAGAACTCTTTCTTCAGATCGAATAACTGGGTGCGCAAACATTCCGTTTCAGCGGCACTACGTGTTTCCGTCTCATGTGCCAGCTTGCGCATAAAGTTCAACTCATCGCTGAGCGATTTGCAGCGTTTCTTCTCTTGTTCGATGCAATCCTGGACGGGTTTCATTTGCTCCTTCATCCGTTCACACTGTTCCTTGTAGCACTCTGCCTCCTGGATCACACACTGATGTTCCTGCAAGAGGTCGCGATGCTCCTTGGTGATGCGTAGCAAACAGGTTTTCAGCTCCTTTTCGCACTCCTCGAGCTGTTGGATTTTCTCGTTCGCTGCACGTGCATCGTCACGCAAACAATCCTGCAAGCGTGCAATCTTCTGCTTCAGGCAACATTCCTTTGCGCGATACGACTCCTCACGATCCTTGTACTCACGCTCAATGTCAACCCAATGTGAGTCAGCGGACTCGAGCGCTTCGTAATGACGCGTATTCAGATCCTTGATTTGATTGCGCAGCACGCTGACTTCTTGCTTCAAATATTGACACGTGCATGCGTTGTTCGCATTTTGGTACAGTGACGATTCGTCGCATTCAAACTGCCCCAGCGCTGGTGACCGCTCAGCGAAGGGATTGCCCGAGAACAGCGGCATCATGTTGTTTATTCGCTCAGCGGCGGGGCAAATGTAATTTCCCATTTTGCCGACGGTATTGTCGTCGCTATGGTTCGACTGCTGTTGTGGAGGCGCTAACGCCAACAATTCTACAGGTCGCGGCTGTAGTTTCTCTGCTGCCAATATCGTATTATAGATCAATAGCAGCGGCAGGACGTTATGTAGAAATTCTAGATTCTCTTTGGCTATCTGCTTATCCTCCTCGAGGTGACGTATCTGTGTCTCGCTCGCCGACAGATCGTCACGCAATATCAGGCACTCCGAACGACAGTCGTTGTACTTGGCACTCAGTGCCTCTCTGGACATTTCCAGCTCAACGTTCCGCTGGCTGAGTATCTCCAGTTCGACTTCGAGTCGCTGCAAACGGAGACGCGTATCGTTTTCCGCCTCTTCAAATTCACACTTTTCCTCCTCGAGCGTTGAGTTTTCACTCTCCAGGAACTCGACACGATCACGCAGCTCCTTCAACTCCTTCTCGAGTTGTATCTCACGCTGTAAGCGATCGGCTAGGTGTTTCGCTTGCAGGTCACCTGAACTCTCGTAGATGAGCACCTTGCGCTCGAGCAGTTCGAGTCGCTCTTTGTAGTATTGCAGGCGCTTTTCTTGGCTGCTCGAATTCGATGCAGGCGAGAAACGCGGCGAAAGTGATGCAGAAGATGTTGAATATGCAGCAGGTGTTTTCGAACGCTGCAACTTCTGGAATTCGCTGCAGCAATAATCCTTGGCGTCATCGAAGTCGGTTTGCGTGCAAGCGTTATTCTCGCTGATATCGCTGAGAAAATCCGATTCCACAAAGACGCCGCTCTCGCTTAAACTATTGCTCTGCCAGGTGTGGCGTGTCTTGCGCGGTGAGTCTGTTGGAGTGTTTGTAGGTACGTGTTGCTGCTGCTGATGGTGGTTGTGGTGGTGCGGTGAATTTGAACTATTGCTGCTGTTGCTGCTGTGTTGCGGCGAACTATTGTAAGGTTGTACAGTGGCAACAATGCGTGCTGCTGACGAAGACGAGTTTGTATTTTGCGCGGTGGATTTTGAAGAACTCTTCGAAATGTTATTTGTATTATGAACGTTGTCGTAGGCGGAGCGTGCTGCACTCGACGGCGACGATGCTGCCGATGATGCTGAACTATAGTCGGATATACGCGATTTAACCTTTAATTTTTTATGTTTTTTATTATTAAATAATAAAAAAAAACAAGATAAATTAATAAAAATATATAAAAATTTCGATTAATTTTGAAACATTAATTTTTGTTTTTGCTTATCAAAAAATGACAAAAATTAAGAAGAAATTTGTTTGAATGACGATTTTTTGCTCGTGAAGTTCGTCAACGACTTACAAAATCTAAACTGCTTGCATCATCGCTGGAGCAGGATGTGGTATTCAGGGAATTGGGTCCGCTGCTACGCTGTGAGAGTAGGTCGAGCTGTTGCACGAGTGTCAGCACTTGTTGCAGGCACTGTTTATCCTCATCCTCGAGCATTGATTTCTTTAGCATATTGGTAATGCGTCGACGCAGCTCCTCATTGGAAGCGTCTGTTAGCTAAAAGAAACACAAAACAAAAGGAATTTAAAATTTATCTAAAGGTAAAAGCTGTGGTTATTTGAGGCAGCTAGGGTCTAGAGAAGGAACTGAGAGACTATAATAGAAGAATGAACTGAATTGCGACTCTCTCTCTCTCCCCCCAAAAAACAAGTCTAGCTATGATAGGAAGTTGATAGGAAGCTGACTACAAAGATCTTAAAATAACAAACACAAGAATTACAGAATCTTATCGAGAGACAAGGAAACAGAATTTAAAAAATATCGAAACTTAAGATCTGGACAGCAATCTATTGATCTTAAGATTCTACAATTTCTTTTCCCTTTAGCTGGAATGTACAAGTCCACAGATCTTCAATCTCGAATTGAAAATACTTAGTAGATACTTACATTTAACTCATCATCAATATGATTTTGACTGTGCGGTGATGTTATTCCCGAATCCATATTCATATTAATGCTATTACCAAAGAGCATTTGCATGGGATCATCTTTATTCGATTTGCCATTTCCACTGCCGAGGCCACATGCCCAAACATCTTTCGTTGTGGGCACACTGGCTGTTAGTGATGTTGTAGTCGATGATGAATTGGTGGACGATGGGGTGGCGTGACTTTGGAGGGACCACTGTAAAGAAAAGTAAGACGTGGAATTACGTAAGTACATTAAATAGAATAATAAACGAGTATCAATAAATAGAACGCGTCTACAAGTTTATTCTAATAAATAATATCGTCTTTTATCGAATAAAGCGTACAGGTTCTCATCAACAAAAGCTTGAGTGCCGGGAGGGTGTCCCAAAAATAGTGCACGATTTAATTTACTTACAAATAAAATGCATATTTTTTTTAGCGATTGGTGATATTTTTTTATTGCATTTTGTTGAGTAGACATATTCCGAATAAGTATGGAATAAAATATCAAGCAAATGGCCCCCGCAGCTCTGATCACAGACACCCTTGCTGTTCGAGTAAAAAGCTGTGGGTCTAAGTAACTCACCGATGGCGCGTTGGATCTCAACCTTGAGCTCATGAATTGTTTGAGGTTTATTCGCATAGACCTGGGAATTCACAAAACCCCAAAGAAAGATATTGTGCGGCGTTAAATCGAACGATTTTGGTGGCCAGTTGACATCGGAATTTCGGGAGATGATTTGGTGTGGAAATCATTGCTCCAGTAAAGCGATTTTTTCATGCGCAGTGTAGCAGGTCGCGCAGTCCCGCTAAAACCACATGTCGTTCAGATCCATACCGGCCAGTTGAGGTCACAAGAACTACGTTATCATGTTCCTGTAACGAATACCATTCACAGTCCATAGTCCACTTCATTTTCGGCCTCATTCACACAATGATAATGTGCACTGTTTAACACCGAAACAAAAAAAATGGCACAAACTTTAAATCGTGCGCTCTAATTAGGACACCCTATATTTTAACACTTAACCTCGTAACAAATGCAACTCACCGAACTCAAATCAAAGAAAGAGAGAAATATTCATGATGAAGATATGTAAGTAGTACCTCAAGTCCTCTAGGTAGAGTTACTAACTTGTGAAAAACTTTCAATATAATTTCATGTACATATTTAATGAAAATATCATACATATTTATTTCAAATTAAGTAAGTGCATGCACCTAGTGATTGCATTGCCTTTTAATAAGCAAACCAAAAATCTCCTCAACTGACTCAACTGAGTTTGATGAAGGCTTTAAGATGAGCAGCACCAGCACCAGCACCAGCACAACACGCGATTTAGCGGTTTCTAGATAAATACTGTTAAAAGCATAAATTTAACATATTTTCTTAACACATTATACAAAAAATTACAAATAAAAATATATAATTAATCAAAAAAAATGATGTATGCACTCAAGTAAATGTAAAAAAAGAATGAAAAAATAAAAGTTAAAGATGCAATTATTTATTCAGCGAATTCAAAACAACAACAATCAGCATTTACTTTTGCCACAAAGTGCCTCTTTCATTTGCGAGAACATTGGCGCAACTAGAACACAATTGTGGCCAAGTATATATAGCCAACATTTAAGTTGGCAGATGTAGAGGTAAAGTTAAACTGATAAATTCATAGTCTCTGAAGTCTCTCTCTACATAACATTAAAATGCAATGCATAACATATTTATGAGCCGAGCAATTGATTTAATAATTGAATCAAAAATTAGGTACAAGAAAATCCACATACTTGGCTTAGCTTTCAATTAGTAATTACGTTAATAACGCTTGCCACCAACAATAGCAAATACATAGTAACAGCGTCAGTCAACAACAAAATCATAGTACTCAAGCTGATACACGAGGACATCGGATACAGTCATTATCTTTACTGATAGTCCAAATTGCATAAATGTGAAATCGACATTTCGACATTTGTTTGCTTGTACACACACTACAGCTAGAGCTGTAAGAAGCTGAGCAGATTTTTGATCTTACATATTAACTAACTCAAGCCATTTCATGAAACTGGGAAAACTAACAAATTTCGGTCTCCTATAACGTAGCCAAATCTTAAGACTGGAGAAAATAGTGAAAAGTTATTGGAAACAAGATTTCTGAAATGATTTTGGTAATTTCCTAAATTACACAGGTCTTCTTCTGCTTCTTTCAATGGCACAACAGCCCATGGAGGACCTATGCCAAGCTTTTCGAATCCACTTATTACAAAAAATAAAAATGATACCCCTTTAGTCAGACAATATCATTCTTATGTATTTTGATGCGCTGAATCTGATTTCGATCGCCGTGACGTAGTTGGTAGCGTATTGGCTTGCTACGCAGAGTGTCTGGGGTTCGAATCTTGGCACAGGCAAAATCAAAAAGTAGAAATAAATATTTTTCTACATGGCACCACCCCTTGGCAGGCAATGGCAAACTTACAAGAGGAAAAATTGCCTATGAAAAGGTTTTCACTTGGTCGTTCGGATTCCGCATTAAACTGCAGGTCCCTTCCATTCATGTACAAATAAAACACGCACTACATGAGTTGGTGCGAAAAGCTCAGCCTAGACCCTCCATGGGCTGTAGTGCCATTAAAAGAAGAAGAATCTGATTTAAGGCTCCAATTGCCCGGATCACATGGATCACGTCAGAATTTTGATATAAAAACGCGTTCCTTGGGAACGGAATTCTTTAAAATTCATTAAAAATAGTACTCGTATTGGAACGGCTGGTTTTACCTAATAAGGCTCAAGGAATTCAGTGATGTTAACTGTAACGCCAGATTGGTTCGAGTTTTCGAACGGTATTTTGAATATACATATGTACTTATGTACATATTTCTTAAAGAAAATACCGAGCAATGCTGGTTAATAATCACAATCTAAGATTTTTGGTGTAAGCCCAACAACTTTTTCATGAAATAAATGATAATAGTTTGCAAAATTATTTTGCAGATAAATTTCAAAGTTTTTGGTAGCTTTCACTATATAAAGGGTGTTTTTTCTAGAAATGTGGTTTTCAATCTGGCAATGCTTTTTTCGGAGTTGGTCTTTTTGACAGCTGTCACTTGATTTATGCTCAGTTTGGTTTGCCATTTTATAATGAATGGACTTACGCCTGAACAATGTTTGCAAATTTCAGAAATTTATTATCAAAATTCGTGCTCTGTGGAAAATGTGTGTTATCGCAAAATTGTCTTCAGCGACGATGTTCATTTTTAGCTCAATGGATTCGTGAATAAGCAGATTTGGAGTGAAGACCATTCAGCAGCTACCAATGCATCCCGAAAAATGCACTGTTTGGTGCGGTTTATGAGAAGGCGGCATCATTGCGCCGTACTTCTTCAAAGATGATTTCATTTTTCAAAGATGAAATGGAGAAAGGTACCGTTCGATGATAACAGACTTTTTTTTTTGCCGAAAATACAAGAATTGGACTCGGCCGACATGTGGGTCCAACAGGACCGTGGCACATGCCACACTGCACGCGAAACCATGCATCAATTGAGAGGCGAATTTGGTGAGCAGTTAATCTCACGTTTTGGTCTAGTCAAAGATCGTGTGATTTGACCCCGTTAGACTATCTTTTGTGGGGCTATGTTAAGCCTCTTGTCTATAGGTACAAGCCAAACACGATAGCTGTTTTGGAAGCCAAAGTGTGAAAAAAAAGTGTGACAAAATTGGACCTTCAGAATGGACCCACTTGAAGCGTAGCCGCGGGCAACATTTAACTGAAATTATCTTTAAAAAGTAAATGGCGGGAATGGATTTATCGATCCAAATAAAAATTTCATTCACTTTTGTAAAATTTCTGTGTTTTTTTTCATTTTCAAAAACTAAACTCTTATTAAAATCACCCTTTATTTTCTTCTTCTTTTTTTTTTTGTATTCTTGTGGATTTTGTTTGCACAATTTAAGGTTAAATGTCAAGTGTTAATATTTATTATTATGGGAATTGCTTTTAGAATTAAAAAAAAATAAAACAAGAAACTGTAAACAAATGGCAGAATGGCAAATGCGGTGCAAGTTTATCCATTAGCAATTTTTTTGGGTACCCAGTTCATACTCGTTTATTAAATACTTACAAGAATGTAAGTCGTACTTTCTTTTGGGTCATGATTTAACAGAAAGCAAAAATTAAAGCAATAGCTAAAAATGCTTTTCACTAAATCTATTTATGCAATTAAGTAATTTGATTTTTTTTTTATCTCTATATTTTGTATTTCTTTGATTTGCGTAGCGTGAGTGTTAATGCTTCGTTTGGTTTGTGTGCAAATGTTCGATTAAATTGTGTTTGTTGCTAGTTTTACTATTTTATTTAATTTATAATTGAATTCATTTAGTTTTTTATTATTATTATTTATCTTCATTGGTAATGTTTTTTATAAAATTATAATTTATTGAACTTATTTTATTTACACACTTCTTACTCCACGCTCCTCTCGCCACAGCACCAAAGGTAGCGGGCGCTTTTTACTACATTTTATGCTTGAGTGAGTTTTAAGGTCTGAATAATTTCTTAATCGAAAATTTGCAAAAAATAGTAAAGAGCTATAAAAAGTAAAGAGCTAGTATGGAAATTTTAAGAAAAGCAAAATCGTATCTATGTTAATTCAAATAGAGTGCAAAGCTGAAAAAAACGAGTTGAATTGTTAAAATAGTTGAAAAAAAAAATATTTTTCCAACTAGTGAATTCATGTGCCAATGATTAAAAACAAAACTAAATTAAGTTATATGCTTTCGTTTAGTCTGTTTTTTGAGAAGAGATTTGAGATGAGCAGGAGTTATCAAGTCGATCCCGGTGAAGGTGGTGGGAAGGAAAGACCTGTCATTGCACTTGAATTGAAAGACTTTGTAAAATATCAAATAAATTCTTTTACAAAACCAGCATTCGCGAATGTAGTCAGTTCATGAATAAAAGGTAAGTAGGGCGTTGTTGGTCCATCGGGGGCGATGGGTGGCTTTGAGTGGCTTTGAGTGACTTTGAACGTGTAAGGTAATGAAATGAAAATGCTGTAAATCAGTATGACCAATACAAAACAATAAACTATTTGTTTTGGTTAAAAAAGTGGACATGCTACCTTTTAGTAATTAACCAAAATCGTATCGTATTATCCATAATTTTGCCTTTTTTTTTTTTTTTTTTTTTTTTTTTTTTTGATGTTATGCCTAACTGTAAGAATTGTCTTTCTCTTGCCAGCTTTTATAGACAAGATATATAAAATTTCCGATTTGTGCAAAAAAAGTACCACTTTTTAAGAAAATCTGTCGATTTTGAATTTCATCAACAATTTCATAGATTTAAAAAATATAAAGTTTTTATTCATACGGTTTTTTACAATAAAACGTGAAAACATACCTAAAAATTGTACTGACACAACAGCGCATGGAAGGCCTAGGCCAAGCGTCACGCATCCTTTCATGTTCTGCGGTTTATACATGCAAATGAATGGAAGGGACCTACAGTTTTATGCCGAATGCGAACCGCGAAAATTAAAGCTTTTCATAGGCAATTTTTACCCTTATAGGTTTGCCATTGATTGTCAAGAGGTGGTGCCGGGTCTTGGCAAGCAATGGCAAATCTACAAGCAATGGCAAATCTACTTTACTTTACTTTTAATGGCACAACAGCCCATGGAGGGCCTAGGCCGAACTTTTCGCATCCACTCATGTTGTGCGTGTTATATTTGACCGTGCGTGTTATATTTGACCGTGCCGTGTAGAAAAATTATTTTTTCTACTGTTTGATTTTGCATGTGCCGAGATTCGAACCCCGGATACTCTGCGTAGCAGTCCAACACACTACCACTACACCACAGCGACCACTAAGATTAAAAATTGCCTAAGCAAAATTTGTATTCGGCACCACCTCTTCGCAGGCAATGGCAAACCTACAAGAGTAAAAATTGCTATGAAAAGCTTTTCACTTCGCCGTTCGGATTCGGCATTAAACTGTAGGTCCCTTCCATTCATTTACAAATATAACACGCAAAACATGAGTGGATGCGCAAAACATGAGTGGATGGATTCGGCCTAGGCCCTCCATGGGCTGTTGTGCCATTAAAAGTAGGTAAGTAAAGTAAATTTGGATTCGCCCTGAAACTGTAGTTACCTTTAATTCATGTAAAAATATAACACGCAAAACATGAGTAGTACTTATATGCGAAAAGCTCGGTCTAGACCTTGCATGGGTTGTTTGTTGTAAGCTCGGTCTAGACCTTGCATGAATTGTTTGTTGTGCCATTAAAAAAAATTTAGAAGATTTGAATCAGGGCAGTCGGCGTAGAAGCCCATGACAACGACGTACACAAGAGTAATACAGTGGATTCAGATGTAAGTAGTATTTAAAATATTGTAACATAAATACATATGAACAGGGGCGCCAGCTTTCATGTCGTTATGTAAACATTGAATAATTTTAACATTTATCAACCGATTGACTTGAGTAAACATATTTTAAAAAGTCAATATACGTCAGTATAATTTTAACCATGAATCGTTTCACACCGAAACAATGCACAGAAATTGTAACGAAATTGTACACTGAAAATAGTCTTTCAGTTGTGTTAATGTGCATATAGGCGAAAATATCGCGAAATTTTACAGAATTCGGACAGCTTTTCCGGTATGCCTGCCATCAGAGCCTTTATTGTCATTTCTGAGACTCTCTTGGCGGCAGCAGTCCACTTATTTCTAAAATCTTTCATGGATTTAGCTTCTTCGATTGTTGCCTTTAATGTTCGTTTCACTAGAGCCCAATATCTCTCGATAGTCCGAAGTTCTGGGCAATTCGGTGAGTTGGCGATTTTTGGTACCAATTTGATGTTTTGGTCTTCGAACCATTTAAGGGTTACTTTACTGTAGTGGCAGGAGGCTAGCTCAGGCCAAAAGAAAGTAGATACATTGTGCTTTCTAATGAAGGGCAGCAATCTCTGCTGGAGGCACTCCTTTACATAAATTTCGACGTTAACAGTGCCACTTGTTACGAAACTTGTATTCCTTAGCCCACAACTACAAATCGCTTGCCATACCAGAAACTTCTTCTTCGGGAACTTTGACTTTTGTTTTGTCCTAAACCTTTCATAAACTCCTCTTCGTTCCTTTGAGGTGTAAAACTCAAGCAATTGAGAAAATTTAGACAACACGTACGTTTCATCGTCCTGGCGCTATTAACAAGCAAAATTGCTGCATTTGGCCGGCGCTAAAATCATCGTTTTGCGCTAAAATCATCATTGGTCCATTTTTTTCAGAGAATCTGAAACAGTCGATGTGAATCGATATTGGTAGACGGTTACTGGTTTCAGCAAATCAAACAATGCAGTTTCTGCAACGAAAATTCCCTGTACGTGCGGTGTCAAAACATGAAGACATTGACTGGCCACCCAGATTTAACCCCTCCGGACTTTGTTTGTGGGGTTATCTGAAAGGCAAAGTGCAGGCCAGTAAGCCTTAGACCATTGACGAGCTCAAGGAAAAATTTTGTGCCGAAATCATCGCTATACCGAGCGAGATGCTCGAAAAAGTGATGGAAAAAACCACAGCAAAAATTTTGCTTTGGTCTATAACTATAAAAATACCTCATATACCTCATATCATATATATATATATATATGGAAATGTTTTTTTTTTTTAAAAAGTTATTCAATATTCACATACCTTGTACATATTGTTAAGTAATAGTTTTAGTATAGGCTTTTTGAAGTACACAATCAAAAAACCAGAAGACAATTTATAATTTGTTTTATTTATACTTTTTCAATTTTTTTAGGTAAGTTTTTCACTTACCTAAAAAAAGTTAAGTTAAATTTTTTTTTTTAATTTGTATGATTGTTTGCATTAGAGATGTGCAATAACTTTAATAAGTCGCTAGATTTTACGTAACTGAGTTCAGCTTGGCAGAAAGTCAGGATTTCTTTAAGCGTTATCAGATTATAAATTTACTACTTTTCGTTTCAAATTGCCTTTTTCACCGTTTCAAAAAAAAAAAAAAAATAAATAAAAAATTACGCCTTTTTGCTAAACTTAACCTAATCTGGCAACATTGTTGATACAAAGAACAACGCGGCCAAGAAGGTAGTCACTTGATGTGCTTCTGCTCTTTCTCTCTTTACTCTCTTTAATCTCTCATTTTATCCAAAAATTTAAATTTATAAGCAACCACAACATCAACGGTTTACACATCAAATCTCCTCCTTGCATGCAACCGTTTCCCCTCTCAACATCCCCCCTCCCATTTTTAATTTAAGACAAATTTCTCACTTATTTGCGCAGCGAATTCTACACAAGCAAAAGTATATTGTATGTACAAACAATTTGCCAACATTCCAAAATTAGAACTGCAAATATTTGATTGAGTCAGAAGAAGATTTCTTTACCACTCAACAATGTAGAATTCATTATTTATTACCTACATTTTTTATGGCAACGAAAAGTAAATTAAATTTTGGTTATAAAAAAACCGTTAAATAAAAAGTATCAAACACTATGTGCCTTATGCATACACAATGGTTAATTATTCAATTCAAACTTAAAATCTTGAATTCTACATACAAACGAGTATATACTTATGACAAAAGCAGATACGAGCACATACCAGAATTTACTCATGTCTTTTGTACTTATGTATGTACTTTCTACTTCAAAGGAAGAGTGCTAATTTCTATTAATTTAGTGTTTTATTTTGCATTTAAATTCTGAAACACTCCTTCTCAATTCGCAAACGCTTTTCATTACATTACTTTTTTCTCAAGTAATTATTTTCATATCGTACGATCAATACATTGAAATCTGTACTTAAATACACTCTAAGAAATGAGTTGAGAAGAAATGTCTAACCCTCTAGTTCCCAAATTTTTGATTGACCCAAATACTTAGATAAATATCGATGTAAAAAGCTCAGACCTGTTCTCGAAAACTTAAAAAACATTAATTAGCATGGACTTATGAAGTTGGGATCCCTCAAAGCAATTGTGGTTGTTTGAGCATGTTAGCAATTTTTTTTTTTTAACGATTAAACATTTTATATAAATGTTCGTATTCTTAGACTCTTTTATATACCGTTAGTATCACGGGAAGTATTTTATTTATTTGTTTTTATTTTTAAATAAAATTCTCTTACTTTTAATGGTACAACAGCCCATGGAGAACCTAGGCCGAACCCTTCGCATCCACTCATGTTTTGCGTGTTATATTTGTACATGAATGTACAAATAAACCTACAGTTTAATGCCGAATCCGAACTGCAAAGTGAAAAGCTTTTCATAGCAATTTTTACTCTTGTAGGTTTGCCATTGCCTGCCAAGAGGTGGTGCCGGTGCCGTATAGAAAAATTAATTTTTCACTTGTGATTGATTGAATTTGCCTGTGCCGAGATTCGAACCCCGGACACTCTGCGTAGCAGTCCAATGCACTACCACTACACCACAGCGACCACAAACAAAATTCTCAAACTCATTTTAAATCATAAATCATTTCAGATTTTCAACGTTTTTTGACTTTGATTACTTCCATCCACGGCTTTAATCCACATCGCAGCTCATAGCCGAAGCATTATTATAAAATTTTTGGAGAGGTTCACTATACTATTATATGTATATGATAAAGTATACCTCCAGACTTCTGTTCTGATGGTTATTACACCCGTTTGGTTGACGGCTGTGTAGAGGCCTGGTTGGGAGCTAGAGGGCTAAAGACAATAACCTACTACATTTAATATTTCAATACTGAATATTTTGAGCAATAATTTCTAATCCCCTGTATTAAATGTAACCTACCATAGCATAAA
Source organism: Palloptera scutellata (assembly GCA_958295655.1). Lineage (NCBI taxonomy): Eukaryota > Metazoa > Arthropoda > Insecta > Diptera > Pallopteridae > Palloptera > Palloptera scutellata. The sequence goes on along the minus strand of OY282450.1, from coordinate 78,481,557 downwards.
AAGTCATGTTCTACTTGATATTTTCGTTAATTTTGAATATCAGAACGATTTTTCCAACAGTAAGTTTGAATATTTAACAAAAATATATTTCAAAAGATTTCAAAAAAGTAATCAATCTTTATTGTTTCTATATATATTGGCATAAATACTGTATCAATACATTAATGCAGTAGACTTCATCGTGCTAAAAAAGGTCAGACAAACAGGCATAATGTTTTTCACGTAAGTATACATACTTTTGTTGGTACACTGGAGATGTTTCCGAAAATTAAACTAAATTAATAAATTTAATTATTTCGAGTTTAAAATTATAAATCCATCCAGATAAAATAATAATTTTAACGTTGAATTTATATCTTCGTAGTTCCCCATGTACTTATTCTTTACAAACTATACCTGATTGGTACTTCAGTGTTTCGAAGTAGGTCGCTTAATTAGTACTAAGCAGTAAACCTTAATATAAAATAAATGACCTAAAAGATTTTTCCAATTTTTCTTAGTGCTGAAATGCCATATTTGAGACATATGTGAAGGTGTATTTAAAAATTCAAAAATCTCTTTGGGTCCCGCGTGAAATCTTGTAATTACAGAAATTTTTTAGCTTGATATTATTTACACTTTTCATATACTTAAGGTAATTTCCGTAGAATCATAATTTTTCTACACATATTAACTTACTTTACTTACTTTTAATGGCACAACAACCCATGGAGGGCCTAGGCCGAGCTTTTCGCATTCACTCATGTTGTGCGTGTTAAATTTGTACATGAATGGAAGGGACCTACAGTTTAATGCCGAATCCGAACGGCGAAGTGAAAAGCTTTTCATAGCAATTTTTACTCTTGTAGGTTTGCCATTGCCTGCCAAGAGGTGGTGCCGTGTAGAAAAATTATTTTTTCTACTTTTTTTTTGATGTTGCCTGTGCCGAGATTCGAACCCCGGACACTCTGCGTAGCAGTCCAACGCACTACCACTACACCACAGCGACCACATATTAACATATTTACTTAATTGATGTATTCAATATGACAAAGCGGACGTCTATATTAAATGTGGAGAAAACTTTATTTATGGTGTATGGTATTGCATGTAGTGTGCTAAAAGTCAACATAGAAGTTCATTCACATTACATAAGTACTACACTCCTCGTTTAGTTTATATGATACTTGAGCTACTTGCATTCAAGAATTCGATGCTTAAAAATCAATTATGCAAATAATAAAATATTCTCATTATTGATATTTGAAGTGTCATCTTCTTTTAAAGTTGGTACTACACATAAAGCAAAATACGAAAAAAAATTTATGTATAATATTTGTGTAAACACAAAATTTTTCATACGCTACTTCCTCGTTTTTTTCTCAGTCTATCCTCGCTCATTCTTTCAGCTCTAGAAATTACTAACAATTTTTGTTTAATATGTAAACTTTTGGTTTGAAATATCAAATTTTACCAGAAACTGATAAGCAGCGCCCTCTATCAATCGAGTATGATTCATACTCAGCGCTCTCTATCAATCGAGTGTGATTCATTCTCAGCGCCCTCTAGCAATCGGGTATGAATCATACTGAGCGCCCTCTATCAATCGAGTATGATTCATACTCAGCGCCCTCTATCAATCAAGTTTGAATCATACGCGAATCAGCGCCCTCTATTAATCTAGTTTGATTTATACTCGTGTATAAATGTGGATGCATATGTGCTGCCCATCATTTATGTGCATATACATAAATGGATCCTCATTTTATTCATACTTGATTGATAGAGGGCGCTTCTCTTCAATTCCGTTACAATTTCCCTCCTGTCACGATCATCTCTTACCCCCACGTAATTATAAAAACGATTCTAAAAAAAACAATCACCACAATAACAAAGAGAATATAAATTTATTCTAAAGTACGTAAAAAGTAGTAAAAGTTAAGCATAAATATAAAAATATAGATACATGAGAAGTTCGGCTATTATGATACACGTATTTATTTTGCATATCTCTAAAAATATGTTTTATTCTTCTAAATCGTATTCTCCCAATTGTCGTAAATTCTCTGATTTCTCGTACTAAATTTTACGACTTTATAACAATACGACAAAATAAGGCACCTCGTGAACACCCAACTTTATTATACAGGATATTTATTAAAAAATCTTTAAGCTGCTGTCAATGAAATAAACAATAGGGAATGTACATAGAGAGGAACAGGTAAACGGGTAATCAAAAAATATATATTTTTTTAAAATAATACTGTCAGTCACCAAAAATAGAATTTACGTATACCCAACTTTTATTGTGTAACTTTAAAGATATGTATCTGCTATGTGGGCCTAAATAAAGTACACCAGTATTTTAAAAATGTGTCCGAATCCGATTGAGAACATGAGAATATCGCTGAATGGTAACTGAGAAGCACAAATATGCATTCTATTTATGTATGCACATACACCTCCTCCTATACCATAGTGATCAAAGTCCCCATAAGTAGGTATCGTATTTATTTATGTAAACGTCTCGTATATGTCGGTACAAGTACTTAAGTGTGATATGAGGCGCCTTGTTTTTTTTTTTTGAGTTTATTGAACTATTTCCAATTAGGCTTAAGCTATAAAATTAAGTACCAGTTAATTTGCATATGAATAACTATGATTCAATGCTTGAAGCGTTATGAAAAATATTATGGTACATACATACAATTTACAAGTAGTTAATGAAGTAGGTTATGTTAATGAAGGTAAAAAAAACAACTTTGATTTCATAAAATTTTTAATGGCGTTGAAAAATATTCAGAAGTAGATAACGATCATGCGCATATCTCATTTGAATCAATACTTAATTACCAGGTTTTTACTTTTGTATTTGCTAATACTTGTAGGTAGTACATATTTCAACTATATTATCCAAAAATCTCATGATTTTGATAAATTGATTTCATTTAGCAATATCTTGTCATTGATTTGATGTTATAATCAATTTGTTTTTATTTTTTGGGTTAAATGACATCACTGCAGGCCATTTATTGTTGCAAGTAAATACTAAATAGTTGGTGAAATAATTGGTTACAGAAATATAATATCTAATAATAATAAGTATTTATATAACTGCGCGTATTAATCATACACAAGTTTTATTGGAAAATTTCTAATTCAGAAATTGAATCGTTTAAAATCGGTACGAGTTTGTATGTAAATTAAATGCATGTCTTATTAATGACCACAAAACAGTTTTAATTTGTAAAAAGTTTATATCTTGCATAAACCTTTCACAAATATAAATTTATCAATTACTATTAACAAGGTTTCAACAGTTTAAAAATTTCCCTAAAAATTTCCCAAGAGGGAAATTTCTTAAAATCACCTATTATAAATGAAAATTGATTTCAATACCTTTTTATGCAGTTCAGATTTCCTTAAATGACATTTTTATTTTTTTTTTTAGAAAGGGAAATTTTTATTTGTTTCTAAAAATTCATAAATCGAATAACAAAATAGTGTAAAATTTGTTCTAACCCACCATAAGTTATTACGAGAAAGGGAAATTTTTATTTAAGTCTAAAATATCATAAAAAGGAACAACAAGATTGTATAATATCCGTCCCAACCCACCTTATAAGTTATTACGTTCAAGGTTTCACTTATTTTAAAGTAATATTAGTAAATTTTAATAACGAAACGACTACTTATTAACATTTCTGAAATGTGTAGAAAATCTCCTTTATTCGAAAATATAAATAAATATATGTATGTACATAAATAATTGCACACATACAATCTACTTTCAATCAATCACTAATTTATTACAGCATAAAAACTAGAAACCTATTAAAAAATATTGCTCGTAAATATTAAAATATTTTTCCACGCTCAGCCCAACCCATAATGTTGCCGAAAGCGCCACTTCATATGCGAGTGTAAATAACTAGAAACAAATTTACATATTCATAGCAAATCATACATAATTTAACTGAAAAAAAAAACAATTTAATACTAACTTGATGATTTATAAATTATAGCAATGATTTATGGGTCTTAGTATTGAAAGCTAAGTAAGACAGAAATAAAGCATCTTAACTGACAAATCAATACTTAGAGTATCGACTTAGTTACTCAGAGATATGTTTCAAAAACTTAAACAACTCAATTCACATTTGAACCATTAATAAACTTGTATGTAAGTATAAGCCAAGTGTAATGTGATCATTATAAATGCCCACTCTACATTGTAATACTATAATTGGTCAGCTTTACAATCTTATTTACTTCTTAAATCTAGCTATTATTAGCCTCGTATGTAATCATGTAAGTTTAATATTTGTGGGAATTCCCAGCCACATAGTATAAGTATAGAAATAAAATTAATATATATAAATAATATTATAATATATAAAGTAAAAAAAATAATATGCCAACTATGGTATTTTCTTGCATTTTGACAGTAACAGTGATAGTGACAGCGTGATATGCGCGTAGGTGCATTATTATTTTCTTGCATATTCTTTGACTCTTAGTTTTTCTTGTTTCGATTCAAAGTCATTGTTCTTATGATTTTCACAGTGTCAGTGTTATATTTTAAAACATAAAACTATCATATTATGACAAGCTGTCAGTTACTAATACAGAAATTATTTCAGATACAAGGTGGGGCAAAAGTAATGTTATAAATTGAATTGGCTGCCATTTTGTTAGAAATGACAAAAATTTGGCGCTGTTTTCATGGAAATTTTTATTTCCAGGTGCAGAATTGATGACATTAATTTGAAAAAATTAAGCACCTCCTGAATTGAAGCACATTTGCGCTTGTTTTACGGCATTTTGGCTCCAAATTGGTGACTTGAAGGTGTGTATCGCTCCATTGCTTGTTGCTAATTAACTCTCTATCTGTCTACAACATAAATGTCGAAGCAATATGACATTACTTTTTCCCACCTCTCCAAAACGGGAGATCACACGGCTTGGAAATTGGTGATTCAAAATCTACATCGTTGCCCGGGGTCTGTATTACTGGTTGTAAGCTAATTCCCTATCTGTCTACAACATAAATGTCAAAGCACAATGAGATTTGGCACCATTACTTTTGCCCCACCATGTACAACAGCTGAATAAATTAATATATAGACAATAGACTACAAATGACAATGTTTGTATTATATTTTTTTGCTTTTACTATGGAATTTGTTTTGTTTTGCAAAAAGCATTAAAGAATTAGGTCAATATATGAGTACATATGTATGTATAGTAAGTTTATAATTTCTCAATTTAAAATGTTTTATGGTGTAAAAATATCTAATATATTATTTTTAATTTCATTAATAAACTTTACATGTGAATTTCAAAGAGTTTTCAACTTATTAAAAATTCCCCTAAAAATTTCCCTAAATGGGAAATTTCTTAAAATCACTTATTAACGCAAATAAAATGTATATCAACACATTTCCTATACATAACAGAAACGTTCTAAAAATTTCCCTAACTGGGAAATTTTTATTTGAACAAACATAAACTTGAATATAAATATCAAACATCGTCCTACATAATCTATAATCATATCAAAAATTTCAAGAAGCGGCAAAATTTCAAAAATGGTTTACGTAAATATGTAACGTTGTGTGGATCTTGGATATAATGCTCTAAAACTCTTGCCTGCAATATCTGAAATTTCTTGTAGTTGAAAAATAGAGAAAGAAATTGATAGCAGATTCGTACCTAAACATGTGGAAACTAATACATCCATAGTTAGACACTTTTAGATGAAAATTCATGGGTTGCAAGTTTTCAACAGATAATCAAACGAAGAAAGGGATTGGTAAAAATTCAAAGGTATGCGGATAAATTGGACCTCATCATCAATTTGCTCTAATGAAGATCTTCGCATATTGGAAACTTAAATAAATCAAATTACAATTATTCCATGTATTTAAGTAAATAGAAACACAAAAGATTTTTTTTATTGTGAGATGATGAGATAAATGAGATAAATCAAAGTAAGTATAAAAAATACTAAAAACAAAAGAAGCTAATGATATAAATAGCACATGCTGCTATTTTCATAGTAAATAAATACAAGTTAACACAAAAAACTTACTAAGCAAATAAAATCATCATCGCAGAGCATTTTGGCTGAATTTATTATGTACCTACTTAAGTAGGCGTTGGCGTTAAAAGAAGAACAAACTGAACAAAAATAATTTAATGATGATGTTGAAGGTAGAAGAAGATGATGATGCTTTTCTATTTAAATATTTTTTTTTTTATTAACTTTTTCTTTTGATGCTGATATTTTTGAAGCGTATCCAGTAATTGCGTCGATGTAATATGAACCCGTATTTTAAACTCAGGCTTACGTAATTTTTTTTTTTTTCGTAGAATAAAAAAAAAATTAGAAGCTTATACAGAAGTTGATTGGTGGTAGATATTCCTTGATTCCTTGGCGTTACAGATTTTTCGTTTAGAGAAAAATTATGCACGAAGGTTTTAGGGATCTTAAATATGGTAACTTTTTTTCCAGTTTTAATTGAAATTTTAAGTGGTTTCGAGTTTGATTAAACACTGTGTAGTTATGAGTTTTAGTTTAACAATTAAATTGTTTAATTAGGTGTTAAAGAAATTTATTAAATTTTAGGTAATACTTTTTTTTTTCGTTTTTTGTCGCTTGGAAGATTTGGTATTTAAATATAATTTGGAAATATTTTACCGTTAACAGTTAACTACTTATCTTACACGCTCATTAAGTAAAATCACAATCACGATTATGATGTGTATCGTTGAAGAAAAAAACCATAAGATTTATGAGCGTCTGCGGGTGAAGGAAAGGAAAATTACAACTATATATAATATATTTTTAACACTGTTAGATATTTGTTTATATTCAAAAATACGAAATCAACTTTAACATTTATAGATACGTTGCAGATACTTTGGATTTTTTAAAGAAACAAATTTTGTTCTGATTTTTGCATATACGAGTATATTTTTCTCTAAGTGTACTTATTAGAATGAAGCAGTAACGTAGTCGTGCACTGGAATTGTTTGTTGGAACATAAACACAAAAACAAAACAAAAAAGAGTCACAAAAATAATGTTATTGTTTTGACACTCAGCATATACTTTGGATATGTACTTGGAGTGTGGTGATACACTCATCCAGCAATTTATCTATCTAAACTTTGATACTGAATTTTCTTATAGGCCAGCGGCAATAATAAACTTTTGATATTATAATAACTTTTATTTCGTACACTTTTCACAAGGCGCTTCTTTTTGGGTAAGTAAAATTCAAACCAATTCACTAGGTTCGCCATTGAAATGCGCGGTTACAAACAGAATTTTTTACATCAATGAAAAAAAAAAATGTTTTTTTTTTAAGTACCGCACGTAAATCAAACTATTATTCCAACACAACTCAATCAAATCAGAAAAAAAAAAAATAGTCATACTTGTGCTCAGCTGCACATGCGCTGTTAAACACGTTCATTTGTGAACTAAAATAAAAGTTTACGAATTCGACTTTTTCCAATTTCAGTTTTGTTATTGCTCGTTCGCGTAAGTTAATTCATTCATTGCGGCTATGCTCCAACAGCAAAGATATCGCAAAAAGATATAGAAAAAAGTCTCACTCAAATAAAGTTTAATGTGAGTTTGTTTTGAGTTGTTTGTTGTATGCTTCGAAAAAATATACAAAATGTTTTGAGCATATCTTGCACCTATATATTTATTTATTATTATTTTTCTTCTATATAATCTGAAAGGAAACTGGTTTCATAGTTACACAAAGCGTACTTTAACATTCGTATGTTTTGTATCTAGATAAAAACAAAAAACAAAAATTCGCACGTTTTATTTTTGTCACTTATTATTTTTAGGGTATGTACTTTGTCGTGTGATGCTTGTACACTTGAAGAAATCAATGTGCAAATGTGTTAAAGTGTTAAGAATATTTCTCTATTTTACGCAATGGCCTTTAATTAGTACCCCAAAGCTAAGAGAAAAATAACACGAATATAAATTGCATACTTACTTACTTACTTTTAATGGCACAACAGCCCATGGAGGGCCTAGGCCGAGCTTTTCGCATCCACTCATGTTGTGCGTGTTATATTTGTACATGAATGGAAGGGACCTACAGTTTAAAACCGAATCCGAACGGTGAAGTGAAAAGCTTTTCATAGCAATTTTTACTATTGTAGGTTTGCCATTGCCTGCCAAGAGGTGGGTGCCGTGTAGAAAAATTAGCTGAGATTCGAACCCCGGACACTCTGCGTAGCAGTCCAACGTACTACCACTACACCACAGCGATCACTATATAAATAGCATAATACTTAAATTCTAAACTAATTTTACATGTCTTAAAAATATTACACAAATAATAAGAGTGAATAAGAAATTCCCGGCATAGGACTTATAATTTTCGAACATTTTTTTTTCGAGTGTGTACAAAAAGTTGTAGTCTTACTAGCGAAGCGTTACCGCCGTTGTCGTCATAATGGACACCATTCTTTTGTGTGTGTGTGTGACATTTTACTTTATTTTCCTTGCTATTTTTCTAATTCTTCTATGTTTTGACTTAATTTATGTGTGTATGTTTATTCTTTAGCTTTTTTTCTTTCTTCCATTTTAACTCAAAACTTACTCGTATTCGTATTTTTCTATTGTACCTCTGAGGTAGACTTAAGTCTCACTTCTGTGGGGTTCTCAGTTTGGTAAAAGCCAATGCGGAAAAAATGCATACTTAGTACTCCTTTTAAACATGACCACATTATTGCATTGTTTTTCCCCCATTTTTTTTCTATTCCATGTTGACAATTTGGCACACGTTCTAAAACCGCTATATCTTCTGGTGACAGAGAATAAGTTTGAGTAGTAGTGTACATGGGTTTTCTGAGGTAGACTTAAGTCTCACTTTTGTGGGGTTATCAGTCAAGGGGGAAAAAATGTTCGACTTTGCAAACTAATTAACAAAAGTATACAAAAATATACAAATCTTTATGGTTAAAAATAGGAAATAGTCGTACATTTTGTTGGTTGAAAAAATTTATAAAACATAGCAGTAAAATACACATTTAACACATTTCAGAAGGATGTGTAAAAACCTTAGATAAGAATAAACTTTACAAATTTTGTATGCAAAAAATGCGAGAAAATGTGGAAAATTTTAAGTATCTTTACGATGTGTAAAAGAAACAATATAATTTTACACATTTCTTGTGAAAGAAATAGGAAAATGTGTAAAAGTACACACAGCTTCGTGATATTACACTATGTTAAAAAGAAATACATTTTACTATTATTTTATTTATTTAAAATAAAGTTGGGTCGAATGCGTGTGAAAAATTACACATTTTCAAGCAAAAATATCACATGTGTGCTTTTGAACTAAAATGGGTGTAAATTTACTATATTTCTGGTAAAATTAATCTACTGCTACTATTTTTATAACTTAGAAAGCATTGACGACTCAGGCTGAGTTTTTCTTATTATGATGGTAAAATACTTTGTTCTTCAACTCATTTCTTGTCAAAGTCTATAACAAAGTAGATTATTTCAAAAGTTTATTATTAAGTATTACCTAACTCAAAAGTTTTTACACATTTCGGTTTACAAAGTCAATTTATTCTTTTAATGATTGTTTTCTAAATTTGTCGGTAAATTTTTGTGGTTTCATGTGAGTACATTTGGGTTGCACGTTAAGCAAAAATAAAATATTGCTCAAATTTTTGGATTTATCTCATTTTTACTTTTGCGGTAATAATAAAATTATGAATAGGAAACAATAAAGATAGATATAAATTATGTTTTTAATCAACAAATTTCATTTGCTTCAATAAATAAAACATTAAAACTTTCTTTCTCTTATTTCAGATATTTATATTTTTAACTTCAATGATTCCACAATCCATCGATCAAATGCGATTTTCCCATACCAAAGGCAATCCTAGTAATCAACCTACATTGAAGTTTGGCTGCTTCCTCAATTTGATTTCTATGCACTGGCGACCACTATTGCAATTACGAGTAATTAGTTAATTAGTTTAAAGAAATATCTAGGAAATGTAGTTAGAAATATTTGTGTCTTCAACTTATAATACCTACATACTTATATGCAATATTGCTTAATAATAATTCACAAAAGGAGAAAAATAAAACTTAAACATTAACATTGACCACTTTTGCTGTTGCAGTTGTTTTCTTAACTGAATGGCGGTAAGCTTGCAATGACTTACATTTATGGTTAATTGCAAAAGTGCGCGCACCCGAGTTCGAACACAAATTTGTTGACTTTTTTTCTAGTTTATTTTTTGTTATTGTATAAAAACGTAAGAAAATGTTAAATGTTGCAACCATAAAAAAAAGTGAAAAAATATAATGTGCACATTTGTCTCTAAAACAAAAGCTATTAACTTTTTTTTATTTTTTCTTTGTTTTGGTTTAGCTTGAAAGAAAAACCAAGCATAAATGTGAAACATTTGTGAACCAGCGAAAAAAAACCAATGGTTGACTCATTGCTGCAGGGGAGAAGGAGGAGAAGATAAAAAATCTTGAAGAAAATTCTTTAGTTAAAAACGTTGTGGGTTTCCCATACTATTTTTAGGTTATTCATTTTTTAAAATTCACAGTTTTAAATGAGCTTTACTTAAAATATTGTATTATCTTAATAAGTCTTTGTTTGTTTCCATTATGTACTCAGATAAATGAAGGTACTAATGCTTTAAATTAATTTTATTTAATTAATTTCAATATTATATTTTGCGTCAACTAGAATGGTGACCTCAAGGCCTTTAATTCACATGTAAGTAGTCAGTACGTGGGATTTGATTTATCTGTGTCGTCTTAAAGTCTCGAATACTAACTAACAAAACTATGTATAATTGACTATAAGCAGTTGGTTTGCAATTAGTATATAGAAAAAATCTTCTAAATGTGTCATCAATGACATTCTAAATATTGCAGTAGCAATAAATATTTCTTCTTTTTTTGTTGCTGTTACGTTGTTTTTGCTCCAGGCAACACTGGCACCACTGTGGGCTTGCAAAATGGTAATTGAAAAGAATTGCACAATAAGATTATAATACAGAAATAATTTTTTTTTTTAGTTTAATTCCAGATACAAAAAAAGCACAATGAATGAGTATTAAGTTTATCGCTTAAGTCTTTTGTTTTGATTACATAGCTGTAGAAAAATGTTTCAATTGCTTTGAGTTGAAAATATCAATGCAATTAATTAAGTTTGTTGTTTGAGTCTTTTGTTTTCATCGACATGTGGAGCAGTAAGGAGATACTCTTGTGTGTTTAAGAAGAAATTTAAAAAGAGTTTTGGATACATTGTACGCTTATACAGAGTTTTACAAGAGAAATACTGTTCTAAATAAATAGGTATCTGTGTTACTAAGATTTTGTGGCACTCCTTGTGCTGATTGGACCCATTGTTCTCAATGAATCTTGTACTCAGTTATCACGCCACGGTAACTTAACTCAATAGAATCTACTACTCTTAAGGAAGAACTAAAAATTTAAATCAGACTGATATAGTGCCCTTTAAATCCTTCAACAGTCTTAAGTAATCTCTTACTCCTGCAAGAAATCCAACATTTTGAAGAAACCGAGCTCTGGATCGAGCTCACATGTTTAGAAGAGATTCCCATCGACAGTTACAAATTAGTAATAAAATCAATATTTAAATGAATTTAACTTAAAAAATTAACTATATTGCATTTGTGAGAGAATCCGACGGAAATTTTGCGGAAGAGAACGTAGTCCCCCTATAACCCCTTTTTCGACTTTTTCCCTCTTTTTCTCGAACCCCTTACTTGCTGTCACCCCTTCTTCTTTTCTTAGGCCTTAAGTACAATGGGCTACATAACCTGAGTGCTTGAGGAACTGCCCTGCACTCGTAGGTCAGGTTTTCGGCCTTCTTCGCCTCCATCCAACTATATTGCATACAAGATTCCCACTGTCTAGACTGTGATATATTCTTACAAGAAAATCAGTATTTTGAATGGATTCACTTCATTTACAAAGAATATTATTTAGTATAAAAGATTTCCAATGAGGGTTGTCCAACCATTGCTGTTTTTTCTAAGTTTTAAAACATTCACTAAGAGTTTTCCATTCAACAATTCCGAGTGCCAGTTGTTTTTACATAACAATATCATATTTACGAACCATTTCAGATTTACAGTCATAAATAAAATGTGGGTGCAATGTTTTCGAAAGTATGTGACTTCAATTTAGTTCATTACGAACAAAAAAAAACACTTCAATGTATCTCTAATTTTTTTAAGCTTAATATTTGTAAGCAACTCCATTAATATTCAAGTGTGTTAAAGCAAAAAAAAAATAAAAAATCAAGCTGCTGTCTGACTAGTTCATCCAAAAAGGTTGAATTTAGTTGTCACTATGTAATTCTTACGATAATAATCAAATACTGAAGATGAGTTTCTGCTTTGTATATAATATTTGTAAATTGTTTATGAAACCTACATTGAATATTTTATAATAGTATTTGCATAAATAATTTAATGATAATCAATGATATACAAATACTTCAATGCATTACTCAAGTAGCAAAAGATTTTTAATAGATTCGAAAATGTTTTCATTTAATTTTTAAAGGTATACTAATTAACAACTAATAAAGATAAGTAAGTAAACTTTGCTTACTTAAGTTGACTTCACTAATTACTTCACTTTACTTTGAATGGCACAACAGCCCATGGAGGGCGTAGGCCGAGCTTTTCGCATCCACTCATGTTGTGCGTGTTATATTTGCACATGAATGGACTTCACTAATAGAATTTTGTAATAAAATTTCAAAAAATTGCAAACATTAATCATCAAGATTTCAAAGGCTGATATTAATTCATGAGAGTCTTAGTTTTTTTTATCTCAAGCGAATGATGAAAGTTTGTAGTATCAAATCAAATCTAACGAGTATTAAAAGCTGAAAGTGAAATAAGAAATTCCTGATAAAAAGATAAATTAAGATTTTATATTTCAAACAAGGCAATTACACTTTAAACTTTTGCTTTGAAAATTTTATATGTATGTACATTCCCATTGGACTTTAATTCAATTGAACTTATTTTTTAATTAAATGAACTTATCACTGCTCAACAACAATTGAAATCACTTTGTCTACATTTGGCATTTTTGTAAATATAAATCACAGATTACAAAAAGGAAAACCTGCTGCTGCTTGCATTAACTATTTCTATTGCGTTTTTTATTTTAAACATTTTCAATAAAATATCTAAGCAATTTTATTTATTTATCAAATGCCAAAATCAAGTATTTTTTTCTACTCGTTAGTTGCAATGAGCGAATTGCGGCATGTGCAAAAAAAAAAATGTTATTGTTGCAAAAAACGTGACTCGTTCAAAGTAAATTAAATGTGAATTTTTTATTTGATCGTAATTTTGCTATGCATTTGTCTGTGATTTGATGTATAAGATTCAATTGAAAATAATTTAGCTCTAAGTGTGGCTAAAAGTAAGAAACAAATTCAGAATTTCTTGAACACTATCACAAAACCGAAAGACTTATGTGACAAAAATTATGCTGTTATGGAGAGGATTCAGAATTTCCTTAAAAACCAAAGACTTAAGTAACAAACTACTAGGAATTAACTATTCTACGTGACAAAAATTATGCTACATATTATGGAGAGTGATTATAAATTCCTTAACACTAACACAAAAAGGAAAGAATAAAGTAACCAACTAAAGGGTGTTTTTTCTAGAAGTGTGGTTTTCAATCTGGCAATGATTTTTTCAGTGGTCGCTGTGGCGTAGTGGTAGTGCGTTGGACTGCTACGCAGATTGTCCGAGGTTCGAATCTCGGCACAGGCAAAATAAAAAAAGTAGAAAAAATAGTTTTTCTAGACGACACCACCTCTTGGCAGGCAATGGCAAACCTACAAGAGTAAAAATTGCTATGAAAAGCTTTTCACTTCGCCGTTCGGATTCGGCATTAAACTGCAGGTCCCTTCCATTTATGTACAAATATAACACGCACAACATGAGTGGGTGCGAAAAGCTCGGCCTAGGCCCTCCATGGGCTGTTGTGCCATTAAAAGTAAAGTAAGTAATGCTTTTTTCGGAGTTCTTCTTTTTGACAGCTGTCACTTGATTAATGCTCAGTTTGGCTTGCCATTTCATAATGAATAGACTTACGCCTGAACAATGTTTGCAAATTATTGAAATTTATGATGAAAATTCATGCGCTGTGAAAAAAGTGTTTCACAAGCTACGTCCATTTAGCGACTAGGCGCATTTTTGGCTCAATGGATACGTGAATAAGCAGAATTGCCGTATTTGGAATCAAGACCAGCCAGAGACAATTCAGCAGCTACCAATGCATCCCGAATAAGGCAAAGCACTTTTTGGTGCGGTTTATCGGCAGGCGGCATCATTGGGCTGTACTTCTTCAAAAACGATGAAGGCCGCAACGTTATGGTCAATGGAGAAAGGTACCGTTCGATTATAACACTTTTTTTGGCCGAAAATGCTAGAATTGGACTCGGCCGATATGTGGTTCCAACAGGACGATACCACATGCCATATTGCACGCGAAACCATGCATCAATTGAGAGTCGAAGTGAATTTGGTGAGCAGTTAATCTCACGTTTTGGTGTAGTCAATTGGCCACCAAGATCGTGTGATTTGACCCCGTTAGACTATTTTTTGTGGAGCTCTATATTTAGTCTCTGGTCTATAGGGAACAGTCAAACACGATTAATGCTTTGGAAGCCAACATTGAACGCGTTATTTGTGAGATTCTGGCCGAAATGTGTGTAAAATATGCTAAAATTGGACCTTCAGAATGGGCCCACTTGAAGCGTAACCGCTTATCGATCCGAACGGCGAAGTGAAAAGCTTTTCATAAGCAATTTTTACTCTTGTAGGTTTGCCATTGCCTGCCAAGAGGTGGTGCTGTGTAGAAAAATATTTTTTTTTTACTTTTTGATTTTGCCTGTGCCGAGATTCGAACCCCGGACAATCTGCGTAGCAGTCCAACGCACTACCATTACGCCACAGCGACCAAAACTAAACTAAACTCTTATAAAAATCACCCTTTGCTAGAAATTAAATATTCTAAGTAAGTGACTAAAATTATGCTGTTATGGAGAGGGTTCCGAGTTTCCTTAACACTAACAGAAAAACGAAAAACTGAAGTAAAAAACTACTAGAAATTAAATATTCTAGGTGACAAAATCTTAGATGTAATGCTTTATTAAATACAAAAAATATATTTGAGAGGGCTAAGTTTTTCCACTATCTCCTTAATCGTTTACTTATGACAAGAAAAAAGAGGAAACACAGAATCTTCTATGAATCATTTCATCATAGTGATGCATTAATCCTCTGTTGGAATTTCAATAATAGCATTACATTTAAGTTCGATTGAAGTAGATTTGGATTAAACTAACTAATGACAACTTAATTCTAATATATGAATTTAAGAAAAATTCGATTTCAGAATGAATCAAACAGTGATATATTACTAAATAAACCTTATAGTCCAACTCTTGCTACTTGAGGTATCTCAAATCACTGTTACTCACTCTCAAATCCTCTATAACTCAATTAAACATAATCCTTAATCTTTTCTAGGAAAGGCAAAGAATTATGCGTAATACTCCATGAAAGTTATGTACATATATATAGAATATTAAAATTTGTGACATAAAATTGGGTGTGAATTTGACACTTTTTAAATGATAAAAAAAAACACTATAAAACACAAAAACCATTTGAAGTTTTTAATATGAAAAAGGGAAAACAAAATTGTAAGCAACAAATTACAATCAAGTAAATGACAAATACAAATATCACACAAGTGTCACAGAAAAAGGAATAAAACACCAAGTCAAAAGTCAAGAGACAAGAGACACTATTAATTTTTACACATTTACTATTATTTGCAACTGCGCCATTGCCCCTGCAGTGAATTGTCCAATGGCAGTGCAACTGACAGTAACAGTGGCTGGCGACGGCGTTTATGTGTGTTATGTGTGATATGTGTGATATGTGTGATATGTGTGATATCTTGAAGACAAATTGAAAGCTGTCAAGCAGAAGTTGAACACTTGAATGCTATATAGTTGAATATGATTCAAATTTTATGTTCACAACTTATGTACATATGTATGTATACCACTCAGAAGTACGTAAGTAGACAAATAAACTAATGACATTGTGGTTACATTTGGAGCAAGAAAAATTGTACTCCAGCATTGGACACAAGTGAAATAGCACAAAATGTAGCCTTTGAAGTTATTATCATTATTATTTACTTAACAAAATTGTTAATATTTCAACACACATATCGTTACCTAAATGTTGAAAGGCCCTAAGTAATATTTGGTTTAAAAATCCAGTTTTTGGCTGATTCTGATATAACTGAATACGGTTTATTTGAATTTGCGAAAAAGTATATTTTGGAAAAATTTTACTTAGGACCTTTCCGTATTAAGGTAATGATATCTATGTTGATATAACACACGCATTTGCCATCAGTTTACGTACGTTGTGTATGTAGATAATGAAAACGACATTAAGCTCATGTTTCCTTTTCACTTCATTCATTCACTCATTCATTCATTCAACACCATATCTATATAATTTGTGAATGAATAAACTTTTAGTGTACCTTTTTTTGTATATAGGACAAATTTTGCAGCTGCCTTCTATTGATTTGGTACCGATATCGGTTGTTCGGTTGGTTTTTTCTTTTTTGCTGATTCTCTTTTTCAATCGTAAAAATGATGCAAACTTAAATATTTCAATCTACAAGTATTAGTCATTGAAACACGTGCATGCTTTCATGTATTTTTGTTTCACTAAAGTTCATTTAAAACAACAACGAAATATTGTTGACAGCTTTTCAAACTACGTATGTATGTATGTACGAATATGTTTGTATATCGAAATTGTTGTAAAATTATGCTCAATTCAAATGTAGTACCTACATTTTTAATAAATTTTTGATGGAAAATTAAAACCAGGCGGGCTACAAAAAGCCTTAATTCATATTGATTCGATATCAGAACTGATATTAAGAACTTGTTATAACCCAAATCATGAAGGTGATTCGTGATTGAATTCGAGATTTAATTCATATCTAAACCAATAAAATTGTTTTCGTTAACTGAAATTTCGCTCGGAAAATCATGGCATTTCTTCTCTTAGAGACAGATTGAGAAGTTAATCCTTTCCCTCTTGGACTCAGGTTTATTATGATATAAAGAATCTCAATTTTTTCCACGGTTCCTTTCGCTTGATGGGTAAAGTTTGGTTCACTTTACTTTACTTTTAATGGCAAAACAGCCCATGGAGGGCCTAGGCCGAGCTTTTCGCATCCACTCATGTTGTGTGTGTTATATTTGCACATGAATGGAAGGGACCTACAGTTTAATGACGAATACGAACGGCGAAGTGTAAGTTTGGTTCAACTTCACTTAAATTGCAGATTTAAATCATGAAATACTTCAGTTTCCTTTTCTTAAAATTTTCATTATTGCTTAATTTCACTAAACTTCACTACTGATGTCCTGTGTGATTGCATTCCCTCTTTCATTCTCCCTGCTTCTTCCTTCCATTCAACACAATGCTCTGCATTCATAGTGGTACACCCTGTGTGTTGAATGTATCAATAAAAAAAATAAAAAAAAAAATAAAATTAAAATGCAAAATGATTTTAAAACCAAAAAAAAATTTCAGTCTCATTTCCTTTAAACTTGCATTCTGTTTAGTTTGTACAATCGTCGTATTTTGACTCGATTTTCGAATGCTTGAATTGAATTGATTCTTCGTCATTATCACCATCATTGGCTCGTGTTATCTCCTTGTGTAGCAGACTTCGATTTCTTAATCGAACCAAAGATATAAGTTGAAACTAAAAAGTGTTTCAGATTCTCATTAAACAGGCTTGAATAGCTTCTCTGCAGAGTTATAACATGTTCATAGATTCTTGCTTACTTCAATTAAAACTCAAGCATGAATTAGAAAACTGTTTTTTAATCCTAAGGTCAGACTTGGAATGTCAAGTGTATATGAATATTATCCCAATGTTTGAGCTCAAGCTGTGTTTAAAATTTGTTCAGTGATTCGGAGATCAACTAAACTTACGATGAAAAATAAGTTGTTATTCATTCAAAGTTATTCAGAACAATCAGCAAAGTCAGAAAATGTGGAAAATTCACCAAAATTTAATATATTTTGATCTAATTAATTACATTATAATTAATGATTCTCTTTCTCCCCTCACTTATCCTCTCTCTCCGCTAATCGTTTCGCTCCTCTTTTTACTTATATTCCTCACTGCATTCCTTACTCCATTCCTGGCTCCTGCCATCGCTGCTCTCCTCGCTGCTCTCGTCAATCTTCTCCTCACACCTCTTCTCACTCCTCTCCTCAATCCTCTCCTCAATCCTCTACTCACTATTCTCCTCACTCCTCTCCTCACTTCATGCCTCTCGACTCCTCTCCTCTAATTGTGCTTCTAACTAATAATTTTGTCTCCTTCTCTCACTTTACTTCTTTGTCTATTCCTGTCTTCACTCATCTCCCCAATACAGACCTCTCCTCACCACACACCTCTCCTTACTCCTCTCCTCACTCCACTCCTCTCTTCACTCCACTCCTCTCTTTACTCCACTCCTCTCCTCTCCTCCCTCCTCTCCTCACTCCTCTCCTAACTCCACTCGACTCCTCTCCTCACTACACTCTTCACTCTTCACTCTTCACTCTACACTCTACACTCTTCACTCTTCACTCTACACTCTTCACTCTTCACTCTTCACTCTTCACTCTTCACTCTTCACTCTTCACTCTTCACTCTTCACTCTTCACTCTTCACTCTTCACTCTTCACTCTACACTCTTCACTCTTCACTCTTCACTCTTCTACTCATTCCTCTCGTCACTCCTCTCCTCACTCCTCTCCTCACTCCTCTCCTCACTCCTCTCCACACTCCTCTCCTCATTCCTCGCCTCTCTCCTCTCCACACTCTTCTCCTCACTCCTTTCCTCACTCCTCTCCTCATTCCTCGCCTCTCTCCTCTCCTCACTCCTCTCCTCCCTCCTCTCCTCACTCTTCTCCTGACTCCTCTCCTCATTCCTCTACTCATTCCTCTCCTCTCTCCACTTCTTACTCTACTAATCTCCTCTCCTCTCCTCTAATTGTGCTTCTAACCAACTATTTTGTCTCCTTCTCTCACTTCACTTCTTTGTCCATCCTCTCTTCACTCGTCTCTTTACTGCTCTTTTCCCCTCACTTTTATTAAATTTTCTTTTACACCACGCGGTACTAAGTACTCAGTTACTAACAGTTTCCACCTTTTCAGCCTATGTTACTTAGCATTTCTATGTTACTTAACACTTCTCTGTAACAATTATCTTTTCACTCTCATTCATTACATACTTTTAGTTGCTGAGAATTCAATTCATTACACATACAAAAAATTGTAGCATACCTTTGGGCTATACACTAAAATAATATTTCATTATTAAATTATCATTACCTTATCATTATTTTCCTCTAACTCCAGTATACGAAATTCTAATAATTCATTTTGTTCGCGTAACTCATTGGCCTCCGCCTCCAATTGATGTTCTTGTTCTTCCAAATATTTAATACGTTCCAATAATTGTTTTAATTTTGTATTATTATTGGACTAAAAAAGAAAAAAGAAACGATTTCATTTTGAAATATTATACAAAATTTAACATACAACTCACCTCCATTGCAATCTTTTCAGATTCAATAATGTGCTCTTTAGCCAAATTCAATTCGGTGTGTAGCTGCTCATTTTCTTTTTGTAAACTTTCAATGTCTTTTTGCATTTTTTCAATATCGGTGGTGTAAGTGCGTATCTGCAAAGGAGGAGAATGTGATTAAGTTAAATAAACAAAATAAGAAAAGGAAATTACTAAGGGATTTTCTTTAATTTTCAGTATTATTTTCAGTAGGATTTACAATTTGCAACATGAGGGGAAAATGCAAAAAACGAATCAATGCAAACTGCAACGAACCAGCAAACAAATTTTTCTCTTGTTTCTGGTTTATTTTTTATTTTATTTTTGTTTAACTTCATTAACGAAAACAACCATAAAAATTGCCATTATTACGCTCGACTTGTGTTTGACTGGAATTTTACTTGGCTTGAAGTTTTGCCTATCAAGTGGCAGTTTGTAAGGTGGCAAGCTTGCCTGTTCCTTATCTGCTTCTGCCCTCGTGGTCGTTACCCTTTGACGACGTTAATACTCTGAGTTATTGTTGCTTAAGCATCTGATTTGTTTCTTCTACTCACTTCAACTACTTTACTTTCAACGCTTTTGTCGGCTGTGTAATAAAAATTATTTTCTAAAATAAAAAGGATGTTTTCAAAGATAAAAATTTTGCAAAAATACATCTGAAGTAGAAGTGAAGCAATCAGCCGTGCCAAAGCTGTGCAATACAATAGTTAGAGCCTTTCCTACTCTACTCTTTCCACTACATAAATTATATTGAATGCTGGCAAAGTTTTATTGTTTTTCTTAGGAATTTGGAAAGAAATAAGCAAACTGTATGCAAAAAGTATTTAACATACAAAAGCTACTAGGTCTCGGTTTAATCACCTCGTATTTTGTATATACAGTGCAGCAAGCGAACAGCTTTCAATGGGTGCCAGCTGCAACCAGCTCGAGTCGCCATTTGATAAAGGAAATTTGTATTTCCAATGCGCATATTTTCCTACCATTGTCAACTCACAGGAGTTGTGTCATTGCGCATTGTTTGTGTCCCTGAACGCTTCATTCAGTTAGCAATAAGACAAGTCACCAAAACAATGAATGAAAAAGCGCATCTCATAAAAGCAGAGACACCAACAGATAAAAAAAAAACAACAAAGAAGAAGAAAAATATTGCATGCAATATTAATGTCAAGTATTCATTGTCTTGATTATTTATTTATTTGATTAACTTAAATGAAACTGAAAAACAAGAGGAATCACAAACAATCACAACAATCGTTGCAATTGTGCGCTTGTGGTTATGTTGACTGACTGTGGCTTATGTGTGTCATTGAGTCAAATGCATATGCATTGTCATGTTGCAAAGTTAAGTTGACAATGTCATACAATAACAGCAAATAAATAATCACTAAAAATTCAAATGAAATGAAACTCTGTTATTTTCTTGCCAGAAATATCAATTAAAATAAAAAAAAAATTGTTTCCACCCAAAACACGACATCAATATTTTATTTTCTACTTTTACTGCTAATCAAGTTCTCCGACTCAATCTTTTGTATTTATTTTTACTTTTGTCTTTAATTTCTGTTAATAATTTTTATTAATTGTTTTAATGAACTTACCATTTGCCATATATCAGCTGATTCCAAGCCCGCTGGCGGCGGTTGTGGACTAATCGATGGCGGTGCTGATGATAATGCCGAATCAGAATCAGAATTATTATTATCCTATAAAACAAAGAAATTTTTAATTAATAATTTAATTAGTTATTATTATTAGTTATTCATTAATAAATATTTTTATTTTTATTTTTTTAGAAACAAGAAGAATTTTTATGGCAGCATATTTACTTGAAATAATTATTATTTGTCACTAATTGTTCTTCAAAAAATTTTTGATCATACTTACTACTGTGGGCAAAAAGTAGTAAGACTTTGTTCATAATTTCAAATTTTTTTATTCATTCTTCCAAATCTATTTCGTCCCCTTCAAAGTAATCCCCCCCGGCCCCAATGCACTTGTGCCAACGTGTTTTCTAATTCTCGAAACAGTTGTTAAAGTCAATTTCCGGAATAGCCTTCAATGTACTTAGCGATTCATGTTTAATGTCTTCAATTGACTCAAAACGGTGTAACGGTGTCCACGAAGCGGTTTTTTGAGTTTAGAAAATAGCCAAAAGTCACACGGCACACGGTGCTAAGTCAGGCGAATAGGGTGGTTGCGGAACGATATCAGTCGAATTTTTGGCTGATGAAAATGGTCTCGTAAAACCAATGCAGTGATTTTGGAACCAATCGTGCATTCACTCTTCTTAGGCCCAAATGATGTTTTAAAATGGTTTTCACTGATCCTTCCGATATTCCAACGATGCCAGCAAGGTCTCTGACTGTTAATTGTCGATTCTCGAGCACCAATTCCTTGATTTTATTGACGTGTTGATCATCAGTTGATCTTGATGTTTATGGCCGTCCTGGACGTGGTTCGTCGTCAACGCGTTCTCGACCATCTTTGAACAATTTGTACCAATCAAAAACACTTGCTCGCGACATACAATTATCACCGAAGGCCTTAGGCCTTTTGCAACATTCTGAACGTTTCGGCACCAGAAATTTGATTCCGCACACAAAATTTAATGGAACTTCTTTGTTGAATAATTTCACTCATTGTGAAAATAGCCGAATGCACTTTTTGTACTTCAGAAAGACAAGCGTATACTAAACACTAATGATTATTTTGATGTGACATTTGGCGCAGATGTCACCGACAGTCATACCAACCTTAAAAAAATAATATTTTGATGAATGCGGAAACCCATAAACCCGCGAAATTTAAATTAAAAAGTCTTACTACTTTTTGCCCACAGTAGTATGTTCACACCCAAGAGTTAAGTGCGGCTTAAGTATGTAAAATAGAAGGTAACATAGACATTCTGTTCTTCTTTTCGATGATAAAGATCAAGTTAAGTATCTTAAAGAGAAAAACAAAATACTTGCTGATGATTAAAAGAGCTATAAAGTGAGGAGGAAAATCACTTTGGGAGTTCTTCCTTTTTTTCTGGCTTATTTACAACTTTCCATACCATTTACAAGCGGTTCTCTAAAGCTTTTCTTAGGAAATTTATAATTTATAGAATATATTTTTAACTGTGCCTCCAGTTCGAACAGCAGAAATGTATTTAAATAACATAAATCATTTATACTTTTCCTTTTGGGTTGTTTCTATACTAATAACAAATAGCTTCCAACAGAATTGTTATTGTTTTTCTTAATCTCCTATATAAATCTCCTATATATATTGTAAGAGAGAAATTGAATAATGCATTGAGAGTGATGAGCGTACACATATTCCTGAAGAAAAATCAATAACAAGTTATCAAATAAGTGCAATCTATTATGAGACTGCCGACGCGAGAGCAATTATGCTTTGTAAAAACCAAAGTTATTAGGTGAGAGCGGGAGAACGTGTGTGAAATATTTTATGCTAGAGGCAGTGAAAAGAGACTAAAAAATGCTACATGCACAACTCTCGTGTGCTAAAAACACAACAACAATAACAATAAATAGCAATATTTACAACAAAGTGCAAAAGTAAACCGTAAAGGAAAGCGAGAGAGATTGACTTCACTCCGTTATAATATTTCCCTCTTTAGATGTAAACTCCCTCTCACTTGCTCAATTATTTTGCATGTAATATTTGTTGTTGTTATTTCAGTGGACCCAATTCCACTAAGGTGCTGGTTATACTGGTGTTCGCTGTTCGACGAACATATCATATTTTACTCTCGTGCTCGATGTAGTGGTTACATTGGTGTTCGTTATAAAGTTGCTTTTTGTCGAAATTCAGTTTTTTTTGTTGAACTATTTTTTGCGCAACGGCAACACTAAATGGTATACCAAAAAACTTTAAACGATTTTTTAATATCGAGCGTGAAATTAATAATGTAATTTTTCTTCAATAGTTTTATGAATAATATATTTAATATTCACTTTTAAAAACTAAAAAAATTTGCAATTTCGCTTTTCTGCATATGAAAATAATGATGTTCAGGTTTGCATGTTTTCCTTTTATTTTACATACATTTTGGTTCTCTTTTTATAGGATATAACTCATTGACACCCTGAAAACTCGGCCTGCTCGGTGTGCATTTCACCCAGCATATTGTGTTTGGTGTGAGAGTGAGTAAAAGCTCTTTTTTCGTGTTCAGGCAACAAAAATTGCATGCTGTTCGCCGAGTAAACTTTGAATATAACCAGAGCCTAACAATTCATACATTCTCTCTTTCCCTCACGAGCATCAAGATCGCACCACCTTGATTCATTTATTACATACCTTTCTTCTATATTCATGATGCCTTTCATGTTGTTGTTGTTGTTGTTGTTGTTGTTGTTGCTGTTGTTGTGTGTGTGTTTTTGTTCCGGTAGTTTCCATTCCCATTGGTGCAGCGGTTGTTGTTGTTGTTGCTAATAAGCGTTCCGTCAATTCATGTGGCAATGAATGATATTCTTTTTGCTGTTGTTGCGCACATGTTGTTGTTGTTTTCAATAAATTATTACTAAAATTTTCATCGTTGATCAAATTGTTGTGATGATTATTTTCATTTTCTAACATTTTTAATTTAAGTGCTTGTTGTGTATTTGTTGTGTTTGTTGTTGGTGTTGTGAGTATTTTTGTTGTTCTGAGATTGTTATTGTTGTTGTTGGCATTATTGTTTTGTAGATTTTTTGTATTATTGATTAGCTCAATATCCTTGAGTTTTTTCATCTGTTAAAGAGAAACAAGAGAAAAGGTTTTTTTTTTAGCATAAGTGAAAAGATTTATTTCATTTTATAACATTCAAGTATAAATTGCAGCAGATGTTTATTATATAATTTTTTAAGCCTATATGATCTCAAGTTCCATAATTCAATTTCGTACACACAAAACATCTTGTAAAAAAAACAAAAATAAAATATTCTTTAAAACAATTATTTAATGGCTGGAACTCAACTCAATTTAAACATAAAATATGACAATAAATTCCAATTTATCATTAGTCAAAATTTATTGTGATTTAAATGCTAACAAAATGAACATATTTAAATAAAAATTTGTCGTAACAAATGTAACTTAATTATATTGTTCAATTCTTTTATTTCACACGCGTGAAATTGTTGTTTTGAATTGTTCTTATACTTTAGAAGAAATCTGAACTCATAAATAAGCCCTAGCAGCTGTAAAACAAAAGATTTAAACAACGAACTAATATCAGAGCTTAATTTTGGTTTTTGTTCACTTTTGAAGAATGGAACTTATTAAAACGAGAAAAGAATATACCTGAGCGGGTCAAAGTCAAAGCTTTGAAATTTAAATGAAAATAGCTCAATTTGATTACTGGCAGCAGATTGGAACAGCAGAAGTCACACTGTACTTATGGAACTACTAGGAATGGAACAACCATTTGGAAGAGAGAGAGAGTGAGAGAGAGGGAGAGCTGTGTGGAAGAGAGTCAAAAATTAACCGAGTCAAAGTCAAAGCTTTGAAATTTAAATGAAAATAGCTCAATTTGATTACTGGCAGCAGATTGGAACAGCAGAAGTCACACTGTACTTATGGAACTACTAGGAATAGAACAACCAGGTGGAAGAGAGAGAGAGAGTGAGAGAGAGAGGGAGAGCTGTGTGGAAGAGAGTCCAAAAATTAACCTTTCGGTTGTTAAACTGTTGTTTGATTTATAATACTCTTCGAAGACTATTTATTTGAGAGAGTTAAGCCAGCGAGAGAGAGAGAGAGTTTGAAACTGATTGAAATTGAATCCTTTTTAATATTAATACTAATAAATCAAATAAAAATCTTCTCCCTTTCACTTCCCTTTTTTCCGTTTCTGATTTTCCTTTCATTTGTGTCCAATTAAATCAACAACAACAAAAAGCTGCTGAGTAAATTGAATAACAATGAATCAAACAAGCGACCATCATTGACAATGAGTAGATTCGAATACGCGCAGCACGTACCACGTTGCATGTAGCACACATTTCATTCATTCACACATTATACTACATGCATATGTACCATATACTAAATAAAAATTAGTAATTGGAAAAACAATTTTCCAAACATTTCCGATCGTATTGTTGCAATGACAACAACAATCAACAAATCAAATAGCAAACATTTAAACACGTGAACAATTAAAAACTATTCGTTTGCTTACCACAATTTGTGGTAGTTAATGTTGAGATTGGTTATTGTTGGCGTTGTCGTCACCACCAACATGACACAACGTTTTTGGTAGCAAAATAGTTGCATTGCAGGCAAGACATCTGGTATCGGGTGTTATTCACATATCTTTCACACTTCTTTACATAAGTACATATTTTTTTTCCATGAAATTTTTCTCTCCACTTTTCGCTGCCCACAATTTAAATGGTTAAATATTTTATTGACTTTTATTTTTGGTTTTCTGAAATTTTTCTTTTTTGTATTGTACATGCAATAAAAGTGTCAGCATACAAAGCATTGGGTAATTTTTGATTTAAGCGAATTCCAAGAAGCTAAATTTGGTCAAAGACTATGTGGAATGAGTCGTAAAAGTAGCCGGAGCAGCAGTGATGACCAATGAAAAATGTTGCTTGCTCATAACTGCAACTGCAAACGCATATAAAAAAAAAGACATGGGGTCACTCACGTGTTAACAATTATGGCGAAGCAATCAATTGGAATTTACAGTACATCGTAGCAGAAGTCGCAACAACGAAAATCGTGTCTAATAATAAATAAATATGAATGAAAATTTCTATTTGGTTTAACAATTATGAAAAATAGCAGCAAAATAAAAGGAAATGCTCTCAGCAATGGGATATATTTATGAATATTAAATGCAGCAGGTGAGAGTGAACGGAGCGCATATGAGAGAGAAATATTGGGAGAGAGAGAGAGAGATTTTATGCAGTAAAAGAGATAATTTCTCCCACTAGTTGTATCGTTAATTCTTACTTTTGAAGTGTCGAGACTGCGGGGAAAAAAGTTATAATGTTGGCTTCAAGTGAATCGGCAATGCTTGAGCTTTTCCTTTATGAATCGGTATGCCAGAGGTTTCATAGGTGGGTGCGCCTAGGGCACCATGTGCTTGAGATTACATTGTTTTGTGAAAAAAGCGTAGAAACCTGAAACAAACCGAAAACCCCCCTAACAAACCTAAGTATGCAATATACTAGTAATGGGTGCTTCAGTACTTTTTGCATCACGCTACGCATGCTCACGGTCTTCTAACATATTCTCGAAATTTCATATTTCCACAAAAAAATCACTCACGTTCGTGCACGTTATCATATTTCAAAACAACAAATTTCATCGATGTTCCCGCACGAGAAGAAACGAAAAGAAACAGTGACTCCAAAATTTCGGATTTGCAAGTTTCTTAGCTAAAGCAAAAACACAATTTGGCTTTCAAACTGCCAAAAATTGATTTTTAAAGAAAATATTAAGTCATACTCACGTTTAATCACTTGAAAGTTATATCACGTAAATATGAAAATTAAAACACGCCTAACGCATGCTGACTTCGAAATTAATACTCGTTCACGCGTACTCACGCCTGCCACGTTAAATTCATGTCACGCGCCCATCTCTACCATACACACAACTTTGCAATCCCAGTTCCACAATTTCGGATTGCCAGTCAGTGCAAAGAGACAAAACTTGTGTATATTTACTCTAAAACTAAATCATCATACCAGACCCTATGCTATGATCTTTGACGAAGAGAAATGCAAAAAAAGAGAATCTGCTAACCAAAATGTATACAAAGGTCTAAGGTCCTACGCAATGCCTAATCTTACATTCTATAATTCTTGAGATCGATTGAAATACATATGCATACCTCCGTTATTGTTTTTTTTTTTTTTGTTTTTTATATGAGAACGAAAATACTTACTTAATATAAAAAACTAAGTAGAAGAGAGAGTAGAGAGAGGCGGCCAAGACCGATCATCGGTTGTAGTGCCAGCTAAGTAAGTATGGTAAGTAAGTAGAAAGAGAACATTCGGTCGGTGAATATGCCGTTGCTTGGCATGCAACGGCATATTCTCTCTTATTCTCTCCCTCTCTTCTATAAAATAGATTCTTTCTTCAAGCATTTTCATATACACAACTTTTCTGTAAGACATTTAAGTTTTTCTTTTTAAAAACAATTTCTTTTACCATTAATAATTCGAACTTTAATTCGTTCACAAAAAAATTTGGTACTATTGTATCAGTAAAATGTATTAAAACTTATTTGACACAATTCCTTTCATATTTTCTTAACAAAGAAAATTGTCTTCTAATATGTTCTTTAGAAATTGCGTGAAAAATTTGCCAGCTATAAATTTCTAATAAACAACATGAAATAGAATTTGCTTCTAATTTCTAGTATTTACTTTTTTTGTTGCTATTGTTCATGTTTGCCCCAAAAGGCCATCATCAAAAATGATATTAACTTAAATTAACAGCAACATTAAAATTAAATGCAATGCAAAAGCAAGCGGCCACATCAACCAAGCGTATATTGTTAATAACATACATACATTCACAAAAGCAGCGGAGGCACTAAGATTTCAGTTCGAGGGGGAGAGAGGATACGTATTGATTAAATGAGCATTTAAATGATTGTAGGGGGAGCTATAGCCCCAAAGAATACTCCCACTGAATTCACCACTGCACATACACTGGCGGTCACGAAAACCGCACCACTGGCAACACTTTTTTAATATGTAAAAATTTGGGTAATTTACTTATTTTTTCTTGCTACGATAAATGGGATTTCCCGCAGAAGGGTTTTATGTTAAATAAGTGCAGTAATGAATGCAAAATATAAGCAGCTGACACATGACAAAAAGGTTGCTGTACTTACATTAGTGGACCAAGGACTTTCCTACCGGAAAATTTCTGAAAAATTGGGTTGCTCACAACCCACAATTGTCCGTTAAAAAAAAAAAAAAGAATACTATGGAGTCCCTGGAGAGGAAAAAAGGATCTGGTCTTAAACGTGCAACCAGTAACAGAATTGATAGCCTTATAAAAAATATTAGCACAAAGGATCGAAAAGATCGCATTAACTATTCGGGCCGAGCTATAAACCTATAATTGCGTAAATATTAGTGTTGAAACTGTACGCAGGAGACTGCGAGAAGCTGGTTTCTATGGAAGGCGTCCTACAAAAAAAACCCATTGTTGACTGAAAAAATGAGAAAAGCGCATCTAGCTTGGGCTAAAAACTATAAAAACTGGACACTGGAGCAGTGGCGAAATGTCATCTGGTCTGATGAATGAAAATTTAACCTGCTATGCGGCGAAAATTTGCCGTACGTGTGCCGTTCCAATAGTGAACGTTATAAAGAAAACTGTACTGTTAAAACTGTGAAATTCCCACAGAGCCAGATGATTTGGGGATGCTTTTCCTACTACGTATGTGGTCCTTTGTACTTTTTAGAATGAACTGTGAATGCTGAAAAATATGAGCAAGTCATAAAGAAAAACTTAGTGCCAGCTCTTGAAGAGCATTTATGCTGCAGTATGAATGCAATTTTCCAGGACAATTCTGCGCCTTGATGCTATCTTTTGTTTGATTCTTACAGAATGTAAAATTAAAAACAGAACATTTAAAACTGAAATCCTTTTTTTACAGCTTGAAAAATTATTCACGGACATCGGAATTTCACGCCTGACTTGGCCGGGAAACTCGCCCGATTTGAAAACTATCGAGCACTTATTATATTATATGAAGCGCAAAGTTATGAAGCGCAAAGTTACTAACCAGAAGCCTCAAAATAATAAAAATTAATTTTAGCATTAATTAAAGTTTGGTATGAAGTTATTACCAAAGATAACCTACAAATTTTGGTTGATTCGATGCCGTCAAGGATAATGGCTGTAATACGGGCTAAAGGAGGAGCGACATCCTACTGATATTTGTACCTTGATGTTAGTTCTTGAAAACCACTTTAAAGACTAATAGATATTGTTTAGTTTTGAATATTATAAAAATAAATTACATTTTCTTAAAAATTTCACGGACTTTTTCTTGTATTTAAGTTTTTGTCAAAAATAATACTCGTACGTTTTTGAGCTCCAGTAATAGTTTTCCGTTCTTACACGTTGCATAATTTTAAAATCATATTAATATTTAAAAAAAAAAAAAAATATTCCCCAACATAAAAATCATTATTTTCGTATTTTCATGTTACTTTGAGGTGGTGCGGTTTTCGTGGCCGTCAGTGTATATACATAGTATGTATGTTTCTAATTTAATTTCTCCCAATAACGCAAATATTCGTTACATTATTTGCAAAAAATCGGAATGTAAAGAAACGTACACTTTTTAACAAATGTGTTAAAATATTATAGAAATTTTGTAGTTACGATTATTACACGTTATTGTTGCTGGTGGATTTATTGTGGTAATTGTTGTTGTTGTTGTTGTTATATCAAACGTATTAAGGTCAAGTAACATTATTGGTAAATTAACACAAGCGCTAAACGCAGCAACAGAGAAAGACTCTCTACAACTATAGGTATTCATATGTACATAGATACATACATATGTCAATAAGACATGATATGTGAAGGGGAAAAAGAAGCTGTCAACTAAATTTGCTGTTGTTGTTTTAATGATGTTTAATTTAAGATAACACTCGTAGACGACATACATATGTATGTACATAGTATAATGTATGATAACTTGAAAATGATATGACAAGAAAATTGTTGGCTGTATTTATTTATTTACCATACATTTTTAGTAAAATTTAATTAGATACTAATGGGCTTGGAGGTCAAATGTTTTGTAAATTTTCAGCCCCGAGTTGGTACGTTGAATAATTAATATACAAATTACAACAACAAATCACACATATGCAAATTAAATGAGCTCAAATATTTTAGTTCATTAATGAGTACAACAAAAGAGACTTCAACTCATTCCACATTAATTCTCTTCTCTGGAATTAAGATCTACATATTAAGTTGAATATCAGCCAATAGTTCCGTTTGGTTTTTTTTTTTTTGAAGGTGTTAGAATCGAGTGAAAGCGAGAGAGAGAGTGTAGCGACACTTATTGAAATCGTTTGAGTAGTTCAGATTCATTGTAGGTTTCTCACCGTAAGTGTGGTACATTTTGTTGGAATTTATTTATGCCGTTGGAAGTTTGAAGAGAGGGAGACAGAGTGAAGCCAACTCTTTAACACATTGATACCGATTGAGTAATTCAGACGGTTGATGTACGCGATATTTGCTCGGTATTAAAAATTATTGATTTTTTTTTTTTTGATAACAGAATATTTAAATTCCTACATTTTTCAACATTTACATTTTTACATTTTTATAAAATATTTGAAATATTAAATTGTTTTTAAAGCTGCTTTCATCTTATTTTCACTTCATTTTCATCCACTATCAATTTTATACTACAACTTCCTTAGAAAATAATAATAATTTTCCACAAAAAAAAAAAGTCTATAATAAATAAATTTGCAAATCAAATTGTAGCAACTAGCGCGTTAATTTGCAAATGCCGGAATAAGTATACGCTCCGTATAGTTGTTATATTACTACATTGTATGCGCATAATTATACGGTTCAAATCTACGAGTACAAACATTTTCCCACAACAATTTAATGCCACACTCAAACTCTCAAAGTCAATAATATGTATGCAATATTCAAGCCAACACTTTGAAAAGTCAAGAGAGAAGATAAAGGGGCAAGGAAGGAAATTATGGTGAACGACGCATGCATTCATTGCTAAAGCGCACCACGCATGCGCAGCAAATCTTAAGATTTATAGCATTTCCTTTTTTTATTTTTTTTTATTTTGGTTTTTTTCCTGTTAATATAAATAAAGAAATAAAATGAATACTTATTGTGCAAGCTATTGTTTACGATATCAAAAATTGAATGCAATAAATTGTTTTTGTTTATCAGGAGAGTACGAAATGTCTTAATTTTTGTGAATGCCACTGCAACACAGTCTGACTGCAATCAATCAGCAATGCAACCAACCTTAACACTCAACATACATACCAGCAAATATTGTTGCCAATTTGTTGGAGTTTACAAAACATAAATATTGGGTTAATTTGGTAATAAGAAAAGAAGTAACGAACGTATTTCAATCTCGCTCAGTGTTAGATCAGTGTTGGCCACGCGTGAACTTTTGTGCCAAAACAAGCATAAAGCTTCTCCAAAAAAAGCTAACAAAAAGCTATTCAGTTATCGTTGTTGAATTTTGTTGCATATACTTAATAAAGTGTTATTTCATTGTAAAATCTTCTTGCATGGAAACAGAGTTGAATTTTGTCATTGCTGCAGATGGCCATCACTGCTTTAGATTACACATGCTGAACTCTTTTTCTATGGAAATGAACCTGGCACATGTGAAATCTAACAAATCCTGGGAGTGGCCAGCATTGCTTTAGCTTAACCAAATCGCTAGCGAAATGTTTTGAAGTTTGCGTAAAGCTTTGAGAGCATTACTTGGCATCAAAACTTTTTTATATTTATCCGATTCCTCCAAGTACCAAACTCAGTACCGAAGTGAATCTTATTTCAAGTTATAAGTGTAGTGTGAAAAGTTCCCCCCTCTCCCTCTCCGGAAAACACATACTTTTTTTTATGTAGTATATATTTTCATTTTCATAATATTGTTAAAAGGAAAATTTATTGTTTCAATTTTGATTTTTGATGTTTTGCATTTGATTTCGTTTTACCAAAATTTAGTCATTGCGGTTGCAACATGTTGTTGTTTTTATTATTGTTTTTGTTTGTTGTCAGTCTGTTAGTCAGTCAACATTAACAGCAAACAAACAAGCAGCAACAAAAGATTTTGATTTACTTCGTTTTGATTACAATGTACGACGAGCGTATAAAAGTAAATTGCGTGGGTTGCAAAGGCACTGCAGCAGGCAACAACCATGCAACAGGCAGCAATATATTGCTGCTACGCTTATGCATATACATACATATGAAAAATTCATAACAATATTTACATTCAGGAAATTATGTATGTATAGTAAGTATGTAAATATAGTATGAATGGAGTGAGTTTTTTTTTTGTTTTGCATTTAAACCGACTCTTTGCAAATCAAATCCTCATATTGCATTAGCAATTCAAAAACAATTCAATCATTCCATCAGATGTTAAGATATATTGCTGATGCTGCCTGCCTTCCTGCCTGCCTTCCTGCCTGCCTTCCGCCTGCCGGTTGTATGCTGATGAGTTTTGCAATTCGAATATGATAGTTGCCGTTGCTGTTTTCGGTTGTTGTTTGAGCAATTCATGTTGTGATTGAGCTGTATTTGATTTGTGTGGCATTTCTTCAGTTACATACTAGGCACTCGAACCCATACGCGGCATTCGAATTCACTTAGTAGGTAGTACTTAGTTGTGGAAAATGTAAATGAAGTTATAAATAGTTTATTTTTTCTTTTGGAAAATCGTATGCAATTTTCATTTTTTTTACAGATTTTAATTGCAATTTTTCATCGTGTATTTCCAATTCAAATGCATCTATAATTCGCGAACCCAATTGGAAATGTCGGCTAGCAGTCATCGTTAACTTTTAAACGGAAAGAGATGAAGTGAAATTTATTTACGCAGGGTAGAGCAAAAATACTTGGAGGGGAGAGAGTAAGAGGAAAATACTGTATATATGAAATCTTAGAGAAATTAGCGTAGCCCAACAGAAATACAGGGTGTTGCAATATGAGTGCACGATTTAATTGAAAATAAAACGCATACTTTTTGAGCGAGTGGAACATATCTACTTTGTGAAGTAGACACGTTCCGATTAAGTATGAAATAAAATATCCGGCAAATGGCTCCCGCGGCTCTGATCACAGACCCTTGCTCTTTGAATGAAATCAAATGTCGATGATGTTTTGAGAAAAATGTGGCTTTATCTCATCGGTGACTCGTTGGATCCCAGCCGTGACGGTACAGACCCATACCGTCCACAAGAACTCCGTTCTCATGTTCCTGTACCGAATGCCGTTCACAGTCACTGCATTTTAGGCCTTAATTTCACAATGATAACGCATTGTTCCTGGGTCGTACACAACAGCTGTTAAACTTGTGAGATTTGCTAATTGAACAAAAAAAAATGCCACAAAATTTAAATCGTGTACTCTTCTTGGGGCACCCTAGACATTCGACCACTTTCTATAGAAATGTGAGGCTCCAACGGGAAAATTTAAAGTGCTCCCAAAAATGCACTTTAGGAACTGTAAGTCACTGTAAGTCAAAGAACTTGAACTGTGATTAAAAAACATTTGTCTCTAGGATGGAAAAAAAATATTTCAAGAACAAATGATAATTCGTGTTTTTAAAACTATGAGTAATAATTCATGTACAAATATACCACGCACAACATGAGTGGATGCGAAAAGCTCGGCCTAGGCCCTCCATGGGCTGTTGTGCCATTAAAAGTAAGTAAGATGAATAGTTTTTTTTCCAGTGCTTCCTTCTAACCGGCATGCTCTTTTAGCGTTACTTGCATCCTCTCTTTTTGGAGGCTTTCAAGAGAATGCTTTGGAATGCTTCGTCTTTGATTAAAACCAAGGTTTCCTTTAACTTCTCAAACCAGCTTCGAGTAAGTCTTCGCCATAGCTGCTTGGCATAGCAGTAAGTAAGTAAGCCTTACTCCCAATGACATAATAAACTAAAAAAAGATTTGGAGTTGGATACGGAGAGCAAGGATTCGAAGCTGTATTGAAAGGTTTTTTGAGCTAATTTAGAAGCCTTTATTTTCCTTGAGGGATGTCTCTCTCTATGTTAGTGAAGGTGAGGCGGGCCAGATGTGCTGGGTTAAAAAAGGGATATACGTTTCACTTCTTTAATACGTAGCGCCTATACGTTTAGTTAGTTTAGTTAATTTGTTTATTATTTGATTTATTTATTTTATTCTTAGAGGCTAAAGGTTACAACAACCTAGATGAAATATAAAATATTCCTTCACTGTCATTTGCAGCTCTCCCTAGTTGCTGTTCATAATAGATTCCATATCCCACTGGGTTTTATAAATGCTGCATATATATCCATTTCCATTTACTTACAATCTTTTGTGCGAATCATCAGTCTCAAGCAAAGAACTTTGTCATAATTTTTGTTTCTTGTTGCCACTTGAAATTTGAATTTCTGTGAATGTGTATTCCACAATTGGTTTCATCGATAAAGCATTAACATTACCCACTTATTACTTCGTACATACTTTTTGTCATTTATAGATTGATTATTTGATAAAGTAGTAATCTATGTGAAAATATTTTTCAGTTTCTTCATATTTTCACATGAGCTTTATGCATAATGTATATTTGTAACGGCGCTGATTATCAATATTATATCTATTTACAAAATACATATATGCTTATCACTTTTCATTCTATGTTATTGTTAATATTCTTTTTCTTCTTTTATATTGCGTGGAAAACGCATTTATTTACTTTAACTATATTTTTGCCATCACTGTAATGCATAAAGAGAGATCACTCAATTTCATTTACTTTATCACTCATTTAACGGTAATCTCCTTTTATCGCTCACTACTTGTTAAGATCAACTATCTTAATTATTATTTGATCATTCGATACTCAACTATTAAAGAAAGCAGACGCTTAAAATCAAACTTTCGCGTGTTTATTTAATATCATCGAAGCGTTCCTTTATGCTTAGATGCTTGTAGACTTTTTGGCTCTTGCGGCTAGTGTAATCAAACGCAACTCCCACTTTAGGGAAGTTCCGCCCGCCTACATATTTAGTTATAAGCATAAAGATTCCTTAAAGAAAACAAAACAAAAACTTGCGATGATGCAGAAAAAAATTATTGAGCAATATGAGATTGCGGAAACATCTTCTAAAATGCAATGCCTCATTTATGCTCTTAAAAATCTTGCAAATCAAAATTTTATGTGTGTGTGTGTGTGAGCCATTCAATTGCGATTCGCTCTCACTGCTCACTGAGTAGATTTTCTATTGAGCGAAAAGTATAAGTACATAGTTCAATGGATATGAATTCCCTAAATGAACATTTTCCACATCAATTTGAAATTTTTCAAAGTTCTAAAGATATGAACATAACTCTTCTTAGCTATGTACTATGTATTTTTCTTTTTTAAAACAACACTAACATATTATTGTACAATAAATTGCAATACAACTAACTAAATACCCTCGACTACAATGTTTCTAGCGTAATGAACCTTTGCTTTACGTCATACGAGCGAGTCCAACCAAGTTCTTTTGTTGTATAATATTATGAACTTTAATAATAGCTGCTAGTTTTATGCAAAATAAAAAAGTATGTCATACCGCTGGCAGTAAAGACTAGCTACATGCGACATGTGTTTTTGTGATACAAAACAAAGTACAAACTTGTAGATATCCACGTATCTGTTTTGTTGTTTCGTTTTGTGAAGTAAACTTACGAGAAAAAACACTCCTCAGTACATTTGTAGCTGTGAGTGAAATTGTTATTACTTTAAATGTGCCTGTATGCAATAAAAGGCAAACGAGATAAAAAAATAAAAAAAATTAGTTTACGTGTCAACTTTACTTACATATTCGCAAATGATGACAACATTTTTAATGTCATGCACTTAGCTAAAGTTAAATTACAGAGAAATTATATTATTGACATAAGATACACTTAATTTATAAAGTATTTTAAGTAAAAAATTAAGTACATAACTAAGATTAGCACGATCCAACTTTGGTTGAGAGAATAGAGTTTATTTCAGAATATTCTGTTAGTGGTTGTTGGATTCGATTTGATTTTTGAGCACAATAAAGGCGTTACCATGCTTACTCAATAAAAGAGAATGAGCCACTGTAGCCCCAGATGTGAGTGACAGCTCAAGAGACTTATGGTGGCGAAGAAAATCTAGAGGATCTAGAGGTTGGAAAACAAATAGTGTTAAACGAATCAATGGCGAAGGGGTAAAAGTCATTGTCATTGAAGCTAAACGTTGAATCAGCAAACAAGTTTACAATTTCAATGTCATCACTAGACACAACATCACCAATGCACATAGAGGGAGGTAAATCGCTGGTCTTGCGTTTCAAATTTACAAATTTACATCATAAAAAGATTTAGGATTCATTTTCATACAGTTTGAATAGTTTCTATAACATTCATCATTCAGCTTTAGATAATCATAACGTAGACGAGAATAGCTACAATAATCGATATGCTATAAAGAATCATTCTTTATAATCTGCCCGGTTATTAGCTTTTAGCATTAGAATTTTCAGCTTTTCATAAAAAGGTAACATTGAAATAGTTCAACTTAAAAATTTTCCGAGATATCTTTTGGGTTTTCAAGAGCGAATAAATCATATTAAAAAGTTCCTACAATTGAAAAAATCTAATCAAAAACTGTTACTTAAGAATATGTACTTACTTACTTAACTGGTACTACAACCGATGATCGGTCTTGGCCGCCTCTACAAAGCTTCGCCAGTCGCCTCTGCTATGCGCGCGCTGACGCCAGTTGATAAGGCCAAGTGCAGTCAGGTTGCCCTGCACCTGGTCTTTCCAACGGAGATTAGGACGTCCCCTTCTGCGTGTTCCTCCACCGTGATTCGAGTAAAACACCCTTCTAGCCGAAGCGCGTTCTTCCATTCGCTCAACATGACCCAGCCAGCGAAGCCGCTGGATTTTTATACGCTTGACTATGTCAGTGTCGGCATACAGCTCATACAGCTCATCGTTCCATCTTATTCGATACACGTCGTCCACGCATACTGGATCGTAGGTCTTACGGAGTATCTTCCTCTCGAACGCTCCTAACAGAATATGTATTTTTCAATATTTTTAATACCATCTGTATTACTTTTTTATGTTTCCTCTCATATATTGTGTTTTATGGGGCATAATTGTTCTTTGTGTGGCGAGGCTCAAAACGAAAATGAATGTGAGAGAGCTGAAAACAATCTAATCTGAGTGCGACACGATAATCAGTCGATGAATTCGCCTTATGATTTTTCTTCTAAAGAGAGATACCGTTGCGAACAGAGAAGGATTTTGTATTCTCTCATTCCGCTTATCAGGCGTCTGAATAGAGTGCACTCTTTTATAAATAATCAAAATTGGTTCAGGATTAGTGTATTAGTGCGGCAAGACACTCAGTCGATGAATTCGCCTTAATATGCTATGATTTTTCTTCTAAAGAGCGATACGAGGGGAGCGATACGAGCGTTTCGAGGGGAGAGGTATTTTGTATGCTCTCATTCGGCTTATCAGTCGTCTGATTGGAGTGCTCTCTTTTATACATATACAAAATTGATTCAGGATATCTTTGTCAATGAGAGACTGACATATATGCAAAGGTGCCCAGCGGGAGCAGAGTAGTCCATTGAAATTTAGAATGGAACTATCCCTCTTTACATCTTTTAGTAGCAACATTTTTCATTCTATTACTTATATTCCAAAAAAAAAACAAAAATCTTAATCTCGATACATTTTCAAGGTTCACATTGTTCATATTGTCGTCATCAAGTAGTACTCGTATTTATTTAAAAATAAAAAAAGTAGTGCTATTATTTTCTTAAGCTAAAACGTTTTTTGTTTTTCTACTACTTTTTCTTTTTTTGGCTCACTTTATATTTAGTCACGTTTCTTGTGTTCAAAGTTTTTCTTTTCTGTTTTGTTACTTAAAAATATGGTCAACAAACTTGAACAATGTAACATTCATACATTCATGAAGTACTGGACACAAAGTAAAATTGGTAGGAGTGTTGCTTGCCTTTGAAGCACTAGCCAAATACAAAAAAAAAAACAACACCGATGAACACAAGTATTCAACTATGTTCACATACTTATATTATACTCGTACACAACACTGAGTCTATACGAAATCATGTGTCTTTCAGCTCAGCTCGCTCCATGCTCAGCTCAGCTCGCTCCATGCTCAGCTCAGCTCAGCTCGCGCCCACTAAGTGAAATTGTTTAATTAAACTAAATGCCAATATTTGCGATAACAACAGTCAACCATTTGCATTCGGCGACGGAAACTGTATAGCAGACACTGTTGCTGACGTAGTCAACGTAGTTGGAGTCAATGGTGTCGCATTTGTCTCCAATGAGTTTTCCTCATTGACGTGACTTTTTTTTTTTTTTGCCAATATTTGGAATTGTTAGCTTGCAAAATGATTTTTATTTTCTATTTTTTTTTTTTTGATTTATTTCGTTTTTCTTTTTTTTGTGAGTTTGATTAAGTTTATTGACTTTTCCACTTCTCTTCAGCAAACAGATTGTTGACAAAGAAAAAGAAAAACACGTTGTAATTGTGCAAGTTGTCGTAGTTAAATACTTTTACCAACATTATGCATATTCAGCTATAATTTCTTCTTTTTTGTGTTTTTGTTTTTGTTATAAAAAGATGTGCCTCTTTTTTTATAAGTTAGTTGTAGGCAAGCGAGCGCCGTGGCACACTTCGCACATCTTTTTTGTGGAATTTTTTGCGTTTAACTGCGATAATTTCACTGTGTCAGTGGGAAAGGTCAAAATAGATGCGACATGACTGATTAGCGCTCATTGATTACAATCCTTAAATCCATAGATACATACTAAAAATGTCTTTACGAATTTGACGATGAGTAAGGAAAAATTGTATGTGAAAGTTTCTTTAATTGTGGGAATGCATTTAACATTGATTATATTTTGGGGTACATCAGCATTTTTGTTTTATTGTTATGGTTTGTTTAACTCAACTCGAAACTAGACTTGGAAATAGCCTAGGCCAAAATTCGATCAAAGTTCAATTATACAAAACTCACTCCAAATTTAAAAACCCAATTCAGATCACAAATCAGAACAAAACTTAAACTGATATCGATACCAAAAATCGGCCCAAATTCACTCCATAATTCGGACCGGATTCAGACCAATGTGTGCCAAAAGTTAGACTAAAACTCTAACCGAAAAGTCATACCAAATCCAGATAAAAATTCGAATAAAATTGAGGACAAAAGTTTGACCAAATTCAAACTTAAACTTAGACAAAAATTGGAACCAAAATTCGGTTAGAATTAATGCTAAAATTTGGACAAAAATTCGGACCATATCGAGAACAAAAGTCAAACAAAACTGAGACCAAAATTCGGACCAAAACTGAAAATCGATCAAAATTGAGAACAAAAGTCGGAACAAATTTAGACAGAAACTTAGATAAAATTTGAACCAAAATGCGAACAGAATTGATACAAACACATTGTTCAGATCAAAAGTCGGACCAAAGTGAGATCGCAATTAAGACAAAAATTAGAACCATATTAGAACAAAATTCATATAAAACTTTTGACAAAAACTCAAACCGAATATCAGAGCAATACTCTGATTGAAGCAGAGTAAAATTCAGACACGCAGAACATGAGTGAATGCGAAAGGCTCGGCCTATGCCCTCCATGGGCAGTTGTGCCATTAAAAGAAGAAGAAGAACCAAATTCAGACTGAAACTCTAACAAAAAATTATGCATACCATATTTAGAGCAAAATTCAAAATAAAATTCAGACCACAACTCAGACCTAAATCAGATAAAAATTTGAACTAAAACACTAATCAAAAATTAAACCAAAACTGCGACTAAAATTCGGACCGAAAGTCGGGCCAACAAACAAAGGCAGATCATAATTTTCCCCGAAAGTCGGACCAAATTCATAACTACATAATCGTAAATTTAAATCAAAGTAGACCGAAATTTTCACTAACCGAAAATTAAACCAATACTGCGACTAAAATTCGGACCGAAAGTCGGGCCAACAAACAAAGGCAGATCAAAATTTTCACCGAAAGTCAGACCAAATTCATAACTACATACTTACTCGTAAATTTAAATCAAAGTAGACCGAAATTCAGTCGAAATTTCTAACTAAAATTGAAACCAAAACTCTGAGTGAAAGCAGATCAAACTCAAACTAAAAATCAGACCAAACTTTGTATTAAATCAAAAATAATACCAAATACAGGCGAAACTAAGACCAAAATTCAGGTCAAAATTTAGGACAAAATTCAGACTAAAATTTGGAACAAAAGTCAAAATAAATTTCCACCTAAAAACAGACCAAATGCAGACCACAATTCAGGCCAAAACTAGATAGAAATTCGGAACAAAATTCATACTATAATTCGGTCCAAAGCAGGGACCAAAATTTAGACTAAAATTCACACCGAATCTCAGACCAAATTAAACCAAAATTCTGATGTAAACA
This sequence comes from Palloptera scutellata, assembly GCA_958295655.1. Classification (NCBI taxonomy): domain Eukaryota; kingdom Metazoa; phylum Arthropoda; class Insecta; order Diptera; family Pallopteridae; genus Palloptera; species Palloptera scutellata. The sequence continues at coordinate 78,440,622 of OY282450.1, read as the reverse complement.
GAACCTTTTTTTTGTTTTGCATTTGCATTTGCATTTGACTGATAAACGAAGAAAAGGTCTGGTTCAACAAGTTCTTGACGCTACAAGTTCTTTGCAATAACCTCAGCCGGGAACTCAACTTCCAATCATATTATAACGTAAAATAGTAGCATGCAGCATATAATTTGAAATTCTATAAGAATGAACAATTTCATTAGCTTGTAGCAAAATTGTATGTATACATTAAACATATTTCAAAAATATGTGCATGCATTAAAAAATGTCAAGGTAGAAGTTACCGAGACAGAGAGCTCCGGGCTAAATACTTAGCACCAACAACAGCAACAGCAAATGAACTTGAAATTCATGATTGCCATATTTTATGCTGTTGCGGCAGAATTTTTGCGAAAGTTGTAGTCAGTCTGTAGCTAACATTTAAATTCTAAAATGCGAAGGCGACAATAAGCCACAACGATGAGGTCGCCAACAATGGCAATGGCAACGGCAACGGCAATAGCAACGGCAACGGCGTGATAACGCCGGCTCATGAAGATGATGACGGCGGCGGTGCTGGTTGGATGCTGGTTGGTTGCTGGGTAGAGGCGGTGGAGTTGGCGGCGTTGTTAGTTTGGAGGTGGCTTGAGTTTCTTTTTGTTTCTTTTTTTTGCTTTTAAAATATTATCATTAATAATAAATTATATATAAATATTGTATGTATGCAGTGGTAACTTCACCTATTTCATGTCAGCATGACATTAACAATGGCATTCGCATTAGATGTGCGTGTCTGTCTCTTCCAGCAGATATGCTCGTAGACTTGATTCGGCTGAGTTTTTAACTTCTCTCAATTTAACAACTTTATCTAGAGTAATTTTATGTGTGACTAGCTAACTCACAAATGTAACATTATTTTCTTAGAATGCTAGAAAATTATGATTTCAGGTTAAAAGTGCAGTGAGTGGTAGCTCATGTGTATGAAATTGTATTTAGTTCAAGTTTTATGCTAAATACAGTTTTGATTAATGTGAAAATAATAAAACCAGTTTCATTATTAACTTGACTCTTTGAAAATATGTGGGTGAGTGATTTTTAATTGCTTCAAATTGCAAAAAACTGAATGAACTACTTTTGGATATGCTTTGAAATTCATGTTTTGAATAAAAGGAAATCACATCACAAAATGGTTTAGAAATTAGATGCTTCTGTTTAAGGTCACATGAATGCAAAGTAGCATTATGCTACTTACCAATGGACTTAACCCCAAAAGTTCCGCCTTTTTTGATCCGCTAGCGACTACTAACTAGCATTTGAATACAATCAGCTGGAAATAAGAGCCTAAAAGTATGCAATACTATATGAACTGCCAAGTATAAATCTCATTAGGTACAGTGCTTTATGCTACGAACACCATCAACTTCCACTGCTTCAACTTCTACCCACAACTTCTAGGTGCACAATTCAATTCGATTTGGTTCGATTAAAGGTTGGCGAAAAGACAAAAGGCAAGAAAGACTCCTTCTCCATAAGCACAATGCGCCAGTTAGTATAAGTTATTCGAGTGTATGCACGTGCGAGTGCTTTAATTGGGAAATTTTTATTATTTTTATTTTTAAGGCATATACATTGTAAAAAATTAGGTACATTTTAATTGTTGTCGGCAATCGGCAATATTGTAAGCAGAGAAAAGTTAATTAACTTTCTGTAAAATAACAACAGCAAAAAATTACATAAATTCATTTCTTCGAAAGAGAAGACAAAAAACAAAATGAAGGCAGGAATAAAAAATAGGAGGCTGAAATATGTCGAGACTTTAATTGAAGTGCGGAACTAATAGGAAAATTGATGTGATTGTAATAACAAAACAAGAAATAAAAAACAAAACAAAAAAGACGTCGAAGGTAAAGTAGAAAAACTCTAAGCAGACTCTTCTTAAATTGATGAACAGAGGAGGAGTAATGAAGTAGTGAGAATGAAGATTTCTTCTTACTTCTATATGCAATAGTTTTTTTATAGACTTTTTTATTGATTCTAATTAAAAAAAAATGTGGAAATAATATAAATTTTAAAATCCATTCACTTTAGCTCGCTGTTTCCACCTTTTGCCTTGACTATGGCCTTCAAACGGTTAAAAAATTAGTTGCATGCTGTACGAATATGATCTTGCGTTACTTTGGCCCATTCCCATATAATCTCTTTCTCCAGCGCATCCATACTGGCATATTTTTTAGTCCTCACCTTGCTCTTCAAAATGGCCCAGATGGAATTGCATCTGGAGAATTCGAAAATCATTGTGTGGATGAAATGAAGTGTGCAACATGCAAATGGAGATTTGTTTATGTGATGGAGATCTTGATTATGGAAATAATGTTACAAACCCGTAAATTTTCCCATTTATTTCCTATTTTCCTACATATCCTTGATTTTTTTCAACCAAAAATTTGTTTGAATTTTTCCCATTTTGTGTACTTCTCTCCTAAATCGTTTATATTTCCTGGAAATTTATCTTGCCAAAGGGAAATGATAATTTAAAAAGACCGGTTGAAGAGATTGTAAAAATACTTTTTGTCGCTAAGTTGGCACCACTCATCTAACAAAATACCAACAAAAAAATTGTGTAAATTTCATTATTTTACATAAATGTACCAGTATTTATTTAACATGTTCTCTACCTCTTACAATTGTAATAATGTACTAAGTATCATCATCTTCCTAACATGTGAGAAAGTCAAATATAACGAATTAAAATTGCGCACTTTACAACAGTGACAACTTCAGCTTGTGACAACTTCAGCTTGAGTAGCAGCATCTTCTTTCTATTATGTAATATGGCAAATAAAAAATAAAAAAACCAAACAGAAAAGTGAAAGTGCAAATTGAAATTGGAAAAACAAATACTTACTACAAGAAAACTATAAACAAAAACTGCACAATTGTCACTCTGCATGTGCCAGCCACCAATCAATAGAAATTTGGAAAAAAAAAATAGATATAATAAAAAAAATATATATGTAAGTATATAAATAGAAATGTCAGTGCAATAAAAATGCGTGCACATAAAAGAGCCAACAATGGTAAACCAAATTGCAATAGTGAACTCCTTAAATGGGAGTTTCAGGAAAAGCGTAAACACACAGCTACAAATCGTAAAAGTAGCGTAGCCTTATGCCAACATCTTAGTTTAACTGACTATTAGACGGCGTGGTATATTTGGTCAAGTGTTTGGCTGCTTGTTGTCCAACAAGTGAGTGGTTATTATCAACACTTACTACTTACTTTTAAGCTAATGAAGAGTGTACCAATTGTAACAATTTTACTAGTATTTTTGATTGTAAGAGTGACAGCAACAATTACTACAATTGCATATAAAATTATATAATTGCAGAACGGTCACACCAGTGAGTGAGCGGTGCTAGTGTTAATGATTGAAAATGTCTGTTTGCACCAAAAATGTGTAAAATTGTCAGTTGTTCATTTTATAATGGGAAAATCTTTCCCTCTTTTCTCCTGTCAAAGGGAAATGATAATTTAAAAAGACCGGTTGAAGGGATTGTAAAAATCCTTTTTGTCGCTAAGTTGGCACCACTCATTTATCCTCTATCACGGCTTAAAGTTTATTTACAATTTTCGCTCGATTTTGTTCATCTTACTATAAGTGTGCTGTTTTGCGATTTTTACAATGAATAAATAAATAACTGTAGGTCCCTTCCATTCATGTACAAATATAACACGGACAACATGAGTGGATGCGAAAAGCTTGGCCTTTGGCGTAACATGCGGTCATAGTCGACACTGATAAACTGAAGTTCATTGTGGTAAAGGCATAACTCTTGCCACAATGGCTGCCTATCTCTTTATCGGTGTCCTGTGTGATCACGTTCACTCTCTCATTCTCCCTCCTTCTTCCTTCCACCTATCAATCTTCCTTCCATTCAACACAATGCTCTGCATTCACACATAGGGGTACAACCTATGTGTTGAATAAAAAAAAAAAAACTTTAGCTGTGTTTTATTCGCCAAATCATTTAACATATGCGAATATAAAAAATAAGTTGTCAACTCTCTTTTTCGCTGTGTTGTCATTCACAATAAATCTACTATTGGAGGTGATATTCCAGAACGTGAATATCTTCTTTATTATATGAGTGAAACCCTTCTTGCACATTACAATAATGTATTTTTAATTGGATTTTTCAACTCCCTTATTTACTACGCGTAACATTTTAACACATTTCTTTTTTGTTTTATACCGAAACTGCTCAACTGCTTTCAGCAATGACAGTTCACAGTAGAGTTGTTATAGAAATCAGGGATGGTAAACAACATGCTAGTTATAATACATAATACCTATAAATACATGCGTTATTTCAACAGCTTTTGTTTTTGTTTCTTATGCAGTTATCGCTGCTAGTTATACCCAACAGGCGAATAAAATGCAGCTTTTATCGAAAATTCGCGCATTTTGAGTGGTACAGTGTATTCAAAAGCAATCGAGATGTGGGTGGTGGGTGGAAGATTTGTGCCTTGCTCTGGTCGGCCATCAATCTCTTCGGTGAACTGAAGTCAAAATCATTAAATTCTTGCCAGAAGATCACAGGGTAAATATAGTATATTATCTGGGCGTTATGCGGCGGGTGAAAGAGCAAATTCGTCGAAAAAGGTCAAGTTTTGTGGAAAAAAAACTCATGGATTTTGACCAACGACAACGCACCATCTCACAAGGTTATCATTGCGAACGAATTTCTGGTCAGAAACTCAACAAATATCATCGAACAACCACCGTATTCATCTGATATGGCTCCACAGCTGACATTTTTCTCTTTCCAAAACTCAATTTAACACTTCGATGCACCCTCGTTCTCAGTCAAATATTCTATTTCTTGATTCCGAAATTTCGTGATTCTTGAACATTTCCGTTATTCCTTTAGGGGCGAAATTCCGGGTTCTAGCAATACTGGCTCTCATAGAAAACATAAAAGAGGATTCTGGAAAATGCGTTTGATAAATGTTTTTTTTTGACTGGATTAATCAGTTTTTTCTATTTCATTTTCATTTTATTTATTTAGTTTGACTATGTAGAAATTATAAAATTATATAAAGTGTTGTAAAACTAATTAACAATCATAAGTAGATAGTAAAAATTGTAAATTACTTTACTTTTACTTTACTTTTAATGGCACAACAGCCCATGGAGGGCCTAGGCCGAGCTTTTCGCATCCACTCATGTTGTGCGTGATGTATTTGTAAATGAATGGAAGGGACCTACAGTTTAATGCCGAATCCGAACGGCGAAGTGAAAAGCTTTTCATAGCAATTTTTATTCTTGTAGGTTTGCCATTGTCTGTCAAGAGGTGGTGCCGTGTAGAAAAATTATTTTTTCTACTTTTTGATTTTGCCTGTGCCCAGATTCGCACCCCGGACACTCTGCGTAGCAGTCCAACACACTACCACTACACCACAGCGACCAAATTGTAAATAAAACGATTAAATACAATGCTTAAAATGATTCTTAATTACAAAGAAAACAACATTGCATTGTCTTGAGACTTTGTTAAATTCAAGCAAGGTCCCTGTGATTGGAGCATTCATTTGATAGTTACTTAGTTATCAATGTGGAACAATAAAATGGATACCATAGGCAGATGACTTGAAGGTAAGTATATTGAATGTAATTTTTCAAAGTAAAAATGGGGAATCAATATTTTCGCAAATTAGCTCCTAGGGAATGTGTAACTCTTCTCCTCTTAAGAGACTTCAAACTAATAATTAAGCATCCCGCATTATACGAAGGTATAGGCTCAACAAAATGTAAAGGTTGGAGAGTAAAATGAACAAATTTCTTTTGAATTCTTTCAATACATGAAGAGTAGAGTGTCTATTGTAGATAGGATTCCAAATGAAGGAAGCATAATCAAGCCTTGAACGTACTAGTGATGTAAACAAGTTTTTAAGCCTATACGGATCTTTGAAATCCCTGCCATAACGACAAATAATGACAAGGAGCGAATAGGCTTTTTGGTAAAAGGTAGTTTACATAGTTCGAGAAAGTAAACCTTGTATCAAATACAACACTCAAGTCTAGGAACTCCTCAACCGATTTCAGCGCATTATTAGATATGTATGTATTTTTTTCAAGTTCAAGTCAACACACAGGGTGTACGACGCCTATGAAAGCAGAGCATTGTGTTGATTGGAAAGAGGATTGATATACTATAGGATGAAAGGTACTAACTGGATGATATTACAAATCTCGTATATTATTTCGGTAGGGTTCCAACCTTGAAGGTGATACAACAAATTTGAATGATAATAAATATTTTGTGTTTTATTGACCAATTCACGGTACTTCTTTTGTTATAATTTAAAAAACCGGTTGAAGGGATTGTAAAAATCCTTTCTGTTCCTAAGTTGGCAACACTCATTTATCCTCTATCATGGCTTGAAGTTTGTTTACAGTGCTCGCTCGATTTTGTTCATCTTAAGTGTGTTTTGCGAATTTTACAATGAATTAAAATGTCGAAGAAAGAATTTTTCTCAAATTTTGTATTACAAATGGAATTTCGTGTGCTGACTCGCTGATAAAAAACTAAATGCAATTATACACACCACATTCCATCTCTTTCGCACTCCTTCCCTGTATAACTGCATATAGTTTAATTATTAATCAATTCAAGTTTATTTTAATCGGCCAACAATAAAATTAACACTTTCTCCTCTCCCCCCCTTTTAATCTGGTGGTAGTATTTATCACATTTCCTACTACTAAATACAATAATTTAAATTTCACTTTCTAAATCATACTTTCAATTTTACAACACAACACAACACAAACAAAACAAAACAATCAAATATTATATATTTCCCTATAACAATAGCGTTTAAAAGTAAGAAAAATTGCCAACATCAAAACCAACAACAAATAAACACTAAAAGTTCATAAACTTTTGCTACTTTACCATGCCGGCAAAGGGGCAAGGAAAAAATAATACATAGTACATAAAATAACAACAACAGCGGGAGAAAAAGTTGATGTGATAAAACTGAAAATTCTTTGCCAATTTCACTTAAACTATCCACGGGCAAAACAAAACAGCCAAAAAGCAACAATAGCTATTTATAGACAACAACCTAAAATAATCACTAGCTGCAACCATCGCTGCCACAGAGCTACTTCTGCTATTATTAGCCAGTAGTTTAACTTTACATACAAGTAATTGTACCTACCTACTCTTATCTTCATACACACATATGTATGTATGTATGTATGTATGCATGCATGTATGTATGTATGTAAGTGGTTGTGTTAAACCCAGCACCATGCAGCGCATGTGCCTACTTAGTCGCACAATAAAAACTACTGGTATCTATGTAACTCTAACACAATCTATATCGTGTTAACTTTTAACACTTAATGATGTGTTTACAAACTGCAAAAACAACAACAACAACAACAACAACAACTGCAATTACAACAAAAATACGTAAACAAATTTTAATGCTTATCTAATTCGCTTAACCAATATTTATAGTAGAATAACAGCTATCATTATTATTACTACTACTACTGCTACTACTACTACTACTATTACTACTACTATTGCTACTACTACTACTACTACTACTACTACTACTACTACTACTACTACTACTACTACTCGTATGTAGTTACTACGACGACTACACCTCATTTAAATTGCAGCTACTTACAATTACAATAATTTTCCAATGAGCGTATAGCGGTGGTAACTCCAAAACTAACTGCAATTATGCACACCACATTCTTTATCTCACTCTCTCTCTCTCGCTCTATCGTTCCATCTCTTTCGCACTCCTTCCCTATATAACAGCATATAGTTTAATTTTGAACTTTGTTGGCGCCGAATTGACTTTTCTCACGGCTTTTTCTTTTCTAACTAAACATTTCTGCTGGAATAGTGAAAAAAGCAGATGAAGAAGAGGGAAACCTCATCGGGGCAGCGTTTTTTGCATGCCCCGACGAGATTTTCTTCTGCTACTTAAGCAATTTCTTCATTATCTGCCATTGCTACTAGTTCTTCTCCTTCTTAGGTTTTTATTTTTTTATTTTCAGTAAGTTGTTGTAGTTGTTGTGGTTGCAGCTATAAACAACGATTTAGTTTTATTTACAGCAGCAATGATTTAAAATTTTTTTTGTTGTAAATGATTTTCTTTTTATTTTGTTGTATAATTTAAGTACTCTCCTCTAAACCAAAAAAAATGGGCGTATAACAAGAAATGTCTGAATAGAAAATTAAATTATTAACTAGTACTTAACTACTTAGTTTTGTTAACTAGTCATTGTATCTATTGTAACTAGTTAGCAGAGAGGTCAATGTTCAGCTTGTTAAGTGTTAGACTGTGTAGTTATAGAATTTATATACTTAATATTATCCAAAATACCGATTGTGTTACGATAAAATCTTCAGCAAAAACTGCGGCTGAGAGGCAGCGAGAATGTAGACTTCGTCGAGAAATGGAGTCACAACAAAATTCAGATACTGGTATCGTGAAAAAAAAACCCACTCGAGAGTGTAGACTTCGTAAGAAACTTAAGGCACAACAGAATTCGAATTCCATTGAAAAACAACTCGCAAAGACTAATGCGAAGAGACAGCATGAATGTCAAATGAGAGCCAATAGAACTCTCATGTCATTGAGTCCCAACGAAGGTCCTCAGATTATATAGCACCAGGTAGTCATTGAGGTGAGGTGCGAATTTCCAGCTTCTCAACGAAAGAGAAGGGCAGAAAATTTACTTGAAAATTTGCCTGAAAATCTTTACTCCGTGGAAAAAAACAACAACTCGAGATTGAGATTTACCACCAAATTTCTAGTCATTAATTCCCGAGTTCTCAGACCGGTAAGTGGCAAATTTTCCACCTGTTGAGAAGAAAGGAAAGCAGAAGATTTCTAGGGATCCATAGCTCACAGCTTAAGGAAACAGCTAGAGAGTGCAGTGGAAAGAAGAAGAGCAAGTGAGGATAGGGGGAAAAAAATAGTGATAATAAAAATGATAAAGAGACAACAAAGGAGAGAAAAGAGAGAGTGCGATGAAGAAATAAAGGACAGCAGAGGGAAAATAAAATGCAGAAAAGGAAGATGGAGGTGAAGAAATCAGGAAAAAAAAGTGGGGAAGAAAAAATGCTTTCACTTTAGCAAATATCAGCTGAATATTTTACTGCAATAAGAGTAGTTCATGGAAATCAAACTAAGATATTAATTCGGCACTTGAGCTTCGGAATAATCTGAAGCAAACCAGAAGCAATCTTCTGCTTCTTCTCTTTCTTTTAATGGCACAACAGCCCATTAAGGGTCTAGTCCGAGCTGTTCACATCCACTCATATTGTGCGTGTTGAATTTTTTTTTACATGAATGGAAGCAAACTTGAGTTTTATGGCGAATCCGAACGTTTAAATGAAAAGCTTTTCATAGAAAATTTCTACTTATGTAGGTTTGCCATTGCCTGCCAAGAGGTGGTACCGTGTAGGAAATTTTCTTAGTTTAGTTTTTACTTTTTTGCTTTTGCCTGTGCCGGAATTTGAACTCTGGACACTCAGGCCAACGCACTAGCAACTACGCCATAGCGACCAATAAGTATTTATATTTGATCGTTATTATAGAACAGCTTAGCGAACAGCAAACTTAAAGATTTCAATGTACATACCATACATATTTCTTAAGGGACGCTTAAAACTTTTACTTACTTACTTTTAATGGCACATCAGCCCATGGAGGGCCTAGGCCGAGCTTTTTCACATCCATTCATGTTGTACGTGTTATATTTGTACATGAGTGCTGTTAAAAATTCCATGCAGTACCAAAGAGCAAAAAAAAATAGGAAGAGGATGTTTTAAGATTAAACTTCGCCCTTGAATGACAAAAAAAGAGCCTTTATCTTTCTAAAAAAAAAAACAAATGGGACATAAAATATACTCGGGAGCAGAATCAAGGAAAGAGCGAAATTAAGTTCAAATTGTCAATGCATCAAATATAGGAAGCTTACAAGATTTTCCCAAGCATGCCCGCAGTGATGGGCGGGCATTTAAGGCAGTGTTTTTGCGAGCATTCAAGGCTAATCGGCTACACTGCTCCGGAGCTGAAGGGAGTAATCAACTGCTGCTCGGTTTTGAGTACTTTAATCTGAAATTTTTTGAAACTACAATACATACGATACGAAGATTCGCACTTCAATTTTTTTCATATTATTTCCAGCACGGTTAATGCGTACTTCTTCAACACTGAACCTTCTTTCTGCTCATATTTTACGCAGTCAGCACAATTAATATAATTTTTTTGTATGATTATTTCCAAATCGCAATTTCCAAAGAAATCAACATAAATCTCTACAGAATTACAAATGATTGTGATTTGCAAAATTTTCAGCATTTTTTGTTCTTTTTTTTAAATTTATATTTTATTCAAGTACTTGTATGTCGGTTTGTTGTTTGCAACATTATATGGTAGTTGCTGAAGAAGTATCAACAGTCGATACCAACAGCGGCTAATAAAGGGTGTTTTTTTTTAGAAGTGTGCTTTTCTATCTGGCAATGCTCTTTTAGGAGTTGGTCTTTTTGACAGCTTGATCACTTGATTTATGCTCAGTTTGGTTTGCCATTTCATAATGAATAGACTTAATCCTGAAAAACGTTTGCAAATCGTACAAATTTATTACCAAAATAATGGTTCGGTTAGCGCGATTTTCACAAGAAAATTTTGTTCAGCATATTGGAGGATGAAGCTCACTTTTGGTTGAATGGATACGTTAATAAGCAAAATTGTCGCATTTGGAGTGATCATAATCCACAAGCCGTTGTTGAGACGTCGTTACATCCTCAAAAACTCACTGTTTGGTGTGCTCTATGGGCAGAGGGAGTCATTGGTCTATATTTCTTCAAAGATAAAGACAGTCATAATGTTACAGTCAATGGGGAACGCTATAGAACCATGATTAACGACTTGTTCGTGCCTGTATTGGAGGATGTTGATGTGGACGACCTTTGGTTCCAACAAGACGGCGCTACATGCCATACAGCCAACGAAACAATCAATTTATTGAAGGAAACTTTTGGTGAGCGCATTATCTCGCATCGTGGGCCTGTGGACTATTTTTTGTGGGGTTATATGAAGTCGCTTGTCTACGCAGATAAGCCTGAGACGATTGACGCCTTGGAAGAAAATATTCGGCGCGTTATTACTGACATACGGCCCCAATTGCTGCAAAAAGTGGTCGAAAATTGGGCCTCTCGGAACCAGCCGCGGCGGCCACTTACCGGAAATCATTTTTAACACATAATTGCAAATCCTTATCTTTATAATAAAGCTAAAGTCTTGGCCGTAACATTAAATTATATGCATTTTATTTCTTCTTGAAAACCACACTTCAAAAAAAAAACACCCTGTATAAACAACAATACGAGTAAAGTATGTAGTATGTAAATAAAGAATGAATGAATGCTGCTGGTGGCTGTGTGTGGAACGGATGATCATCGGTATGATGAATAAACACTTTATTTATATTATTTGTTTAAAAATATTTACATATACATTAATTGTAGATATGTATGTGAATACTTTTAGCTCATTGAAAATGTTGAATCATGAAGTAAGGTAAAGCATTGAGGTGATGGTGATGGTGATGGTGTAGTAAAATATAATGACTCGCGTCAAACTTTGTACCTGTCTCCTGACACTTGGTGTGACTTTCAATTTCTTTGTGGAAATCTGTTTTGGATGGATTGATTATATTGAGGTTAAAAGTCTGCATTTTTATTTGAGAACAGTAATGGGAAAAGAGCATAAAATAGATTGGTGGCAAGATTTAAGCTTTCAATTCTTTCGAAATGGGAAGTTCAGAAAGTCTGTAATTCTGTTTCTGATTTTAAATCGGAATTTCGGTATGAATTTTTGCCTAACTTTTCAATCTCATTTTGATTTGAATTTTACATAGATCGAATCGATTTATTATATTATAGAGAATAGATTATTATGGAAATAGAATTAGATTAGAAACCTTAGATCAGTAGTCTATAGATTTCTTATTACCATTCTCCCTTTATTTTCCTATTTCGTTAACCTTAAATTCTTCTTTTCTCTTGTTTTGATGGCACAACAGCTCAATGGAGGGCCTTGGCCGAGCTTTTCGCATCCACTCATATTATGCGTGTTATAATATTTTTGTACATAAATAGAAGGGGCCTACAATTTTATGCCGAATCCGAACACTATAAAAGTGAAAAGCCTGTCATAGGCAATCTTTACTCTTGTAGGTTTGCCATTGCCTGCCAAGAGCTGGGATGCTTATAATATTTTCGTACATGAATGGAAGGAGCTTACAGTTTTAGGCCGATTCCGAAAGGAGAAGTGTAAAAGGTTTTCACAAAAAATTTTTACTCTTGATGGTTTGCCTTTGCCGTCTTACTCTTGATGAGTGCCGTGTAAAATCTTTTTTTTTTAATTTTTGTGATTTACAGTATTTTCAAAAAGAAAGCCATCGGCTTTTTCACATGAAATAATTTTAATATCAAGTAGGCCTTGATTTTCAAAAAAAAAACTTGATTTTATTGTAAATTTCGCAATGTAATTGTAGAAACAATCCATTACTTATCCGATTTCGTCTCAAGAGCATATTTAAGAAATGAGTTCCGTATACGCGAAACGTTTTGAAGCAGTCTTTCTTTGTTCCCATCCAAAAGGTCTCAAGATGTCCCACTTGAGTGCTTCGAAGTACTTAAAAAAGTCGAAGGCGTTTGTACATGTTCTGAGATTTGAACCCCAGACACTTTGCGTAGCAGGCCGATGCACTGCCAACTACTACTTAACCTTAAATTACAATTATTTAATTTTTAAGTTTTTTTTCATACAAAACAAAAAAAAAAAAACCTGAAAAAAGAAAAGACTAAACCTCAAAATTATCCCCCTCCAAAAATTACAAAACTTATTTACTTTCACTTGTTGTTGGTTGAACAGCAATTGCAGCTTGCTGCACGATTGTTGCACATTGCACTCTTGATTTCATTGTATTGCCACCGCCACATATCATGGCCAGCACATGGCCGCCATACATCATGCTGCCAATTTGGAGAACTGAATATTTTCAGTTTAACCCCGCACTCTTGATTTAAGATAGTTACAATTGCAACAACAACAAACATACAACAAGAAAATGAAACTGAATAATTTTATATTGTATAAACTTGCACAGTTACGATGGCAGCAATTCCAGCTAAAACTCACAGGTTTTTGTTTTCTGGGGGGAGAGGGTTAAAAGAGGCAGCGAGGGGGCAAATACATATTACTCTTAATTGAATAAATTATTAATTAAAATTTTTTATAGGTAATAGAAAATAAAATTTTAACAGCTAAATGTTTCTTTCTTTTCACTGCAACATTGTTAACCCTCTAGTTACCCATTTTTTTAGTTTTTTTTAACATAAAGCAATTACCATATAGTAGATAAATATCTATGTAAAAAGCCTAGACCTGTTGTTAAAATTAAATTGAAATATGAAGTCGGGAAGTCGTCGGGATCCCTCAAAGCAATTGTGGTTGTTTGAGCCTTTTAGCAATTTTGTGTTTTATTTTTTGGCCGATTAAACATTTTATATTAAATGTTCGTATTCTTAGCTAGTCATAGACTCTTTCATACCTAGTCCTGCCATAAGTTCTGTTACAATTTGAATATAATGTAAAAATTAAAGAAACGAGTTTTTTTTAATGTGTTGTAATTTTCAATTCGTTATTAAATTATAGTGTTTCTGAAAATTAACATCTTATTCAAAATGGTCGCCTCTCGCTTTAATGCACGCCTTTAGACGATCAGACCATTGCGCTATAGCGGCACGTATGGTTTCGATGGGTGATGGATGACGCTGCTGAAATAAGAGCTTTCTTAAGACTATCCAAATTTCGGTGGCGAACTTTGCAGGCCACACCCTCTAGCTCTGACCACAATTTGTAATCAAGGGGATTCAAATCTGGGCTTCCCGAGGGCCAATCTTCAGCACTAATAAAGGCTGGAATATTCTGACGTAGCCACTCTTCAGCTGTTTTGGCTTTGTGTACCGGTGCACAGTCTCGTTGAAAGACCCAGTGCTCTCCATTAAAGAGGGTTATTGTCAAGTCTTTCACCACGCCTTCCAAGACATCTTGTTGGTACACTTTTGCTCCAGTTTCAACGGCCTTTTCGCAAAAATGCAAGGAACTGACGCCTTTATCGGATACTCCCCACCAGACCATAACGGATGTTGGATGATGACCTCTCTGAACCCTTGGCACAATAAATTTAGCTTCTTCAGATGTTCTCGCATAGATTTTGTCGTTTTGCTTATTAAAAACTTCCTCCACCGTAAAAATTTGTTCATCCGTAAAAAGGATATTTTCATGACCGTTTCTTGCGTGCCACTGCAAAAGCTTCTTATATCTTTCCAATCGTATTTGTTTTAACCTCGGAGTTAAAAGATGGCCTGTGCACCTGCGAAAGACCTTGATGTGGAGGTCATCACGGATTAGTCGTGACATGGATCTGGAAGACATATCCATTTCTCTAGCCATGATCTTTTGCTTTCTTAAAGGATTTCAGCGAATCCGCTCCCGCACAGTTTTTATGGCTCCACTCGTACGAACAACGCGAGGTCGACCACTTCTCAGCCTGTCTTCCACTTGAGACGATTCCAAGAAACGATCGATGGAACGATAAACAAACATTTTCGATATTTCGAGTTTTTTTTAGCAACGTGAATATTTGACTTGCGATATTTCCGCATTTGTGCAATGCAATCACCGCGATGCGATTTTCGTTATTGCCCCACTCCATATTAATTACGCAAAATTTGAAACCAAACTGATTTGAATTTGTTTTGCAATAGAACATTGTACCAATAACGAATAGCGAATAACGGGATCATAAAATTTAAAATTTCAAAGCCTACTACTTTGAAAAGCTTGTAACAGAACTTAATGCAAGACTAAGTATAATGTTAGTATCACGAGAAGTATTTTATTTATTTGATTTTATTTTTAATCGAAATTCTCAAACTCAATCGGAAAACATTTTTTACCTTTGATTCCTTCTAGCGGCTTTAATCAACATCGCAGCTCATAGCCGAAGCATTATTACGAAATTTTGGGGAACAGTTCACTATTCTATATGATAAAGTGTACCTCCAGACTGTACCTGTATGGTGGTTATTTCACCCGTTTTGTTGACGGCTGTCTAGAGGCCCGCTTGGTAACTGGAGGGTTATGTGGGGCTGTAACTTATGGTAGCAATAAATCAGCCAGCCCCTGTAAAATAATCTCAACCAGCTCACCTAATTACAAATCAGTTCATTTCATTAATTTACAGCCTTTCTCACTTGAATACGTTTTCAGTTGATTATGATTGGTGGGAATTTTTCTGAATCGAAGAAAAGTAAAATTTAATTGATTGATTTCGCACTTGAACTCATCTTCCTTTCGATTGCAATCTGAAGACAAGTTCAAAGTTTTTACCAACTCAAATGTTATTAGCCTTTTAATTGTACGTATTAAAAATGTTGAAAACATTGCGGTCGTTGCATGTTTAATTGCAATAATGCAATTGCATTTATCTCACGAGCATAAATTCTTAACGATGCAACATTTTGTAGAATATTACATTATTAGTAGAATTTGATGAAATTGTTAAGCGCTAATGCTGAGAAAAAGAGCATGTCAATTTTTTCTCAGTGTTCTGTTGACTTAAGCTGAGGTCTTTAGTCATTGTGTATAAACGCGCCATTAGTTTTTGGAGCATTTTCTCTTACTCCACGAAGAGAGAGAAAGAGAACGATATTGTTACTAGTAGTATACTTCCTATTGGGCAAAAGAAAGTAATGAAACAATTTACTTAGAGCATTGACGGCCAAACGTCCACTTTAGAGCTATCTCCTTTACGCACCTCTTTCACTGCCTGAACTTTTGAAATATTAAAAATTCTTACATTTGCAGTTCACTTTAATGGATGACCGTCACCGATTGAAAGCAACAGTCCAATCACTCATATTTCTTATAGGAAAACTGATCTAGTAGCCACATTGAAGGTCACAATGGACTGTAGTACATATTTAAATCATTCAAAATCAACTAAAAATAAATTTTCTGCTTTACAGAGAATATATTTCTAAAGAAAATATCCCACCTCTTTTAAATTTAGTATGTAGTAGTTTTGAAAGTACCTGTTTACGAATTATTGGGAAAACAAAATCACCGATTCAAAATAGTGGGTGAATTTTCGAAATTGGAATTTCCTATAAAAGAGTTTTGGACGTCCCTGATTACGAAACTGATTTAAAATTTTGGATAAATTAAATATCCGGTTCTAAATGGTGCATCATTTTCGAAAATATTTCATATCTTCACAAAAGCGATTGAAAGAAATAACGAATCTGATCTTAAATTTAAAAAATCCAAAATTACTAATTCAAGATGGAGGATGGTGTTTTGAGAAATTTACCCCACCCCAAACGAAATTCAGTACACTGAAGTTTTTGAGTTCGCTGATTAGGAATCTGGTGTAAAATTTTGAGAAACCAAAATGGCCGGGTTAAGTTCAAGCCTGGAGTTCATTGATTTAATTTAGAGTCAAGTTTGCTTTTGTTCGGGAACTATTTCAAAGGAGTAGCCAGGGAATTTTTTTTTACAGTCATACATTCTAAAAAAAGTGCAGTGAAATTATCATTTAAAAAGCCAGCTTAAAGGGATTTGTCGCTAATTTGGCACCACTGTCCCACGTCTATCCTGAAGTGAAGTTTGAGTGCGATCCGGCAATTAGTGTGTTAGTGTCGAAGAAAGGATTTCTCTCAAATTTTATATTGGAAATGGAATTTAATGTGCCGACTCACTGAAAATTTTATAAAAGATGAATCGACTTACAGTGAATCGACTTTATCAAAAACACTCACTTACATATGAGTAGTACAGTGCATTCAAAAGCGGTCGAGATGTGGATGGTGGAAGATTTGCCTGGCTCTGGTCGGCCATCAGCGTCTTCAGTGAATTGAAGTTAACATCAATAAATTCTTGCTAGAAAGTCAGAGTGTAAATATAGTATTCAAGATGTAGGATGGTGTTTTGTGAGCGTTATACGGCGGTTGAAAGAGCAAATTCGTCGAAAAAGGCCAAGTTTTGTGGAAAAAAAAACTCATGGATTTTGACCAACGACTACGCACCATCTCACAAGGTTATCATTGCGAACGAATTTCTGGTCAGAAACTCAACAAATATCATCGAACAACCACCGTATTCATCTGATATGGCTCCACAGCTGACTTTTTTCTCTTTCCAAACCTCAATTTAACACTACGATACACCGTCGTTTTCACTCGATAGAAGCCAAAAAGACAAGGAAGAAAATGCGTTTGAAAAATGTTGTGAGTATTTAAATTACCACTTCGAGGCATACGTTTTCAGTCGATAGAATACATAGAAGAGAATTCGCGGCGAATACTGAAGTCGTTTCCGGAAAATGCGTTTGAAAAATGTTTTGATGATTGGCTTATTCGTTGTACTTATACTTATGTAAGTGTATGTATTATTTCGGAAAGGGCCTACTTTGAAAGCAATAGAATGAATAATAAATATTTTGTCTTTTATTGACCAATTTCCGGTTCATTATACATAATGTATATGACTTTCAGATGTGGACTTGCTTTGACATTCTTTCTCCAAGAAGTTAATACCGCACATCAACTGGCAATATGATATTCGGCCAGTAACTTCTGCTACACTTACAAGTAACAGTAGAGAATGCGAAAATTTCACCGAGCTATGCACGACAGCTTAATCGAAAACCAAATATCCAATCTTCACTTTCAGCGCTACCAAGTTCGAAAAATAATCTTTAAATTTCACTAAAAACAAACTAGAAAGCCCATACTACTTACACATCTCCATAAATAAGTAACTTAATTCAATTAATACAAAGCGTTAATTGAACTGCAAAAATTTCTTAAGCACATTTATCTTACCACCACCGGCAACGCCTCAGCCTGCGACACCGCCACCGCCGCCATCACCACCACCACCAACACCACCACCACCGACAACAAATTTCGCTGGCCCATTAATCAAGCTTACAAAAAAACACATGAGCGCAAATTGTTGAACCAGGATTACCAAATCAAAATTATGGTTTTTTTTTTTTTGTGAAAATTTTACAGTGCGCACAATTTGCACAGAGTATGTAAAATCGCAAATGATCGCACATGCACGATCAAAAAAACACTTTTACTTTTTTGACTCCCCTACACGAAAAATGAGAAAAAAAATATATAAAAAATTCAAGTCGATATCAATTTTTAACAATTTTTACTAATTTTTACAATTTCCATATCATTTCACATTGTAATCTTCATATTTATTGTACTTTTATTTTATTCACCGCCGCTGCACTGTAAACATTTCAATAAAGTATGATCGTTTGCATGTCATTGGCAGCAGTATAAACTCTTAAATGAGGGTATGCGCTCACAGTTCATTCCTTAGCGTGCCCAGACTCACATCGCACAGACTCGTACTCCTTTCTGTGAGCAGTTGCTAGTTGTTACACGAAAAATGTATACCGGAAAATGTAATGAAATCATATCTTGCTGCAATTGTGGTACGAGTATAATACTGCATGCTGAGTTTGTTTGCCCAGTTCGTTTCAGCTTTTAAATGTTGTAAGTGAGGCTTAAAAAGTTGAAAAAAAAAACTAACTATATGGTAGCTAGACGTCATGTGCTTTTATGTTCGTATGTACGCGTGCTATCGAATGACCAGCGCCAGTCGTCGTCGTCGGTGTCGTTGCACACATTGTCAGCTTAAAGCGTTAAGAAAAATATTGTATTTGATCATGACAACGAAAAAGTTGAATTTTCAATACACTTGGAAAAATTGAATTAGTTTTTGGATTTATTTCTTAGTTTTTGGATACTCGGAATAGAGTAATTTACACAATTGATGTGTAAAAAAAAAATTCTAAAATGTGAGTAAATTCATATTGACACTCAAGAAATTTCAGATTCAATATTGTGAATATTGTCTTAAGAGCTTAGTTCATTTACATACAACCGATTTGATGTAAAATATTCAACGTGGAGGCAAAAACCTACACATTTAATGTGCGAAATAAACTATGATAACTTGAGGAAATATACCGTGCATAGGCCACTCGAGAAATCCCGGTTACAGTTCAAGAAGGACAGTGCAAAAATTGTGATAACGGCTTAGTTACGTGCAAAATTATTTTAAAAAGGGAAAATGTACACATTAAATGTGTAAAAAAAAATTCTAAAATGTGAGTAAATTCATATTGACACTCAAGAAATTTCAGATTCAATGGGGATATTGTCTTAAGAGCTTAATTCATTTACATACAACCGATTTGATGTAAAATATCCAACATGGAGGCAAAAACCTACACATTTAATGTGCGAAATAAATTATGATAACTTGAGGAAATATACCGTGCATAGGCCACTCGAGAAATCCCGGTTACAGTTCAAGAAGGACAGTGAAAAAATTGTGATAACGGCTTAGTTACGTTCAAAATTATTTTAAAAAGGGAAAATGTACACATTAGATTTGTGAAAAATTTCTTAATGTTGAGAAATTCTCACTGGTAAGAACACTTAAGGGAGAATTCGGTTAAAGCTCAACATAGATATTGGAAAATTTGTGTGCGAAGTGAACAAAATTATTCAAACTAAGTAGATTTTACACATTTGATGTGCGAAAAATATTCGAAAATATGAGAAAATAGGGCACTCAATTAGGACACTCAAGAAAAATCGGCTACTATTCAAGATGAACAGTGCAAAAATTGTGATAACGGCTTAGTTACGCTCAAAATTATTTTAAAAAGGGAAAATGTACACATTAGATGTGTGAAAAATTTCTTAATGTTGAGAAATTCTCACTGGTAAGAACACTTAAGGGAGAATTCGGTTAAAGCTCAACATAGATATTAGGAAATTTGTGTGCGAAGTGACCACAATTATTCAAACTAAGTAGATTTTACACATTTGATGTGCGAAAAATATTCTAAAATATGAGAAAATAGGACACTCAATTAGGGCACTCAAGAAAAATCGGCTACTGTTCAAGATATGTATATATAAATAGAGTGAAAAAATTGGCATATTGTCTCAGTTACGTCCACTTTTTTTTATTTTTTTTTATGGAAATGCAATAATAATAATGATAATAATAATAAAAGTAAGTTAATAATTAGCCAGATTTCCTATCACAGCGACTGGTCATATGTGACCAACGCGCTGTTTACATTGAATGCTTAGAGAATGTATCAATAAATTCTAAAGAACATTATTGAGTGTGCTCCACCAGTTCATAAGGCTTAGTGCGATGTAATCGTATCCGCAAGTTTCTTGTATCCAGTAGCTTTACCGCTTCTTCATTCGAGTGCTGGCGTAGCCTTTCATGATCAGATCTTGCCTATTTCTGCAGTTATAATAGGCACATTTAGGTCACGGTGCAGTTCGCTGTTTCTTATGTACCACGGGGGGCGTTGACTATAGAGCGGAGCAATTTGTTTTGAAAACGTTGGATAATGTTTACATTACTTATCCTAGCACAGCCCGAAAGCTACGCACCATATAACCAAATAGGTTTTAGTATTTGTATTATACAAAGTTTACAATGCACAGACAGAGTAGAGTGTCTGCCTAGGAGCCATCGGAAATTTCGCAGCCTGATTTCAAGCTCAGCTTTTCTAATTTTAATGTGCTCTTTCCACTTGAGCTTGGCGTCCAAGGTCATGCCTAGGTACTAGGCTAGAGTATGGTATTTGGATACCAGATATGTAGATAGGTAAGAGTGAAACCGCTTCAGTCGTAAAATTTATATGGGTAAATTTTGAAAGATTTAAAGTAATTTTCTATTTTACTGTCCGTCCAATTTGCTATTTTATTGAACAGCATTCTGGAGTTGTTGCGTTGACTCAGATTCCGTATTTGCGAATGTAAGAACAGCAGTATCCTCGGCAAATGTGGCTATAGTAGTATTTTCTAGAGGTGGTATATTCGATGTATGAAGTAAATACAAAATTGGTCCTCCGAGTATGCTGCATTGTGGGACTCCCTGATTTTCATATTTTACTCGGAAAAATCTATCGATTAGGTATGATTCCAATATATCGCAATGGTTGGCTGGGAGTATAGTTCTTATTTTTTTAATTAATTCTGCGTGCCAGACTTTATCGAAAGTCTGTGCAACATCGAGAAATACAGCAGAGCAAATTTTTTATCTTCAAAGCATATTTCAATTATGTTTGTGATTCTATGTATATTTGTTCAGTAGTTGAATGCTTTGCCCTGAATCCAAACTGGTGCGATGGAATAAGGTTAGATCTTTCGATAATTGGTTTGAGACGTTGTAGCAAAACTTTCTCAAATATTTTTGATATTGTTGGTAAGAGCAATAATGGCCTATACGACGAGACTTCGTGAGGTGGTTTACCTGGTTTAGGAACCATCACAATCTCTGCTACTTTCCAATAAGTAGGTACATATTTTAATGCAAAACAAGAATTTATTGTGTAAGCTAATCTAGTTAAAACCTTTTTTGAGAGTTTTTTTTTAGAATTTCCGCAGTAATAAGATCAAAAAAAAAGGAAATTTTTTATTTTTTAGCTCGCTTTCAATAAGTAGTTCTATATCTTTTTGTGTAAGTTGACGTAACTCTTCAGCATTGACAATACCAGAGCTTTGATTTATTATTGTATTATTATGAGCGTTTGTTATACCGTTAGAAAACGTCTTCTCGAGAGCTTCAGCAAACACGTTAGCTTTATCAAGAGCTAACGTGTTACGTCCACTTGATGTGAATAAAAATATTCAAAATGCATAATTTTACACATTTGGAATGCGAAAAAAATTCTCAAAAAAAGCACAACTCCTCACAGTAAAGAAAATTGGCTATTAACTCAAAATAGACAGTAGAAATATTATTATGTGGACTTAGTTCAAGCGCCCACCAAAAGATCAAATATACTTACACAAAATAGAAAAATGTACACATTTTATGTGGAGGAAAATATACAATTTAAAAAAAAAATTGGATTTTTGTTATCGCAAGTGCATATTTTATGTGAGTTTATGCATGAATCTCAGAGCAGCAGTATATGAATACTATGGTTACTGAACAAAATTTCTTTGAGTGTATTTCAGCTTCTGTCGTCTGGCTACGAATATTTGTCGATATGTCGATGATGTTGAACTTTACTGCTTGCGATAATTTTAACCAGAAATATAGATTAAAATGTCAGCTGCATAACAGTAAAGCGATCACATTTTTCTTTATAAATAAATAAAAAATTGAGTTTTCAATAAATTAATTTACAATAGCATTTAGATAATTATGTAATATTATATTATTACCACAGGGTGTGGGAATTGAAGATATTTGAAAATATGTTATCAAAATTATTTGAATATTAATGGAATTTTTTCATATAACCTACTTTAGCTTTGATTATCTGGTCGACCCTGTAAAAAAAAACTAGTTGCACACTGCACGAATCTAAGCTTGTGGAATTCGTTGCCATTCTCGTTAAAGGTACTTCTGTAAAGCTTCCACACTTGTGTGTGTTTTAGGTAAGAACTTTGGAGTAGAAAATGTCCCAAAGACAGAAGTCCAGCGGATTGGCGTCTGGCGTGAATTCGTGTGCCATTGTTGTGCGGAAATAAAGTTAAGAATGTTGTTGTTTTGACCAATCTTGGTTCACTCGAGTTTTGTGCGACGATGTCGAGTGTTGGTGAAACGTATACGGTCTGGTTGCCCTAAATGCTTAAGTGCACAAGGCTTGAATGCACCTTCTAAAACCGATTCACGATACACAATCGCTTTCACTTTAACGCCAGGCTCCAAAGACACGAGCGGAGTGCGGGCATTGGCGGTTACCATAATGTGAGCTGGTGCACCAGTGACCGAGTGACCATCATTAGTTCCAAATTCTCGTACGTTCTCTCTCGTAACCATACCCCGATCATTTGGCTTGTTTATGTACTGCGATATTTTTCTCATCTGAGAAGACGATATTTGGCAACTGATCACTAGCGTGTAACCGCTTAAACTCTTTTTCTCTTTTAGTCGTTGTTATTTCTGCTACAGTGTAAAACTATGAGCCTTTTGGATCTGTTTGGAGCTTGACCTCGAACTTGTTTTTCAATATCTCACGCAAACTTCGGTCAGATATTTTTTTATGTCAGCAGCCATTTTCCTTGCCTGGGATTTCACCCAATTCTGACCTTCAGACCATTCCTGGTGAATTTGCATTCTCTCGACCAACACCGTAGCATTTTTCAATGCTGTCAGCCAGTAGCATTGAACCGTTTTATGTGTCAATGCCCGAACATTTTATTGATTTTTAAATGAATCGCTGACTGTGACTTTCCTGTCAAATAAAGTGCTATTAAGTTTGAGTTCCGTGACTTAAAATTTTCTATTTTTTTGTAGTACTTAGACAATAATGATGTTGTACTTTTGTCTTGTTGAAACCACTAACCGTTTCACATATTTAACCCGTTTCAAATATTTGTGGGCAGACATAATGAGCCACCATCCACCGATATCGATTCCCATCGACTGTTTCGCCTTCTCTGAAGAGAAATGGCCCAATGATCCAATGATGGTTTTGGCGCAAACGCCGGTCCAACCAACCAGTCACTTTTTGGTCATGCAATGGTGTTTCATGGATCTCGTGTGGATTCTCTGTTTCCAAAAATGCGGCCATTTTACTTGTTAACGGCGACAGAGAGTTTGAAATGGGTCTCGTCGATCATCAAAATTTCTTTCCAAAAATCAGGTTCAGTGTCGACCATTCGAGCGACTGTTTGGCCGTCGTGGAACGTCTGTCGACAATATTCTTTGAGTTAATTGTTATACTTAATACGGAAACAAATGCAAATCATCCTTCAAAATGCTCCGCAAGGTGGTTCCACTGACGTCAAAATGCTGAGCGCGGTGACGTTATGGCACATGTGTGTTCCGGGCAACACTCTCCTTGACCGCTTCAACCACTTCACCGGAACGAACGTCTTGGGCGTTGATGAACGGCTTGTCGACGATCTCCCACTGTCGCGTGCTCAACAAAATTCGACACCAGACGAGACGACGAATAAGTAGTGTTGCGCGAAGGTGCTTCTTGGCCACGATATTTTCGACGATACGCACGTTGAGTTAACACAACCGAACGAATATTTTCAATATACTGCGTCACTATTTTGGCGCGTTGTTTTTGATGTGAAACGATTAATGAATGGTAGCATTTTAACGTTTCAAAAACCTGTTTACTGAATCGATCAATCGGTTGATAAATGTTAAAATTATTCAATGTTTACATACCGACATAAAAGATGGCGCACCCCGTAGGAAAAATTAGTTCCAATGCATTAAGCTCAATTTAATTAATTTTTGTTCATTTTTTGAATGGCAATTCTACCGTCAAGATTTGCTTCAGAGGCATGAAAGCCGAACTCAAAGTAAAACTCAAGAAACGCCGATGCCTCCAACGCCAAATTCAATAAGAATTTATTTCAAATCAAATAATCGTAAAAATAATTCATATCATTCTACATATTTTTTTTGTGTGTAGTATTCACTTCCGAGTGGTTTCACCTTAATCAAATTTCTTTAATCTAAAAATTTCGGTTAATTCAAATTTCAATGTTACGAGTAAAATAAAAATAAGTGAGAAAAACTGGAGCATTTCATTGTCAGTGTTGCCAACAACACGAGCAACACCTGAGGACAATTTATGCACCTAAATTGCACATATTTATATGCAGCATTACCAGCATTGCATGTGTGATGTACGTAGTATGTAGCAATAATATCTGCCTGCCAACAACAGAGCAACACAATTGGCACATGTGCTGGTAAGCTAAACTAAGCTAAGCCATGCCATGCCAAGCCAGCGGCACTCAATCTCCCAAAACTTATAATTATGCCCCAAAACAAAACTTTATATTGTTGCAGCACGAAAACGAGACCACCAAATACTACTTAAACTACATCAAAACGACCAACAACAGTACAGCACAAAGAAAAAATACAAACATTTTTAACCTCTTTTGTTTTAGTTTGGCTGAAAATTGTCAGAGTAAGTAGCGCACGCTGCTTATTAACTCAAGCGTTACAAATAAAATTGGCTTAACAAAATAGTTACAAAAAAAAACAAAAAAACAAATAAACCAAACACAAAAAATAACAAAAAAAACCAGAGAAAAATATATTTTCCTACTACAATTTTCTTTCAAACAATTGCAAACATTTTGAAGCATGGGAGCAAGTATCAAGCTTCCCTACTCTACGCTGCTCTGAAAACCAAATGAGGTTGTGGTTTGGAGGGAGGGGGGTTGAGGTACCTGTGTGTGTTTGTGTGTGTAATTTTAATATTTTGTTAGCCTCGGAAAACACTTAAAGACAAGTTCAAGTTAAATTGTAATAACAACATGTGAAAAACTTGTCAAAAAATATTCAGCATAACAAAGAAACCTTTCCTTTAGCTTCTAATTCCTTTTACAATCGTCGGCAATTTAACTTTTACGGTAAATCACTACGTGGAAACTGAATTGCATTTGTCTGCAGTTATGATCTCTTTTTATTTTTATTTTTTTTTCGAGCTATGAAGCAAGCGCGCCTAAATGTAAATTCATGTTCATGCTGATAAAATTATTTCTGTTGCGGTTGCTGTTGTTGTTATATTGTCAACATTTGCAGTAACAGCAACAGCAGCAGCAGCAGCAGCAGCAGGAGCAGCAGCTACGTATTGCACTTGATCTTATTGTTGTTAATGAACTTTTACAATGTAAGGAAAAAAAAATGAAATAAAAATTAATTTTTACCATGTTTCTTGATGTTTTTCAATGACGCTTTTAGTCCTAATGCCACTACTTTCAAAAGTGTAGGCTATTTTGGGTCAAACTTTACTTTGTTCCACTTTAAATTTTACATGGAAATCTTAAAGCGAAGAATCAATGAGTAAATAATTGGTGATTCATTATTGAACTCTAGAATCTTGTGAAAAGCTCAGCCTAGGCTCTCCATTAAAAGAAAATGAAGAAAGAATCTTGGTGGCGATGTCGTAAAAACTTCAGACTCTGACAGAACTCTATTTTACTACGGCGAAAACATTTTTCAATTTAATGGGACCATATCTCGTTAACTAGTGGTCGCTGTTGCTGTGACGTAGTTGGTAGTGCATTGGCCTGCTACGCAGAGTGATTCCCGAGATTCAAAACTCGGCACAGGCAAAATCAAAAAGTAGAAATACCCAATATTTCTTGACGGCTCCCTACATCTTGGCAGTGGCAAATGGCAAACCTAAGTACTACCAACGTAAGAATAGCCTAAGAAAAGCGTTTCACTTCGGATTTGATCGGATTCGGCATATAAAAAAAACTGTAAGTCCCTTCCATTCATTTACAAATATAACACGCACAACATGAGTGGATGCAAGTTCGGCCTAGACCCCTCCATGGGTTAGTTATGCTATTATCGGTGTCCTGTGTGATTGCATTCCCTCTCTCAATCTTCCTTCCATTCAACACAATGCTCTGCATTCATAGGGGTACACCCTGTGTGTTGAATGAATCAATAAAAAAAAATTTTAAAAAATCTATATAAACTATAGAAAATATCAGCATTAATTTTGACTTATCTTATTTTCTTGAATAGTTTTTAAAAAGCTAGAGTAACCAGTCCAGGTAGCAGTAAAATGTTGTGGCATTGTAGCAAATTTTGCTGAAATTAAAGTTTCAATCTTTCGTTTTTACTCTTATTAACTTTTTGAAAATGTCTCTGTGTAGTACTGGAAAATCGATTAAGTTAAAGCTTGGAAACTGTTTAGCTTTGCTCATTTTGCGAGTTCAGTAGATTTACAACTCAAAAGAAGTCTTTAGAATAAATAGCAAAATCACTAAACAACATAATCCAGTATATTCCACATTTCAATTCCTAACTGAGGGAGATCAAACACTAGATCCGTCACATCATTCAAGCAGGAAAAGGGGGTACGAGGGGGTACGCCTAATGCACGATGTTATTTCTAACTTACTTGTTTCGCTGCTTAAATTCCTTTTTATCAGAATCATATTGAATAAAGCATTTAGACATATTTTTTGGCGAAACCAAGATTTGGAGGTCAAGCACGTTGATCTCAATTTCTCATTTATAGTAAGAGATCTACTTAAGGTACTCAATTTAGTATTTTTAGTACTAAATTTGTATTTTTTTTTTTTTACCAAAATAGAATCCATGGAATTTTTTTTGTTTGTGATATTATTAAAATATATTGTTTGAATATTTAACGGCCTTTGGATTTATAATAGATAACGATAAAAATTCACCCATTAATAAAAAATTTTAAATTTAAAAATTTTTTATTTTTTTTGTATTGTATAAAATTTGTTTATTTTTTACAAATTTTCAATTGTTTTTTCTTCTACAAAAATTCTTCTGCAGAATTAATTTTCTTCAATATTTCCGTTCCCTTAAGTTTTGGGGAAAGTCTAGTAAAATAAGAAAAAACAACAAATACTCTCCTTGAGAAGTATGAGAAGTGAACAAAAGTACGGAACCGCAAAAAGCCACATTTCGTGCCCGAAAAAATTATCAAATTATAAAAGAAGAAACTTTTCGAGTATTTTTATATTGTAGTCAATTAACAAATGTACAAAGGCATCAATTTCCCCAGTATTTTTCATACATTAACTTAAAACTTATTTTTTCAGAAATTTTTTCAGAAATTCTTAGTACTTTATATATTTCAAATTTGAAATTTCTTTCCCGGAAACGAAAATCAGCTGATAGTTTATAATGTTTTTACCCGAAGAAAAAGTACGGGTTATTTCATGCAAGAAGAAGAAGAAGAAGACAATTACTCTCTCTCATCGTCGGCTCTCATTTGCTAGTTGTTCGGCAACACTTTTTGGGCTGTACTGGGGGAACGCGTTCACCCGCTTTGTAGGACGGGAATGCAGCTAATGTTTTTTATTATTGAATATAATCTATCTCTTTTTTTTTATTAGTATAATGTGTATAAGAATAAGACAGCAACATTTATGTCGACAGTTCTGGCGAATTTATTTTTAAATGAGCGAATTGCACTTGAATTTTTAAAAATTGATCAAAAATAATTTATAGAAAAACGAGCATTTCAATTTGCGCTTTTTCTATTTTTAGAAGTTCAAAAAAGAAAATACAAGCAAGACTATCGTGATGAATAGAGCGAATCCCCCCCAAAAAAAAAGAATTGCCAACCTCACAAAAAGTGCCAATAGGCGATTTTAATTTAATTATCTCAGACTTAACTTTTAATTCTTAGGATTTTATTGTTTTTTACAAAAATACAAACAAAAAAATTCCTTTTTTTCCTATACCTCTTGGACTTTTAGTATTAAATCTTATTCCAACTGGAGCTACTCTTTAAATTTGACGTCTAAGAAGTGGGAAACGAAGTGAAAAGGTAATAACTATCAAAATTGAAGAGTTAGAGTGTACTGGGTATTAAAACTCTTAAGATCTAAATCAGAGTTGATATTTTTGGATCAGACTCGACTTTTCTGGTACTCCTAATTTAACAAAGTCAAAGCTGAAGTTATTGTTGTAAAACTCGAAAGTTGAAATTTTTGTATTGAATACATTTTTAAATCAGAAACAGAAAAGTCATTAAAGTTTCAAACAGCTACTGCTGGTTATACGATTGAGAAAGTCGAAATCGAAACTAAAATAGTTCAATTTAAAGTTATAGTCTTTCAGGTTAGGCAATTTTGAGTTGAAGAATTCCGATCGAAGAAGAATTCAATATCAAAACAACTGGATTCATAATTTTATAATTTAAAATGAATTGAGTTCAAAAATAAAATACCAAAACGAAAGATGAAGTCATAATAACTCTTACAAATGATAAACTTTTTGAAATGCTGAAAACCGAAATCAGTTCAGGTATACTCTGATCGGACTCCGCTGGTTCTACAAGTGAGCTCTAAACCTAGCTTAAAGTAATTTTCTAAACTAACACTAACAAGTGTAAAGTATTTTCAAGTCGACCAAGACTGACTGAATGAAGTGGCGACTGCATTGCGACTTGCACGCTCTTTCAAAGAAAAGGAAAACAAAGCAATAAAGCACCACAAGCAAACAAGTAAGTTACGCTTTTAGTGCTCGCTTTTTTTAATTTTATTCATTATTTTTGCTTTTCTGGTTTTTGGTTGTTTTTTGAAAGACCCTTTGGGGTCACAAGTGTAATAATTGCATTATTATTAAGTTAAGTTGAGTAGTTTGCTTTTTCCCTTGTTTCGTTTTGCTTGGAGGTTTATTATTATTTTTTTTTTTTTTTTGTTTTGGTGAATATTGACGAAACTCCAGCTTGCCGCTCTTTGCTAAAGTAAAGTGAGTGCACTTTAAAAATTTGTTGCGGTTTCTTTTCTGAATGAATTTTGTAAGAGTGTGTGTGTGTGTGTGTGTGTGTGTGTGTGTAAGTGTTGTGATGATGCCCGCAAGGAAATGCACAGGTAAAATTAAAATAAAAAAAAAAGCCAAAACTAAGTACAAATGATTTAAAATGCTGCATTTATAATTCAAAGAATTTTCTTTGTTTTTCCCACCTCCACTTCCACTTAGTTTTTCTGAGTTTACTATTTAGATACTAAGAAACTATGAATTCATTACATTTTCGCCTTAGAGCCAAGTAATACTACTGTGGGCAAAAGTTAGTAAGACTTTGTTCATAATTTCAAATTTTTTTATTCATTCTTCCAAATCTATTTCGTCCCCTTCAAAGTAATCCCCCCCGGCCCCAATGCACTTGTGCCAACGTGTTTTCTAATTCTCGAAACAGTTGTTAAAGTCAATTTCCGGAATAGCCTTCAATGCGCTTAGCGATTCATGTTTAATGTCTTCAATTGACTCAAAACGGTGTAACGGTGTCCACGAAGCGGTTTTTTGAGTTTAGAAAATAGCCAAAAGTCACACGGTGCTAAGTCAGGTGAATAGGGTGGTTGCGGAACGATATCAGTCGAATTTTTGGCAAAATGGTCTCGTAAAACCAATGCAGTGTGAACCGGCGCATTATCTTCTTATCTTCTTAGGCCCAAATGATGTTTTAAAATGGTTTTCACTGATCCTTCCGATATTCCAACGATGCCAGTAAGGTCTCTGACTGTTAATCGTCGATTCTCGAGCACCAATTCCTTGATTTTATTGACGTGTTGATCATCAGTTGATCTTGATGTTTATGGCCGTCCTGGACGTGGTTCGTCGTCATTATATTTTCTCGACCATCTTTGAACAATTTGTACCAATCAAAAACACTTGCTCGCGACATACAATTATCACCGAAGGCCTTAGGCCTTTTGCAACATTCTGAACGTTTCGGCACTAGAAATTTGATTCCGCACACAAAATTTAATGGAACTTCTTTGTTGAATAATTTCACTCATTGTGAAAATAGCCGAATGCACTTTTTGTACTTCAGAAAGACAAGCGTATAGTAAACACTAATGATTATTTTGATGTGACATTTGGCATAGATGTCACCAACAGTCGTACCAACCTTAAAAAAATAATATTTTGATGAATGGGTTTCCGCGCGAAATTTAAATTAAAAAGTCTTCTTTTTGCCCACAGTAGTAAATCCAGAAAATTAAAAGAAGCTTTTTTTAAGAATTTTTTTTCAAACTCTTTTCAAACTTCAAAGTTTCAGCTTGTAACTCTGTATTGTTAATTGTTACAATAGTAGTATTTCAAAGGTTGCCAGACTCTTTTCAAAGTATTCTACTAGTATTTGCTAAATGCAACGGAAGTGGTAATGTGTAACTAACGCCAACGTTAAACCTTTTTATATGTAAAATAAATATGATTTTTTTATGACAAAGTGTAAACCACAAACAAAAAGCCGCAATATGTGATGCTTGCCTGCCTACCTTTTTTGTTTTGTTGTTGTCTATTGTGGTGGTTTTGTATTTCTTCTGTCTACATAAATGATTTAACAAAAAAAAAAAAAAAAATGTTCAAATGAACTTAGTACAAAATAGAACCTATGACAATAAAAAAAAATTGTTTTGTGTAACTTTTCTTTTAATATTTTTAGAACATACATGTAATAAATGGTTTAGCTTGGCTAAAAGCATCTAAAGAAAAACGCACATACATAAATAAATATATAAATAAATAAGAAAAAACTTCAATGGAATTGTACGGTTACAACTTCATTCTCATCTAGTTTCTTCTATTCGGTTTAATTCTTTTATTTGTTTAGATATTTTTTTATTTCTCTATAATTCACTCTATTGTAAAGAGTTCATTGACTTGAGTTTAGTTGTTTTAATATCATTCATTCTCTTTTTATATAATGATCGAGATACAAATTTCTGTATCACTTTATGTAATTGTTCATAATTTTATTAATTTTAAACTCACATTTACATAATTTTTAGTACAAAAACTATACGCTATTTATTTTTATTTAAATTTGTCTCTTATTGGATCCACCGTTCACTGTTCGAGTTCAAGTAACATTTTAGAACTAGTTTACCGCTGAGTTCTTTCTTATTGAAATCAGAATTTCTATAAAGCGAAGCTCAAAAAAGTTGCTTTTTGTTTTATTTTATTCAATTTATGTATAGGTATATTTATCTAACTCTTAACCATGATTTAGTAACATATTCAAATTAAAACAGTTCCTCAACCTAATAGACTTCGTTTTTCTTGTATACAAAAAACTATTGATAATAAAAAATCTAGCACTAGATCTGTAATGAGGTGAGAAATACTGAGAAACTAAATTTTGTATAGAATTATGACTGAAAGAAAATGCTAACTTGGGAAAGGAGAAATACAGAGGAGAAAAAATTACGGCATACAAGATACGCAGAATATTTGGATATAAACCACTGTAGGGCAGTTCCTTGCACGCATACATAACCGTTTCTCAGCAACACACATTGAAAGAGAGAAGAATGCTTTGCTCTCTTTGCTCTGCTCTGGTGTAGAGTAATGTAGATTCAAGGAGCATTCCTATTACTTAAATAGGCGCCGAGACTACGCAGTGGTCGCTGTGGCATAGTGGTAATGCGTTGGACGGCTACGCAGAGTGTCCGGGGTTGGAATCTCGGCACAGGCAAAATCAAAAAGTAAAAACAATAATTTTTCTAGACGGCACCGGCACCACCTCTTGGCAGGCAATGGCAAACCTACAAGAGTAAAAATTGCTATGAAAAGCTTTTCACTTGGCTGTTCAGATTCGGCATTAAACTGTAGGTCCCTTCCATTCATGTACAAATATAACACGCACAACATGAGTGGATGCGAAAAGCTCGACCTAGGCCCTCCATGGGCTGTTGTACCATTAAAAGTAAGTAAGTAAGTAAAAACTTCGCAGTCTCATGAAACTTCTTAAAAAAACACCAAATTTATTGTTTAACCAAAAATGTTTCAATTACTTTTTAATTATTACATTATCAATTTACAACTTATTGAAACAACAACTAATTATTATTCGGTGTGCTGAGAATTTTAAAACAAATAAATATTGTTAAAGGTACGAACATAGACAAAGAGAAACGTCAAAAAGTTTTATAAAAATTCTACCCGAAAGATTTTGTCTATGTCCCTGACTTTTCTCCCCATTTTCCAAACACATTTTTATGAGTTTTAGGAGATTACCCTCATCATCGAAAAGCATACTATGTGTGATAAATAGAGACAAAGATGGTATCTCCACCATTAAACTATATATATATGTTTTCTTGATCATGTTGTTGTTGGTGTATGATGTGGATTGTACGATAGGCCATTGCTACGCTCTTTTTCTATCACTGGTATAGAGCGAAAGAGGGAAAGAAAGATCATAAAGAGTGTTGCAGTTTTGGTAACTTTGTTATGGTTTTCTGCTGTACATGTATTTTTTCACATTTTGTTGTTTGCTGTATAAAAACTATGAGTATAGAGTGAAACAGAGAGAGAGAGAGAGAGAAAGGGTCAAATAAAACGGTTGCGCATGATTTCAAATATACATATGTGCTACCGGGAGCTAAGACGTGAAGAAATGATAGACAGTGTGAGAAGAATTTTAAGAAGTATCGGGAATAACTTGCTGTTTGTCTTAACTAGAAGGAAAAGGAAAAATATATTTCATAAAAATGCAGTATACTCTACTAAATTTTCACTCAAAGACAGATTTACCATCAACCCTGAATTCACAAATTGCTAATTTGTTTTAGCCCTGTCTAAAATTTTAAAATAAATTATTTAGTAGAATTTTACGGTTTTCCAGCTCAGCTAAAAATAGGCTATGCAGTGTGACAACTCTGGTGACTCACGGGATGTTTTTTTTCTGCGTAAAATATATTTTTGACATGCACTTATATATATATATGTATATATATTTTTTAAAATCTGATTGATTGATTTAATGCTTTAACTTGCTTTAAATTCACAATAAATTGCTGCAAGAATTTTATTTTATTTTTCCGTTAAAAATAAATTTTTCATGTATAACGAAAGCCTGATTCCAGTTACATCTACTGAAGTAAACAATATTATCAATTCTCGTCTAAAAGACAAAAAAGCACCTGGTTTTGACCTTATCACAGGAGAAGTATTGAAAAAGTTACCTTCTCGGGCCATTGAAAGGCTAACATGCTTAATTAACGCTGCTTTTGAGCTCAAATATGTGCCAACCTTTTGGAAAGTTGCAGAAGTTGTAATGATACCAAAGCCGGGAAAGCCTCAGCACGAAACAACATGTTATAGACCAATATCCCTACTGCCCATAATATCTCAGGTTTTTGAAAGACTTTTGCTGCATCTTCTAAACCCAATTATAGAAAGACTGAATCTCATACCAACTCATCCATTTGGGTTGCGTGAAAAACATTCAACTATAGATCAAGTCCACCGAATCACCGATATAGTAGAAAAGTGTCTCGAAGATAAAAATGTTTGCTCCGCTGTGTTCCTTCATGTTGCCCAAGCTTTTGACAAGGTTTGGCATGAAGGTATCATCAGGAAGCTAAGATGCAGTTTACCACCGAACGTCTGTGACATTCTAGAGTCGTACCTGACTGAGAGCTACTTCCGTGCCAAACAAGAAAATAGCTATTCGAACCCCCAGCTTATTAGTGCAGGAGTACCACAAAGTAGTATATTGGGACCCACCATATATGTACTCTACACCTGTGATATCCCAACTCCTACAAATTGCGTCGTAGCTACTTTTGCCGACGATACAGCGATTCTCACCGTTGCTGATTCTGAGGTGGAATCATCACAGCATCTGCAAAATGCTGTAAATGATATCGGGTTGTGGACAACAAAATGGAAAATAGCTTTGAACACTACAAAGTCTTTACATATCAACTTTCCAAATAGAAAGATATCGTATATTCCGATTCAAATTCTTGGGAATCAGATACCGTACTCTAATACAGCTAAATACTTAGGTATGACGTTAGATGCCAAGCTCAAATGGAGTGAATATGCTAAAATGAAAAGAGATGAACTCGACATTAAATATCGAAATCTTTATTGGCTTATTGGGCGGAACTCGTTCCTTTCTACTCACTGCAAGCTCATCTTTGTATAATCAAGTTGTGAAACCTGTATGGTCATATGGTGCACAGCTCTGGAGATGCACCAAGAAATCAAATGTAGCAGTCATTCAGTGCTTTCAGAATAAGGTGCTTCGAAACATTGCAAATGCTCCGTGGTATATCCGAAATAGCGATCTTCATCGTGATTTAAATGTACCAACTGTAAACGTGGAAATCTCTAAACTGGCGGAATCACACCAAGCTAGACTACATCAACATGTAAATGAGGAAACCTCCCGACTGCTTAGCATAAGTGATCTAAGAAGACGACTTCAACGCGTAAAACCTTTTGAACTGGTAGCTGGAATGCAATAATATTGTTATATACATAAATAATTAAAACCACTGTTAACAGCTGGTTGGTCAAATTCACTAGTTGCTGTATTAGGAAAACATGATGTAAAATCATGTTAATAATAATAATTAGAAATAAAATTTCATGTTAGAGCGAATAAACGATGGCATATGGTGCACAGCTCTGGGGATGCACCAAGAAATCAAATGTAGCAGTTATTCAGCGCTTTCAGAATAAGGTGCTTCGAAACATTGTAAATGCTCCGTGGTATATCCGAAATAGTTGTAGAGTACCGAAGAGAGATTCGCATATGGAGACGGAGAGTAAACAATACAGAGAGAAGATACAGAGGATAGAAAGATACAGACTTTTTACACCGAACGGAAAATAAACAAAAAAATAATAATAAAACCAAGTTTAAGGTTCAAATGAATAATCAACAATCAACGTCTTCTTTATTTTTTACTCTCTTTTATATTACAATTTTGTCTATTATTGCATTTTGGAAATATATATTTAAAGTAAATGTCTGTATGATAATTCTTAAGAAATAAGGTTATTAACATTGCATACGATCAATAAAGTTATTAAAATTCTTTGGAATTAATAAAATAGATTAAAACTGTTTGTTAAGTGAAAGTTAAAGTTATTCGGAATTAGTTGTACATTTTGTTAACTATTGCATTTCATTATTGCAAATGCACTTGGACAAACAATTCGTTAGAAAATACAATTAATAAGTATATATGTATAAATATAAAGTTAATAAAATTGCTTATTATTAAATAAAGTTATTAATATTATTTGGGTTAAATGGTACATTTTGTTAGCTGTTGCATTTTCATTATTGGATAAACAATTCTTTGGAAAAATATAAAATTCTTTGGAATTAATATTATTTGCAGTTAGTAAAAATAATTGGTAAAATTCTTAATAAGCTAAAACAACATGTGTATGTGTGTATGTGTGTATCAATAACAAGGGAATAGTGGGAGACACTATAACACCCCCACCGTTAGTTTGAGGCTCCGACGAAATTATATTATTTTTGCCGGTTTATTTATAATAGTTTCGTTTTTTAATTCTACATTTGGAATATATTTTATTTTTTTATTTTTAAAGAAGTATATTAAGATACATATTGATATAATGATTGAGATATCCATACTATAGCTAATTATTTTTGAGTTTTTATCTGTGTATATTACTTGTTTCAGTGTGTCTTCGTATTCTATTTGTTTTAAATATAAAGATTCAATTTTTATGTCTGCAAGTGTTGTATTACTATTGTCTTTAATTTTTGTTATGAGATTAGGTAGGATAAACTTGTCTTGTGGGTGTTTCTGTTATTTTGTAAGGTAGTTTGGGTGGTCTTCTGTCGTACTTTTCTACAGTACATATTTCGCAGTTGTTAATAAACTGGGTTATTCTTATTTTAAGATTTGGGTTATATATTTTTATTTTCAGTTCTTCGAACATTGATTGAATACCTCTGTGATTTTTACTTAAGTGTTCTTCCTCAATTATTCTTGTAAGTTCAAGTTCGTCTTCTACGTCGTCTAGTTTTCTAAAACATCTAACTAATTTGAATCCGTTATTATTCGAGAAAAATTCTTTATAGGTATTCATGAAAATATTGTAAAATTCATTTTCTATTAAGACTGCATTTACTTGGGTTGGGTGGCAGTGGCTTTTTAGGATAATAATTGCGTATTCTTTATCTAATTCTTTAATTGCTATTGTTTTTCTAATTTTTTTAAAAATGGTTTCTGTTTTTATCCGCGCTGATCCAGAAGGGATTTTTTTTATGATGACTTGGTTCTTAAACAAATTTATAGGCGTATTTGTCTCTATTAAATTTGGTTGGATGGCTTCTAGTGAATTAATGTTGACAGATTCTTTTCCGATTCTAGATAATGCGTCCGCATTACTGTTCTTCGTTCCTTTTTTGTATTTAATTTCATAGTCAAACTCTGACAGTTTTAGCCTCCATCTTACTAATTTCGAGTTTGGTTCCTTGATTGAAAAAAGCCAAGTTAACGGCTTATGATCCGTTTCAATTAGGAATTTACGTCCGAATAGGTATGGACGAAAGTATTTTGTAGCCCAAATAATTGCTAAGAGTTTTTTTTCTATGGTACTGTAATTGGTTTCGTGTTCATTTAGAGTACGGCTAGCGAAGCAAATCGGGTGGTTTTCCTGCGAAAGTACTGCTCCGAGTGCAAAATTACTAGCGTCTGTTGTTAAGGTAAATTGTTTTGTAAAGTCAGGGTAGGCCAGGATTGGATCGTGAGTCAAAAGAGTTTTTAGTGTAGTTAAGCTCTCTTGGTATTCTGGATTTGAGATATTTATTTTTGCATCTTTCTTCAGATACTTTGTCATCGGTTTTGCTATACGTGTTGTTGACTACGCACTCTACTTTTTTGGGATTGGGTTTTATGCCTTCGGGTGTCACAATGTGATCAAGGAACTCAGTTTCCTTTTCTAAAAATTCAGATTTATCTAACTGAATTTTTAAGTTGAATTCTTGTAACATGTCAAACACGAGTTTTATAGAATTTATGTGTTCTTGTAATGAAGTGGAAAATATAATAACATCGTCTAGGTATACTAGACATATTTTGTTTACATAGTCTTTGAGCACGTGATTCATTAACCTTTGGAACGTCGCTGGGGCTGTCTTCAGTCCAAACGGCATTCGTAGGAATTCATAGTGTCCTCCTTCTACAGTGAAGGCGGTCCTTTGAATGTCTTCTTCTCGAATTTCAATTTGGTGGAACCCTTTTGCTAAGTCAAGCGTGGTAAAGTACTGGCATCTTCCCAGTTTGTCAAGGATTTCATCAATATTAGGAATTGGATACTTGTCGTCCACGGTTACCTCATTCAGTTTTCGGTAGTCGATGACAAGCCTCCATTTAGTTTTCCCACTTGCATCGGCCTTCTTCGCTACGATCCAAATAGGTGCAGAGTAAGGTGAATTACTATGCCTAATAATATTATTGTCGAGCATCTCTTGAATTTGCGACTGGACTTCCTTTTTATGTATATAGGGGTACCGATAAGACTTAGTATATATGGGGGTATTATTTGTGGTCCTAATTTCATGCTTAATGGCAGAAGTAAAGGTAAGTTTCGAGTTTTCCTGGTAAAATATATCTGAATATTTTTTTATTAATCTAAGAAGTTCGGTTTGTTCTTCGGTGTTAAGAAGTTA
This sequence comes from Palloptera scutellata, assembly GCA_958295655.1. Classification (NCBI taxonomy): domain Eukaryota; kingdom Metazoa; phylum Arthropoda; class Insecta; order Diptera; family Pallopteridae; genus Palloptera; species Palloptera scutellata. The sequence continues at coordinate 78,402,509 of OY282450.1, read as the reverse complement.
TGTTCGAATTTGTTCTGCTAGGGGTTTGCATTCTTTATTTTTAATTATGCTGGGATTTTCGTGATCTATTGCTGGAATATCTTTCCTTAAAAAATTTCCACCATATTCTTTCTTAAAATAGCATATATCAGAATTCGGTGGTATTATCTTTTTTTTGTCTAGTTTTTCAATTTCAAAATGCATTGGTAACTTTTTGTTACCGATGGTAATTTCTTTTTTCTTATAATCTATGCAGGCGTTTAGTGGTCTCAATATATCATTACCTATTAGACCATCATAAAAATTGTGAAATTTAACTATATAAAATTCAAGCATTTCGTTGGTTTCGGTTTCAATAAATTCTTTGAAAATGGGTACTACTGCCTTTTCGTTAACAAAAATTTGATGTTGAAGGGTTTTTATTAAAAGTGGGTTTGTCGAATGAATTTTTTTTGGGTCACAAATTCCTGGATTTAAGATTGAGTTTGTGGCGCCCGTATCTATTATGAGTCTTATAAATCCTAGTTTAGTTTTTATGGTTATAAATGGTAGTTTGTTTGTGAGGCCGATTCCTGAAAATTTTCGGCTATTTCTATTTTTCCTACGTCCATTGGTTCGGGTCTAAGATTTTGTCTGTTTATTTGAAATGGAGGATTTTGTGGAACATGGTTGTGTGTGTTCATTTGTTGATATGAACGTGGTGGTTGGAAGTATCTCTCTTTATCTGGGGATGATCTCTGGAAATTTCTCTCATGGTTTTGGGATGATCTTTGGAAATTTCTCTCATGGTTTTGGGGTGATCTTTGGAAGTTTCTCTCATGGTTTTGGGATGATCTTTGGAAATTTCTGTATTGTGTGTTGTTTCTAAGTTGATGGTTTTGCTTATTAGAATGTACATTAGGCTGTGCTTTATTTCCATTATTGTTTTCGGTATAAGCGTATCCAGCCTGGAATAAGATATCCATAGCCTCTTCTAATTCTCTTGGGTTTCTACAGAACAATATAGATTTCATGGGCTCGGGGATTTTACTTTTAAAGAGATTGAGGGCAGTGCGCTTGTTGTTCATCGCACTCTCTCTGGTTGCTTCTGATTCCCCTAAAATTACTACCAATTTATTATTTAATCTGTGTAATCTGCTTTTCAAGTCGTTGTAAAAATCTAACGTATTTGTCTTAAAGGTTACGCTTCGTAATTCGTCGAAGAGTTCCTCGCAGGAACGTCTATCTCCAAAATTGTTTTGTAATATGTTTTTAATCTCTGTCCATGAGGTCGCGTGGCAATTTATTTCTATTGCCTGTCTTGCTTTCCCTTTTAATTTTGATTTAATTACGTCCGAAAAAAGTAATTGGGCTAGTTCGTCGTATGTTTGTAAGTGTGGGTGTATACGGTCGATTAGTGTGGTGAACGTCTGTAGGTCTCTTGAGTCACCACAGAATTCGGGTAAACTGTTCAAATATTTCAAGGGGTTTATAATTAATCTATTCGGTGGGTCTTCTCCTTGAACAGACATTTTTCTAAAAATTTGTTTTTCTTTTTCTTTTTTTGTTTTTAAAAAAAATGGAAAAAGGAAATTCTCTCTTATATTCGAATGCGTTCTTCTCTTTTATTTTTATGTTTTCGGTACTTTTTCTTTGCCTTGGTTTTTACCAAAATTATTTTGTGTAGGAAATCTTGTAATTTTTTGGTTTCTTGGTCCTTAGACGTGTATGGTAATTTTCTTTCGATTTCTGATACTATACTTATTTTTTCGATTGTGATATAGTTTAACAAATTCTTACTTTTGAATTTAAAGTTGATTAGGATGCTCTGTTGGATTTAAAGTTGATTAGGATGAGTTATGTTGGGCTTGGAGTTGTTGAATTTAAAGTTGATTAGGTTGATTACGATGCACTCTTGGATTTAAAGTTGATTAGGATGAGTTATGTTGAGTTTGGAGTTGTTGAAGTTGAAGTTGATTAGGATGCACTCTTGGATTTAAAGTTGATTAGGATGAGTTATGTTGAGTTTGGAGTTGTTGAATTTAAAGTTGTTGAAGTTGATTAGGATGCGCTATTGGATTTAAAGTTGATTAGGATGAGTTATGTTGAGTTTGGAGTTGTTGAATTTAAAGTTGTTGAAGTTGATTAGGATGCGCTCTTGAATTTAAAGTTGATTAATGTTGATCAGAAGATGTTTCTGAGGCTGTTGTTGATTTTCTCACAAATATTTGTATGTCCTTTAATCTTTTAAAGGATATTTCACAAATATTGGTATGTCCTTTAATCTTTAAAGGATATTTCTTTTCCTTCAGTGTTTGTTTATTTTCTGATACAATCTTCTGCATCAAGGAAAAAAAACTTTTCGATACCGCACTAAGGATTAAGATCCTGGTTCTATCGCGCACAATAAATAAAATCTTTTTTATTTCTTTATGTTGGATAGGATTTGCGGTATCCTACCGACTGCGCCACTTTTTACACCGAACGGAAAATAAACAAAAAAATAATAATAAAACCAAGTTTAAGGTTCAAATGAATAATCAACAATCAACGTCTTCTTTATTTTTTACTCTCTTTTATATTACAATTTTGTCTATTATTGCATTTTGGAAATATATATTTAAAGTAAATGTCTGTATGATAATTCTTAAGAAATAAGGTTATTAACATTGCATACGATCAATAAAGTTATTAAAATTCTTTGGAATTAATAAAATAGATTAAAACTGTTTGTTAAGTGAAAGTTAAAGTTATTCGGAATTAGTTGTACATTTTGTTAACTATTGCATTTCATTATTGCAAATGCACTTGGACAAACAATTCGTTAGAAAATACAATTAATAAGTATATATGTATAAATATAAAGTTAATAAAATTGCTTATTATTAAATAAAGTTATTAATATTATTTGGGTTAAATGGTACATTTTGTTAGCTGTTGCATTTTCATTATTGGATAAACAATTCTTTGGAAAAATATAAAATTCTTTGGAATTAATATTATTTGCAGTTAGTAAAAATAATTGGTAAAATTCTTAATAAGCTAAAACAACATGTGTATGTGTGTATGTGTGTATCAATAACAAGGGAATAGTGGGAGACACTATAACAATACAGCTCATTACAGCATACATACATAGTTTTTAAATAAGTTAAAAAAGTTATCATCGATTGTATGAAGTTAGACTTTTTTGGAGAAGACTGTAACTTATTTTATTGTGTTTTTAATGTGTATGTTAATTATCATGACATTTAAAAAAATACCAATCTATAGTCAATGTATTGTTTATCGGGGCACTCAAATGTCAAAGTCACACACACACACACACATGTGTGTATGTAACATTTAATTTCAATTGTCAAACACAATGTAACAAAAGATTGGCAAAAATGAAAAAGAAAAATAAAACTAGATTGAACATGAAGTTTAAAATTGCTCGATACATAAGTGAAACTTAGCACCTTTTGGAGCATACTTCAATGTGGAGACGAGACGTGTTGCATTATGCCAAACGTTATGCAACCTCATCCTCATCATCGTCAGCGCCAATTAAATGTTATAAAGTAAGCAGCATCATTTAACGGCGGCTATTGCTGTAGCCACTTCAACGACAAAGTTGAACGGAGGCGGTGGCGCTGAAATCTGAGATGCCAGATTAAAATGAACTTGCATATCTCTTCGACAACAACAAAAATACCTGAAATCAAAGCAAATACAATTCTACAAAATTAAACAAATAAAAGAGTCATGGACACCCACTATATTTAGGAGTTAGTTGTAGTTGTACTTTGAAAGCAAATATTAAAGTTTGTGCAAACATTTGAGCATTTGTCCTCATTTACATAAAATGGCAACCCCATATGGAATATGCAAATTTACAAATATCTATTGTAGAAGTTCAATTTAATGGCTCGTTATTGCGTTTACTAAAGCAACTGGCACATGTTCAACATGCCAAATACTCGCCCGCGCTCTTTTTCACTCTTTGCCAGAGTGAAAGGCAAAGAGCGCAACGATATTCTCTCTTTAGTTTAGTTTAAGTGTTAGTCCAGGGTTGCACTTAGATGCTGCGTTTAGACCGCCCGAACGAATGAAGATGCTTGCGCGTAGAAATTATAGCTAATAAATTTCATTCGCTCAACCGTTTACACCGGCCGAAAAAACATCAGAAACCATCTTGTTCGCTCGCCCGGTATGGAGGGCAAATTATATTATTGCCAAACAGCACTTTAATTTTTCTAGTAAAATGCATTAAAGTGCAATGTCCAACCTCAACTACTTTGTACTTCTTTTCCAGTTGTTTTCTTTTTTATTTACTTCATTTTGACGACAAGATTTGTGCAATCAACAGCAACATTTGATTCGCCCAAAAAAATATCGAACATCCCGAACGAACATTTTTTCATCCGTTCAGAGTACGTAACCGTTTACACCGGCTGAACGAATAAAGATTTTTTCGTTCGTTCGGGCAGTCTAAGCGCATCGTTAGACCCGAACGGCATATTGTGATAATACATGATTTTTCTCTATTTCAATGTATTGCAATATCATCACTGTCTCAAACTGAGTCATTCGTGGCAGTCTCTTTATTTTTGAAGGTTTATCCATATTCATATATTTTGTCCACTAGATCTGCCTACCCTTGACGGCTTTCATTCATGTACAAATGTACAAATGTAACACGCACAACATGAGTGGATGCGAAAAGCTCGGGCTAGGTCCTCCATGGGCTGTTGTGCCATTAAAAGTAAAGTAAAAAAGATCTGCCTACTGCCTACTAAGGTTTCCACAAAAAAGTTCCTTCTTTTCATGTCAATGTTTGAAAATTACACAACAACAGATTCCCGAAATTGGAATCTGTCAATCAATGGCTTGGAAACAATGCTCCAATTCGGACAGGTCTGTAGGTCTCTTTTGAATTTTACAAAGACAGAACAATGAAATCTCCCAACTTCACCCTTTCTAGTGCTTCAAGATCCATTAATGACCAGTAGTACCTACTAAATTTTAACCTTTCTGTTTATGCGTAATTTTTAAGGTAATAATTAATTTATAATATCTTTGCAAGAAAATCCTGCAATGAAAGAATTCACTGATCTCTGCAAATTCCTACAAAAGTTAGTCAGATGAAACACCATTTTTGGAGAAACACTAGAGAGTTCCCAAACATGGAAGGGATAATCCAAAAAAAAACTTCCTTCCTGCTGCCTTGAAAATAATTATATCATTAGTATGAAGATGAAGTCCCTCCTGAATTGAAAGACTTTTTAGAGGAACCATAAATAAGGCCAATGTAAGTAAGTAGATCAGATTATTCTAAATTCACATACTTACTCAGATACTCTGATAGTTATATAAAAACTTAATTAAATTTGTACTGAACTCACCTGAAAAGAAAGAAAAATAAAGCAAATATTAATTTTAACAATAAATAAGTTAATATTTATTACAAACATGAACACCATTTACAAAAAAAATTAAGCACGAATTTTTCATAATTTAACCCTTTTTCGATAAAACCGAAAACGACAACAATAAAAACTTACGCTTTTTAATTCACATTAAGTTCATTTCATTGAAATAGAAATCTTATAAGATGCTGCTGCGGTTATGCGCTGACTGGCTGACTGACTGCAAGAACCTGTTTCACATTGCAAGCATTTCACTCTTAATTGCAACGGCAACATGTTGAATGTGCTGTTGCGTTGTTGCTGCATTCGCAAAATTTGCTCCGCCAAGTGCCAAATGTTTATGGTGCAGGTTGTGGAGGTCAAAAAACTTTTTCATTTCTTCTTGTGCTTACTTGCAGCAAGTGAAAGAAGAAAGGCACGCCTACCATTTTTCAGTATCGTGCTTGGTTAAATTGATTTATTTTTATTATTATTTTCATAATTCTTTTTCTTTTTTTTTGGTTTACTTCAAGTTTATTTCGAAAATTCATTTTCTTTTAGTTGGCGCAAGCAAAACAATAAAAATTTCCTGTTTTTCTTTTAAGTAGGACAAACATTTTCGTGGTATTTCAAAACAAGCCAAAAACAAGTACACAAAATGATGCACTCGAATTTGGAAGTTTTCTACCTGTATTTTAAAACCATTTAAAATTTTTCGAATTAAAAATCATCAGGAATTTAATTTTCAAATTAGTTGATAAAATTAAGAGCCTATAAGATTGCAAAGAAAAATTGTTGAACGCGTAGCCTACAAGCTGCTGCAAAACCTCTCTCAAATCACTTAAAATGTCAAACAATCTGGCAATCAAGAAAGGGTAAGAGTATTCGAAAACTCTAACTCCAACGATGAAAATTCTAGATCAAAATTATCCACATTGATTTTAAACAGCCCAACATGAAAGTCGGGCTTTCGAGCTTTCAAAAATCTGATGAAAAGGCTTTCCAAAAGCTGTAAAGTTCAAGGGTTTTTATTTACGAGCAAACAAGCATTCACAAAATCTACCGCAAAAATAAAACGACCAAGTGTAAGTTTCACAAAAATAAGAACAATTTTAAAAGCAAAAGCATGTCAGCTTTAAAGACCATGTGATAGCACACCCTGAAAATAGCACATCAAAATCTAAGAAGTTCTGAACAATTTGACGTAAAAGTTGACAATAAAGATGAATGCCGAGAAATTCCCTGACAAAAAAAGTTTATGAAAATTTTTGAAATTTAATCCAATTTTCTATTTAAACTTTCTTTTCTTTTAATGGCACAGCAGCCCATGGAGGGGGGCCTAGGCCGAACTGTTTCAATTTAAACACAATTTTCAAAAAGAAGGACGCAAACTGAATACAAATTTCGTTTGGAAATGACAATAAGAAGGAAGCTCCGAGCTTTCATGTTAATAAGCTCTGACGAAAACTAATTATATTTCCCAAAATATTCGAATACATTTTTAGCGGGTAAAACCCCAGGTAAGACCCAAAAACTGTACTTGAAACTTCTATGTATTATACTAAATCCCTAATTAAAATAGTACACGTTCTGGTTATCTTAATCCTATAGATAAAACCTTTGTCGATTCGATGGATGCACTGATGTTCACCTTTTAAATGCAAAGATGTATCTTGGTTACGAAACTAAGATATATAAGAAGTCATGCAGGGAATTAAACCTGAGACCCTAGTGTATAGAGCACGCTGCTACTAGATCAGAGAGGTGGTAAAGCTTTTACGAAAAAGCTCCTGAACGACTCGAATGAATTTTGCTTTAAAGTATGATTGAATACGTTTACCTTTCGAAATTCAATGAAGACTTGAATATATTTGTTCCACAAGAGATTTGGATAAGGAAATAAAAAGTAACATTTGAGTATGCCAGTCTCATCATCTTCCATAAACAAACCTCATTTTGATTTTTTCGAGTATATCTCACTTACTAAAGGGGCAATAGAGCATATAATTTCCAGATAGAGAGTCTGCTGGGTCCCTCGTTTTTGGGCATAAGGTGGTGCCACTAACTTACTTTAGCTACTGTAACTATTCACCGCGAATCTCTCTCTGAAAGCTGTCCTAGGTAGTCTATCCAAATTTCATTAACTATGATGGCCTGGCACCTGGTACTACGATGTTCAGTTACAATGATGTCCTGATTTCTACCTATTGGCAGACAACCTCTGGAGACTATTAAAAAGCTCGCAGAGCCTTCAAGATACCGGGCTATATGATATTTGGTCATTAGATGGCGCCACTAACAAAAGCTTTTGGAAAGAAATGCAAAGTTACTATCTTCTTGGTGACCGCTTATTTTGAATATTCGGTAGGGCGATTACGGAGAAGGGTTGCGGTTCAATACAAATATATATATATGTCGCCCTTCTCAATTAGATCTTCTAACTCAAAGTTTCAAGTTGCAACACAAATGGCTCAGTATCGAACAAATACCATAACTGAACATTTTTATTTGCAGAGAAGCACTGAAGATTATCAAAGCATTCTCTCACTTGTTTCGCAGAGACGAACTATCACAACGAGAGTGATCTCAAAGTATTCTGACTCTCTGAGAGTAATATACGTAGTATGATATTTTATCGTAAGATGGCACCACCATCAAAAGCTCTTGGAGAGAACTATAAAGTAAAAGTAAAATGAAACCAGATTTTATTAATATTCACAAACTATTCTGTTACAAATTAAATGTTACACTTTCGCTTCCAAAACAAAAGAGATTATGATTTTTTTGTTTTCATGCCTATTTTTGTTGTTGATTGTTTTTGTTCCATATGACTTCGCTTCCTGCACTAAGTACAATCAGCATAGAGTAGGGCATAGAATAGGTAGGTATTCGATTGGCTTCTTTACTTACTAACCTAAATTTTTTGCAAATGAATACATAAATTTCATACTTGTTAGCAATTTGGTTTAGTTATTTTTATTTTTTTTTGTTTTTAGCTACACCCCGAAAAAAATGAATCTAAACACAAACACCGGATCTTTTATACTACATTCACGTTTACGAGCGCAGATATTTTTATGTGCGATTTTATATATGGTTAGCTAGAATATGAAAACGATTTCCTTTTTTTGCATTTTTACTACCATTTAAGGTAAACAGCAATTTTTCCAATTTCCATTTTCATAAAAAGCCAGCGAAGCGAAACCAAGAAATTTAGAACACAAATGTATGGGCATATGGTTGGCTAGGATTGAGATGGAGGGACGGGGGCAGGAAGATGATGATGAAGGAAACGAAGAACGAATGCAGCTGCAATATGCCCAAAACTAGGCTGGGTAGAGCACAAATAAACGATGTAGTAGTAGTTGAAATAGTAGCAGTAGTCAGAGTGGTTAAAGTTTTACTACTGCAATTGAAAAAACGCAGAGTCTGTTGCGTCTTTTGATTTAGCCTGTTGCAAATGTTGTAAAAATGAAAATGTCTAAATATGGAAATGAAGAAGAATTGTCGTCTTCTTCATCTTTCCGTGTGTGTCTTTCTGTCTGTCTGTCTGTTTGTTTGTCTGTTTATCTGACTGTCTCTCTGGCCTTCAAGTCTCTCAAGTTCTGCATCTTTTCCATTGATAAAATGAATTTCCTATGGGAAAATATTGCGCAGAGCAGAGATATTTTTAAAAGTGGCAAGAAAATGTGTAATCCACACAGGCAGGTGCAGGTGCAACGAAAACTCAGTGAGCAGCGCAATGAACATGAGGCAGCACCAATTGCTGGTGTTGCTGGCTGCTGCCAAGGAAGAAGATGACAGAGCTGCATATCGAGATAGTTGCAGTCATGTTGATAGTTTCTCAATTTCCACTAGACACAAGAGTGAAACTGTATGTGATTTTCATCAGCATGGCATCACTAGTTAGTGATGATCATCATGATCATGAAAAACGATCTCTGTTTTTATTTATTTTATTTTTTTAAATTCCCATACACAAAAGAGAGTGACACACTCTTGTTCATCTTGACTGGAGACACCAATTTCTATTTCAGGCAAAACAAGAATTTTCACAAAAAACTACCATTAAAAATTCGCATACACAATAGCAAAAAAATTGAAAAATAATCACAAAATAACTAGGTACAAATATCTATCAGTATCTAGATGCTTGCTGTTGGTTGAAGTAAGCCTTAAGGAAATTGTGTGAGTGAGTGTGTGTTTTCAATTAAAGTTCGCTCAGAAAAATCAGGAAAACAGAAAATAAATTGCGTACACGCATTTGTTGCATACAAATTGTCATTGATATTTTGTGCTGGTGGCTACAATTGCTCACTGTTGCTGCTTTCCCACCTACCGGTTCCCCCTACCGGTTCTCCGTGCTGGCAGTTGTCCGACTCATCACATTTACTGTTTTCGACAGTGAAATTTTCATTTTAACAACTGCTCTAGTTATAAACTATAAACTATAAACACACAAACATTTACTACATAAAGGGTGATTTTTTTAAGAGTCTGGATTTTGAAAATGAAAAAAAAATACAGAAATTTTACAAAAGTGAATGAAATTTTTATTTGGATCGATAAATCAATTTCTGCCATTTACTTTTTAAAGATAATTTCAATTAAATGTTGCCCGCGGCTACGCTGCAAGTGTGTCCATTCTGAAGGTCCAATTTTGGCACATTTTTCACACATTTCGGCCGGAATCTCAGAATCTCACCAATGACACGTTCAATGTTGCCCTCCAAAGCAGTAATCGTGTTTGGCTAGTCCCTATAGACAAAAGACTTAACATAGCTCCACAAAAAATAGTCTAACGGGGTCAAATCACACGATCTTGTTGCCCAATTGCACCAAACTGCACCAAAACGTGAGATTAACTACTCACCAAATTCACTTCGCCTCTCAATTGATGCATGGTTTCGCGTGCAGTGTGGCATGTGGCATGTGGCATCGCCCTGTTGGAACCACATGTCGGCCAAGTCCAATTCTAGCATTTTCGGCAAAAAAAGTCTGTTAGCATCGAACGGTACCTTTCTCCATTTGTCCATTACCGGACGTTGCGGTCTTCATCGTCTTTGAAGAAGTACGGCCCAATGATGCCCCCTGCCCATAAACCGCACCAAAAAGTACATTTTTCGGGATGCATTGTTAGCTGCTGAATTGGCTCTGGCTGATCTTCACTCCAAATACGACAATTCTGCTTCTGCTTATTCACGTATCCATGGAGCCAAAAATGAGCATCGTCGCTAAATTGACGTAGCTTGCGAAACTCTTTTTTCACAGCGCATGAATTTTCATAATAAATTTCAATAATTTGCAAACATTGTTCAGGAGTAAGTCTATTCATTATGAAATGGCAAACCAAACTGAGCATAAATCAAGTGACAGCTGTCAAAAAGACCAACTCCGAAAAAAGTATTGCCAGATTGAAAACCACACTTCTAAAGAAAACACCCTTTATTAATGATTTTATTTTGAACTGAATCAAGGAAGAAAGTGAAATAGAAAAAATTGCTTGTTGGTGGAATGCACAAAAGATGTTACTTCTTAATTCGATTTGAGTTATTATATTTTAGAGATAAGCGAAGATTCTATTCAAGGTAACGATTGTCCTGCAAGAAGATAATAGATGGGACTAAAAGATTAGTAGAATGGATATCGAGAGAAGTTACAAAAATAAGGAAGAAATACCGATAGTAAGTTTGATTGCAACAGTCGAGATAGATAGAAACAGAATGAATATTGTACAAGATAAACCACTATGGAAATTTCCAGGTCAAACGAAGAAGACACATGGCTACTTGATGCTGATGATGAGGATTGAAGTATAGTCAGTTAAAGCTAGAAGATTAATGGTAATTATTTTAAAGTACTTACTTTCTTGTCAACTCAATCACTGATTTTTCTCGGAGTCTCGGATTAAGGCTAATACGCATCACTACGAAAAGTCATTAGAATGTGAGTACAGACTTGGGGGAAAAAATAGAGTAAGAACGTAGAACCAGCGTCGCTTATTTAATGACACCTCCAATTTGAAAAGTCTTGTTTTAGACTCAAGTGAAAAAATTTGGTGATAACAAAAATTATTGAAAATGATGAGAACAAAATATTCCTAGCAAGATGATTTAAGTTATAATTTGAATATTTCTTTTAGAAAAATTTTAATCGCCCTTTCCTCAGAAACCAGTAGCAATTGAATATGTGAATTTTCATAACAAGATTCATTGATCGAAAGTCTACAGGAATCAGCAATTTTAATTGAAATTCAGATAAGAGTACAACATTTAAAGGTAATAAATATGAGGAGCTCGAAGGCCAAAACTATCATCAAAGGTGAAACATTTGTTTTACTTACTTAGTTGGCACTACAACCGGTCATACTGATCGGTCTTGGCCGCCTCGATAAAACTTCGCCAGTCGCCTCTGGTAAGCGGGCGCTGGCGCCAGTTTTGTAAGGCCAAGTGCAGTCAGATCTCCCTGCCCCTGGTAATTCCAACGGAGATAAGAACATCCGCCTTCTGTACGACGAAACTGTTTACTCTGCGATTTTTTTACAAAACGCGTTACTCGATAACTTTATTCGATAGTAGCTATTCCGAAATTTTTTTCTAATTTAAATTTATGTATAGTTCTCGTTTTCCGAGACATAAGATCTCTACAAAGCATCTTCAGTATGTTCAGTGAGCTTCTGGAACCTCTCGTATTCCAGTCTAAACCTTTAACTTCGTTTTATTTATGTATGTGGAAATTGGGTCAACGTCGTATATTTGCTACAGATCTCTTTACTTACTTAGATGGCACACTATAATCAATGATCTGTTTTGGCCGCCCCGATAAAACTTCACCAGTCAACTCTGGTATGCGTGCGCTGGCAACAGTTGGTAAGTCCAAGTGCAGTCAGGCCTCACTGTACCTGGTTCTCTTCGGCGTGTTCCTCTATCGTGGCTCAAATAAAGCACCCTTCCAGCCGGAGTGTTCGAAACTGTTCACTCTGAGATTTCTTACCTACCCCAATTCTCGAGAATTTTTAATCGATAGCATCGTTCTTGATTTCCAAGTTGTTAGCCAGTACTTTCACCTTTTACTTTTCTGCCTTCCAGAACCTGGCGTATTTCTGTCTCGAGTTTGGCGACAAATTTGCCTATGTTATTTACTCCAAAATCGTTAACTGCGTATTATTTTTGGGGAAATTAAGTCTACGTTGCATATTTGCTACAAATCGCATACAAAATAAAATTCAAGTATGAAGTTGGTTGTGGTTTGAAGTGCGAAAATTTTCTGGCAGAGTTGTATTAGAAAGACAAATTGTTTTGCTCAAGTTGAAGAAAACATTTTTGGTATTTAATTTTTGAGAAGCTTTATTTACATTCGATTTCCGAATTTACGCTTCAATAGCGCTGAAGACAAAAACTCTTTTAAAATAAAAACATAGTGCTGCACTTAAGTAAACGTTATCAATTAGATAAGTTCGTTACACTTTACAACACACGCTATTACATAATCAAAAATATACGCCATTCTCTCTCTCGCATTCCCAAAAAAAAAAACCCAAAAGAAGATAAATTTTAAATGCCAAACCAGTAAGCCAAACAAAAACTAACCGAAATCTCAGTTGTTAAAAACTTCACAATAAATTTCAAAGACTTGCGTAACCAATTCATAATGATCATGAATGGGCCCAGAAATGGGCTACATAACTAACGGTTAATAAATAATTCTAACATAACGAAATAAATGTTATCTCGTGCGTTAATCTGGAAGTGGTGGGGAATAGCTGAGATAGAGGTGGAAGGGTGAACTGGCAGTTATCATTTCTTTATAACAGCCGCAGTGGCAACAGCAAGAATTCACTTTAATTGTCATGCGTGATTACAGTTTGAATGGTGCGCCGAAAGTTACATTCATGAATTTTGGTGCTTGCCATTGGAATATGACACAAGTGGGGGAAGGGCTACACTACACCAACTTCATATACGAGATCAATTGAAAGTGATAATTTTTTGTAGTGTATAGAGAATATACTGATTACTTTTCAGTGCGTGTATTGCGACTACATTGCACAGTGTGAACATATGCGCTGAAAATATCGCAAAATTTCAGCGTTTACACAATTTCAGCTTTTACAAACATTTTTTCTTTTGTTGAAGATGTATTTCTAAAATGAGTGAGCGAATTTAAAAAAATCTAACCTAAAAAATCCAAAATAATAAAAGTGAGCGAAATCCACTTTTACCAGGTACAAATTAAATTACAAAAATTATTCATCAGTGGTAAAAAAATATGGTAACAAAAGCAGACATTAAAGAAATATAATATTTTATGACTGTTTTAGTTACGGAGTTAGATTTGAAATCTATTTTGTTTGACAGAAATCACATTGGTACCTCAGTTTAGTTTCCAAATCGTGAAATTGATTTACAAATGGTTTGAAATATGTTCCGGAAAGAGGAAGGTAAAGAAATTAAGCTATTAATTTTCATAGATTGGTGAAAATTAAGAAAAAATTTTGTACTTCTAATATTTTTAAAAGTCTCCAAAATTTTATAGCGGATAAAATTCCAAAAAAAAAAAAAAAATGGGACAGAATCCAATATTTTACAAATCAGTCAGTTGTCAGTTAGTCACAAAATTGATCAGAGAAATAGTTAAGAAAAAGAAGTCAAAAAGAATTTAGCTGATATCTTTGGGATAAAGTTTTACAACTCAAAGTTTCGGAAATACTTACGCCAATAGTTTGTGTTTTTTTTTTATAGTGCAATAATTGTGAGAAAAATATTCAAAAATATATAAATGTATACGAATCGATCGTTATATTTCGTAGTAACTAAAATAATTTGGTCTGAACACCAAAATGTCTTAACCTAATAAATTAATATAAAATCCCCCAAAAATTTCAAAATGCATATATAAATCATATTATAAAATGCTCTTCATAACTTTTTATGTATATTAAGATATTGTATAGTCACAGAAATACTTAGTTAATAAAAGAAAAACATCAAAAGTGAACAACTGAAGCTGATATTTACCGTGTGTAGTTACCGGGAGAAGAACTTTGGTGTACATTTTTTCAACTGAAAATTACTAAAATAAGCCAATAAAATAGTTTTTTTTTTTTTAAAATTCACAGCAATTTTGAGAGAAATGTTCAAAAATAGAGAATATAATGCATCGATGCTGATAGCTTTTGTAATTATTTAGATATTTTGATCTAATCTCAAGAACTCATTCACCTAATATTTTACAAAAAATTCACCAAAAATTCTTCAAATGGAAGAAAAAAAAGTTCATACATTTTGAGACAACTTTTTCATTTTTTTATTATTTTTTGATTGGTACATTCAACATCCAGGGTGTACCCCTATGAATGCAGAGCATTGTGTTGAATGGAAGGAAGATTGAGAGGTGGGAGGAAGAAGGAGGGAGAATGGGAGAAGGAATGCAATCACACAGGACACCGATAAAGAGACTTATTTTGGTATTTTTTGTTTAGCACTTAACAAAGAAATATTCGAAATACCAGGTGTACAAGTATTTAACAAGTAATGACATCTCTGTGTCGCTCAGTAAAACTATACGCTCTGTCATTGATGCCATTTCTTCGCATTTATTTCTGTCAACAATATTCAGTTCATAAAACAATCAAGTTTCATACAATAACATTTTTTTTTTGTCGAGTTTTGTGCCTACAAACTACGATATGCCAACATCATTGATTTTCTGTTTCCAATTGAAGATATCTCCTTTGGAATCTCATCGAATGCTTGCGGAAGCTTACGGCCTGCACGCTCTAGGCAAAACACAGTGCAAAGAAGGGTTAAATAAGTTGAAAAGTGATGATTTTGATGTGAGAAACGAAGAACGTGGAAGACCACCGAAAAAGTTGAAGCTGCCGAATTGCAAGCTTTACTCGATGACGATGATGGTTAAACGCAAGAACAACTTGCAGAACAATCATGGTAAATGTGACCCAACAATGCTTTTCTCAACGTTTAAAAACCATGGGATTGATTTTGAAGGTGGGAAGATGGGTGCCGCATGAATTGACTGACATACAGCAAGAAAAACGATAAACTACCTGTGAAATTTTGCTCGCCAGGTACAAAAGAAAGTCATATCTTCATCGAATTGTTACTGGCTATGAAAAATAGATGTATTTCGAGAATCCCAAAAGTAAACGATCATATGTTAAGCACGGTACACCGGCCAAATCGACAGCAAAGCCAAATCGCTTCGGAAAGAAGACAATGCTCCTCTGTGTTTTCTGGGATCAGCGAGATGTTATCTGGTTTGACTTCTGAAACCAGGTGAAACAGTTTCTGGTCAACGCTGCCAACAACAATTGCCCGATTTGAACCACAAACGTGCTTTGCGCCAAAATCGTTCAGAATATCAAGCAAGGCAACCCAAAGTGATTTTTCTTGATGACAATTCACCATCACATCGAACAAAACAGACTCGGGAATTGGTAGATTCGTACAGCTGGGAATCCCTCCCCTATGCGGCTTATTCACCAGACTTGGCTCCATCTGACTACCACTTATTTTCATCAATGGGGCACGCACTTGCTGAGCAGCACTTCGATTCGTAAGAAAATATGAAAAAATGGCTCGATGAATGGTTTGACTTAAACAATTTTTTTGGCGAGACATTCACAAATTGCCAGAGAGATGAGAAAAGTGTGTAGCTAGCAATGGCAATTACTTTGAAGATTGAATGTATAACAAATTTTCTTTATTAACGTGTATTTTCATAAATAAAATTATCGGTTTCATATGTGTACCATAAATAATTTGTTCATTTTCCGTCCCATGGTGTATCTCGCTGCCTGCTTGTTTCTTAAGTCTTTTGTTTAGTTTTGATATTTTTGTTTGTATGATTTGAGCATATTTTTCAAATTCTAAACATACTCGCGAATAAACAAATAAACATTTAATAAAAAACATTTTAAACAACACATTTTACATACACACAAAATAATGTTAAAATGTGTGTTTGTGTGAGTTGCGAAAAATACCACTGTAGTACATACATATACTTTGTGCATATGCGTGTGTGTGACGAGTACGTGAAAATATTTAATTGAAGCAATCAATTGAAGAGGCTCCACTGTCACTGAATGTGTTGAATGCTGATGGGTGCTTGAGCAATGTTGTTTGTTTCTTTGCTGTTTGCCTGCCTGCCTGCCTTTGATTTGAATTTGCTTTTGGTAATCGATGGTCAATAACCTCCATTTATGGGTGTGTGTTTGTTTGCATTGCTGGAAATTATGAGTTCACTTTTGAAAATGTTTGCATCACATTTTCTGCCACTGACTGCTAAGTATTTATCATATTTAGGGTAGCAATGCAAAAAAAAAGCAAAACGCCAAGCAAAATTCCTGTTGTTCAGGTATTGATTTTGCATAAGCTTTAGTCGTTTTTTGTTTTGTTTTTAATTTGTGGTCAAGAGACGGAAATATTTTGTAGTCAGTAATAAGTATTAATAAAGCAATGGTCATTAGGTAAAGCTTTTATTGTATTTGTAATTGGATAGGCACAGACGATAAGCTATGGTCAGGATGAAGTGTGGAGTTAGCCAACCAACGACCCACCAACCAATCGCCCATCAATAGGGAAGTTTTTCTATGCGCTTTTTTATGAGTGCTGCAAATGAGTGTGAATAGTTTTTCTATTTCCCTTTTGAAAAACCAAAAAAAAATAACAATTTTAATAAATTCGAGTTATGTGAAAAAGAAGACCGCACCAAACACATTTTTGTTTGGCATTTGGAAATTACATTTACACTTTTTTCTCGGCACTTCCATATTTTATAATATCAAATCAATCAAGCCAGTCAATGTTTGATGGATTTCTCGGTGTATTTAAAATTGCTTCCTCTTATGTATGAGTTTTTAAAAAAAATTCAATCTTTTGTGGTTTTTTTTGTTTTGTTTTTTAATAAATTACTGTTGTTGCAATTTTACTTTTTTTCACCTAAAACTTTCACACACATTTACTCACACGATTTCGTGCTATTTTTCTCAAACTTTTTTTTTTCTTTTTTATACTTTTTCATCTTTAACTTTTTTATGTGGCCGTGTTTTTATTTCGTATCCTCCTGTCAAAGTTATGAATTGGTTTCAGTTGTCGATTTATGACTTATGGGCACATGTGTGATGTCTGTTTATGGTTGGTTGTCTAGATTTGTGTTGTTATGTTTCAAATAATATTGCAAAAATTGCAATAACAACCAAAAAAAAAGTTGTTAACAAAATGTCGAATTACATGCAAACGCTAACAAAAAAGTGTGGGAAAATGATAAAAATGTTGTTCAATAAAGTTCAATAAAATGATTCAATAATTTTGTTACTTAGTTCTTGTCATAAGACATTGTCATAAGACATTGTCATAAGACATTGTCGTAAGACATTGTCGTAAGTTGTTGTTGTTTTTTGAGTGGCTGTTTTCATGTGAAAAACATAATTTGTGCAAAGCGCCGTTATACTACCACATTCCTCATTTGTTGTTATATAATTGTCTTTTGGTAAAAGGTGAGGTCGTAATTAATGTAAGTGCTTGCATCTGAAGAGACGCAGAGACGTGGACATTGACCATCAATGATGATAGGCTGCTAGAAGGATTCGAGAGGAAGATACTCCGTAAGATCTGCGGTCCAGTATGCGTGGACGACGTGTATCGAATAAGATGGAACGATGGGCGATATGAGCTGTACGCCGACACTGACAAAGTGAAGCGGCTTCACTGGCTGGGTCATGTTGAGCGTATGGAACGAAGCGCTCCGGCTAGAAAGGTGTTTTATTCGAGCCACGACGGAGGACGTTCACACGCAGAAGAGGACGTCCATATCTCCGTTGGAAAGACCAGGTGCAAGGCAACCTGACTGCTCTTGGCCTTATCAACTGGCGCCAGGGCGCGCATAGCAGAGGCGACTGGCGGAGATTTATAGAGGCGGTCAAGACCGATAGTCGGTTGTAGTGCCAGTTAAGTAAGTAAGTAAGTAGGTTTGCATCTGAACCATAAAGAGTTACGTCCACTTTGTGAGGTTCAAATATATAAACAGGCTTGGCTTTTCATCTTGATTGGTTGGTTTGCCAAATGAGCAAAG
Organism: Palloptera scutellata; assembly: GCA_958295655.1. NCBI lineage: Eukaryota > Metazoa > Arthropoda > Insecta > Diptera > Pallopteridae > Palloptera > Palloptera scutellata. The sequence continues at coordinate 78,384,066 of OY282450.1, read as the reverse complement.
TCTTACGTTACTTTTAATGGCACAACAGCCCATGGAGGGCCTAGGCCGAACTTTTCGCATCCACTCATGTTGTGCGTGTTATATTTGTATATGAATAGAAGGGGCCTACAGTTTTATGCCGAATTCGAACGGCGAAGTGAAAAGCAAAGTCTTGCTCTTGCCAAATCTGGGCAAGCACATAAATAGTGAAAGAGACTTTCTATCGCTCGCTCTTCGTGCAAACTACGACAGAAAGTATTGAAAGGAAGATTACTAGTTACTGCTTGCTCTCCCACCTTCCAGTGTCCAGTGGTAAGAACAGTGATAATGCGTGAGATATTGGAACGGAGAACACTCTTGTCTTAAGATATTGTCATAGGACATTGTGGTAAAGGCGTAACACTTGCCACAATGGCTGCCTATCTTTTTATCGGTATCCTGTGTGATTCCGATCCCTCCCTCATTCTCTTTCCCTTCTTCTTCCTCCCACCTATCAATCTTCCTTCCATTCAACATAATGCTTTGCATTCATAGGGGTACGCCCTGTGTGTTGAATGTCCCAATAAAAAAATAAAAATAAGAAATAAAAATTCAAAGACATTGTCAAAAGACATTATCATGAAACTTGGTAATAAGTCATTCCAATGACATTTTCTCGTTACTTATAACTTTTTATAACAAATCTAATTTGCTTTCTTTCTTAAAATCAAAACACTGAGCTAGATGACTTCATTAACTTATCTGATTTGCTTCAAAGAAAAAAGTTTTCTACAAATAAAAAAGTAAAAAACTTCGTTCAAAAAAGAAAATAACACAAAACTGTACTACAGAGAGACATAACTTTTTTCAAAGACCTTCTGCCTATTTAGATGCTAAGTATGTACATATATTCAAATAAAATATAAACAACAATTAAACACAAACTCAAACAGCAAATTGCAGTCACTGACAATCTCGCAATAAAAATTCAATACGCTTCAGTTTCTTATTTTTATTGTTATTACACTAATTTAACCATTGTACAATCGCTAGTTTGTAGTTTTGTGTATTTTTTTTAAACTGTTGATAGCGATAAAACTTGGCATTAAAAAAACACCAATAACACTTTCACCTTTAACACTCGCTACCTACAAAAAAAAAAACATTAAAAAATAATAAAAATTTAGATGAGAAAGAAGAAGCTCCAAATAAAAAATAATAAAAATTTTCAATAGAAGAGACCTTAAATAAAGCAAAAGTTTTGAATTAATACCATTCCATTCATGTACAAATATAACACGCACAACATGAGTGGATGCGAAGAGCTCTGCCTAAGCTCTCCATGGGCTGTTGTGCCATTAAAAGAAGAAAGAGGAGTTGAACTTGACCGATGGCTGCACAAATTACGTCATTAAAAGAGCCTCTATCGTTGTTGGATGGAAATCAAATTGCAATTGCTTGATGGGCAATGCACATCACCAAAGCGGCTAATAACGAGTATTTTTAAACTTTTCACTTAAAAGATCGATTGTTGCACGGCTTGTGTGGCACGGTGTGCCATCCTGTTGCGTATATCGACCCATTTCATTAACCTCAAATATAAAGAATACGAATTCAAATTCCAAATGTTTGATGGACCACACCCTTTATAATACGTACAACATAATACAAGTCTAAAAAATTTGTTGATCTAAACTACGCGAAAAAATTAAAAAAAAGAAGGCAAATCGCCTATGCTTAAAATATGTGGAAAAATAAAAAATGAGACAAGTCTCGAAATGAAAATAATGCGTGCTGTTACCATTGACCAACCAACCAACGTCAGTTCGATTAACTTCCGGTAGGTAACATTGAGGTATGCCCAGAAAACTACGAAACCATGCCATATCATTCATGAAATACTATTTATGCATATGAATGTATTCAAACCTCTTGCTTTCATTATTCTCATGCGAGCGTGACATGAGGGCAGACAAGCAAGCAGACAGACAGAAGAGGGGAAAGTGAGACAACACCTTCGCGTAACGAAAAAAAAAAAACACACCAAAAAAAACTAAAATTATGAATTTTTAATTTCTACTAGTAGTTCCAATTTCATTACTTTTCATTTTATTTCCTACTATTCAATATACTTATATAAAAATGATATACGAGGTATGATCAAAAAATAACCGTGATTTTCAATTTTTTCAAAAAGTATTTATTTATTCATCAACAACTATCTTGTCCCCTTCAAAGTAATCCCCCTCAGATATAATACACTTCCAATCCTCGAAACACTTCTGAAACGCGCTTTTTGGTATCGCCAACAGCTCCTGTTTCGATTTTTCTTTTATCTCCTCAATCGTAGCAAAACGCTTTCCTTTCATCGGTGTCTTCAGTTTTGGGAAGAGGAAAAAGTCAGCGGGGCCCAAGTCCGGTGAATACGGTGGTTGAGGCATGATAACGGTTTTGTTTTTGGCCAAAAACTTACGCACAAGCGATGTTGTTTTTGCTCAAAATTTAGCAATTTTGGAACAATCTTCGCACGTTTCATGCCTAAAACATCCGTAAAAATTGCTTGGCATGAGCCGAACGATATGCCAACATCATCAGCAACCTCTCTGATAGTGATTCGACGATTATCCAAAATCATTTTCTTCACTGCGTCCATGTTTGTTTGCGTCAACGGTTGTTGACGTGCTCGGGCGACCAGGACGAGCATCGTCATTGACATCTTCTCGGCCTTCCTTAAACCGGTTATACCACAATTGAACTTGTGTTCTGCTCATAGTAGACTCGCCAAAGGCCACAGTCAACATTTCAAATGTCCTTGCGCATTTAATTTCATTTTTTACACAAAATTGAATACAGTTTCTCTGATCCATTTTTCGAATAGTAAAAAATCTAAGAGCACACCAAAACACGACTAACCTTTTTATCTGTCAAAAACAAACTGACAATCCAAAGTGGTTGGTATTGGCAACATATATAATAGCCATGTGTACCAACATAACAGAAAAAAAATTCGAAAATCGAACATACGTAACTCACGAAATTTGAATATAACGGTTATTTTTTGATCACACCTCGTATGTTATGTGTGTGATGAATGATCTCGGAAACAGTTCGATTTTCTTTTACAAATTCAACTGTCATGTTAAAGTACAAGCTTTTCTGACGGACATAGGCTATTATCCGCCCACTGCCACGCCCGCAAAAAGAGTAAAATGCCTATAACTTTTGAACCACTCAACGCATTCACTTCAAATTGAAAACACATCCATAAGGAATGTATTTTTATTTCAAATTGTTATTGTCATATTTTTTAACAAAATCATTTGTTGTGATACAATTTGCTTATCTTTCCACAAGTGAGACAGTTTTTTTTTTTTTAAATAAAGCGACCGTTCCGTTTAAATTAGCGTGCCACGAAAAATTTGGAATTGAATTTTTTTCGTTAAGTTTTTTTTTTGTAATTGTCGACGACAATTTTTAAACATTGGAGAAACATTGTTGCCTTTGTGCCATTTGCATTGCGTTCGGCTGATTTTGATCACTTAGTGCTATCGTTACTAAAATTAGAATTGATAACGCTAAGATGGATTTTTTTATTTTTGTTTTTAAAAATACCTATTTTAGTTTCATTTTGAAATTCCATTTATTACATAGTTTTGCTTTTCGTGTAATATGGTCCGACCACAATCTAATCTTAGTAGGTGCTCACGTCAAGCAGGAGAGCTGTTGCAGCTGCTCGAGCTGCAGAGACTGAAAAGCAGCACAATGAAAAAAATATGCAGAATAGAGAACAAACTGAAGGGGGACGTGCAGCACAAAGACGTGCAGCACAAAGACGTGCAGCACAAAACGCTGTTCGGAATATTCAAAGAGCAAGGAATTTAAATGTAAACGAGCTGCGTTCAATTATGATTCGACGATTGATTACACTATACATCAAACTGTAGATATTGGTGCTATGGATGACGTATGTAATCATTGTACCTATAAAGTGTACAAATTCAAAAATGAGCCACCACGTTTATGTTGTGCTAATGGAAAAGTCAAATTACCGACATTGGAGCCACCACCAGAACCATTAAGCTCATTGGTTTTAGGTGGTGCACCCGAATCAAAGCATTTTTTGACAAACACTCAATCTTACAATTCATGTTTCCAAATGACTTCATTCGGTGCAACGAATATTATTCGTGACAATTTTGTGACCACATTCAAGGTAATTTTCATGAAAAACATGGAAAACATGCTATTGGTCTCGAAATGAAAATGAATTTGACAATTATGAATAGGATTTTCAGGGGTTGATCTTGGTATAATTGGCAAAAATTTGTCAGAAATCTCCTGATAACAAAATAAATCCTCCACCAAACAAATTGGAAATTTCCCGAATATCTCTCATTGTCAATGAATTAAATTTTGCTATACAATCCAAAATACCTGGTGTTTTGGTTTCGTATACTTAAGTCTATTGATACTGCTACCAATGAAGAAGATGCCCGTTAACTATCCTAAAGAATTTTTGAATTCTTTGGATTTACCCGGATTACCGCCGCATAACCATCAGTTGAAAGTCGGTGCGACTATTATTATGCTTCGTAATTTGAATTGACCGAAACTTTGCAATGGTACGAGACTTGCTGTGAAATAATTGATGGTCAATGTTATTATAGCAACTGTTTTGATTGGAAAATTCAAAGGTGAAGACGTGTTAATACCACGAATTCCGATGATTCCAACCGATTTGTCTTTCAAATTCAAACGTATACAATTTCCAGTGCGAGTTGCATTCCCAATTATCATTAATAAAGCGCAAGGTCAATCTTTGGAAATTTGTGCTATCAACTTAGAATATCCAGTATTTTCTCATGGACAATTATACGTAGCCTGTTCACGTGTAGGCAAACCATCAGTATTATTCATTTATTGCCAAGATAATAACAATACTATAAATGTGGTTAACCATAGAGTTTTACAATAAATATAAAATTTAAATTTAAACTGCTTTGAATTACTTTTTTAATTATGCACAGTGAAACGTGCATGGGGTCCTGGGTCATGGGTTAAATTTTTCCTTTTCTAATTCCTTTAATTTATGCCTTTTATGGGAGTTAAAAGTATTTAAGGAGTTTTAAATCTAATGATAAGTAGGTGCATGAACCTGAAGACGGTATCTCTTCAGTAGTTTCCGCTTAATTGGGCAGAGAAATAATTTCCCCCGATAATCGGTTTAATCGAAACCATAAGCAACCAAACAACCCGCTTAAATACGCCCAATAAAACGCAATGTTCCATAAATTTGTGTGAATAAATAAATATTAAAACTTAAATGAACAACAGAGGAATATTGAAAACGGCAGCATTCTAAGGTATACTTTTTAATGTATCCCACATAAGGTTAAGTAATTAAAAACTTACACATGTATGCACTCATTTAATTGGAAAAAAAACAACAACAAAATTCTATTTAAAAATAAAAAAAATTGTAAAAAAAAAAAAATTCAGATGCCAAAAAAATAAATTAAAATACAAGAAGCTTGAAAGTTAATTGTGCATTCAATAGAAGGAAATGAGGTAAAAAAAAAACAAACAAAAAAAAGCAAAATTGAGCGAATGTAGGAACAAATTATTTTTTAATAATTTTACATATACCAAGAAAAAGGGGGAATTTCTTAACTGTAGCATTGTAAGCTCTAAATGCGACATATGTTTCAGTATGACCAAGTACTTATTTTGAAATCCCATGAAACTACACAAGATAAATGAAAATATTATTCCCCTTTCTTTATAAAGAAAAATAAGTAATAAAAAAGCGGAAATTGGCACGCGCTACAGCATACACTGAAAGAAACTCGAAACCGGGGAGTGCTCTCAATTTCTGCACTTTTGGTAATTAAATGCAAAGACATAAACAAAAATAAAGCAGAAAAAACATCGCGATTCATTTACTTTTTAATATCTGACTTAGGATTTGTGTTTGGGGAGTGACTTTTACTAAATTGTAGTAAAATTATCATAAAAATAAGTAAGCCCTAAGTAAACCCCAGACCAGAAAGTTGCTCAAAAAACTATTAGAAATTCAATAGAACACTAGAACTTAGTTAAAATTTTTAACTAAAACAAAAGTAGGAACAAAAAAAGTAGGACAAAGCTAGGCTTAATATTCAAACTAAAATTCAAACATCAAGCTAAACATCAAACTAAAACTCAAACCAAAACGAAGACCAATATTTAAGCTAAACTAAATTCAGACTGACTGGCCACTGATGAACTGATCTTCAGCTTTATCTTAACTACAATTTAGCACTCAGCTCAGGGATCTACTTCCTTATTTTCGATATGGTCCTTAATTTGATATCTATCGTCATCTTTAGCCTTATCTTTGACTTGAGAATCAAAAAGCAAACCAGAACTAATAACCATACTAAAACCGAAAGAAAGATCAAAGATCACACCAAATTCAGTTCGGAAATCCGACTGGAATGTTTATCAAAAGTTAGACTAGCACTCAGTTGAAACTTTAAACCATATAAAGACCAAATTCCCTATCAAAAATCAAATCATAATTCAAAACAAAAACCAGAAATTAATTCAGAATAAAAATCGGGGGAAAAAATTATCAAAAAGGGAAAAAAATTTAGCCAATAATCAACAAAATTACTGAACAAATTTCAAACTAAATTTAGACCGAAATGTGTGACTAAAATTCGGACCAAAAATTACGTTGTAATTAAAAGCCAATCAAAAATCAGATAAAAATTGAGAAATTCAGAAGAAAATCTGACTAAAAATTAAATAGACAAAAATTCAAATCAAAAGAAAAACCAAATTTTCATCATAGATCGGAGACCATTACTCTAGACCAAAATTTGATCAAAAATCAGACCAGAACTCAAGCTAAAAAGAGAGGAAAGTTCAAACCCAATACAAATTAAAAAAAACTCTTACTGAAATTCAAAGTAAAATTTAAATGAAAAATCAAATTAAAATATAGCTGAAAAATCCGGCAGATTGCAGAGGCAAACCAAATTTTAGTCAGATCAAGCAAAAATTAAAACGTAATCTAGAACAACATTTTGATAAAAAAAAAACAGACCAAACTTCTGCCTGATCGTTAGACTTATCTACAATCTGCTCATTAGGCAGATTTTCTATATATAACCTGGTCTTTAGCGTTATTTACTTATTTATCTAAGACCTTATCTCAAGTTTTATTCCTAAACTGATCTTCAGCCTCATCTATGATGGCCACTTTGAGCTGATCTTCAACTTTATCTTAATTACAATTTGGCCCTCAGCTTCATCTCCAACGGGATCTACTTCCTTATTTTCGATATGGTCCTTAGTTTGACATCTACCGTCATCTTTAGCCTTATCTTTGACCTGATTTAAGTATAGATTTTCAGCCTTATCTCTGATCTAATATAAGTTCTGATCTTTGGCGTTATGTTCTTTTTAAGCTTGATCGTAATTACGATCTAATATTAAGTCCGATCTTCAATGTTTTATTTTCAATTTGATCTTACGCCTGATCCTTAAACTGATCACCAACCTTATCTTTGAACTGATCTACAATTTTCTAACAGCAAACATAATTTATCAATCTTGTTTCACCTTCCACGGAAAAATTGTTTTGATCTGTTTTCCAGTTTGGAAAAATTGTTTAGGAGATTCAATACCCGATTCAACAATTTTCTAACAACAAACATAATTTATCAATCTTATTTCACCTTCCACAGAAAAATTGTTTTGATCTGTTTTCCAGTTCGGAAAAAATGTTTAGGAGATTCAATTCCCGATTAAGTTTGTTGTCTATATAAAGCTCTAGGAATAATTCACTTACACTTACGTTGAATGACAATAAGACAAACCAGAACTCAGACTAAAAAGAGAGAAAAATTCAAACCCAATTCAAACAAAATTTCTGACCAGAATTTCATACTAAAATTCAAAGTAAAATTTAGATAAAAATCATATAAATGAAAAATCCGACAGAAAAAAAGGCACAAATCGGACTAGTTAAAATTCTGTCCAAAATTTAGACTAAGTGTAACTGAGAGTAAAGAAGATCAACTTCAGTCCAAAAATTCAAACCAAAATTCAGATCAAAATCAGATTGCAAAACTTTTAAACGTCAGAAGGATTTACATTTCTGAGATCTTCCTTCAGCTCCAAGTTCCGCCTCTGTGGCCCGAAGTTGTACAGACATATTTCGGCAACTAGTGGAAGCCACATTCATACACATCTCAGCGACTACAACATTTATGCATCAACCAACCAACCAACATCTTTCGATTACCGGAAGATATATGTAGATCGGTGCATAGTCAAATGACCACCGACCGCATCATTACTGCATTATGATCTATGTGGTATTATTTTACGCTTTTTGCTTTTTTTCTTCCGCCAATCATCATCTCAATTTCATCAATCGATTGCATGTACTATGTATTTGACATAAATAATGCAAGTAATTGTCAAACAAAGCAACAGCAATCAAAACTCTTGACCATGATACTATTGATCGATTGATCAGCATCACCAACGTCAGTCATTATTCATTATTATTTGGTATTATTGCCATTATTATTGTTATTAACATTAACATTATGAATATTATTATGGCGTATTATTTTATTAGAGGTGATCGTTGTTGGTGTTATTGTTGTTGTTGTTGCTATTGCTGTTGTTTGTTATTTAAGTCAATTGTACAATTGGTTTAAGTTTACAACTTCCTTCCTTCCTTTCTTCCGTATTATCTTATTAAGTATGAAAAATATTTATGCTACGTGCGAGTATATGAATACAACCAACCAACAGGTAAAATTATAATTTGTGATTGCAGATTATGTAATTGATAATTGGTTTCTTATTTCAATAATTAGATATTCGATATTGGTTAAAATGTAAAAACGAAACAAAAAAACAAGAAAATAATTAGTTCCATCACTCAACTGAAATCTTGTCTCTATTTGAGACCGCTAATAAAGATACCTCATTTTGAGTTTTTCTTCTTTTTTTACAACATTTTTCCTGTACTGATCTCCAGCTTTATCTTCATCATGAACTGATCTTCGAACTGATTTCCAATCTAACCTTTGGTCTGATCTTCAGCTTTATCTTTAAACCTAGCAATGTTCTGATCTCTAGCCTGGTTTCTTGCCTTATCTCTTAATCTGTTATTCTAGGCTGGAACTTCGAACTGAAATTCAACCTGATCTCCAGGTTATTTATTGTACGGTTTTATTATTTATTCTGATTTTCAATCCGATCGTCAGCCTTATTTCTGTAGTGATCTTTAATCTGATTTGCAGCCTTTTTTCGGACTCATCTTCAATTTGATCTTCAGCCTGTCTCCCATCATTATTTAGTTTGATCTTAAACCTGATCTCTAGTATGTAGAGTCTTTGATTGTTTTGAGTACTGATACCCTCCCATATTTCTGAATTGATTGTCAGTCTAATCTCTAATCTTATTTTTTACCGGTACATTAAACTGATCTTCCACTTGATCTTCAGCCTGATCGTTAGCCTTATCTACGATCTATTCTTTAGAATGATATTCTATATATAGCCTGGTCTTTAGCATTATTTATGATCTGAACTTCAACCTGATCTAAAACCTTATTTCAAGAGTTATTTCTAAACTGGTCTTCAGTCTAATCTTCAGTCATATATTCGACCTGCACTTTGGGCTGATTTTCAGCTTTATCTTAGCTGCAATTTGGCCCTCAGTTTGACCTTCTGCGGGATCTACTTCCTTATTTTCGATATGCTCCTTAGTTTGATATTTATCGTCATTTTTAGCCTTATCTTTAGCCTGATTTAAGTCTTGATTTGCATCATTATCTCGGATCAAATATAAGTTCTAACCTTTGGCTTTATCTTATTTTTAAGCTTGTTTTTAATTACGATCTAATATTAAGTCCGATCTTCAATGCCTTATTTTCAATCTGATCTTCAGCCTGATCCTTAATCTGATCAACAACCTCAGCTTGGAACTGATCTACAACAAAAACTATGTATCAATCTTATTCTACCTTCCAAAGAAAACTTGTTTCGATTGCTGAAATTTATGTGAATTTCGACTTTTCGAGAGCAAAAGATACCGAGATTCTATTCTCGATTACTTTTATTGTCTATATAAAGTTCTACGTATAATTCACTCATACTTACATAGAAAATCAATAAGTCATTTTGGCTCATTGAACTCACCTGGAAAGAATGAAAAGAAAACATTATTAAATATTTTTAATTAATGTTTCAATATTTATTGAAAGAACAATGTTTATTAATTCCGCGGTAGCATATTTACCTACACAAGTTATTAAAAAAAAAAAGAAAATAGCTTTATAATATTTTTGCTCCTCTTTTGTTTTCTTTCTACTTTTAATTATATAATAATTACTTCAAGTTCATTCAGAATAAATCAAATCAATGTTTCTTCAAATTTTTTCTATTAAAATAAAATTCTCACCATAAGCCCAAAGTTTTGAGAAAATTTAACAGGTACTAAATTAAAAATCAGAAAAAACAGAAAATACCCACCCAGAAATAAAAAACACCATAACAACATTAATCTCTTACTAATTTGGTAAAGTTGATTGCACCTTCATCGGCGGCAACAATAACAATCGCTTCAACAACATAACCCAACCACTTGATGTTTTTTTTTTTTTTTTTTTTTTGCCTTTGGGAAGAAAGAACTTTTGTGTAATGAAGAAGGAAAAAAAGGAAAAGTTTTGTTACTTCTTTGCCTTCAACTTTTTTTCTTTACTTATTTAATTACATGATTTAGATAATTAGTTTATAAAAATCATCATAAATCGGCAGTAAAAATAACAGATAAATAAGAAGAAAGAGACAAAATTTTCATCAGCAGCAACATTTTTACAACCACCGCCAACGTTCCACTTATAGCAATTCAGTGCAGTCTTCGTGCTGATTACATCTCTTAAAGAGAAGAAGATGCTTGCTGAATATTGCGTGCTCAAGAGAAAGTTCTTCAGCTTCCTTTTTAATCTTGAGCACTGAACAACAAAAAATTACAATCAAACAGAAACAAAAACCAAATACATACATAATAAATAATGATTTAACAATTTATGTTAAAAACACAGACAAAAAAAAGTAAACATAAATGCGATACGGAAATTACTTTCGCTTTCAAAGAAGTTAACTAAAGTTAGCCGAAGAAACTCAACTCAACTCAAACAAACCACAAACCACAAAACAAACATTGTTTATTTAAATTGTTTAAAATGTCTTCAAGTGTTAACAATAACTAAGCACAGAAGAGTAGAAGAAATAAGTCATTACAGCCAAGCCGCTTCAGCTGATCTACCTCAGACAAATTTATTTTAGGTAAACAGTAGCCTGAGTTAACAATCAACCAAATCAATGTAGTCGCTAAGCTATTGTTGCGTGTTGAGTGAATTTTCCAGCACTAACAAGAGAAATAACTGATAATGTTTGTATAAGTATTAACAAAAATATTTCTCATTTATAATTAGTTAATAATATTGTAATAAAAATAATCTGATTTACGTGAGTTCATCTAATTTTGAATGATTTTTCAACTTTTTTCTGTATGCCTTCATTTTCTGAAATATTTTTCTCTCTACTTGATGAAGAAATGGCGAATTTATATAAGGTGAAATTCATCAAGGTAAAAACAGCATAGCTTTGTTGTTGCTGCCATAATGGCTTTTCACCACAAATGAAGAAGAAAGTGTGCTGCTAGTAACACCCACCTCATTAAATTCGCCTTGGGCCTAACCCGTGTAGAGTTTTGTCAATTTGGTGAGCATTTAAATGGTGAGTATATGAAGCATGAGATGGCAATGGTATGGCTTCTAAACTATAATAAAGATTTCGATAATTTTACCAACGATGGTCCAAAAAATATTTACAAAATAAATTTGAAAAAAGAATAGTTAATTTTTATCGAATTAAAAAAAAAATATGGAAGTTTAAAATAAAAAAAAAGTTTAATCTTTCGAACACTATGGATAAATGGATGTAAAGAAGGCCGAGAACCTGACCTACGATTGCAGGGCAGTTCCTCAAACACTCAGGTTATGTAGCCTATTGTACTTAAGGCCTAGGAAAAGAAGAAGTGGTGACATCAAGTAAGGTGTTAGAGAAAAAGAAGGAAAAAGTTGAAAAAGGGGTTATAGGGGGACTACGTTCTTTTCCGCAAATTTTCCGGATTCTCTCACAAATCTCAGAAGATCGCACAAGGGGAAGGAGTGAACTTTGTCCATTCCTGTGACATCGAATCCCAAAATGCGCAATCTCGTTCTGGCAAAGGCGAAACATGTGCAGAGAAAATGCTCTGTGCTGTCCACCTCCTCCAGACGAGATGTGCAGGTCGGGTCCTCGGTGATGCCGATCGAACACTATAACTCTAGAACTATAAAGATTTTGAATTTCCAAAGTTTTTACGGAACAACATGACCTAAATTGCTGAAAACTTAAGAGCACGAAAGTATGCCGTAGGTCTTCCAGGGACTGTTGTGCCATTAGAGAGGAAACAGATTTTGTAGGAACATAGAAGTTTTGACTAAGTACCTCCAGATTTAACCAGATGTCAATTTGAACTCCATAGAAACTAGATTTTCTATAGGAGAACGGACTTATGGCAATGCACAATAGGGGCACAATAGATCTTATAGATCGCAGCGCATTCTCTCACAATAATAATAATAATCTCCAGCTTTCTCATTCCCATAATTTGAGATTTCAAACTGAAGTTTCTAAAATGTATAAAGAAAAACTATACAAACTCAACTAAGTAGCAACATGGGAGCTTCACATTTTTACATGCTACTTAAAATGTTGTCCTGACTGGAGAGTCTCTGATTTCGGTGAATAAGTTTATGTGGTCAAAAGCAAAGAAAACTCTAATCATTTCTAATGGTGATTGTTTTTGTAAATATGTAATAACTACACTATGCTCATACACTACTATTACATTTCATTCCATTTGCAAAATTAAAAAAAAAAATGTTGCACACACTAAACCAAATATGTAGAGTGTGAGACCATCACTCACGTACACAAGACGACAACCAATAATTTTTCTTTTTTTTCGTTGAATGCAACATGAGGCATGAGGAAGAAAGATCAAAGTAAAAGATACGAAAACCTAAATAAACAAAAAAAATTAATTACAAAATAAACTTTATACATGTTCACACTTGAGACACATCTCGGACATATCTCACAACGTATACGAGTGACGAGTTTTTTGAAATTTACTTAGCAAATATCCAAATCTTAAACGCATATCGACTTACTGCACACATACTCGCGGTTACTGCACACATTTATGGTAACTCTATTAAAAATGTGGCAAATAAATCATCATCAATCGATACCACCATCGGCGACGTTGGCATCGGCGGCATCGTCAGTGATCAGTGATTACGAGCGATCGTATTACGAATACGACAACAAAAAGCAGAGCAAACATTTTAAAGCACATCACAATAAGGCAAAGCAGCAGTAATAACAAAAAAGGCTTCCAGCAGCAACGCGTTAAAAATTAAGTAGCCTATTCGGCTGACAACTGACAGCAGTGGTGCATTGTGCATATGCTCATATGCTGTATGCTACAAGCAACAAATGTTTCTACTTAGCACGCTGCCACGTCTGCGAAAAAAAAAGTGATCGCGATCGCAATTGCTTGCCTGATCAATGAACATTATGAGCTTCTTGGGTTTTTCATTGTTACTTGATTTTATTGAGCTTGCCGCTATTGCCTTCACTACTACTACTTGAATTTGCTTCTTGTATTTCCATAAATTCAAAAACCCTGCGGTATTTCGCAAAAACTGATGTAAAGTGATCGTTATTAAGTTCAGTTTACAGCACGTTCTCTCAAGTTTTTGGTGTACTCATGCGCACACATGAGCATGATTAAAATTTAATATTATGGTAGTTACCACTGTGCAACCAGTAAAATTAGACCATAGGTTTTTTGAAGTTTCTTTATTATACCACAACAAGTTTAAGGTTCCGAGCTGCGACGGGTTTCTCAGCATTTTTAGTAAATTTCACCAGAATTTCTGGGTTCCGAGCAAATAGGCCCAGCTAATCTAGCACTTTTCACAATGAAAATAAAGTTTTCCCTCCCCCAGTATTCCTGGGCTTTGAGTTACGAGATTTTGCGTAACAGAAATATTTTCAAGCCCTAGTAATTTTAAGGATATCCTAATTAAATACATATGTAATTATACTCTAGCAAGTCCGACTTTCAACTTACAAGGCTCTAAAGCAGTGTCGGGCAATTTTGATTTTCCTATTCACATGTAAATAAGCTCACATTCTCTGCCAGCGCAATGCAGTCACACATACATAAGTGCATTATAAACTTCTTCGTGTAGCTTACGAACTAAGTACTGACGAACAATGGAATTCGTGAGAAGTTTGAGAGCAATTTTGTCAAACTCAAATAATGTTAGTTGATTTTCAGCAATTTCTTAATACAGCAGCTCTGTCGCTCTCTCAAAGAGCGACACTGCTTTAGAGCATGAGCATGATTTGCGTTGACAAAATTGCTCTCAAACTTCTCACGAATTCCATTGTTCGTTACAGTGTACGTGTTACAGCATTGCTTCGGCAGAGAATGTAAGACTATTCAAATGTGAATATGAAAATCAAAATTGCCCGACACTGCTCTAAAGTCATAGCTTAAAGTTTAAAAGCTCTCAGGAGAGCCTTAAAATTACTAAAATTTCAATAAAAATCTCTCGTCTCCATGAAAACATTTAACCTTTTGTTGTACTGTGTATTTATTTTTTTTTCATTGTTTGTTACTTTACATTTCAGTTTCAATTTCATGCGGGCTGAAAATTGCGCTTGAGGTTTTACTGCAAGTGCAGTATGAAGAGAGAGAGATAGAGCGTGAAAAAAATGTGAAAAAGAAGTACGAGTATAGCAAAAAATTACCACAATTTATCTGTAAGGGTTATCGTTGAAGATATCAGTTGCTGGTACGTGGTTTTTGCAGCTAAATATAAAATCGATAATCAAAGCAGGTGCCTTATAAATTATTTCTTTACTTTAGTGCAGAGGGGGAATTTGAGTAAAGCTGCTGATCAAAAGATTGAGCTGCTCACGAATTTATTTCAGAAAATTTAAAGTTATCAAGCAGTATTATAACCCCAAAACATGTTGAAAATTCTCATTAGAATTCAGAATTTTTCCAAATCAATAAATGAACACTTTGAATCATTGTGATAATTGAATATATCGACGATTTTGCTAATTGCTCCTTAAACACATTTCATAAATCAAAGATTTGCTTCCCGGAATATGGAAAAGCTGCTCACCAAATTTATAAAAAAAAAATACATATTTACATAGGTTACACACAATTTAAGACTAAATAAGTATTTGCGCACTACATACTTATTAATGAATTTCTTTCTCGTAACAAACACCTATAATCTTCAAAACTAAATTTGTATCATTAATCATTAAAGCAAATAGTAGAAGAGAAATATTTGTTTTTTCTTTTGTTGATTAAAGCAAACTTTCTTGCAAATTACTGGTGTGAAAGTTCATCAGATTTTGTTTGGAAAATTACATATTAATTTCATATTGTGTTGGCAATCAAGTTGCATTAAATATGACACAGAAATATCTTTAATCTAACTTTAAATATGCCAATATTAAAAGTGGGCACTCAAAATCCTTTGCAATTGTATAATTCCCTAAGAATCACAGTTTTATATCTTCTCAGAAATTGCCCTCAAATCAACAAAGCAAATTTAAAAAATTCAATAGAAAACATAATTTAAATTTTCTTTGAAGTTTGATTTGAATTATTCTCTAACTTTTGGTCTGATTTTTAGTCGGAATTGTTTCGTTTGATTTTTCAGTTCCTATTGATAAGAATTTAGTTTCCATTTAGTTTGATGTTTGATATGAATTTTGATATGATTTTTTTGTCCGAGCTTTATTTTGATTTTATGTTTGAATGTGATTCGATTTTGGGGCTACTTTTAATCTGAATTTGGTTTTCATTTAGTTTGAAGATTGGCTTGAATTTTGATCATCTTTTGTTCTGAGATTTAGCTTAATTTAATGCCTCAATCTGATTTGATTTTTGGGATACTTTTTATACTTACTTTTTGCGATGAGTTTTATTGGAATTTTGGAAATTCTCTAAAATGAAATGTCTTAAATTTTATATAATTTTTGGGTTGCCTTTAAAATGGATTTTTTAAGTTTACTTCTTTGCAGAAGATGATAGTGGCAAAGCGGAAATTGTCACGGAAATGAAGGGCAGTGCTGTCTATCAATTAGGATGCATACACATAAATGACGGGCAACACATATGTAGACACATGTATACACGAGTATGAATCAAACTCGATTGATAGAGGGCGCTGACTCGCGTATGATTCAAACTTGGTTGATAGAGGCCGCTGATTCGTGTACGAATTAAACTTGATTGACAGAGGGCACTGAGTATGAATCATACTTGATTGATAAAGGGCGCTGCGCATCAGTTTCTATTAAAATTTCCAATTTCAAACAAAAATCGTTAAAAATTTCTAGAGCTGAAAGAATGTGAGAGTATAGACTGAAGAAAAACAAACGCGAGACACAAACAAATGGGGATTGTGTTACGATATAATCTCCAACAAAAACTGAGGCTGAGAGACAGCGAGAATATAGACTTTGTCGAAAAAAGGAAGCCCAACAAAATTCAGATTCTGCTATTGTGAAAAAAACCCAAAAATCCAGCACCGAGAGATAGCGAGCACCGAATGTAGACTTTGCAAGCAACTTGAGGCAGAACAGAATTCGAATTTCATTGAAAAACAACAGCATGAGTGACAAATGAGTTCATTAGAGCCAATAATTGCATCAACATTCATGTCATTGAGTCCCAACGGAGGTCCTCAGATTAAATGGCACCAGACAGTCATTGAGGGGCGGTGGGAATCCCTAGCTTCTCAACGAAAGAGAAGGGCAGAAGATTTACTTGAAAATATGCCTGAAAATCTTTCCTCCGTGGAAAGATAACAACTCCCAGCTTAGAACCAAGTTTCTAGTCAACCTCATAATATTCGCGAGTTCTCAGACCGGCAAGTGGAACATTTTCCACCTATTGAGATCATACAACCTGAATATTTTGATGATGATGATTATTATATTATTGTAATCATGGTAATGGGCTACATAGCCTGAGTGCTTGAGGAACTGAGCTACACTCGTAGGTCAGGTTCTCGGCCTTCTTCAGATCCATCCATAATCATGGTAATAATAATGATGATGGTAAGATTATCATTATAATGATGTATCAAATTAGAGATTATAATTTTGCAGAGGGCGTTGCACACACATTCGAAATGCAAACGATCAGATTGAAGATAATCCAGATATAGCACTCCTGGGATCAGAGAATCATTAAACTGATGAAGGCTTATCGTTTGCATAAATCAACACATAAACAACTACAAAACTTAAAATTGCTTCGGCCGCGCCTCTGGTTTTTACAGGTTTTTGGTTTTTACAAGATTACTAAACCTAACCTGAAAACCCAAAACGAAAACGTTCTGAAATACGTTTCGAAAACGAAAAGCCCTTAAAACATATGTACTTAGTACAACCTCGAGGTCTGCTAGTATTTGCAAAACAGCTGTTGCTTATGTTGCTGCTGCTTCACACATTTATGGTAATGAGTGGTTAAGTGAGTGAGTGAGTGGCTGCAATCCTGATCACCAGCGACAACTAAAAGCCTACATACAAAATTTAAAAAAAATTTATATATAAAAGCAGACTGTAAAACAACAGCAAAATATTGTCGATTTGACGAAATGCATTAACACATTTTCGGATTTCAGTTTGGCAGGCAACAAAACTTGCGACTAGACGTGACGTGTTCGTTCGGTTGGTTATAAAACAAAATATGCGTAAATATGAATAACTACATTTATAATGTATATAAAATTTGATTGCATAAAACAATTTATGAATTTTTTTTTCCTTTAACCAGTAACTCTATAGGAATTTCTACAACAAAAAAAAAAAACAAATTACGCCATTAAGTCACAAAGGCGTTCATGGTTTCTTTCACAATCTAATTGTATTAACTACGAGACAAAGTGACTCTAGTCGGCTCAGTTGCGGACCGTGTGCGTGTGTGTGTGTGAGTGTGAATGAGTTGGCGACAAGTGACTGGAAGGCATGTGCGTAAGTGAGTGAGTGACTGTGAATGCGTTTTTGCCATCGCTCGCCAGTATTAATTATAACAAGAAAATTGTTAAAACGCTAAGTGTTTTAGCCTGATCTACTAACGTCATTTTTCAAAACGAACAGAAGAAAAAAACATAAAGGTGCTACAATGTGCGTACATATGTATTGAGCAGCAACAACAGCAGTAGCACAACAACAGCTGTAGCACCACTAGCAACAAGAAAAAAAAACTGTTACAATTTTTTTCTGATGCTGTTTGACTGCTGCTACTTGCTATTAACCGCTGCTACTTACTGCTGCTACTAGCTACTTGTTGTTAAACTAAATATTTTGTGTGGCAGTGTAGCAAGCGACTGCCAGGAATAGCTATATTTAATGTTGCTGCTGCTGCTGCTGCTGCACATTATTGCAATTGTTTTATCTTTCTAATGATTACATGAGCTCAAGCGAATGTGTGTATGTGTGTGTGTAGATGTTTAACGTTAGCAAAAAAATTACATGTTCTTCCTGTTTCTGGTATTTGCTTACTTCTATTATTTTTTTTTTTCTTTTCTTTCCTTTTAAAAAATATAATTGCAACATGTTGCAGGCAAGCAAGCAAGCAGCAACAGCTGCAATTTTTTCTCAGTTTTCTTAAATGTTTGTGTGTTTTTCTGTCTTCCAATTACGCATTTTCATATGTACAATTTAGCTAAATAAATTACTATTTACTGCTGCTGCTGTAGCTGTTGCAACTTACAATCACTGGTTTTTCTTCTACTTCGATATTGCAATATTGCGATAAGGAATGAAAGGCACAAGAAAACCTCCTGCAAAATACTGCTTATCAATGTTTTATTATTGTTATTATGAAATGAAAACACTTTAAAATCAAAGCTTACAATTCATTCATTAATGATGTTTTAATTGTGATACAACCTCATTTTGTTGGCTTATTTTCTATGCACTTGTTTTGACTCACTTTAGATCTAGATTTAAGTCAAAATTATAGCTGCTGCTGCTGCTGCAAAACAGCTGATAATAATATCTTCTTTTTTTTTGTGGAAAGTTGCTTATTACTCACTAGCTTGAATATGTAAGAGCTCAAGCTCATTACTTTAACTGAAAAGTTACAATTAGAAAACACACCTCAATTTAGCTTAATTTTTATGCTCTCGTATTTTTGATGAAGTGTCATTAAAAGGAAAAGTTTCATGTCTAAATTATGACTTTAGCATTTGGTTCTAAATTTTATTTCACTTTTAACGTAGACAATACAAAACTACAAACTTTCCAGATTTTTTGATAGCTGTACCGGAAAAGTACATCGAAAAATATGAGTAAATTTTTTTATAACAAATATTTAAACAATGATCTTAATAATGTAAAGATGTCTCACCACTCCCATACATTTGCCCGTCCGCATAAAATTTGGGGTGAATTTATAATAAATCCACCAAAGAGAACATAACATATGAAAAGCAAGAGAGCAAGAAACTAAGTAAAAGAGCAATGCTCTGTTGCTGGGACTACTTTAAGCGAGGGAAGGGAGACGTAAGTGTCGTCCGATATAAAAAATGAAGAGAATTGTGAAAAATCATAGTAATTATGTACACATTGTCGTGTGTACTCGTAAATGCTGACGAAATATCAAAGCACTGCAAGGAAAAATAATATATTTATAAACAGTGATCGGATAGCATCGACAAAAATTGTAAGTATTCCATACATATCTAAATAAAAATTTTGTGAGAAATAACTTTATAAAATATTGTACGGTTAGATGTAGCGACTATAAATCGTATATAAGTGTTGAATATATTTGACATTCGACCCATAAAGATAGATTTAGTTTTATTGCTTTTTATCCTCGCTATTCACAGAAAATGTCAACATTGAAAGTGTTGACTGAGGATCAGAAATTTTGAATACTCGAAGCTGATTCAGACGTTGAAGAGAATATATTTGATGAAGATAAGGCGGCATATGATGAGGCGCAAGTGAAATCAAAAGATGATAAGCATGTCGAACACGAAACTACATCAACGGAATATATTGACGAAGCGGACTACTCTGAATTTGAATAATAAGTCATTACCACCGCAGACCTTGCAGATATATTGACGAGCCGGACTACTCTGAATTTGAATTGCAGGTCATTACCTCCGCAGACCTTGCAGATATAGACGATTCTCTTTTTCAAACATTTCTTATATTTATACGGAGGACGATCAACTTGGAATCAACTTGCACAAGAACTTGGGCTAAGCGGAGGAAAACCACTGGTGCCAAACGCAGTATTGGCATGTATGTAGTACATTGAAGAAAGACATCAGTTGGCGAAGAGTGAAATCAAAGACGCTTTACCTTTTGGGCAAACGCAAAGAGCTGGGGTAATTGAAGTTGGTGCTCCGTTCTCATATTTCAGCAAATACTTGCCCAATGACATTTTTTTAAGAAACCGACATACTACTCGTACACTAATCTTTATGCTCAAAGTCAAGGCAATTTGTCATTCATAGAAATGCTCCGGGGATGAAGTACGTGTTGTTTTTGCACACCATATTATAATGGACATCCTGAAATTAACTCGTGTTGACTTATTTTACGATTCCTCAATAGGCATAACATTCTTCACTGAGAATATAATATGGAAATGATTCTTTGCTATTCGAAATAACATAGAATGTAATTTTTTGTTTTTAATGCCATGAAACTAGTTTTTTCTTTCATCATCGCATATAAAAAAAAGCAAATGCCCTGAACAATAGTTGGGGTCTTTGAGGGGCAATGTTGAATATATTCGACATCCTTTAAAAGTTAGATTTGGCTTCTTAGAAAAAAAAACAATGAACTTGAATTTAAAGATTTTGGACTAGACTTTTACAGATTTTTGACTAGATTTTTGACCCGGAAAGGGTTAACTGAAGCTGAACTGAGAGTTAAAATATGCATCGATATGTATTTGAAATAATTAATTTTTAAATTAATTTTTAATTGTAGTTTATTTGAAGAATTTATAACTATCAAAATCATCCAAACAAAAATATAGAAAAGTAACATTAACGCACAGTATAACACTGGATTCCTTGCAACGATAAACGGATGATTTTTAGAAGAAAAACAAGTAGCAAGATAAAAAGGGTTTTTGTTTTTTCACCAACCCTGAAAAACTAACGTTTGCATCCTTCGCGCTAAAAATCCAGTCCCAACTTTACACTCCTCCAAACCCATACCCACATATACCATCTCTACAACCCGCCACCTGTCTCTACAAAACTTACCCCTTATCTACGCCCCAAACCACTTACACCTTCTCCCATCCAATCTCTATATCCCTGCACCCCTCAAATACTTTTCCATTGCTTCTCTATCCAATATTCCATACCCCTTCACAGCCTCTGGTACAAGTGACTGGAAAAATGTCCAGCTAGTCAACAAGTAATTTTGAAGTCCTTTGCCCTTTCTAATTTATATTGAAGAACATTTTCTCCGAAGAAAGGACAGTGACAGAGGGTTGGTGTAAAAATTAAAACTTATTAACTTTTTATAAAGAGAAACTTTGCGTCAGATATCAAAATTAAAGGACTTCCTAATATTTGATTAATTTTGTTACTTCCTTACTTATCGATTTCAATTTTTACGCAACCGTGACATGAAAAATCCCACAAAAATAAATTATAACGTAAAAGTCCTTATCTTCTCCATTCGTTGATTTTTCTTGCTTTAGTCTGGATTTACTCGACGTAGGAAAAAGAAGCACGACAAAAGGGGAAAGGTTCTGCCACGGCCATACCAAAGAAATGGGAGAAAATAAAAAATATCGGCGTAAAAATCACGGCGTGTGAGCCCTTCTCCCGTGCCAGCTGGACCGGCTAATGTTCTCTTCACCGATCACCCATTTATATTCATCAAGGAAATCAACAAATGATAAACATTTTTTCAACGAATCATGAAAAATTTTGTAATATTTAAGGTCCAAGAATTTTTGCTGTTATTTTTGTGTTGGTACTGCTAGTAATTGAATACAACAACACACACATAAATGTGAAAAAGAAGTAGAAAAACCAATGGTAATACAGTAGTCTCCGATTAATACAGACCTGCACAATTATATTGCTAAGAATTGTTTCAATCAAAATATTTTTGAAGCGAAAGGGAATAAGCAACCGTTAGTTTGAAGTCTTACTCTTGATTTATGGTACAATTTAATCTTAAGTTTCCATTTACACCTTTCTTCTTTGAATTTTCCCCCCGAAATACTTTTCTCTACACTTCTCACCAAAAAAAACACTCAAAAATTGTCGTTCAACACTTGAAAAAGAGTAAATGAGGACTTACATACCATAATTGCAACTCTGATACACTCTCTCAATTTCCGCCATCTGAGGTAATTTGACATTTACTGCAATTCACGATAAATTAATTAGAGTGAACGTCTATAGTTTTCAAAATTTTGATTTGACAATGCAATCAACCAGAGTTTACTGTAATATTCACATAAGCTAAAATATTTCTTCCTTTTGTTTTTGCGAAGGTGTTGATTGCAAAAGATTTTTTTTCTTCGGTTACAGTAAAACATTACAGCATAACAACAACGCCACATTATAAGTGTACAAAAATCAACAGTAATCAACGTTGCTATTTGTTGCCATATCGTCAGACGAATTTGAAGTTGATTTGCCACAGCTGCAATTCCAAGAAGAAGAAAACATAATGCAAAAGACAACAGCAGAAGCAACAACAACGGCAACAACATAAGTTGATAGATACGAGTAAGTAATAAGTAAAAAGATAGATAGATATGCATTTGTGTGATTGTAAATATAACGGGTGGTCCATCTAACATTTGGTATTTGAACTTCTGGTTATTTTGAGTGTGGCAACTCGAATGTCATTTGTATTTGGTATGAACAACTTTGGGAAATAATAGAAATTTACTTCCAACATGTTGATCTTCTACCGAAAGTATAAGAAAATTACGTTCAAAATTCGACAGAAGAGAAGCGCCTGCCACACAATTTGTGGATTAATTTGTGAAACGTATGCATGAAACTTGAACTTTATTGGATAAAACAACACGTTCTCGTACCCTACCCTGCCTACAGTGCGCACGACCGAACAAATTGCTACTGTTGCTCATAGGAAGGAAGCTGATTATTTTGTGGCCTATTTTAGAGGATATGGACTTAGACAGCATTTGATGATATGCATTGGCCACCCCACGCAGTTGTGATTTGACTCCGTTGGACTATTATTTGTGGGGAGCCGTTTAAGATACGCGTTACGGTAACCATCCAGTAACGGTTGAGCTTCTTAGAGACGAAATTGGTGCCGCCATCGATTAAGCACAGCTCCATATAGTCGATAGTTCCATAATTAACCGGAAGGAGTTGTACTTACTTTACTTTTAATGGCACAACAGCCCATGGAGGGCCTAGGTCGAGCTTTTCGCATCCACTTATGTTGTGTGTGTTATATTTTTACATGAATGAAAAGGACCTACAGTTTAATACCGAATCCGAACGGCGAAGTGAAATGCTTTTCATAGCAATTTTTACTCTTGTAGGTTTGCCATTGCCTGCCAAGAGGTGGTGCCGTGTAGAAAAATTATTTTTTTTTTACTTTTTGATTTTGCCTGTGCCGAGATTCGAACCCCGGGCACTCTGCATAGCAGTCCAACGCACTACCACTACGCCACAGCGACCACAGGACTTGTACTTTCGAATAATAAAAACCACATTGAAAACAAATTATTCGTTTCTTATATACACCAAAATCAAAACGGCCCACCCTGTATATGTCTGGCTTAAGTACAGATTTATGCTGAAGATATACATATTCTGTCTTCTGAGTGCGGTAAACAAAAATCTTATTAAAAAAACACAGAGCACACTTGGATATAATGATAATTTTTTGGTATTGTTGTAATATAAGGAAACTCTAGACATTATTGCATTTTCTGTGGAAAATCATTTCAGTTTCAATAGGAAAAAATAATTAGATACATACATACGTACAAACTACTTTAGCTACTGAGAGTTGTACTCAGGAATTGAGTATTTTCAAGTGCACAAACCACATCAATATGAACAAATTTAACTGTGAAAAGTGTTAAGCTTTCCCAAGGCACCAAATCACATGACTTTTTCCATTGATTTGTATGCTCCTCCAAATAAGATCTTAAACAGTAAACTTCTCATTAAAAGGGTGTGATGGGTTTCATCTCGATTCTAGAACAGTGATAGGCAATAGCGATATTCTCTCTTTTTGCATATCGGATACTCAAAAACCTTTATGAACTGCCCAACCATATTCTAGCACATAGCTTTGTGGTTTACTTCAAGCATTTTATACCTCAAGAAAAGCGTTGGATTTCATCATGCTTTGTATGGAAATTACTGATACCCAAACCAAGTGTCGTACTCTCTTCTCGTTTTTTGTATGAAATTCTTTTAAAGAGAGAGGGAAAAACTAAGTATATAAGAGTACCACATTCGGTGCATGAATCCGCCGTTAACTCAAGAGAGCGCGATATGTAATTATTATTGACATATAAAACAAAAACCAACAACAAATTTCAAATATGGCTACTGTTCACTTTTGCACTCATACACACAGCCAAGTTTCAATTCACCGAAATTGAATTGAATTCCCTTCTAGAATTTTTCAACATTCATTACATCATTTTTATTTAAAGGGAAAACATGCAAGAAAAACGCAAAAAACACCAAAAATTCCACATAACTTTCACTTTACCACAAGCCCCAAAAAAAAAAAATTATAATAATAATATCTCGGTATTAAAAATATAAAAAATTAATCAAATGAAAGAAGGTATGAACTCAGAGCAGCAGGCTTAGGACAGAGATAGTGAGGTAAAAGGGGCACATCTTCATTATCAAAAACGGGAAAATCTTAATGCGCAAACAGCACGCAAATTTTTCAAAAAGCAACACACACACACACACACACACACACACGTATCATTTAGCAGCAACACTAAAAAAACAACAGAAGCAAAAAAAAATAAAGTTCATGATATAAAAATCACATGCGAGAGCATAAGAGATAGTATTTTGTTTTGTTAATTTTTTTGTTGTTTTCAGTTTTTGGAGGCAATTAAGGCGCGCTCGTGTTTGCTGCCGCTGCTACTGGCAGCATGATCTTCCTCTTTTAATTGCGTAAAATTTTGCAATATTTAAGTCTGAAAGGGAAAAGAGAGAAAGGAGCAGAGAAAAATCCCACAACGAAAGCGCACAAAAATAGCTCAGAAAGTAAAACAAAAAAAAAAAAACGATGATAAGCAGCACGAAGCTGTTACTACTGCTGCACATGTGTACTCATTTATTATAATGGCTGCATATGGACGTGAATTTATGACATTTATTCGCGGGGGGAAGGGAAATGAATTATAATTTAAAATAATAAATCAATTTGGTGGGATGTCTTAAAAATGTGGAAAAATTAATTTAACTGTAAGCAAAGAATTACGCAACTTTTTTGCTTCTTTCTACACTGCTACACACACGCAGCAATTGTAGTTAAGTTGCGGCAAGTAATTGTTAATAATATGTTGTTATTTTCCTTTCATATATATACACGTATATTTTTTTTTTTTGTTTTTGTATTTTTCATAAATTTAATAATGTAAATGTATTGCAACAAAAAAAGTACACGTAAAATATTATAATGTAAAGTGAAATTAACATGAGCTTATCACGTAAAATGCAAAAATGTAGCATGCGATAATTGTATCTAATTATTTTCTATCTTTCTGACTTTATTAGTATTTCGAGTATATTTGTGCTGAGCTTCAGTTGTTGTTTTTTTTTTTTTTTTTTTTTGTACTTATGTATGTATGTATCTAGAGCTCACCCATGTATTCACGTCATTATTTGTGTATTGTTGTTGTAATTGAATTGCAATAGTTTTGCGGTTGCTTTTGTTTTTTTTTTTTCTTGTTTTGCTGCACAACCACACCCACTTTACTGTCTTTATTTGCTCAATTGACTTTCCTATTCAATAGGTTTTAGTTACATTCATACACTACATCGCATAAAAGGAAAAGTTATGGTACATGCGATTATACAAAGTCGCCGCATATAATGAATTGCTATTACCTTTTCATGGGATATGCAATCGATTTAAAATTGTACATAATTATTTTTTTATATTTCTTCTTCTGTTTTATATTTAATCAATTTTTTTGCGACTTACACTGAGAAAAAAATTGCAGTCCGGTCATAATTACCGCATTTGCAGCACGTTCTCTTATTATTTCGATTAAGACTGAAAATCTTAAATGACTAACGACTGTCAAATCAAATCGAAGCTGAAGTTTTTTCAAGCGCAATATTCATGATTTAAGTACAACAAAATCTTATCTGCAAACTTTTCGGCAGTAAATAAAAGTTTATTTCTTCAAATTAAAACGGAATAGTCTTAAAACAAGAATGAATTCTTAAATGAATCACAAAACTATCTCAAAATAAGTAAGTCAGTTTCAGTCTTTAAATAAGTAAGAAGGGGGGTTATACCATAAGAATGGGGATTTTGATTCTAGAGAACACATGTTCTTAAAGTTACTAAGTATGTAAAACGAAACACTCATGAAATAAAAACTTTATTATCAGTATTAAAATAAGAATTTCGTTATTGTTTCAAAAACATTCAAGCTTAAAAGACTCTCGTCAACGAATGGGTTTGATTTACAATATTAGTACTTTTCTTAAATTTAGATCATTTTTTCCCTGAGTGTATTCACTTCTTATGCTTATGTATCTATTAGTTCGTTTGTACATATGTAAGTAAATTATTATTGTTAATAATTGTTATGCTGATAACTTTATTACTTACTTTAGCAGTTATATTCACATTCAATATTTTTGATAATTACATTTAAGGCTTTCTTATTTAACTGATTATGGAATTCCCCGAGAAACTGTTTGATTTTCGATTGATTTGTAATATTACTTTTTACCTTTTGAAGGTACTGGTCTGGATGTAATGGTTTTAACAGTAGTTACGGAAGGAGTACACTAACATCTTCTAGCTATTGTCCATTAGAGGAAGCTGAAAACAATTAAAGGTCTGAAGTAAACTTCCGATTATAATCGGATCTAGTTAGAAATAAATAATCGCATTTGGCGACAGTCGAAAGTAATCGGTAATCGTAGTTTTCAATGAAATCATTCGAACATCTACAAGGAGACAACCTATATCTGCTAAATATACTTTACAGGATCAGACTCTGAGTCATGTATTGATATTTGTTGATTTGCGTGTGACAGTGGACTCCAAATTAAGTTTAAACTAACATCTCAAGTCGAGTGTGAACAAAGCCAAAAGTTCGTTAGGATTTATTAAACGCTGGTCAAAGGAGTTTAACGACCCTTATACAACAAAAACGCTATTCACTTCACTTGTTAGACTCATCCTTGAGTATGCATCTCCTATCTGAAATACTCAATATAATTGCTACATAAGTAAAATTGAGTCGGTTAAAAAACAATTTCTTATTTTTGCACTGAGAAGTTTTTGTTGGAATACTCTATTGAAGCTTTCACCGTATGAACATCGATTAAAACTTATTAATCTACCGACATTGATAAGCAGAAGAAAAATGCTGAATATATCAGTTCTTGTAAAGCTTTTGAATTGCATTTTATCATCTTCGTATTTACTAAACGAAATAAACTTTAATAAGGAGTGAGATCGAAAAAATCGGATAACTTTGAAAGACCACTGCTTTGAAACTCTTCATCTGAATGAAAAAATTCAAACAGTAGGCTTTGCGTTGGAGAAATTCTTATGAAATACAATCACATATTTTTTGACTTGTGAACTTTCAGTTGAGTCATGGCATCGGAAGTGGAAAGACGCGATTTAGTTGTTGAATTATTTCGAGAAAATCCGCAGTGGAGCGGAAATATTGCAAATAAGGCGAAAGTTGCACAAAACACTGTCTCCATGATTCTTAAAAAATGTAGCACAGAGTTAGCAGTTGCTAGAAAATATGGTTCTGGAATTCGCTTCCGGAAGGCGAAGAAAGTCGTTGCTCTCTTAGAGAAGAATCCAGCGTTGTCTAATCGAAAATTGGCGGAAAAAGCGAGTTGCACTGAGTTTTTAGTTCGTAAAATTAAAAAAGATGCGGGCCTTAAAACGGGCAAAGTGCAGTCAGTACCCGACAGGAACGCTACTAAGAACTTGGTAGCCCAGAGCCGAGCTAAAAAGTTGAAGACAGATTTTTTCGATTGCTGTGTTATGGACGATGAAACATACGTGTTGTGTAAATTTTCTCAATTGCCTGGTCAAGAGTTTTACACCGCAAAGGAACGAGGAGGAGTTGAGGAAAGATTTAGGGCAAAACAAAAGTTCAAGTTCCCGAAGAAGTAGAAGCTCACGTTATTTTATTCCTATTAAACTTATCATATACAAAAGAAATTATGCTTAAAATTATCATTTTCGTGGAATATGTAGAGATTTTAATGAACAGTTCCGATTCTCTGGAACACATCAAAACAATCTTACTTATCATATTAAATCAATAAACAGTTGATGATTTTATATCTGTAGTTGTAAAGAAATTTGGATATACGCGGCTCATTACATATTTTTTGTGTCAAGCGGTTGCGACGGTCACCGATCCATACGTTATGTGGATACGTTATCGGTCGTGTTGGGCGGGAGAAAAATCCGTTAGCATTCATTCGTTTAAAAAAAAAAAGAACCTTACGCTCTTTTTCTACTTTAGTTTGCATTTTGAATTGAAATTAGTTACAATAGGTGGGTGGTAGGGAAAAAATGCTTGGTAGCCAGAGATCGAGAAACGAAAATTCTTTTATATACTCTCAAAGCAAAGAAACGATATAAAATCTCCTAGAAATCCTCCAAATACAACAGAATTTTAACAGGGCTCTGTCTAATAAACAAATAAAAAATAATTTAGAAACTGGTATAGTAACAAACTTGATAGTAGCAATAACCTCACAGGTACCCATATATTTTTTTGAGACTAAAGCTGAATAGACTACTAAAAAATTATAATTTTACAAAAGTTTTTTTTTTAAAATCTTAAAATTTAGCTTCTAGCGACACAGAAGCGCAGACTTCGGACCCAGGGAAAACCCCCTCCCCACTCTCATCAGGCCTAATTGCACACCGGTGCATTTGTACCTGTGGCTTGCATTAGACTTATTTACTATAGACGTAGTGGTTAAATCATAAGGGTTAAAGCTTTTTATGCGTACGTAGCTCAACGTAACGTACCGTAACGTATAACATATTATGTATAGAATTCTACGCCGTGTTACAATTTCGGTAATCACTTGTACATATCCTCACATATCACAGATCGATACGTGACATTTACAAACTTTACGATACGATACGCTACATTACGTTTGCAAAATAAAACCTTTAATAAGCGAAGGTGAGATAAATTACGAATAGAGAAGAGAAGTGTATGAAAAACGAAACGAAATCTCACACACTCTCATCAAAATACAAATCGAAAATGAAGGCCTCTCTCTATAGAAGTAGAAATATGGCAACGTTGGTATAATCCGAGTAAAAGCTTTTTTTTACTTTATCGAATCTACTTAATATCTAACCTAAATAAAATTACCGCTAAGATGTTAATCAGCTCTCATGCTTGGTTTTTTACAGGGTGTTTCAGTGACGTTACGTTAAATTTTCTCGACGAGATGAGGGATTTATATCACATCGAGAATTGCTTCACAGGGATGTTCTATTCTTAAACTATCTTTTCTTTCTTCTTTTAATGGCACAACAGCCCATGGAGGGCCTAGGCCAAGCTTTTCGCATCCACTCATGTTCCGCGTGTTATAAAGGGTGTTTTTTTCTAGAAGTGTGGTTTTCAATCTTGCAATACTTTTTTCGGAGTTGGTCTTTTTGACAGCTGTCACCTGATTTATGCTCAGTTTGGTTTGCCATTTCATAATGAATAGACTTACACCTGAACAATGTCTGCGAATTATTGAAATTTATTATCAAAATTCATGCGCTGTGAAAAAAGTGTTTCGCAAGCTACGTCCATTTAGCGACGAGGCTAATTTTTGGCTCAATGGATACGTGAATAAGCAGAAGCAGAATTGTCGTATTTGGAGTGAAGATCAGCCAGAGGCAATTCAGCAGCTAACAATGCATCCCGAAAAATGCACTTTTTGGTGCGGTTTATGAGAAGGTGGCATCATTGGGCCGTACTTATTCAAAGACGATGAAGGCCGCAACGTTATGGTCAATGGAGAAAGGTACCGTTCGATTATAACCTTTTTTGTTGGCCGAAAATGCTAGAATTGGACTCGGCCGACATGTGGTTCCAACAGGACGATACCACATGCCACACTTCACGCGAAACCATGCATCAATTGTGACCCGAATTTGGTGAGCAGTTAATCTCACGTTTTGGTGTAGTCAATTGCCATCAAGATCGTGTGATTTGACCCCGTTAGACTATTTTTTGTGGAGTAATGTTAAGTCCCTTGTCTAACACGATTATTGCTTTGGAAGTCAACATTGAACGCGTCTTTTGTGACATTCCGGCCGAAATGTGTGAAAAATGTGCCAAAAGTGGACCTTCAGAATGGGCCCACTTGAAGCGTAGCCGCGGGCGACATTTAAGTGAAATTATCTTTAAAAAGTAAATAGCAGGAATTGATTTATCAATCCAAATCCAAATTTCATTCACTTTTGTAAAATTTCTGTGTTTTTTTTATTTTATTTTCAAAAACTAAACTCTTATAAAAATCACCCTTTATTTTTACATGAATAGCAACAGTTGTATGCCGAATCCGAACGGCGAAGTGAAAAGCTTTTCATAGGCAATTTTACTCTTGTAGGTTTGCCATTGCCTGCCAAGAGGTGGTGGGTGCCGTGTAGAAAAATTATTTTTTCTAGTTTTTTTTTTATTTTGCCTGTGTCGAGATTTAAAACTCGGATACTTAGCGCACTTAGTAGACCGTCGTTACTGCAACACGCTGTATTTCAACTATTAACTCTGAGATGATTACAAAGAAGCAAAAAAACTAACAATTTTTAAGCAACATCTAATAGATAAAAATTGTTTGCTACAGTGGGACGCACTACAGAAGTTTACTTCTTCAGAACTTCAAAACGTTTGCGTTTAAATTTCTACCGATTTTTGTTTGAAATGCCAAATTTGACGAGAAACTGATGGGTAGCACCCTCTATCAATTGAGTATGAAACAAATTAGGATGCATTGGTATGTACGCACGCATAATTTTTCATACGCTACTTTTGATAGAAGGCGCTGCCCATCATTTATGTGTATATGGTAAACATATGTTTTTCGATACTCGATTGATAGAGGGCGCTGACCATCAATCAATTTTCGTGACAGTGTGACAATTTTCGATGCGACGTTCATATTTTATCCCGATTCTGAAGTTCATTGTGGTAAAGGCATAACACTAAAGGCCGCATTGGCTGCCTATCTCTTTAACGGTATCCGTCCTGTGATTGCATTCTCCTTCTTTCATTCTCCCTCCTTCTTCCTCCCACCTATCAATCTGCCTTCAACACAAAAAAAAAATAAGTATACTTCAATGATAATAATAATGATAAAAATAACTTTCAAATACGTTCCACTTTTATGCAATTCACAAATTAATTGCCAACAAATATTCGCCAAAAAAAAAATTAAAAATTACAATACTTCACCGCTGGCATTAACAACTAACATCCACGAACGCTACTCTAATTCATTTAATGTCAAAAATTTATAAAATTTGTTTGAAAATGATTTTACCAAACCACTCTGCACAATTTTGACAATCGACTGAAGCAATCAAGTTAAAAAAAAAGAAAAAAAAAAAAAGTTATGCATAAAATTAACATTA
Source organism: Palloptera scutellata (assembly GCA_958295655.1). Lineage (NCBI taxonomy): Eukaryota > Metazoa > Arthropoda > Insecta > Diptera > Pallopteridae > Palloptera > Palloptera scutellata. Next base: position 78,352,036 of record OY282450.1, on the reverse strand, counting down.
CATACAACTTAAATAAAAGTTAAAAAAAAACAAAAACCTACATGTAAAAAAAAAACGTTTCAAAGCAAAATACCATACACCAGCAATTTGCATCAAATTATTTCGATAGCAAAATATTTTGTTTATTTAAAGTTGACTTTAAAAAATAATTTCGATTTATTGCCGCAGGTTATAGTAAAATGTTTCTTCAGCAAACACTTGCCTTTTTATGTTTTCGAAGAAAGTTTTCGGCTTTTTATTATGAGTACCATAAGAAGGAAAAAAGATGACAGTCAAAGTAATTTACCGAACATTTTGTCTTGCATAATGTCTGCAAAATTAAAAAAGACCGAGAAAAGGTTGGAAGAAGAAAAAAGGTGCAAACCGCACCTCAATTTGGCAGAAAGATTGAAATCGCAAATCGCAAATCGTAAATCGTTTCTCAACAACTCAACTTTTTAAGAGACAAAACGAGTAAAGTATAAAACAAAATCATTAAATAAGTAATCATAAAAAAAAATTAAATGTTTACATGATCGATCGATCATATGCAAAACAAAAAAAAAGGAAACAAAAAACCTAATGTGTGTAAACTACAACTGAATATCAAACAGTAAAACCGCATCAAAAATAAAAAATAATAAAAAATAAAATTAAAAATAATAGAAGGCTATATTCAATAACCAGAGATTGTTACGTGATTTGCGCATGCGTAACTCCTCATCAGATTAAGTGTTGAGTGATTTTGCAACGCTTCTATCTGCCGATTTCGCAATACTTCTATCTACTGCTTAAGCAATTCTTCTATCATCTACTGATTTCAAAAGTTGGTAAACTTATAAGTAGTTTGTTTTATACATAGTATGTAGTATGTTAATCGAACTTGCTAAGCCGGTTGCATTTAAATAAGTTTCGGTTTCGTTTTTATGTGGTACTCTTTAGACAGACAGCTGGACAATCAAACAATGAGTCGCACACACACACACACACACACACACACACAGAGAGAGAGAGATTCTTGTATATAAATTCTGCTGGATTGAATGTTGCCATAAACCATCTAAAAGACTCGTTTGAGTTTCACGCTAAAGTTTGAGAACCTGTCAGCGCTCCGTCATCATCGTCATTACACAGCGCTAGCTGACATTTTAAAGTAGATTCTACTTCATTTTTATTTTCTTTTCGATATTAATAATTTGTAATTAAATTACGTATGCAAATCAAGCACTAGAAGATGTGCGAGAGTACCAACGAGTAGCAAATTCTAAGTATTTTATATTATGGTAACTATAAATTAAATGCCATAATAAAACTAAAAATAACATAAACAACAATTCAGTAGAAGCCACTGTGTTTATGGTAAGATCAATCGAAATAAATAAGTACAGTAGATTTCGCTTAAGTGGGTTGAGGCATAAGTTAATTATGCATTATTGAACATTTTGCAATACTACTTCTTATGACTCTTTTGATTTGGCCTTTGAATTTGTCGTTTTCGAGCCTTAAACAGAAAATATTTTGAAAGCTGATTAAGCTAATTAACCGAATTGTAATGTAGTATTAGTGGGTGCGCCATCTTTTATGTCGGTATGTGAATCTTGAATAACTTAAAAAAAAAACCACAACGATGGTTTTTATTTAGTTTGGTCTTTTACAATTTAGTTGGACAATTTTTTTGAATACAACATCAATTAAGTGGCTGCCGTTATTGACCAAAGTAAAATGTGCCATTTATGCTACGCTTTCCATCACTTTTTTGAGCATCTCAGGTGGTATAGCGATAATTTCCTCACGCATTTTTGCCTTGAGCTCGTCAATGGTCTGAGGATTGCTGGCGTTCACTCTGCTTTTCAAATAACCCCACAAAAAGAAGACCGAAGGGTTCAAATCTGGAGATGATGGTGGCCAGTTAATGTCACCATTTTTTGACACCGTACAGGGAATTTTCGTTGCAGAAGAAACTGCATTGTTTTATTTGTGGTGTGGCATGACGCACCGTCATGAAACCAGGAACTTTCCTGACATTCACACATTTGTGGAGAGAAATCCATATCGATTCCCATCGACTGTTTTTCCTTCTCTGAAAAGAAATGGCCCAATGATGGTTTTGGTGCAAACGCCAGCCCAACCAACCAGTCACTTTTTGGTCATGCAATGGTGTTTCATGGATATCGTGTGGATTCCCCGTTCCCCAAATAACAGCGAGAGAGAATATGAAATGGGCCTTGTCGGTCATCAAATTTTACTTCCAAAAATCAGGCCAACCATTCGAGCGACTGTTTGACCGCATTCCAAGCGACGTGGCGGAAGATCTGCCGGCAATATTCTTTGAGTTAATTGCACTTTATACGGAAACAATGCCAAAATGCAGAGCGCGGTGATGCTATGACACATGTGGGTTCTCGGCAACACTCTCTGACCGCTTCAACCAGTTCATTGGAACGAACTTCTTGGGCGTTGATGAACGGCTTGTCGACGATCTCCCACTGTCGCGTGCTCAACAAAATTCGACACCAGACGAGACGACGAATAGTATTGCCAGACGGTGCTTGTTGGCCACGATATTTTCGACGATATGCACGTTGAGTTAACACAACTGAACGAATATTTTCAATGTACAGCGTCACTATTTTGGCGCGTTGTTTTGATGTGAAGCGATTCATGGTGAAACTTTACGTGCCTACTTTCAATGGCACAACAGCCCATGGAGGGCCTAGGCCGAGCTTTTCGCATCCACTCATGTTGTGCGTGTTATATTTGTACATGCATGGAAGGGACCTACAGTTTAATGCCGAATCCGAACGGCGAAGTGAAAAGCTTTTCATAGTCAATTTTTACTATTGTAGGTTTGCCATTGCCTGCCAAGAGGTGGGCCGTGTAGAAAAATTATTTTTTCTACTTTTTGAGATTGCCTGTGCCGAGATTCGAACCCCGGACACTCTGCGTAGCAGTCCAACGCACCACCACTACACCACACCGACCACATGGTGAAAATTGTACTGAATTAACGTTTCAAAAACATGTTTACTGAATCGGCCAATGTTTACATACCGACATAGAAGATGGCGCACCCTGTATATGTAGATCTTTGTCAAGAAAACATGAAACTTTCCAAATGAAAAGAAAAAAAGAAATCAATCAGGGAGTTGAAAGCAAATAAACGAAAAATTTTGAATCAAAAACGGGAAAGACTCTGCTTATCGACTTTATGTAACTAATTAACCCGTAAAAACTTTAAAAAAAAAAGTAAAATACAACCGATATACCAAAAATTACTAAATAATATTTCAATAACATTTCTAATTTTATTAATTTCAATCGTATCGAAATCAAAGTATTCGAATTTTAAATGAGCTTTGATAAATTACGTTATTTTACGGAAAAATAAATATGTAAGTAAAACAAAAACAATAGATAAATCGCTTACTTCCTCAATAGTTTAAAAATGATTTAACCAAGAAAATTTAAAATAAACTTCGTTTTCTATTTTAATAAAAGAAACAAAAAACGCATTCACTGATTTCCTTTAAATTTTAAACGTCATTAAGAAAGAAAAAAAACGAAAATAGAAAACTCAAAACAAATATATTATATTTAAAAGTGAAGCATTAACACAACAAAATATTTAAACTGCACTCCACCTTTTTATTGTTTGATCATGCGTAGTAAATTAAGCCGAAAAAGTGAGTTTTCGATATATTTTTTCGCCTCCTCCGACGACGAAACCAAAAATCAAAAAATTTACCTGCTTGCTGCAAGCGGAAAAACGCAGCAAATAGGAAAGGGAAAGGAAAGGGAAGGAAAGAGTGAAGGCAAGTGATGGCAAGGGAAGGGAAAGGGAAGGGAAAGGAAAGGGAAGGGAACAGGAAAACCCAGAATGTTAGAGAATCAAATTTTAAATTGAGTCTTAATTGAAATAATGAATTTGTGTGGTCTTTGTTTGTTGCTACAGCATATGTTGAAAAATTATTATATTTAAGAATCCAAATCATTTAGATATAAAATAAAATTGTTCACAAATAGTAAGTATGTCGGTATGTATTTCTTGATGTTGGAAAATTAAAGGCACACCTAATTTCTGTAATTTCTGTTGTTTTCTGCTTGAAAACATCAATGAAAATTATTAAATGAAATTAATAATGCCACAATTTGCACAGCGACGAAGATAATGCGAGTGTGTGTGCGTGTTACTGAAAATTGAAATAGTTTTCAAAATCTCTAGCGAAGAATAGGCAAATATTGGCACTCCTCCTATCGCAAAACACCCCTCAACTTGATGACATATGCGCGCAGTGGACGCACATTTCCCGCTCTATGCGTACGGCTGCCGAAGAGGTGCTAGGCTACCACCGTCGTCGGAGAAATATGTGGTACGACCAAGAGTGTCGCGATGCTACTGAAGCAAAAAACGCAGTCTACAGAGCCACCCTGCAGTCGGTTGCAACGCGAGCTGCTAAGGAGCGATACAGAAAGTTCAGGAGGGAGGAGAAACGTCTTTTCAGACGTGCAAGAAAAGAGATGAAGAAAGATGCGAGTTCAATGATATCGAAATGTTGCGGGACAGGAACGAGGTCCGAAAATTCGAAAGAATAAGGCGCCTGACTGATGGTTTGAAGACCGGGGCCTCTTCCTGCTTCCTGAATGAAGACGGAAATCTGGTGACAGATGTCCAGGGCATAATGAGACTATGGGGGGAGCTGCTTAATGGCGATGACGGCAATAATCCCGCCACTACGGAATTAACTCCAGAAACCCCAATCACTGACGACGTTGAAGTACCGCCGCCTGACTATGAGGAGGTCTTAACAGCCATTGCTCGGCTGAAAAACAATAAGGCTGCAGGTGTAGATGGCCTGCCTGCTGAGTTGTTTAAGACCGGAGGCGAAGAGCTCAAAAAACGCATGCATGAGCTTCTATGCAGAATATGATCGGATGAAAGCATGCCAAGTGATTGGAACCTCAGCGTACTCTGCCCAATCCATAAGAAAGGTGATTCCACGATCTGCGCCAACTACCGTGGGATCAGCCTTCTTAATATTGCATATGAGGTTCTATCGAGCGTACTGTGCGAAAGACTGAAGCCCATCGTCAACAAACTGATTGGAAACCTTATCAGTGTGGCTTCAGGCCTGGTAAATCCACCATCGACCAGATATTCACACTACGTCAAATCCCGGGAAAAGACCCGAGAAAAACAGATAGACACCCATCATATTACTTTAATTACTTTTAATGGCACAACAGCCCATGGAGGGCCTAGGCCGAGCTTTTCGCATCCACTCATGTAGTGCGTGTTATGTTTGTACATGAATGGAAGGGACGTACAGTAATGCCGAATCCGAACGGCGAAGTGAAAAGCTTTTCATAGCAATTTTTACTCTTGTAGGTTTGCCATTGCCTGCCGAGAGGTGGTGCCGTGTAGAAATTATTTTTTCTACTTTTTGATTTTGCCTGTGCTGAGATTCGAACACCGGACACTCTGCGTAGTAGTCCAATGCACTACCACTACGCCACAGCGACACCCATCATCTATTTGTCGATTATAAAGCCACCTTCGACAGCACGATTAGAGATCACTTGTACACCGCAATGTCTGATTTTGGTATCCCTGCAAAGCTGATTCGTCTTTGCAAAATGACACTGACCGGCGCAGTGGATATTGGGACAGATCTCTCCGCTCCATTTGATACCAAAAGAGGTTTCAGACAAGGTGACTCCCTATCATCCGACTTAACCTTAGGCTGGAGAAAATATTCTTTCTTTTTTTTCATTTTCAAAAACTAAACTCTTATAAAAATCACCCTTTACAAACTAAACTAACATCAAAGAAAATATTCTGCAAAATACTCGGATTCAGCATGAGTACATGCTCAAAGTCTTCTTTCTTCTTCGTTTAATGGCACAACAGCCCATGGAGGGCCTAGGCTGAGCGTTTTGTGTCTTAGGCTCAAATTCATTCGATATCCATGAACATTAAACTTAAATTAGGACGACTTTAGGAGCATGCCTGTAATTTGATGCACTCACTTTAAAATTGTAGTGTGAGAAGGAAAACTAAGTACTTATATTTCCTAAGCATAAAAAAATATTTAAAAATTTACTATGCCAAATTATGAGCTATTTTACTCATATGTTGATATTATAATTTATAGTTTTCAGAGCGTTATAATTTAAAGTTTTAATGACAACTTGTACGTGAATTGAAATTCATCAAAATATAAACAAATACATACATACAAACAGCAAATGTGAGTGCACAACAAATAAACTAACAAAAAAGGAAAAACACAAAAACCTTGACTTATTGCATATCGTTTTTTTTTTTTAGTATAATTTACAAATTAATTTAATTTTTTATAAAAAGGCTTTCGAAAAACAAAAAACAAACCAACTGAAAATAGGCGAACATAAAGACAAAATATGATGATATAATAAAAAAAAATTTATTCTCACAATTATGCAGCAATTTTGGATTACAAAAAAAAAAAATATTTTAATATTTGTATTATTTTTTGTTTAGCGCTAACACGTGACATTAAAATTATCTGGTCATATCTAAAAAGACAAATTATTTCATTTTATTAGTCGAAAAATAATTTAAAAAAAAAACAACAACATAATCGTGCAAAATAAGGAAAAAAATTAGTAATTGCTTAATAAATTTGAAAAAATAAACAAAATCACTTATTATTAATTTTTGTCGAGCATTATGAATAATTTTAAAAACAATTTTTATAGATGAAAATTACAAATAAACAACCACCAAATAATTGTATTAATAATTCTTTCGAATGCAATAAGTCAAGACAATCCAGTTGGATTTGTTTATTGTTGACAATATCCAGCAGCTTCCAGTTTCACTCCAGTCGCCGCTACTTCCTAAAAATATCACTACTTGTCAACATATAATCTAAGTCATCATCAATGTCGCGCCACCTAGCATAACTCTGGCAAGTCACTCGATCATCCGAGCCCATCATAATCAGCTGCAATAACTTCTTATACGAAAACAACAGCAATAACTATGGTATATTAAAAAAAAAAAGGTGCCGTTTCCAAAACCACATACAGAAAGCTTCGACTACTTATCATTTGCTTGGCCAACAACATCATGCTCAGCACCTCTACTGATTTTCAGGTGCATGTGTACTTGCAACAAAGCAGCAACGGCAGACATTAATCCGCCATGTTGTAAGTTTACTGTGGAATATTGTAACAGCATGTAATTATACTCTCTAAACTGTCATGATCATCATCATCATCATGATCATCATCATCACCATCATGATCATCATCATCATGATCATGATCATCACCATCATCTTCATGACAGTCAGTCATGATCATGCCTCAGTGCAGCGTAGAAGATGCAGATTTATACTTAACGCAGGCAGGTAGACGCAAACAGTCACAAACTTGCACCTTAAACTTTGCGCGCAACAGCAGCCAGCAAGTAACAGCAACTTGCATGTAGCAGCAAGCAACCAGATCAACGGTATCAATGAAAAATCTTCAGTGCGCACATTTCGCTTTTAATCTTATTGTTGTTGTTGCTATTGTTGTTGTTGTTGTTATAATTTAATACAACGTTGTCTTCTTATGCTTCTTAATTTTATAAAATATTTTCGCTTTGTCTATAAGCTACACATACACACATACACAAACACGGTTTTTGTAGACATATTGCAGATTTTTTTCGTCGCTGTTGTTGGAATTTTTTTATTTAACTTCGCTGTGAAAGAAAAGTAAAAGTTGCAAACAACACTTTTTGATTGTTACAACAACAGCAACGACAACAACAACAACAACAGCAGCAGCAACAGCATCAAATCTTGGCATCACATTTTTGCTGTTGTACGTTATTGTTGCCATCATTGTAGTTGTTTTTGTTGCTGTTGACGGTTTTACAGTTTGTTGTTGTTTTTCTATGTTGTTACTGCTCATCATTGTACCTACATATTTTGTGACTGACATTGTTGCACAGTTCAAATGTTATCAATAAATTGTAGGCAAAGTTTTAAAAATTTTTTTTATCTTTTATTTTTGTCTTGGTTTGTTCAAATTATTTATTATGTGAACGCATGTTGCTGATGACAATGGCAATGAAAACGCAGCAACAGTTATAACAACAACAATAAAATGTACTTATTAGAACTTATGCTTTTCAGCGAGTGATTTCTTAAACCGAACCGAATCGAAGTTAATAAAGAACCAGAGAATTATTAATGTGATCATGTCAATAACCTCATCATGAAACATTTCCGTTTCCGTTTCGAGTAAAGGAAGATATTGAAAATACTAAATGATGGAACATGGCTTATATAAACATTCCCCTTTAAAGATAATAACTTTCAATATGTTCTTCTATCTGGAATGAAATCACTTTGTTCCTGCCATGGTACACTGGGCCAGATACCAGAAAACCTGGTCATAAATAGTATGTAGAAGCCACTGGCAGATCTTTAATGCAATCAATTTATAGGAGTTATCATGGTTAAACATTACAAATCCGAGATTGAATAAAAAAAACAACAACAAAATGACGGATTCGAAATGAAAGATTCTTCAAAAAAAAATTACCCCATCTCTATGAAATTCAATAAAAAAAGATTTTAGAGGTCGCTGATTGCAAATCGGAGAAAAAAAACAAATTGCAAGATTCAAAATCGCAATAACATTTAGAACAATTTACCCTAACGTCACGAAGTACAGTGCTTTGGAGGGTGCCGATCACGAATCCCGCATTACATTACGAAAATTTAAAATTTCCCATGAAATGCAGTAGAAAAAGTTTTGAGATCGCTGATTACGAACTTGACCTTAAATTTTTCAAACTTACTTTACTTACTTTTAATGGCACAACAGCCCATGGAGGGCCTAGGCCGAGCTTTTTCGCATCCACTCATGTTGTGCGTGTTATATTTGTATATGAATGGAAGGGACCTACAGTTTAATGCCGAATCCGAACGGCGAAGTGAAAAGCTTTTCATAGCAATTTTTACTCTTGTAGCTTTGCCATTGCCTGCCAAGAGGTGGTGCCGGTGCCGTGTAGAAAAATTATTTTTTCTACTTTTTGATTTTTCCTGTGCCGAGATTCGAACCTCGAACACTCAAACACCTTTTTCAAATAGTCGAAAATTATTGCACAAAAAATGTTGTAGCCTCTGGAATTCTAGTAGCCTCTGGTCCCCTCTAAATGCTGGATGTTTTTCAAATAATATACCATCCTCTATTCCCATGAAATGTAGTATACAAAAAGTTTGGAGATCGCTGATTACGAACTTGACCTTAAATTTTTCAAACACCTTTTTCAAATAGTGGAAAATAATTGTAAAAAAAATTTTGTAGCCTCGGTGGCCTAGGGAATGAGTGGAGTAGACTGGAATTCTAGTAGCCTCTGGATCGAGGTAAACCTAACCAACATTCTGCATAAAGTGGTATTGGAAGTCACTGACGACAAATCTGATATTAGATTATCAAAAAAAAATGGTGAACTTAAAATTCCAGGAGATCTTTCTACAAAAATTAATCCCAACTTCAAGAAAATCGCTACAAAGAGACTAGAAGGTCACTGATTACAATTGAAAAAAAAATAAAATTGCAGATTCCACAATGATGGAAGTTTATCAAAATAGAATAATAATATCTTCTGTTGGTACAACAGTCTTGGACGCTATTTACTCAAATCCAGATTCCATGTTCTTCTTAAATTTTCTTTTATAACCACAACAGCCCATGGATGGTCTAGGTGGAGCTTCTTACAGCCGTTCATGTTGTGCGTGTTATATTTGTACACGAATGGAAGGGACTTGCCGAGTGTCCGAACGGCGTAGTGAAAAACTTGTCTTAGGTAATTATTACTCTTGCTCTTTCCATCAGGCATGGACACCAAGAGGTGGTGTCATATAGAAAAATTGTTTTTCTACTATTTGTACCCAGGGCACCTCTGAGTAGAAGGTCAACGCACTAGCAATTATGCCACGACAATCACGTTAAATTTCGTTAATTTCTCATCGGCGATTATATCAAAGAATATCAATGTCCTGAGCGTATTCTTAGAGTTAACCTTCCTGTTAGACTCCAGAGAAATTATGATATTTGATTACCTTTTGGATTAGTTTTAGCAGTAGCATTTACCCTCATTGATTCATACACTATGGTAAATACTATATGAGAACAGTTTCTTTTCGAACGATAATTTTGGATTTTTCTGTTAGATCGAAGAACAAAACTGGGCTACCCTGGCCCAAAAAAACAGGTGGCAATAATTTTTTAGCGGCTATAAATTTCCTACAGGGTTGCATTTGCAATTGACCATAACATTTTAAGTAAGTACTATGATTTTTCCAAACACACGCTCACACACACACGCGCACACAAACAACAGCAACAGTTTAAGCTATTAATTTTATATTTTGTTTTAATTTTTTTTTTTTCTTTTAACTAGTTTTACATAATTTTATGTTGCCAAGTGGTTGCAGTTAAGTATTTGTCAATGCAAATTTATGGTGACAAGTTTGAGCGAGCCCATTTAAGCAATACGAGTCAGTCAGCTGCGTTGCAGCTATGGTATGAATTACTAACAATATCAAATAAGACAAAAACCTACAACAAACACAAATAAATTTTCAATACGTCGAAGCGTGTGAAAATATTTTCCAAATCGGGTTTTTTTTTGCTGTTATTTATTTTTTTTGTTAAGTATTGGAAAATTACTGAAACCGTTTTGATTTTTTAACATATTTTGTAACTTTGTAATTTTTTCTTATTCAATCATTTAAAAGAAATGTTAAAATGCATGTGTGTGTGTGTGTGTGAGTGTGTGTTTGTGTGTGAGTGTGTGTGTGAGTGTGTGTGTGTTAACACATTATCTACAGTTACCACAATGTAGCACACAATAATGTTACAATTATTCAAATGAATTTGGGCTTTTGTTGTCATTTCCTCCACTGGCGGCAATTTGAGTACAAATTTAAATTTGGTAACTTTTCTGACGTAGTAGAAGTAGTTTAGGATGCTGTTAAAATCTCCGTGGGTGTTTCAACTTAAGCTTTGAGCTTATGGCTTATATAAAAACAGACGCAAGTGTGTCTCAACCAACAACAGTTCGGCGCACATGGCAGACTCATGTTTTAGATGTTGTTATTGTGTCACTTTGATTCGGTTAATATGCAAATGAAATTTTCGTTTATTTTCTCCGGTTGTTGTATTTTAATGCGATTAACGTGGAAATTTTATGGCCTTTCACGACGCGCAGCATGATGCATTTCGCAATAATTTATCTATGAATATTGTAATTTAACTACAATATTTACAATATAAACTTATGAAGCGACTACAAAGTATCACCATCAAGTGCCATTTACCCTGCATTTTGCTATTTACATTCACGCACCCATTTACACATAAGTTATGCGTAATTATTCACTCACACACACACACTAACACACACACACTCAAACTCACACTTACACTTCAATGTTTAGATTTAATTTTCTACTAATTTTCTATTACATATCCTACGATTATTTTCCTAATTGTTTATAATATTTATGCAAATTTTGATTTTTTATATTAAATTTATGCAAAAAATATATATATATATATACTATGTATTAAACATCACTTTCTGGTTTGTGTTGTTGTATTCGTTGTTGTTTGTACTGAAAAGTGAATGTTTCCTTTCATATTTCTTTTTTTCTACTAACTACTATATATTTTTTTAAAGCAAATCTTTTTGGTTTTTTTTTAAGTTTCACTTTTCTTTGAAATCTGTAAATTTTTGATGCTCATATGTTTTTATTTTCTTTGAAGATTAGCGTAAGATAGCGCAGCGTTTTGCCATCGTAAACTTAAGTTTTCTAGTTTTCTGCTATGAACCTGTAAATCTTTGATGCTCATATGTTTTTATTTTCTTTGAAGATTAGCGTAAGATAGCGCAGCGTTTTATGAGCAGCCGATGTTCACAACCATCCGCCTAATAAAAACAACCCTGGCACTAACTTTTGTCACTTCCAACCACAACCAACTTCATTTTTCCATTACTGATTTGTGCGAGAGACTGAAATTAAGGAGAACTGAACTTGAAGTAACTAATCGGATGTCAAGCTGCCTTTAGACCGCCCAAACGAATGAACGTTCTTTCGCTAAGAAATTGTAGCTAATAAATGTTCATTCGCGCAGCCGTTTACTCCGGCCGAACATATGCTCCGAACAAACCTCAGAAGCCATCTCGTTCGTTCGCCCGGTGTAGATGGCAAATTATAATGTTCCCAAGCATTTGATATTTTCAGATTTGTGTTTTCTTTAGTAGTAAATGAGAAATTGTGGAATAAAGAATACAAAAAAAAGAACACAAAATGAGTGCAAGAGGTGATGAAATGAAGGCAAATTCTGCATTTATGGTAATTGCAGGATTACTAAAAAAAGAGTAGAAAGGCAGTGCTGGGTAACAAATTTCTTGAGAGAGAGGGGTAAACAGAACACTGAAGTCTTCTTGAGTGAACTTGACCAGGACATGGAAGATGGGAGATAAAAAAAAAATTTTACGCCTTGATGATGAAGGTTTTCAAAAATTATTAGAACTCAATGAAAACAAAATTAAAAAAGAAGGCAGAAGCTTGGCGATATTTGGCAACTGGCCAAATCCTTATGAATGCAGAGCATTGTTGAATGGAAGGAAGATTGATAGGTAGGAGGAAGATTGAGAGAGGGAATGCAATCACACAGGACACCGATAAAGAGATAGGCAGCCATTGTGGCAAATGTTACGCCTTTACCACAATGAACTTCAGTTTATCAGTGTCGACTATGACCGCATGTAGCGCCAAAGGCCAAGCTTTTCGCATCCACTCATGAATGAAAGGGACCTACAGTTTTATGCCGAATCCGAACGGCGAATTGAAAAGCTTTTCATAGGCAATTTTTACACTTCTAGGTTTGCCATTGCCTGCCAAGAGGTGGTGCCGTGTATAAATTTTGATGTTGTTGCTTTTTTTGCCTGTGCTGAGATTCGATTTTTTTAAATTTAATTTATATATTTTTATTTTGCCTGTGCCGAGATTCGAACCCCTCTGCGTAACAGTCCAACGCACTACCGCTACGCTACAGCGGCCACTTGTCACGTTGTCAGTATTGCATTGACACTATACGCCACTATACACTTTTACTTCTTTTCAAGTTGTTTTTTCCTTTTTTTTACTTCATTGTCACAATTTCAAAACAACAGCAATATTGGATTCGCCAAAAAAAGATCGAACTCAGTCCGATTATCCCGAACGAAGATTTTATAGCGAACACACCGGCGATTTACACCGGCTGAACGAATGAAGCTTTTTTCGTTCGGGCGGTCTAAAAGCAGCGTCAGAGAGCATCACTTGATCGTATCCCTTCATCACCCAACGCCCTATCTAACTAACCTTTAAAATATCTAACAAATGTTTTATGTTTCACCGTGTCCAGTCGTCTCAAATTCTGTGTTTTCCCCCATAAATCTAACAAATATCATTACAGTACTTCCCGGTTATTCGACCACCGCTCAATTTCATTCTTCGTTTATTTGGCTCTCAAATTTAGATCTTTACATAAATTTAAAGAAATTTTAAGAAGAAAAAAAATAATGATGAAGAAATTTCCACAAAATTTTGAAAAGAGGGATTGTAATAGATTGAAATTTGTATGTATTAAGTAAGTATAAACTATTTCCCCTCACAGACCAATTTAATATTTGAACTACATACTACTTATATTTTAATATTTCCCTACCTCCACTCTTCGGTATTGCCCAAAGTTTTGTAACTTTTTATCACTTCACCTGGATTTTTTTTAACATTTTGATATCAAATAGGTTTCGAAAAATCGAGAACTCCCCTTGTGTCCCGGAAAAGTTCGATGGTTGTAACCAAAAATTAAAAAACAAAAATTATTTCATCACAATAGACAGAGAATGTTCAAAGAATAAAGTATTTAGGGTATAGAAAAAATGTTCAAATCAGTGGAAATTCTGTAATTTTGTTTTTTTTGTTTAGTGTAAGTTAAGAGCTCTGCTAAGTATGTAACTCTTTAACTAGACATATAAAATTAGTAACACTTTAATGTTTGGTTTATTTGTTGAAGAAGTAATACAACTCAAAAAAAGAGGGGCGGCGCGATTTAAAGACTACTGAACTATTACCACTTTTAAAGCTTTTACTGGGAGTGGTAGTCAGAAAGGGGGAGTGGAAGTCGGAAAGGAGGAGCAGAACTGAAAAGAAATGTAAACTGAATTTCCGTTATGGAATATCTTACAAACCATTTGTGTTAGGATACTAACATGTGGAATGAAATAGTTAGTTGGCATTTGCTTCTTTCTTGTTTTAATGGCACAACAGCCCATGGAGGGCCTAGGCCGAGCTTTTTGCGCATGCACTCATGGTGTGTATGTACGTGAGTGGAAGGGGAACCAACAGTTTTATGCCGAATCCGAACGGTAGAAATGGAAAAGCTTTTCATTGTCATTGGTACTCTGTGGTGAAATATGAAGAAAAATCTGTGTAGGCTTGGTTGAGTGAGTGTGACACATCCTATGCAACTCTGATTTTTAAAGCGTTTCACTTCACAAACTATTTACGGTGCAGTCTTATGAGAGTTATCTTGAACAAAAGGTGAATGGATTAGGAAAAAAGTGCACCCAATCAATATATATATTTGTTTTTATTGATTTTCAAATATTATTATCTACGTCATCATAGGTAAATCTGACTACTTACTTTTTATTACAGCTTTTCTCTTTCAATTTGATTGTGATGTGAATTACATTTAAACTGGGCCAACTGTTTTGACATTTGCATGATATGGCTTTGACGACTTCAGAAGCTTAATATTTTCATGCATACAGATAGGAGTCAATAAATACCCACACAACTTCATTTCCATAACAAAAAGTGTCTTTGACTGTCTTTCTTTTAATGATACCCCGAAAGCCCATTGAGAGCGCCTAGGCCAAGCTTTTCGTATCTATACTCGTGTTGTGCGTGTTATATTTGTACATGAATGGAATGGGGGGCAAACAGTTATACCCCGGAATCCGAACGTCGGTAGTGAAAAACTTTTCTTACGCAATTTTTACTCTTCTAAGGTTGTTGCCATTTGCCGCAGCCAGGGACTGTGGTGCCGTGTAGAAAAGTAGTTTTTTCTACTTTTTGATATCGCCTGTGCCGGGATTTGAACCGCAGGCACTCTGCGTAGCAGGCCAGCGCCTCTACCAACTACGCCACGGCGACTATCGTTGCTGTTACTGTTAACTGTTTGGAAATACAACATAAATGTTTACATACATATGTATGTATATATCTTTAAAGTTAAGTCAAGAAGAAATATCTTGATGATGACAGCTCTAAAAAAGAAAACAATAAGAAATCAAAAATCATTGACAAAAATCTTCATCAAGACTTTCTCCCTTTTTAATTAAAAAAAAATTTTTTTTTTCTGCCCATTGTGGTTTCTTCTTGTTGCAATATTGACATGTTGAAATATTTTTGAAGTGTTTCTATTCTGTTGTGGTTGTTGTTGTTTTTGTTACCTTAAAGGTGCTAAGTGTTTGCTTAGATTCTAGTGTATAGCGCACATGTGAAATTGTACTGTTAAAAGTCAACTACTAAGTCACAAAGGTTTTGGTGTTAAAATTTAGTGGAGAGTAAAGAAAAATGAAGAAAAAAAGTGTTAGAGACAAGTGTGTCACTATTATTATTTCATCACTTTTCTTGAAACGTTTTTTTTTATTTAATATTTTAATTTTTAATTTTTTATTTTAAAATTTTGTTTTGTTTTTTTGTTAGCAGGTCAAGTGCAATATTCGTTTATTTAGATGGAAGAATTAACTTTAGTGGCTAAAAGCTTTTAGCTTGTTTTAATGGCTTGTAGCATAAAAATAAATCTTACTTACGTTGATATTTTTAGGGAAGCATGCATGTCACATAATTCTTGAAGCTTACCTGAAAAGAATTAAAAGCAAAGAAAAAAACTTAGTTTTACTTATGTAAAAAAAAATATTTTAGAAAATAAAATATATCCAGTTTTAATTTTAATTTAATCTTTTAAGAATTGCAAAATATCCCGGAAAAAGTTTGAAACTAAATCTTTTTTCTAAAATACCACGCCCAATGTTATTGAAAATTCTAAATATAATTTTATGTATGTGCCTCACAATTCCCACCTTTTGTGTTGTAGACCCAAAAAAAAACAGCGTTAGTGCAAATTATAGCACAGAAGAAAACACAACAAAAAGAAAAATTGTAAACTTCAAAGAAGAAGTGAAAAAAATGTCGGCCTAAAACACTTCATAAAATGAAAAAAAAAATTAAATAAATAAACCAAAAACAAAAACAATATGTACTCGTATGTGAATGTAAAAATATTTCAAGTACACACGCATGCAACCCAAGCAGAAAATATAATTTAAAAATAAATTAAATAAAAAATAAAAATTAAAATTTGCACTTGTTTTAACAAAACAACAATAAAAAAAAACTAAATATCTTTTTCTTATTTTGTTCGCTCATATTTTTCTTCTATTTTTTTCTTTTGTTCAATTTTTTTTATCGGTCATGGTTTTAGTTTTATTGTTTTCTTATTGCTGTTGACTGAAGAATAACAGAGAAAAAAGATTTATTGATTTTGATAGTTGTTAAAAACTTTACAGCACACATTTTTATGTTCAATTTTTTTCAGCAGATTATCAGCAAATCTGCAAGGAGATTTTTTTTTTTATTATTTTTCTTTTTAGCGAATTAATGTAGCACGATTTTTAATTTTTTGCAGATTTTTTATTTAGTTTAGTTTTTTTCTACTTTTCTTACAAATTTGATTAAATAATAGTTTTTTTTTTTTTAGCTGTTACAATATTTTTTTTTTTAATTAAAGTATTGCTAATAATAAATTAAAACAAAATTTCATTTAAACAAAAAACAGAGTTTTGCACACTTCAGTTTTCGATTTTTGTTGATTTTTTTATTAGCTTTTATATTTTTACGTTTGGCTTATAACAAATGAAAGCAAATTTGTTTTAGTGGATTATGTTATAAAAAAAATTCATTAAGTAACATTAATATTATAATTAAGGTTTCCTTTTTTTTCTTTCTTTTTATTGAGAGCCATAGAAAGAGATTTCTTAATATCAATTAAAGATTGCATTTTATTTTCTTTTTTTTTCTTTTTGTGAAATTATTATTTTGTTGTTGATTTCCAGAAACTTTCAGAAGCTTTTTACAATTAGGTTATACTTGCTTAGGAAACTTCAAAAAGTTACTACTTATAAGTAGAAAGGGTACTACCATATAAGAGAAAAGGTTCAGGGTTAGGAATTTGCTTTGATTGCAAATAGTCAATCACACTTGATTGATTGTAAAAATAATTAAATATTCAGAGAATCGTGACTGGTTTTGGTAGGAACCTATTTCTTTATTAAAACTGTGTTTATTTTACGAACTGGTAACTTTCAGTTGTATTGCCAGTAGGCTTTTGTTCTTACATGAATGAGTTATAAATAATAATGTAATTATTATTATTTTTTTAAATATTCTTCATAACACATTATTATTATCTTGATTTTTACTTTAATTTCTTTTTTAGGCTCTTTACAAGAAAAGGGTGTAATCAATAGGGTTAAATAATCTCATGTAAATTTAAATTGGGATCAAACTTTTCTCACCTCAGTTTGAGAAATTATTTCTGCATAAATTAACATAATTTTTTTTTTTTGTCTTTAATCTTTTTGGAAGCATAAACCTTACATTGAATGGGCATTACTACCGTGCTTCGTTCCCATGACGCTCCTTGTTTTCGTTTCATTAATATTATCGTTTCTCACTTGTTGTTCCATTAACCAGATGAAAGAGATCAGTGACCCTAAATCGTTATAGTTGCCAAAAATTTACATCTCATCATTTATTTCACATTCTCATTTTAGAAGAAGAAGATGTATGCAAAATTGAATCAGTTACACAGTGTAAAAAAATCTGGTTTTTATTTGGCACAAGAAAAAAATCGACATACATGCGAAAGTAAGGCCGTGGTTATGTTGGCGAACACATCACATTTTTCTCTTATGCTCGGCCTGGTGATTACACTGAGCTTATTGCAGAGTTGCTTTTGATCGTTTTTTGTTTTTAATACTATTTTGTGCCCACTGGCAACACTAAATTGTATACAAACAAACTTTAAGTAATCTTATCAAGATTTTTATTATTTTTTACCTCTAGGTGTACCTCTATGAATGCAGAGCATTGTGTTGAATGGAAGGAAGATTGATAAGTGAGAGGAAGAAGGCGGGAGAATGAGAGAGTGAACGTGATCACACAGGACACCGATAAAGAGATAGGCAGCCATTGTGGCAAATGTTTCGCCTTTACCACAATGAACTTCAGTTTATCAGTGTCGACTATGACCGCATGTAGCGCCAAAGGCCAAGCTTTTCGCATCCACTCATGTTGTGCGTGTTATATTTGTACATGAATGGAAGATGGAGAGAGAAGTTAATGAAGTTAAGACCATTTGCATCACATCGTTGTGAATACCGCTATTATAAATACTGTTCATAGTTTTGTAAAGAAAATCATATCCACTTTTAAACCTTAAAAATATTCGCAGCCTTTTTCCGCAAATAATAATAAAGGTTTGCATGTTTTCGTTCTATTTGATTTCGTTCTGCCACGTAAGATGACTTTGACGCACATTCGCTCCCCTCACGCCACCGCATACTCCAGAAAAAATGTCCTATTATTTCTCAAGCACATCTGCAAAAGCCGCACACTGCCTTCTCAATTCCTCTTTACATACTCAAAACAAAATATATTCTTTTTTTCTTCAGCACATCACTCTTGTACATTTCAGCTAAATTGATATTTGTTATTAGCATTGAAAGAATTATGCTCTCTCACAATGTAAATCAAGAGCTGTGATTGGCCAATTAAAAACTACTTAGTACTTGCTCTCCCTGCCATATTTAATACTATCTAATCACAACACAGCTGGTAAGATAGTATTCCAAAGCAGATAAAGAGAGAGGCGAATTGAGTGCGTTAGTTGTTAATCAGCAGCGTAACGAAGAGGGCGAGCGAACGGTGTGAAAACATTTATTGAATCAAGCGCATCAATAAAACTAAAATAATCTTAAAATAAATTTTGAACTTTTCATGTACCTTAAAGCGGAGACAGACAGAATGTCTGGATTTAGACACAACGAGTTTCGTGCAATTTTCCGAATTATTTTTTCAGATTCTCTTTGTACTTAGCATACGATTTTGTTTCATTCAATTTTTCTCACCACCCATTCACATTTAAAGCTTTTTAGTTTTCGTATTACTTTCTTTGAGGCTGCCAAACTTGAACCAGTCATTTGATAGTTCTCTCTTTTAGGACACTTATCCTATATGGAACTTAAAAGCAATATAGTATATGTATTATCGTGCCTTTGAATGATTGCGCCTCAGTGAAGATTTGCCACTGGGGGGGGGCTAAAGTTCATGTTTTTCTCGTTTTCATTTTTTGTTCCACAAAGTTCTGCCTTATCCCTCTTTTTCTTCATTTCTTTAACCCACTAGACCTATGGCAGCATATTATTTGAATGACCGTTGAATGTTAAACTTAAATTGGTAAATTTTTTGTAAAGTTTAACTTCTCCTTCTTCATTACATAAAAATTAAGTTCAATTTCAGCAGACACAGTAGGCAATAAAATATTGTCTCTCTTTGAAAGCGTCTCCATTGATCATAATTAAGTTTTGACCAAAATAAATATAATTTCGATACAGGGATTGGTGAATGCACAAACTAACGGCGAATATTTACAGATGGAGAATTTTTAATATTTGTGAGGAATTCTCAACGTTTAATCTTGGAATTTTGTACATCGAAAACGGCAACAGATTATAGTTGTCCAAAACAAAAAATTTACCGCGTAACTTAAAAATCAATTCTGTTCTGGAAAAAATATTCGTGAACACACTTTATAAATAAAAAGTTGATGCCATTGCTGAAATAAATAAATTAATATGTTTTGAAACTTTTTTTTTTTTTTTTTCGAATGGATTTTGAGAATTTAATGTGGGGGAATTTGACTAACTTCATCTGGCAACACTGTTTCGATATGAATCATTTTGACTGACTGTGGAATAACTTCTTTTTTTTTCATTTTCGTTTCGATTTTATTCAATATTCAATTCACACTTCATTTGCTAAAAATTTTGTTTGAATAAAAAAATTGTGCAAATTTTTTCATATATATAAGGTTTTCGCAATGCTTAACTCCAAATTTAAAAACTACCTATATTTGTTAAACAAAAAAAACAAAAAAATCGAAATCGAAATCGTTATTAAAATATTAAGAAAATTAAAAGTAGGTACTTACATAGAAAATAAAAAATGTTTATAGTCACCCTAGATCTGAACTTTATTGGATTACTTCAATTTGTGGGAAGAGTTTTGAATGAAAGTCGAAAGACCATTAAGCGTAATAGCTTAACTCCAGTAATGAAATCTTGATGAAGAGATTCTATTAAAGTGATTTTTATTTATTGTATTTTTCAATACTTCATTCGATTCACATATTACCAACCATCAGAAACTCAAAACTTGGCGCTTAGTTCCAACAAAAGAATTAATGTTAATTTATGTAATGTAAGGACAACACAAAAGAAGCAACAACAAAACACAAGTTGTAGTTTGTTTGTATATACTTTGCATTAGCATAGAAGACAGCATGCATGACGCCGAAGTCTATGAACGACATATAAAGTTCCTAGAAAGAAAAGGTTAGAGTGATAGAGACGTGAGGTGAGTGTGCGCTACGTGCTCAAAGGCGATGGAAAAATTACAAATTGTAATCAAAACAAAAAAGGCTTGCGTTGCAACTAGGTAGGTACTAAAGGGTGATTTTTATAAGAGTTTAGTTTTTGAAAATGGAAAAAAAAACACAGAAATTTTACGCAAGTGAATGAAATTTTTATTTGGATCGATAAATCAGTTTCTGCCATTTACTTTTTAAAGATAATTTCACTTAAATGTTGCCCACGGCTAAGCTTCAAGTGGGTCCATTCTGAAGGTCCAATTTTGGCACATTTTTCACACATTTCGGCCGGAATCTCGGAATCTCACCAGTGACGCGTTCAATATTGGCTTCCAAAGCAGTAATTGTGTTTGGCTGGTCCCTATAGACAAGAGACTTAACATAGCTCCATAAAAAATAGTCTAACGGGGTCACGATCACACGATGTGGTGTTGGCCAATTAACTACACCAAAACTGTTCACCAAATTCACTTCGCCTCCCAATTGATGCATTTTTTCGCGTGCAGTGTGACATGTGGCAGCGTCCTGTTGGAACCACATGTCGGCCAAGTCCAATTCTAGCATTTACGGCCAAAAAAAAGGTTATAATCGAACGGTACCTTTCTCCATTGACCATAACGTTGCGGCCTTCATCGTCTTTGTACGAAGTACGGCCAATGATGCTGCCTGCCCATAAACCGCACCAAAAAGTGCATTTTTCGGGATGCATTGTTAGCTGCTGAATTGCCTCTGGCTGGTTTTTACTCCAAATACGGCAATTCTGCTTATTCACGTATCCATTGAGCCAAAAACGAACCTCGTCGCTTAATGGACGTAGCTTGCGAAACACTTTTTTCACAGCGCATGAATTTTGATAATACATTTCAATATTCATTATGAAATGGCAAACAAAACTGAGCATAAATCAACTGACAGCTGTCAGAAAGACCAACTCCGAAAAAAGTATTGCCAGATTGAAAAACACCCTTTACAAAAGCAACAAGCCGAAAACAATTGTACAATTTTATAAATAAAATAATAAAAAAATAATAATAATACAGAATTATGTACCCTACCGTAAAAAATATACTATAGTAATAAGTGAGACATATCGAAATATTACTGGTAGTGGTGGTAGTGGATTTTGTATTTCGCAGAAAATATTAATGGTAAAATAACAACTACTCACAACGCTAACATGTTAAAACTTTAAAAAAAAAATGGGTAGTTGGTAATAATATTTTAAAGTTTTCTTATGTCAAAAATAATAAACACATACAATATCAACAAAGCCCTCCACAATGAGCAAACGAGTCTTAGATGCTCATTTACTTCTACTTCAATAGCAGCTGCAGCAGTAAAAACATTCTTGTACAAATATAACACGCACAACATGAGTGGATGCGAAAAGCTCGACCTAGGCCCTCCATGGGCTGTTGTGCCATTAAAAGTAACGTAAGTAAGCAACAAAAACATAAACTTTCATTTTCAATTCAAAAATAAAATCATTTTCGAACATCATTTCAACATAAAAATAAAGCAAAAATAATGTTGCATTGAATCGAAAAGGAAAATGTTTGAAAAAACAATCAAAACTAAAAGTAATAATAATAAGAAAATAAAATAAAAAAGCATTTTTACTGCAATTACCTTTTCTTTCCATTTCCATTTCCATTTCGATTTAATTTTTATTTTATTTTTTCTTCTACAAGCACGCGTCTCGAAAAGAAAATATCGTCCTCTACAACAACAAAATCGCATTATCACGCACTAAAAAGTGCGTTTTTATTTTTCATTTTTTTTATAGCTATTTGACTCGAGCGATGCACAATTGAAGTCAAAATAGCAAAAGTTTAATTTGCGTCTCTGTTGTCTCTTCTCTGCTTAAATATGAATGTACCATATGACAAAACTCACAAAACTCAATGAGCGACAAACAACAAACAATTGTAGTCACTTGAGATTACAACAATAATAACAATGACTACGATTTAATAGTGGAAAATGAAGATAAAAAAAAAAATAAAAACCATTCGAGATGTTGCATTTAAATGCTGCAATTCACACATTCACTTTCGTTTAATTCACCTCAATGAAGATGAAGCAGTAAATAAAGCCGGTGTGTTTGTGTGCGTATGTGTGAAGAAGTTTATGGAGTGCAGCTGATGTTTTCGATTTGAACGGATTACAAGTTAGTCAGATGATGTTTATTGTATTTTATGTAGGTAAGTACAGCGGTGAAAATTGGCTCTCAGGCGTTCAAATATTACCAAAAGCCGATTTCTGTGAAATGTTCGCCTGATGAATCAGCTCAACCGCTAATAATAATACAACAGCTGGAGTAGTTGCAAGCGACAGGACTGACCCAACCCACCATGATTAATTGAAAATTTCAGAAATTTCCAAACAAGTTGGGGCCACTAGCGTATCCGCAGGTTGTGTAAGGGAGGAGGAGGTTTAAATTTGAATAAACATCTATTAAAAATTTAAGGTAGTTCCTACACCACACAAGCGATACAGAAACTAAAGTGTGTGAAAATTAAAGAACTAGCTCCACACTACAACTTAACAGGATGACAGTAAACCCCGGTTAGGTACCTCAGCTGAAGGTGTCAGGTTTTTGAGGTACTTGGTGCGTTGGCCAGTTACGCAGAGTGGCTTTGGTTCAAATCTCGGCACAGGCAAAATCAAAAAGTAGAGAAAAACAATTTTTCTACATGGCACCACCTCTTGGCAGGAGGCAATGGCAGACCTACTGCCAGAGTAAAAATAGCATTTGAAAAGCTTTTGACTTCACCTTTCGGATTCGGTATAAAACTTGAGGTCCCTTCCATTCATGTACAAATATAACTCTCACAATACGAGTGCGAAAAGCAAAAAGCTCGGCCTAGGCCCTCCATGGGCTGTTGTGCGATTCATTGAAGATTGAAACGGGGAAGACACTTAAAAGGAGAAATTTCTTATTTGCATTGAAAAAGTAGCCAATTGCAGGTACAGGGTGTTTTTTTTTAGAAGTGTGGTTTTCAAGAAGAAATAAAACGCATATAATTTACTATTATGGCCAAGAATTTAGCTTTATTATAAAGATAGGGATTTGCCATTATGTCTTAAAACGATTTCGGGCAAGTGGCCGTCGCGGCTAGTTCGAATAAATTCCAGCCGAGAGGCCCAATTTTCGACCACTTTTTACAGCAATTGTGGCCGTATGTCAATAATAACGCGCCGAATATTCTCTTCCAAGGCGTCAATCGTCTCGGGTTTATCTGCGTAGACAAGCGACTTCATATAACCCCACAAAAAATAGTCCAGCGGTGTTAAATCGCACGATCTTGGAGGCCACGCTACAGGCCCATGACGTGAGATAATGCGCTCACCAAAAGTTTCCTTCAATAAATTGATTGTTTCGTTGGCTGTATGGCATCATGTAGCGCCGTCTTCTTGGAACCGAAGGTCATCCACATCAACAGCCTCCAATTCAGGCACGAAAAAGTCATCAATCATGGCTCAATAGCATTCCCCATTGACTGTTACATTGTAACATTATGACCGGCTTCATCTTTGAAGAAATATAGACCATTGATTCCCTCTGCCCGTAGAGCACACCAAATAGTGACTTCTTGAGGATGTAACGGCGTCTCAACAATGGCTTGTGGATTATGATCACTTCAAATGTGACAATTTTGCTTATTGACGTACCCATTCAATCCAAAGTGAGCTTCATCGCTGAACAAAATTTTCTTGTGAAAACGAACCATTATTTTGGTAATAAGTTTGCACGATTTGCAAACGTTGTTCAGGAGTAAGTTTATTCATTATGAAATGGCAAACCAAACTGAGCATAAATCAAGTGACAGCTGTCAAAAAGACTAACTCCGAAAAAAGTATTGCCAGATTGAAAACCACACTTCTAAAAAAAAACACCCTTTACTTAAGCGGGAAAGGCACTGAAGAGGGAGATACTTAGCCAGGGTGTACTGTAGTTAAGAAAAAACTTAGCGTTTTCCGAGATTGTGAAACAAGGAGTGGCAGGGTTCAATTTTGTATTATGTAAGGTCAAGGACGAGAATACAAAAAAAACAAATGATATTTCAATAACAACAACAAATACAAAAAAAAGCGATCAAATAAGAGCTGCAAGATTTCTCCCTTCTATGATATTTAATTGAATGGCTTGGCAGAGAAAGAGCAAGAAGAGTAAAGGTCAAAGAGTCCAATCGATGATTTTTCTCGAAAACAATAAATCATAATTTCATGCACCACGTTTTCCCTCTTTCTCCCAAGTCATAAATGTGTATAGTGCCTCTTCTCCTCGCCCGCACTTTCGCCTTTACTTCGCTTGGATTCCTCTCGGCTTTTCCATCTAACACGATATTGCTGCTTAAATTGGCATCACCAGAAAACTCCAGAATGTAACGAAAATTGAAGAAAAAAATTTTCGGCACATTCCGAACTACCAAGTTTTTTTTTCGGGTCGGTCTGGTTCCTTCGATTGTCATGGCGATGATTCTATTTCGGTACATTCTTTTGATGTCAGAATATACCTGATCAACTTTCATTTTCTCATCTTAATTTTTACCAATTGTGCTTGTTATGCCATTAAAAGAAGAAGAAAAAGAAGAAGAAGAAGATAAATAATGTATGTACAAATTTAGATAAACTGGATATTTTAGATTCTAGGCTAAAAACGTACAGATGCTTTAAAGATTGCAGTGGTGGCTTTAAAGGGAGCTGCAATCCCTGCAAAATCTTATTGCTTATGCTCTTTCCACATCACAACATACTAGTACATACACAACAAATCTGAAACTCAGGTTACTACTTTCAGACGCTTGATAATGGCATTTGGTCTAATTTTTAAAGTGATTTAAAGTCTGGAATTATAGACAAAATTTTAGTCTTTTTTTAGTTTGTGGTCTAAATGTGGGACAGAATTTAGGTCGGAAGTTTTAGTCTTCAGTGTATCTAAAATTCCTTTTGGTCTAAATTTAGTTTGAAATTTGGTCTGCATTGGATTTGAGTTTGGATCGATATTTTGGTTTTCATTTAAATTTGTGTCTAATTTAAATTTTAGTTTAATTTTTTAAGTACTTTCGCTCTGGATTTTGGTCTCAATTTGATAAAGTTTTAATCTGAATTTTAGTTTAATCTTTTGGGTTTGAATTTTAGTCTGAATCATTAGTCTTCAGTCTATCTAAAATTCCTTTTGGTATATATTTAGTTTGAAATTTGGTCTGCATTGGATTTGAGAATGGATGGAAATTTTGGTTTTCATTTAAATGTTTGTCTGATTTTTTATCAGATTTTTAGCCAAATTTTTTACTACCTTTTGCTCTGGATTTTGTTCTCAATTTGATTAAGTTTTAATCTGAATTTTAGTTTAATCTTTTGGGTTTGAATTTTAGTCTGAATTTAAGCTTGATTCTTCAGTCTATCTAAAATTCCTTTTGGTATATATTTAGTTTGAAATTTGGTCTGCATTGGATTTGAGACTGGGTGGAAATTTTGGTTTTCATTTAAATGTTTGTCTGATTTTTTATCAGATTTTTAGCCAAATTTTTTACTACCTTTTGCTCTGGATTTTGTTCTCAATTTGATTAAGTTTTAATCTGAATTTTAGTTTAATCTTTTGGGTTTGAATTTTAGTCTGAATTATTAGTCTTCAGTCTACCTAAAATTCCTTTTGGTATATATTTAGTTTGAAATTTGGTCTGCATTGGATTTGAGTCTGGGTCGATATTTTGGTTTTCATTTAAATGTTTGTCTGATTTTTTATCAGATTTTTTGCCAAATTTTTTACTACCTTTTGCTCTGGATTTTGTTCTCAATTTGATTAAGTTTTAATCTGAATTTTAGTTTAATCTTTTGGGTTTGAATTTTAGTCTGAATTTAAGCTTGATTCTTCAGTCTATCTAAAATTCCTTTTGGTATATATTTAGTTTGAAATTTGGTCTGCATTGGATTTGAGACTGGGTGGAAATTTTGGTTTTCATTTAAATGTTTGTCTGATTTTTTATCAGATTTTTAGCCAAATTTTTTACTACCTTTTGCTCTGGATTTTGTTCTCAATTTGATTAAGTTTTAATCTGAATTTTAGTTTAATCTTTTGGGTTTGAATTTTAGTCTGAATTATTAGTCTTCAGTCTACCTAAAATTCCTTTTGGTATATATTTAGTTTGAAATTTGGTCTGCATTGGATTTGAGTCTGGGTCGATAGTTTGGTTTTCATTTAAATGTTTGTCTGATTTTTTATCAGATTTTTAGCCAAATTTTATACTACTTTTTGCTCTGGATTTTGTTCTCAATTTGATTAAGTTTTAATCTGAATTTTAGTTTAATCTTTTGGGTTTGAATTTTAGTCTGAATTATTAGTCTTCAGTCTACCTAAAATTCCTTTTGGTATATATTTAGTTTGAAATTTGGTCTGCATTGGATTTGAGTCTGGGTCGATATTTTGGTTTTCATTTAAATGTTTGTCTGATTTTTTATCAGATTTTTAGCCAAATTTTATACTACTTTTTGCTCTGGATTTTGTTCTCAATTTGATTAAGTTTTAATCTGAATTTTAGTTTAATCTTATAAGTTTCAATTTTAACCTGAATTTAAGCTTGAGTCTTTAGATTTGATCTAAATTTTCATATGTTTTTTTAGTGTTAATTTTGTCTAAGTTTTTGATCGATCTTTGAACCTTGAGTTAAGTTTTTCGCTATAAGTGTATTCGCTATATTTGGTCTCAATTTAATCTTCTTCTGTTTCGGGTCTAGATTTTAGTCTGGTATTTGATCTGAAGTTTGGGCTGAAATTTCATTTTTGGTTTGAATTAAGCGCTCTGCTCCACAAATAGATTGTGCTGTTTGTTATTAACTTTTAATAAACAAAGAAAATAAAACAATGTTTTCAATAGATGGAAAACAGTAATCAAAATTTAGGTCAGATAATATCTACTGTCCGCAGGGGTTCCACTGCCACTGCAAATTGGCGGCCTACATACATAACAAAATATCGAATCACGAATTAATTTTGTTAAAATCTTATTTGTTATTAGTGAAAAGTATTTTGCAGTCTCTCTCATATTTTTTGTTTTTTAAGAAAATTATGCATATTTGTTTATACGATATGAGTTGAAATTTTATATTTTTCTTATTTTGGGCCTGCGAGGTTAAATATAAATAAATAAATTATAGGTAAGTAAGACTTTCTTTTCTCTACATACATATTATTACTAAATGTCAAATTAGTCACGTAGAGTTGTGCTTACATGCATGCAAAAATAAATCGTGTGCTTATTTCATGTGGTGCAGAAAACAAAATAAGAAATCACCTAGAAAAACTGTGTAAATCAATAAATATAAAATTACAACAGCCACAAAAATTACAACAATGAAAGCGAAATTTATGCAAATCAGAGACAACAACCACCCTAAAAAAACACTTAAAAAAAAACTTAATACACCAATAAAATGTTAATAGAAATGCTGGAAAAAAATCAACATTTTTCACAATAAATCAATGTCATAGACACTAGCGCGCAATTTATCAAAATACTAATTGACATAATGCCGTTAATGTAAGACGGCAACATTGGCCATGGAGGACATATCTGAATGACAAGATGAATGAAAAAAAAAAACGTCCAACTTACAACATTTGTATGGTTTTTATGAAATATTAAAAAACTGAAGAAAACAATATGAAAAATTAAACGCTCTGATGTGGCAGCGCTTGGTGTAGTTTTTAGGCGTAGAGATAAATAAATAAGTCTGGCAGCGCTGAAATAGATTTCTGTCCAATATTATTAAAAGTTTTAATTTTAAATGCAGATTTAACTATAATAAGTTAATAAGTTTATTGACCCACTTTCTATTGATATTGATCAGCACATGACATGTCAATATTTGAATTGCAGTTTAATTTACGATAACTGCGCTTAAGTTAGTTTAGGTTATCTTTTCAGTGCACGTAATCTACTCAAAATTAAATTTTCAGATTATTTTTTCAGATTCTAGCAAGACTCATTAAATTTATTTAAAATTTAACAAATTTCAGCACAAAATTGAGAATAAATCAAGCATAAATGTAGCTTAACCTCAATAAGTTGAGTAACTTACACTAAAAAATTATTTGAAAAAAAAAAAAATAAACAAATATGAAAACCGTTACTAATCTAGCGCGCAAAAATAATAAAAAGCTAATATTGTTAAAAATAATAATAAAGAGACAACAACAAAAAAACAGAAACACTGCCGCCGCAGTGGTAAAAGGAAAAGCAGAAACGTGTGATCAAGATTGTGATTTATGATCATTATTGAGTTAACAATCAAATTCTTTCAATTATTTTTTTTTAATTGGCCAATTCAATTCACATATTTGAGCGTTTGCTTGTGTGTTAAACAGTTAATTTTACTTCAGAAGATTGAATAGAATTTCTCTTATTTTTATTGGAATTTCTCCATTAGCGCTTAGAGGTGTTTTAATAATTTTGCCACCGAATGTATTCGTAGCTATATGCGGCAAAAGAACTTCTCATTTATTTTATTTTTTTCCAATTCCAGTTAATGATAAAAATTTATTGAAATTCAGGGCTATACTTGTACTTGAATTTCATCAAGCTTTGATGGGCAAAGAAAAGTGTGAAAAATTTGCAGGTTCTAAAGAATAAACTAAAGTTCATGTGTGACGGATATCTTGTGGCGAAGTTAAGGTTAAATCTTGAAACAAAAGTTATAATTGCCAAACAGAATACACAAATTAGTTGCATTACCTTTGGCGATTATTTTCATTTAATTTTGAATGATGGGGAAGAAGGGAATTGTTCAAAAATATATCTTGTGGCGAACTTCGAACTTTTTAACTTCTGTTGCTTCAAAGAACATTAACCTTCATTTAGTTTAACATTCGCTGTTTAACCCTAATCCCTGCCCAGATTTCTTACTTTTACTTTACTTTTAATGACACAACAGCCCATGGAGGGCCTAGGCCGAGCTTTTCGCATCCACTCATGTTGTGTGTGTTATATTTGTACATGAATGGAAGGGACCTACAGTTTAATGCCGAATCTGAATCCGAACAGCGAAGTGAAAAGCTTTTCATAGCAATTTTTCCTCTTGTAGGTTTGCCATTGCCTGCCAAGAGGTGGTGCTGTGTCGAAAAATTGGTGTTTCTTCTTTTTTTTATTTTGCCTGTGCCGAGATTTGAACCTCGGACACTAGCAGGCCAACGCACTACCACTATGCCACAGCGACCCAGATTTCTACTGCAAACTTATTTTCCAATACCTACTATATATTTTATTTATATACTTACATAAAACAAAGTCGTGAAAGTATGAATAATTCCGTAACTCGAGAAAGGAGCGACCGATTTGCTTGGGGAAGGGCACCGCCCATATACTATATCTACATATATGTATATGCTAACACTTTCCGTCATTCCACGATCGACATCGGCCGATGAACTGAACGCATGCCTGTAGGCGTATGTTGTATATGTGGAGACATGTGAAAAAGATAGAGTAGAAAACCAATATGCAATGGAACCTGATTGGCAGTGAAGCAGCTGGAGAACAATGTCATTCAAGCGACGATACTCAAAGGCAAGTTCAAATGCGAGGAAGTGCTCATTCCGAGAATTCCAATGACTTGCCTTTCAAATTCAAGCGCATTCAGTTCCCCGTTCGACTCGCTTTCGCTATGACGATCAACAAAGCTCAAGGACAATCGTTGCAAGTGTGTGTGTGCGGTCTCAATCTCGAATTTCCATGCTTCTCGCACGGGCAATTGGACGTGGCATGTTCGCGTGTCCGAAAGCTGTCTGTATCGTTTTTCTACACACCGGACAATAAAACAAACAACGTTTTCTATCATAGAGCGCGCTGCATTGACCTGAAAACCAATTTTCTCCTTGCTTTGAATGGAATGTTAACCTCATTTCTTTTCCTTTTCATGTAAAAAATTTAATTCATTTGTATTGCAAACGAGATTTATTTAATAACAAACGAATCTCAAACCGTACACAGTGCGGTCAATATTATTGATCACAATGAATTTGAAATGGAAGGTTGATTGGGAGAAGAGTTACAATCAAACCAGTTTTAGGTTTGCTACGAATTTCGCCGATTCAGCTAGTTTCATGTATTCTAATTTCTACTGTAGTTATTGATAGAATTAGAAAATAACACAATGAAGGTAAAAACAAAAAGTTAAGGAAATAGTGTTTCGGTTGTTTTAAGCTGAGAGGTGGGTTTTGAGGTTAAAAACTTTACTTTCCGATGAATGTCTCGAATATTTTGATTGCTGCTTATAAAAAGATCATTTTAAAAGAGCGAAAATATTTAAATTATTGGGGAAGAATTCCTTACGCTGAAGTTGAATGTGTTATATACTTAGTCTACAGGAGAATCTATTCCCCATGACCTACTCGTATCTAGACCCTCATAAAAGTAATAAATATACATATGTATACCAGCGAAATTGTATATTCTGCTAGATTCTAGAACTAAAGCAGTAGCAGTCAATTTCTAAGGAGTTTTTATTGCCGAATTCGAATCATTTTAGGACCAGAAGATATTCGAACCTAAAGGTAACAAATATATGTAGACCAGCGAAATTGTATATTCTGCTAGATTCTAGAACTAAAGCAGTAGCAGTCAATTTCCAAGGAGTTTTTATTGCCCAAATCGAATCATTTTAGGACTAGAAGATATTCGAACCTGAATGTAAAAAATTAAAATTTTAACTCTTTTTCCATTAACTTCTGAAATGGACGGCAGAAAATTGCATGTATAAATTAAAACTTTGGTTCAGGGGTGTACACAATTCAGGCCATAGGCTCTAAGAAAGGCTTGAAAAATGCTAACACAGATAAATAATTTTAAATCATTGATGAGTTCCATATACATACATACCAAACAGCAAATAAATTAAACAGGCTGCTTTACTGAATACGTAAAACCCAAATTAACGGACAACTGCTTGAAGCTAAGAGCAATCAAATTACTCCAAAAATATTTTTAAAAAGTACCTATAAGATCAATATGGATGAAGATTAGAAGATGGGTTAGTCAATGCATTAGTGTGGTCGCTGTGGTGAAGTTAGTAGTGCTCTGGCCTGCTACGCACACGGTGTCCGGGGTTCTCGGCGCAGGCAAGATTAAAAAAGTGTAAAAAAAAATTTAAAGGCACCTCTTGGCTGGCAATGGCAAAGCTACAAGAGTAAAAATTTCCTAAGACATAAAACAGTAGGTCCCTTCTAATCATGTACAAATAAAACACGCACAAACACCAGTGGCTGCAATGGGCTGTTGTGCCATTAAAAGAAGAAAGAAGAAGAAGAAGCTAGATGAAGATTATGAAAATATTTATCAAAAAAAAAGAAAATATTTAAACAAAATTTTATTTTCTTTACCTTTATCTCCTGATGACCGTCAGCCAAATCCATTTGTAAATACAACATTTTATCCACGCTTAATTCACAAACAAACAGATTTTTAAAACTTTTTTTCATGCTCCAAACATAAGTTTATAAACTAATGCAGTTAATTCTATTGTTGTTGTTGTTATTGGTATTATTGTTGTCACTTATGAAATTTTAGCAAATATCTAAAACATTTTCACTATTTTTCAAGGGTTTTAAATACATTTTTTTATTAGCTTTTGTAATATTTTTTTTTTTTTTTTTTTTTTTTTGTAGATGTGTAGTCAACACTTGAATACGATGTTTTCATGCGAACACACACACATGTTGTTAGGTATTAATTTATTTGCTGTTTTTTGTTATTGTAATTTTCATTTACATATTTTCTTCACCTATAATTATAATATATTTAAATTTTTATTTTCGTTAGTATAAAAGAGGAAAAACGCGCAAGCAAAAATACTAGAAAATACTTTTGCTGCTTCTTGCTTTATTGGTGACTGAAGCTAATGCTGCAGCTACTGCTGTTGCTTCTTTGATTTTTATCTAAGCATTTTGTTTATTCAAATGCGTTAAAATCGTTAAGACAACAATAATAAACATGTATGTATGTATGTATTAAAATATTGTTGTTAACAATTTAAATGCTTTTCACTGACCCCAATAGAGGCGCATTTTTTGCGCACAAAATCAAAAAAAGACAAAAACAAAACAAAAACACAAATTTCTTACTATTTAACTAAACAACAAAATGCATTGGGTGAGGCACCAGCAGAAGAAGAAAAAGAGGAAGATTATGCTGTTGTCATTCTCTGGCGTTGAAATGTTGTTGACTTTTTCTATGTAGTATAATGTTGCTGCTGTTGTTGTTAGCTCAAGTGTTGCATCTTTTTATTTATTTTTGTTTTTGTTTTGGTCTTTTTTCTTTATATTTATTACCATATTCTATTGCATTCAAGTAAATTTCAAAATGTTCAGCGTGCAACGGCAACCACAGCAGCAAAAGTGGAGACTTTGCATTTTTAATTTACATGTTGCAATTGTTTCACTTTGCACTTTTCTTTCATTTTCTATTTTCAGCTCAGTTTATTTATTTTTCTATCCATTCTATCCATTTGGTATTTGTACATATGTATTACAAATGAAAGAAAAAGTTGTTGTTTTTTTTGTTGTTTTTCTAAAACTGAATTGTACTCATTTAGTTCATATTTTACGCATACAGAAACATGGAAAAATGTCATCACATAAGCAGAAAATACAATAAGAAACAGCAACGAAAAGACAAAAATTTAAAAACAAATTTCTCATTTTTCGTTTTGTTTTTGTTTTCCCTTTTTTTACAATTCTATGTATTTCATGTCATTAGTTATTTTCACAGTTTGTGTAACTGAGGGCGTGTGTGTGTGTTTGTTTTTGCTTTGGTTTGTGTCTGGAAAATTGGCATATTAGGGTGGCGCCTTGCCTTCTTAATCAGTGACGACGAAAAAACGGCCACAACAACGGAAACGAAAAGTGATGCAGCTTGCGTTTGAAGCAATGAAAGTGGTCGCGTCAGTTGCTGAGGTGGAGGAGCTATTGGAGGCAGTAGTCGAAGCATTGATTGAGGCAGCGGTGGAGGCAATGGTGGAGGCAGCGGTGGCGGCAGTGGTAGAAGCGGTGGTGGATTGACTAGCATAAAAGGATCGTAAAAAGAATTAAGGAAATATGAAGTACTTACATACATACATATTTGCTTTGATATTTGCTATGCCTATTTTTTCCCCCGAATGAAAGACATAAATCTCAAATGTTTGAAAGAAGAAAAATATTAAAAGAATATTTTAATTATCCTCAATCACAGTGGACAAAATTTGATTATTTTCGTAATTATCGTAATTATCCTCAATCATAGTGGAAAAAATTTTATTATTTTATATCTGGAAAAGCTTTAACATACAATTTTCAGCTTTATAAAGTTAAGACTATCGGTTTTATAATGCAACAACTAAAGTTGTCGATGGGTAAGCAGCACCGTTTTATAATACCGAAATTCAGTCCGAAAGTCGGACTGATTAATAGTCGGACCAACAATTTAAACCTATATTTAATACAATTTTGAGATCAAATTCAGATAAAATCCACAACTAAAAGTCAGATTACTTATTAAACTAAAAATTTAAACAAATCTCAACCGATACTCAGACAAATCTCATTCCAATGCTGAGATCAAAATTCATCAACGATATGCACAAAAAATTCGAATCAAAATCTGATAAAAATCCAATCAAAAGTCAGGGAAAGTCACATATCCAACACAAAATCAGACCAAAATTTAAATCAATTTCCGCACAAAAGTTAGAGCGAAATTTTTAACAAATCCAGATCAAAACTTAATTCCAATCAGATTAAGACCGATATTTCGATTAAACTTCACATCAAAACTTCGCTCGGATTAGATATTAAACTATACATCCCCTTCCAATTATGTACAAAAATATAACACGCACTTCATCAGTGGATGCAAAAAGTTAGCGCGTAGGCCCTTTGTGGGCTGTTATGCCATTAAAATAAGAAGTAAGGTATGATGAGAAGTAACATGACCCTTTCTTTTCTTTTAATGGCACAACAGCCAATGGAGGGCCTAGGTCGAGCTTTTCGCATCCACTCATGTCGTGCGTGGAACTACAGTTTTATGGCGAATCTGAACGGCAAAGTGAAAAGCTTTTCATAGGCAATTTTTACTCTTGTAGATTTGCCATTGTCTACCAAGAGGTGGAGCCGTGTAGAAAATTTGGGTTTTTCTACTTTTTGATTTTGACCTGTGCCGAGATTCGAACGCCGGACACTCTGCGTAACAGTCCAACACACTACCACATCGACCAACATGAACCTGAATGCAATTAAACTCATTTCCTCTCTCTACTGTCACATCAATTCTATGCACCAAAGTAAGTGTCTCACATTTGAGTCATTTTTTTTGTTCTTTTTCTTTTTTTTTTGCTAATATTGGGTTATATAAAAAGTATCCGCGGTTGGTACCCACAAATCTGTCATTTGGTTGATTCTTATTTAGTGCCTCCGCAATCTCCTTACTGCTTGCGTGTCGATCGTGCTCCACCAGTTGGAAAATTTCATCGGCTTTTTCAGTGACTTTCAGTGTATCTTTCAGTGCATCTTTGATATTGAAATTTCCGGAACGGAATCGAGCAAACCACTGCTGGGTGCGGCGTTCACTTACAGCATCCTCACCGTACAAATTTGTTTACCTTTTCTATAGTAGTAAAGCATCAATAAAGTATATTTCTTCAGATATTTCACTCAGTTTTAAATCAATGTAACTTTTTACACCAGCGACGAATTACACAACTGTCTTCACACAAAAATGTATCCCGAAATGTTACCTTTCAAACATGCGTTCGTTCGAAATAATCGGACTAGTGTTGCTAGATTTGCGGGTACCAATACCAAGTTACTTTTATTTTTACCAGAAACTTTTTATCTAAATAAAAGGTCTTTCTTCTGAAAGTAGCTGAAGGACTAGAGTACCCCAACATTTTTCATTTTCACATTCAAAGTAAGAATATTATGCTTCAATACCAAGATTTTCGAAAATATGGCTGGAGTTTTGAAAGTTTCGTTCAAGGTATTCTAAGGTTAAGGGGCAAAATTTAGATTGAAGTCGCCGCTGAATCATTTCATACTATTGCTATTTTGAAGCATTCTATTCTGATCTTTTGGCATAACATAAATTGTTATAAAATACTTATTCGATAATATTTATTATATGTAGGTATAGTTATTAGAAAAATTATTTTATAATGCTATTAATTTCATTTCCAATTTGTCAGATGATTTATTATTATTTATAGGTTGGTTGTTATTTATTTGAATTGAAATTTGATTGATGTATAGTTTATGATATTTGATAAATCGGTACTTTTAATTATACATAAATGTATATCATTTTAATTATACCAATATTCATATTTCCCAAATGCTAACTACTGCGCTTACGATGTTTTATTCATAATGAAATTCGACGAAACATTTCCGGTTTCATAGACAAACAAACAGAACATAGAAAAGTAAAATATTGGATTTACTGATTAATATCTTCAGCATTAAAGCCATGAAAATTTTTAATAATTTATACACTCAATAAGTAGAATTAGCGAAAGTATTATATAGGTATTAATAAACATATATAATAATAAACAAAAAACCCGAAGGCAAACCAAAAAATATATTTTAAATAGCATTAAAACAATCTGAAGATTTTTTACATAATTATTTGCTTATTCTTTTGTTTTTATATTTTCATTTAAGCAGCACGTTGTCACTGTCATCATCATCATCACCATTCAACATCAATCAATACCAGTGTGATCCACCATTTCGGCATTCGCAAGCATTTGCCATCAAAACGCTTAACGCGCTGTTAACTTTTACGATTCAACTAATAACAAATGTTGACTGTCGTCCTCCC
Organism: Palloptera scutellata; assembly: GCA_958295655.1. NCBI lineage: Eukaryota > Metazoa > Arthropoda > Insecta > Diptera > Pallopteridae > Palloptera > Palloptera scutellata. Next base: position 78,315,384 of record OY282450.1, on the reverse strand, counting down.
CGAAATCGCTTCATCACTTTCTTGACTTTTATTTTTGCATAAATGCGTTTTCATTATTTAAATTTTATTGTCAATTGTTTATAAGCTTCAAAAAATGTAAAATAAGCTTCAATTAACATTTCTATAAACAAACAATGTAAATTAAAGAGAAAAAAAACAAAGAAAAATTGCTGGGTGTTTGAGTGAGTGCTGGGAAAAATGCAAATGCTGCTACAAATTTTTTTAATTTTTTATTTTTTAAAACCAGGTGTCTATAAACAATATAAAAATGATGTCAACAAATTAATGTTTTTCTTTGCTATATATGAAATGAAAATGAAAATAATAGCACATGTTGAGATTTTCATTATAGAAAATTTATTTTAAAAAATAATACCATATTTGCGATACAGTAGTTTCCGCTTAATTGAGCCGCCTAAAAGACTCGATTTTGGGTAAACTAAATCAGAGAAATCGTTTGCTTGACACCCATTCGATTGCTGTACTTTAAATAAAAAACTCGGTTAATTGCACTGAGAGGGCAATAAAGCGAAATCTTCAAAAAAGGAAGAGCGTTCAGTAGGTCTCTTTACCGACGAAAGTAACGCTCTATAAGTCCCTCATCCCTCAACGCCGTCCTAATGTATGGCGCAGAGATTTGGACATTGACCATCAATGATGATAGGCTGTTAGGAGCGTTCGTGAGGAAGATACTCCATAAGATCTACGGTCCAGTATGCGTGGACGACGTGTATCGAATAAGATGAAACGATGAAGTGTATGAGGTGTACGCTGACACCGACATAGTCAAGCGTATAAAAATCCAGCGGCTTTGCTGGCTGGGTCATGTTGAGCGAATGGACGTCCTAATCTCCGTTGGAAAGACCATGTGCAGGGCAACCTTATTGCACTTGGCGTTATCACCTGGCGCCAGCACGCGCATAGCAGAGGCGACTGGCGAAGCTTTATAGAGGCAGCCAAGATCGCATCGGTTGTAGTGCCAGTTAAGTAAGTAAGTAAGTTCAGTGCAATTAATCAAGAAAATCATTTAATCGATACCTGGTTATTTAAAAAAAACCTGCTAAATTGGGCTGAGAACTCAATGAACTTTTAGTTTCATAAACATTTAATTTATCTCAAATGAAGCAAATAACCAGAAATTATTTATATGAGCTTTTCTTTATATTAAAATAAGAAATACGAGGCATAATTAAACAAAGAATGCAGTAAAGTGGGCCACAGTTAAATGGGGGAAACTTTTACAGCAATTTTCAACAGAAATTAAATTAATTGTTTTTTTTTTAAATTTGGAAAAATTGGAGTTTTCTTGAATTTGAAAAATTCATCTTTTTGCGATTAATTTAATGTAAACAAGCTTAAATGTTAGATTTGCCATAGAGAGAATAACAACAATGCATATAGAACAGGCTATTTTTTACAACTAAGCACGGAAACACAATTAAGCGAAAACCACTGTAGTATATTGTTAAACGCCCGCATGATTTGGATTTGCACGTTGAATGTATGAACTTGAAAGAAGAAATGTTAAAGATTCACATAAAAATATATTAAATGCAAATAAATCAGTATTATTGTGAATCACAGATAATTGTTAAGTCAGACCGAGTAGGAAATTTCTAAAGTAATGTGTGTGACGCAGACATGAACTCATAACTCTATTGAGAAGAAACTATTCAAGGTTTGGTTTCCTGCTCGATTTCATGAAGATTTGTCCAGCAAGTCGTAGTCAAGCTTTCCAAAGTCACTTACTCATGCTTGCAGATCTATTCAAGTTCCTACTGGGTCATTGCGTTATATCTATCCAAATATGTAGTACGTATGTCTTTGTATCTCACTGAGCTGAGATTTTTCTGTTTAGTAGCTTCTCCTTTTATCTCTCTGAAACAACAACCATTATTGCATTTCTCACACGCTTACTCTTTGAGAATTTTGTTAATATTCGTAATTAGCATTTAAACGGAATATTATATGACGAATATGCATTTGGTTTTCTGTATTTTTTCCCCTCCCATTTGTTAGTTTATTGTTAGCTGCTAATAAATGGTAATAAGATTGGCATTGAATTTGAGAAATTATTGTGGCGCATAGTTGCAAAAAACAAAAAGAGAAACTGAAATTTGCACAATTAAAAGAAGATCAGTGAAACTGTTGAAAATTAATTTCAAAGAGTTTTAGATACTTCTGTGGTGAAACTTAGTCAAATCTTGAAACCTCGCTGTTTAGATATCGAGCCTAATTGGAGTTGAAAGTATAAAGCCACTTTATCTTTGGAAAAAAATCTTATCAAAGTATACCATATTATTGATAAATAAATATTGTATCGAAATTACAGAATTTTAAATTCATTTTAAACAGGTCAGCGATCTTAAGCGATTTTAAAAATCTAAATTTATCAAACTGCATTTCATTAAAAACAGATATATGATGATGTTAAAATTCTCATCTCAAATGATCGTCATCTTCTTTTCTTCTTTTTCTTTTAACGGCACAACAGCCCATGAAGGGCCTAGGCCGAGCTTTTCGCACCACTCATGTCGTGCGTGTTATTTTTGTACATAAATGGAAGGAAACTACAGTTTTACAATCGTCATCTTGATCATTAAAATTTTTTTTTTTTCTTTGTTCAGACCAAAGGTCTTAAATGATCTTGTTTGATCTTTCAGAGATCATCAGAGATTTCGTATAAGTAAAAGGTAAGACATTTTGTTTTTGCAACAGAAATACCTTTTTTAGATGCGAAAAAGCTCGGCCTAGGCCCTCCAAGGGCTGTTGTGCCATTAAAAGTAAGTAAAGTAAGTAATACCTTTTTTAGATGTGATCTAAGATCAATTTATGGTACATAGCATTATGTTCATGGAAAATGATTTATTTTCAGGATTACTCGTATGTTTGCCATTGAACAAATTTCAATGGGAGTGGGGAAAAAAAATATTGACTCTTTTATTCACAGCAAAAATAATCTTTTTCATTTCTTTTTATAGCACACCACCCCCGGGAGGACCTAGACCGAGCTTAGAAAATAATCTGTTGCTACTACCTATTTGAACACTAGCTGAGTTTATGCAAAGATCAATAAAGATCTGTAAAATATAGTGATCGCCATAGATCGTATGAGAATATGAATGTAGTGAGAATTCGATTTTCATTATTTTTCCCAGCGAAGAATTGTTCAAAAGCATATAACCAAACCAAATCTTTTTTGTTTTTTATGAAGTGTAGTAATTGCACAATTGTACATATGAAAATTTAATTTTTAAATTTCAAAACCCCTTTTGCACCTTAATTATGTCTGAAAATGTTTGTTTTAACAAAATACTTTAATGACAACTACAACATGAATATGTTTTGCTCAACAAAAGTAGACAAACTGATATTGATTGGTTTTTAACCCTTGATAGCTTTACCTCAATAAATGTTCCCAGGCGCTACTTTGGTGTTTTTTTTTTCATCTTATAAGATTTTATTTAGAACTACATGTGCCCCATCTAAAATTTATGCTTAAGCAATGCAGCATAAATGTTCCAAATTCTCAAGAAGTTTTTCAGATTTTTACCTTTTTTTATTTATAGGTATTAATATTCCACAGACGTTCATCGAAAGAGCGCTTAAGTGAGTGCATGTAGGTACTGAAAATGTATACAGAATTTTAATCACTTCTTTAATTTCGATACATCCTTTAACTGCACACACACACACACTCACACACACACACATTTCAACGAGCTCAGGTTTATCTTCAGTTTCATTTTCAATGCATTTAATATCCACTGCTGCTGCTGCTGCTGCTGATATTGTCATCCACCGCACAATTGCCCGCACCAGCTTCAGCTTCAGCTTACACAGGAAAACATAAATCCTGCTTGGAGAACAATACGAAAGCCAAACAAAAATAACAAACAAAAAACAAACCGCACACAACCACAAGTGAGTGCAGCGTACCCAGCGAAGTGGTGCCAGTTATAGTTTACAAGTGTATACAATATACGCGTGTGAATAAAATGCAGGAGTTAACAAATTAACCCGTATACAGCAGATGAGTGAAATGGTGAATTAAATTTGAATTTAAAATCAATTATTAGAAGACTTCTTTCATTTATGTTGTTTCAAAGCAAGTTCAAATGTGAATGCCTGAACATTACGTAACAAGCTGCTGTAAAGGGTTAATTATGTTTAATATTTTTAGGTTTAAAAGTATTTGTTTTTTTGGTTATTTTCCAGCAACTTTGTTCTTGATGAATTTCATACACTCACATTAAATAAACAAATGCAATTAATTTAAAGAAGCAGCAGCAGCAATGCACCGAAACACAAATTTATAATGTAAACCAATTTCGAATAATTTTGTGTGTTTTCATTTAAAAAAAATCAAATCAAAGTAAGGGGTCGAATTTTTTTTTTTGTTTTAGTAAGTATTCATTTATTTTGAATATATTTTTAGTACTTTTTATCATATGTTTCTTTATTTTGTTGTGGTTTTAATCTTTTCTTTTGTTTTTTGTTTTTGTTTTCAGGTTTCAGATTTTTTGCTTTATTTTAATCGCTTGTTTTTGGGTAATATCAGGTTGCAAGCCCAACTCAAAATTAAATTCACCAACACTTTACGGTTGTTATTTGAAACAAAATAAATTCCAAATCTTTTTTTTTATAATTTTTATTTTGTACTATACGTGTACTCGTGTACTTTTTGTATTTTAATAATAATTAATTTCTTAATTAATTAATTACTTTACTACGTTTCCACCGTAAACTACTGCAGAAAGAAATCGCTTGCTTCACTGCTAACGAAACGAGCATGCGCACCTGAGCGTCACTCAAACTCAACTGAAGGCGCTGTGTTTTGCATCATCACAATTGAGTCTCTCAGACTGTCAGAAGACAGAGTCTCTGCGAGTCTTAGTCACACGCATGCAGCCGTCAGTCGGTACGAATGAATGAATGAAAATTACCAACACATGAACTTGGCGCAATACTGAAGAAGTGAACCTAAATGTTTTATTTTTTTTAAATAGCATTTTTCATATTACCTACTCTTTAAACAGAAACATATGAAACCGGCATTTTTCCACTGTTTGCCGCATGATCTCTTTAGTATGAAGCATACATGTTTGCGGTGCAACATGTATGAGGTAGGTACTTTTGAAACCGGCATTTTTACACTGTTTGCCGCAATGATCTCTTTAGTATGAAGCATACATGTTTGCGGTGCAACACGTATGAAGTACGTATACTCTAAGGTGCTGGTTATACTGGTGTTCGCTGTTCGACGAACACATCAGATTTTAATCTCGTGCTGGGTGTAGTGGTTACATTGGTGTTCGTTACAGAGTTGCTTTTTCTCGAAATTCAGTTTTTTTGTAGAACTATTTTTTACGCAACGGCAACACTGAATGGTATATCAGAAAACTTTAAACGATTTTATCAATATGGAATTTAATTGAAAAATTATGAAAATAATATGATTTTTCTTCAATAGTTTTATGAATAATATATTTAATATTCACTTTTAAAAACTAAAAAATATTCGCTACTTCGCTTTTCTGCATATGAAAATAATGATGTACAGGTTTGCATTTTTAACTTCTATTTGACATACATCTTTGTTATTTTTTTGTAGAATAACTAATTGACACCCTGAATACTCGGTGTGCTCGGTGTACATTTCACCCGGCATATCGTGTTCGGTGTGAGAGTGAGTAAAAGCTCTTTTGTTCATGTTCGGGCAACAACAATTGCATGGTGTTCGCCGAGTAAAATTTGAATATAACCACAGCCTAAGTGGATGTCGTTAGCCAGTTTTAGTTGCCACCAACAGGTGAAATTTTGCCGCCTGCAGTTGTTGTGCAGTGAGTTTATTCAACTGAACGGTGATCGATGAAAGAGAACATTTTCAGCATGATAACTCTTAAGCTATATAGTGTTTGTAAACATCATACACATTTGAAAAGGTTAGTTTGATGAGTTAGTTTAATACAAAATTAATTTTGCTACCATAAAAAATTCATTCATTATTCTTACATTTACTTGTAGTTAGTTCACACTTTTTTCTCTCTTCCACCTCATTAAATCACTCTCACACTTCTTCTGTCATTTAAGATTGGTATCTCTTTAAAATGTATCTTCTGTTTTTCGCTTTTTTCTTTCATTTAGTATAAATTTGTTCTGATTTGTGTCTTTTGGATACTTTTTGGTGTTTTGATTATTTAGGTTTAATATTTTCTGATTTTTTTTTATACATGTACCACAAGTACGAATATGAAGATTTTCTCTAGTTTGTCATCGCGTTCATGCTATTAGTTTTTACCATAGTCTCTTTTCTTTTTTTATTTTAAGGTTTTTTTTTATTCTTGCTTGGCGATAAGTAAATATTTGCTCTGTCACCTTTTCTTAGGTCAGTGTTCGGCTCGATTGTATCTTTTTCCAAATCGAAATTGTTTTTGTTTTTTTTTTCTTTTCTTTTTTTAGCGAGTGTATTTCAGAAAAATGTATGTATTTGCTTGACACACGTTGATTTATTAATTGCTTGCAGCGATTTTCGATGTGTGAGATTTCAAGTTCGTTTGACTTTGCTGTATATGATTTGTTTAATTTTACATTACATTTCTTTCGAATTGTTGAGTGGTTATGATATGGAATGAATTGATAAATGATGTGAGAATCACCAGTGGCGTGTGGAAGATATTTAGAGGAATGCAGGCAAATAATTTATTTCTTTAAGGGGCTAATATGTCCTAGGGTCTGTTGTGAAATCAAACGCCGAGTCTCTGAGTCCGACAACAATAAAATCAAAGCTAAATACACTTGAGATTACAAGTAGGGTGATTTTAAGAAACATTTCGTTTACATTAGGTTTTCGAAAAAACTAATTCGTATGTAGATCGCCATAGCTTGTATTTTCATCAATAGTCTCTATCATCTCAGGATTGGAGTGGGGTATCTTTCGACACCATTTTTTTTTTTTTTTTTTTGAGCCGTGGTTCAATAACAAATTCAGACTCCGAGATCCAATTTTTATTTTCATTTCAATTTCACGTCATTGTTATTATGGTTGCGACCTTTTGATCTATTGTGAACTTATAGTACTTCCATAATTTCAGCTCATAGTATTTCCTATTTCTTACTCTTTTATTCCTATTTCTATTGAGTTGAAATTAGCATCTAGTATATGATGGTCGCATAGGTTTCTTTTACATATTTATAAGCCCATGGCACTGTCCTAAAATATGCTTAGCAGATTCACTATATTCTCTGCAAAACCTACATGTTTCATTAGTTGTAACTCCCAGTGTTATTAGGTAATAGTTCAACGTACAGTGTCCTGTCGTTGTAGAATTTCTATAATGGTTCTATAACTATTCTTTGACCAATACATACATTCTGTTTAAGCCACACCTTTTCGTTCCTATTCATGTTCTCTATCATTGTTTCTTTTCGTTCTATTTCTTTTCTTGCTATTGCTTTCTCTTAGTTCTTCTCTAGAACACTTTCACACCGGTCGGTTGGGCTCTTCAATATATTTATTGTACAATTTTTCCTTCCAATAAATTTGTTAATCTTGTTTAATTAAAAATACAAATTCCTTGTGTTTTGATATATTACTTACTTACTTACTTTTAATGGCACAACACAGCCCATGGAGGGCCTAGGCCGAACTTTTCGCATTTCGCGTGTTATATTTGGACATGAATGGAAGGGACCTACAGTTTAATGCCGAATCCGAACGGCGAAGTGAAAAGCTTTTCATAGCATTTTTGACTCTTGTAGGTTTGCCATTGCCTGCCAAGAGGTGGTGCCGGTGCCGTGTAGAAAAATTATTTGTTCTCCTTTTTTTTTTTTTTTGATTTTGTCTGTGCCGAGATTCGAACCCCGGACACTCTGTGTAGCAGTCCAACGCACTACCACTACACCACAGCATGATATATACGAGTATATAATTCACTTCTAAATTAAACACATTCCTTGAAACGTTTTAGACTGTGCATTTAATGTTACTTTTGCCATTCCGTACAATGGCTTAGCCTATGAAAGAAGTTAATGCCTCTTTGCTAGTGTATCCGCAGCTTCATTCTCTTCAATCCCAGGATGCCCCAGAATCCACTTTAATTTTAGTATTAGCAGAAAAGTAATTAAGAACCTTTCAGTAATCAGATAGTTTATAAAGCTTTATGCTTTTCAGTGGTTGATACCCCACAAATTCATCTTTTAGTCTCCGTAACTCAGGAACTGAGAAGCTTACTCAAGGAAACTTTTTAATATAGAAAGGAACTAAAAGTTATTAGGGCTCTTTTCTTAATGTCCGATTAAGCACGAATTAATTTTTAGCCGGCGGTTAGCAGAACAGAATCGTCGATTAAAATTCTGATTAATGCTTAGCTGGGCACATTGAGAAAATGGCCCTTAGGTAACTAGAGACAAATAGAAGTGAACTAAAAGGTGTAGAAAGTTTTTTAGCTACATACAAAGAAGGTTTCCAAAAGGAATAGAAAGGAATTTGGAAGTAGAGAAGAAAACTAAAAGGAGAAGTAAATGGGAAGTAGAGAGTCATATTCGAAGGGAAAGTTGTGGAAGGAAACTTAGTGAAGAATGGTACAGTTCAATAGATAAGAGAATAAAACAGGTATCAATTGAAATATAGAAGGGAACTACACTAAAACCAAAGAAGGGAATTAAAAACCAAGGAAACCAAGAATGAATACAAAGAACAAAGCACTGAAAGGCCGGACTGGTAACAGATCAATAAATAAGAGAATAAAACAGGTATCAATTGAAATATAGAAGAGAACTACAATAAAAACAAAAAAAGGGAATTAAAAAGCAAGGGAACCAAGAATGAATACCCAGAACAAAGCACTGAAAGATTGGACTGTCATTCGAAAAACCAGGCTCTTGGCACGCCTGTCTACAGATATGTAAAGATTTGTTTCTATTTTCTAATGGCATCAATACTTAAATGGAATTATTTGATTAAAAATCGACTGACAATATGTGCAAATATTGAATATTTGAATATCAATATCAATAAATTAAAGCACTTCCTTTTTGATAATTAAAATAATTAGAGTATCGCAATTTAGAGAAAATATTGATACAATAAATTTCCACTTTAGCTATTTCCGTTCTCACAATATTCCACAATGAGAATATATACGAGTACATAAATATGGTATATGTTAACCGCAAATAATGAATGAATGAATGAATGACGATTAACATTTTAGTCATTCATAAAATTTTATTCATTTACAATAAGTAAGTATTTACTTGCATTATCAAAAAAAAAAAACACCAACGAACGAACGGATGGAACGAAAGAAAGAAACGTTGCTGTAGGTCTGTCTACATTGATTCCGACACAATAAAGTTCAATAATTTACAATATCAAATTTAAGTAAATACACAGAACAAGTCAAAGATATTAGGCTGGGTAGGATTTTTTCATAGAAAATTATAAAAAAAAAAGAATTAATGTTCTTCACTGAGTAGAAAAGAAACAGCAGGTAGCAAGAAAAAGCAGAAATAACTCTGTAGATTAACTGGTAGGTGTATATAGTTTTTTCTCAGTGTTTGCTTATTCACAACTTTTTAACTTTATAGTTTAGCTTTTTCTCACTTAATTCTTACTAATTTTTCAACATTTTATTGAAGTGAGAAAAGTGAAGTCAAAATAATTAAGAATTTTAAATAAATTGCGGCTTTCTTCTAAATACAGACACTTAACGTAATGCGTTGCTGTATGTATGTAATATACATAAATATCGTTGCCCTAACATCATATTTATCAATATCCAATTTTTTATATATTAAGATTAAGCGTAGGCTTAGCGTAGGTCTGCATCAATGCCTATCATTTTAGAGCCAAACACCAAAAACTTACGCCTATTTTGAATTCAGTTTGAAAATGTGTTATTTGCTTCTCCTGAAATATTTGGAAAAATGTGTGTTATGACTTTTACAAATTAAGATAGTGATACATAGTACTATATGTTTATAAAAGGGCTTCTAGTCAAAAAAAAAATATGAGTCGTTCTACCTAGAAAAATATGTAAATTTTAAATCTTCAATTGAAATGAATAAAATCATCGTTAAACGCTTGCAAAGCTAATAATAATTAACAAAAAAAAGAAGATATTCATGTAGGGAAGTGGTTGGTAGAAGTAATTTTTTGTACATATGTATTGCCGTGGGCCCTGAACCTATGCGCGCTTATGAACATTAAAGGCAGTAACCGCCGCCACAATGTGTACCAATTACTCAATCGAATTTAAACATATTTGAACATTAATGAATTTTCAAAATTTTGGCTTGGATTATATTATTATGTATTAAGCAAAATCGGAATATTCATAAATTATTAAATTATATGTAATTATTTTGCGAGAAGAAGAAGATGAAGAAGAAAGCCAAGCTCAATTGGCAAAGTAATTATTGGAAGTAAAAAGGCAGATTTTTCATACTCATTACTTATTCAGCTTGCTTATTGATATTTTTTTTTTTATATATATATAAGTATTTCCGTCAATATACAGGGTGTACCCCCATGAATGCACAGAGCATTGTTTTGATTGGAAAGAAGATTGATAGATGGGAGGAGGAAGAAGGAGGGAGAATGAGAGAAGGAATGCAATCACAGGACACCGATATTAGCTGAAGTTGAATAAGCTAAGTAGTATCATTCTAGTTGATATTTAGAGTTCAGTAGCTTTGTATTGAATAGAGTGAAAACTTAAGCTTAGAAGCTCATTCTTATTCGTTTAATTTACTAGTTAACTACTGCTAACTTATTTAAGCCTCAAATTCGGTAAAAGGCTAATTTGTATAAGACACCTTCATTCAAATCTTCTTCTTCTGGCAAGAATGCACCCAATTAAGTGGCACATTTCATCTTAGAGAAAGTGGAGATTAGCTTACTGATTAAATGGGAAGAAAAATGTTCGGTATTCTAGGTATATAAAGAGAGAACAACTATGAAGGAAATATCTCCCTGAGTCCGAAAGAGAGGGAGAGAGAGAGACAGACAACAAAGCGGCCGGCCAAAAAGCAGTGCTGCCATTTCAGTGCCTTTTCCGCACAGATCTGGTTAATTTTCAAAAATAAAATGCGAAAAATGTTTCATTTGGTGCCAATGCTTTTTTTACTTGACAACACTGTTTCATTTGGCGGCACTGCTTTTTTCGACTTGATAACACCGTTTATGTAGCTCAGTAATATTTATCTCTTATGAAGCGTGATAATTTTCTCGTTTGCTCAGTTCTCATTTCTGGGTGACACTAAAATTTCAGCCTTATAAAAGGTTCCAATTCAATAATTTACGTTTATTTAATCAAATTGTATATAAAAAGCTGGTATACAAATCTGGTGTTTTTCTTTTTTAAAACTCTTTTTTGTTTTAAGTTCTGGTGGATTTTGAAATCTAAGATGTGGCAAAACCAAAGGTTTTCATCAAGTGTTTGTCATAAGCTGAAAGCAGTGATGGCGAAAGAGCATAGAGAGAACACTCTCTTGCATTATAATACATATGCGATGCTACAAACGGTTATGATCGCACGCAAGGGACTGCTGTACCATGGCTTAGTTCAGCGATGCGTACATGTTTAATTCCCATGACACGCGTGGGAACAAAATGCTACTTGCGCGACGTCGACACGCGTAGACTGTAAGCTTCTTGGTATGGCTTTCGATCGGGTGCGTTCGGCTGTTGCTTTATTGTCATTTCGAAAATTGAAATTGGTGTTCAGCACTTCGTTTTTCTCTGCTGCACACACAAGCGCAATATGCGATTATTTGTGTGTACCCATCACTGGCTTAGCGCCATGGCGTATTAATAAGGTGAGCAAACTATTACAAAAATAATCAAGCATTAGTTTCACCACCCAAACTAACAGTTGTCATTCATTGAGGGGGGAAAACACTTTGGAATAAAGAAAAATACAACCGTGTGCTTCTAAGTTTACATGAAGAGTGAACCTTCATTTAATTGGCTCACTGATTTAAAAGGTTGCTACGCAAAGAGAGTCTCTCTATCTCTCTCTCTCTCTCGTGAGAATATCCCACATTCAAATTTCAATCATAGTTGCGGGTTACCATTGAGTGAGCGTAAAAGAATAGGTACAACAATATGGTAACACTTTCCTCAAATCTCAAGCATAATTATAAAATAGGACAATAAATGCCTGGGAGAATTATTAATTTTTGCGAAAATCATAATTAATAAAAATGTTCACAATTTCGCTATTAATACAATGGAAAAAAAAACGATTTAGGCTTTACATGCTACTGAAAAGTGTAATAATTCACATACGAGTATGTAAGACATTTTGGTAATTTGGTGTTAAAAATGTTGAATTGCTATATTTCTTTAACCTTTTCCCTCATGTTTTCATTTGGCCAATCTGTATGCAAACCGAGAAGGTGAAAGTCAATGCTTAACCTTATTTTTTCTGTTAGGTTGTTGGACATTTAGTAGGTTATTGAAATTTTTGTTTATATTTATGCTGTTTTTTTTTTCATCTTCAAAATGTTATGGCAATTTATTCTAATGATTTGCTATGATTTTTAACCTATTAACATTGGCTATTTCCAAATTTACGACATAATTAACTTGAATATAAACATCATCAGCTTCTTCTAATCGCTTCACAGTTGGTTTTTGCCCCCCCCCCCCCGCCTCCCCCCTTTTTTGTGTGGCAAAAATTTTGAAAGTGTTGAAATTTCATTGTTGGTCTATAAATAAAAAAGTGAATTTTGGAATAATTCTCATGCATAATTTTGGTTTTTTTTGTACCTTGTCCTTCTTCTTCTTATTCTTCTTGATTGTTTTTCAGTTCTGTTGAACTGCTGCTGTAGTGTAGATATGTAAAAAACAATAGCCACGTACCAAAGCAAAAAAAATGGTAAGACATTATGTTAATTTTTTGTTTGGGTTAACTAATTTAGCTACTTTTTTGTTGTTGTTATTTTGGTTTGGAAGCTCTCAGTGCTTAATTTAGGTTACAACTTGATTTTCAGTTAATATATTTTGATGTTATTATTATTAAACGGTTGTCATTTCATTTTAGTTAATTATATATTTGAAGTGAAATATTATGTAAATGAATTATTAGGCTAATAATTATATAATTGAGAGATAATTATGTAAATGTTAAATAGAATGATAATTCTTGGATTCTGCAGTAGAAGCTGTGAATGTGTTAAATGGATTTCTGACAGTTACTGTATCCCAATATTTGTTCTTGAATCATAAACAACAACTCTCCAGTTAAGACTTTGTCTACTCTTAAAGTATATAGGAAATTTGTTATGAATAAAAATTTTACCTGATTCATTCATTCATAACTTTTTTGCCCATTTCTCATTTCTGCTTTAAATATTATTTTTAATAGACTGCTGAGCTTTAACAGAAGGTCCCTATTGCATAAAGACGAGATCTAGATTTAAAGCACGTACTTACATAGGCCAAAATCACTCAAGCCTCAGTAAATTCAAACAATTCCCTGCAAACTGTTTTAACCTAGTCTGACCTACCCCTGAACACAAATCAAAAATTTTAATGTGTTTAGACTGCTGACCTTCATCGAGAACGTCCCAGAGCATCAGTACGTATTGAAAATGAACCTAGACCGAAAGGTGGTAGGAAAATGTACCAAAATCCCTCAGACCGAAGCAGATCACATATCCTCGGAAACTTGTTTTTTACTAAACTCACCAACTCCTGTAGCGTCGCTGTAGCGTAGTGGTTGGGCTGCTACGCAGAATGGCCGGGGTTCGAATCTCGGCACAGGCAAAATCAAAAAGTAGAAAAATTAATTTTTCTACACGGCACCACCTCTTGGCAGGCAATGGCAAACCTACAAGAGTAAAAGTTGCCATGAAAAGCTTTTCACTTTGCCGTTCGGATTCGGCATTAAACTGTAGGTCCCTTCCATTCATGTACAAATATAACACGCACAACATGAGTGGATGCGAAAAAGCTCGGCCTACGCCCTCCATGGACTGTTGTGCCATTAAAAGTAAAAGTATGTAACCAACTCCTGAGCAAAAAAAAATCGATTTTAATTTTTTTAAACTTCTAACCTTAAACAGAAAGGTTATATGTATACAAAATGATCCTAGAGTGAGAGTTAGTATGAAAATGTATAAAAATCCCTAAGACCGAAGCATATCTCATATCCTCGGACCCTTTTTTTTTAATCAACTAGCCTACCTAACCCAAAAAGAATCAATTACAATTTCTTTAAACTTCTAACCTTCAACGGAAACGTTATATGCATAAGCATACATAGAGAAGGGATCTAGACCTAAAGCTGGTATTGCAATGGCCCAAAATCGTGCAGGCTTTTTGTAAGTCTAATTGTCTTGGAAACTGTTATAACTCAACTAATCAACCTTTGAGCATAAATTACTAATTCTAATATTGTTGGACTCTTTAGAACAAGATTCCAGTAAGTGACATGTGCATTTAGGGAAGGACCTAAGTGACTTCACACAGAGCAGAGATACTGTAATGCAAAAATATGCTGACCTGCTCTCCTCCACCCAGAAATGTTAGTTAAATGTGCCTGTAAATGTAAAAGTAAAAAAAAAAATCGACTGCATATATAAAGGGTGGTCCATATAACATTTTACTACCCCACGCAGTTGCGATTTGACTCCGTTCGACTTTTATTTGTGGGGAGCCGTTAAAGATAAGTGTTACGCAACTATTGGGGCTCTTTTAATGACGTAATTGGTGCAGCCATCGGTCAAGTACATCTCGAAAATGTCGAAAATGTACTGAAAAATTTAATTGATCGTATGCAAGGCTAGCCTTGGAAGTCATTCGAATGAAATAGTGTTCCACAATTAACCTGAACTATTGTACTTTCGATAAATAAAAATCACATTTTTATTTACACCAAAATCTAAATCCAAATTATTAATAGTGAACCCTGTATTATTGCTGTGGCGTTAGGACTAATTTGAGCTTAACCCATCATCTCTAACTCAGGGCGTGACCTATGATTCTTACATCTACTTGTAACACTTATTACTAAATACTTATAAGTATGTATAAAAAATAAATTCAAAGAAATTCACTTACCTCATTTGGTTGTTGAACTTGGCTAGGGCCTGCGGCTGCCGCCTTATTCTCTTCATTTTGTTTTTGTTGTAGCTGCTCCTCCTTCTTTGCAGCTGACGAAGCAGACAATTCGTTAATTGATTTATTAATAATTTTCTTTTGTGGGGTGGTATTAAATTTCTTTGGTTTATTAGTCGTTTTACTTGTAGTCGTTGTATTAAGATTAGGATTTGTAGTCGTTGCATTTCTGCTTTTAACATCATGTCGTGATATTGATGGTTTATTTTGAAGAATTAGTATGTCCTTCTTTAGTTGCCCAATATTACGTTCTTTGGTTTTTATTTCCTCTAGCTGGCAAAGTTAAAAAAAATACAAAATTATAAGTAAAAATTTAGTTATGAAATTCTAACTTTTAAAAAGTCATACATAATTTCAGAAGTACTGTGATGTACAAATATAACTTCCATTAACGATAATGCATACGAAAAGCTCGACCTAGGCCATCAATGGGCTCTTATGCCATTAAAGATAAAGGTAACGAGTACTGTGGCGCAGCTGGTAGTGTGTTGGCCTGATACGCAGACATTGTCCGGCATTCAAATCCTGGCACAGGCAAAATCAAAAGGTAGATAAAACTATTTTTCTACACGGCAACACCTCTTGGCAGGCAATGGCAATTCTACTACCAGAGTAAAAAATCTCTAAGAAAAGCTTTTCACTTCGCCGTTCGGATTCGGCATAAAACTATAGAACCCTTCCATTTACGTACAAGTATAACACGCACAACATGAGTGAATGCCAAAAGCTCTACCTAGGCCCCGCATGGGTTGCTGTGCCATTCAAAGAAAGAAGAAAGAATGAAAGCTTTAAGCTTTTCACATCGAACGCATATAACAGTGATACCAATTGCAGCTTTAAATCTTATAACTTTCCATAGTATTCAGCAAATCTATCAATAACCATAAAAGTCTTTCATCTCTGTTGTTTCAAAAGCTTTAAGCAAACGCATTTTTTAGCCCAACACTTTTTAAAAATCTCCTAAAAATTCTCGAAGCACTAAAGAGAAAAAAAAACACAAAAAAAAGGAACTCTTAAAACTCATGAATGAAGTTCAGTTAAAAATCGTGGGAAGATTTTTTCCATTTTAATGCGTTACATTTAACATACAACAACAACAACAGACAGACAGACAGCAAAAAGTAATAAACGCATTTTGCTTGCAGCTGCAATAAAGAACGCAAAGAAACAGCATAGAATCTTATGGCAATAACTAAAGTAACTTTCAGTTCAGTTTTCTACCATACACTAAAAGGCCATACACACAAGCCTTTGCCAACGAGATCAACGAGAACGAGTCACTAGCTCATACCTAATACAATATAATTTAGGCATTTATGTTAGCCTGAGGTTAACACTTGCAATCATAAGTTAAAGTTAAGCCACTGTTGGCTGGCCGAATAATATTTTGATTGGCAGTTGTCGACACGTTTCAGGTATTTGAAAGGTTCTAAGCCTAAATGAAATGACAAGGTCTTGCAAATTGAATGTGAATATCAGTTACAACTCTTAAAAAAAAATATACGATACAACTTTTGAGTCTCTCAGCGAAGCAATGCAGGCAGATACTCAAATTAAAAGTGTATCAAAAAACACTTCAGAGCCACCCCACCCACTTCCTGTGCTGCAACATAATACTCGTAAATGACCGCTGAAGGCTTGCGAATTTTTAACAATTTCTACAATACTAACATATTGAAAGCATCTTTATTCATTCATAATTTCTGAATCAGAGTTTTTTCAACTTGTATTTTTTTTTTTTAACTTAGAAGAAGAACCAACCAGTTTGGGTTTTTCTTGCAGCATCGAAATTCTTACCATTAAAATGCACGCACAATGAGTCACTTACTTAAGCGTCAACTGAAAGGTTCGCCATTAATCTAAGCTTAGCTTACAATAACAGCAAAAGAGTGATACTTTTCTTCCATTCCGTTCGTGTTTCCTAAACCGATTAAACGTGAAAGAACGTGAGTTTCATAAATCGATTCTTCTGCATTCTACTAAATGGAAAATGTTGGTTGCTTTACGCATTTGTTGTCGTGCTGGTGCTGTAAGATAGGCGGCGGCGACGACACCAAATCTGTGACAGCAATTTGTTTTTCATGTTATTTGGTAAGTAAATTGATTAGAATTTTGTTCCCAAAAAAAAGGGAACAAAAATAACCAAATTAAAGCTGGTAATTTATTCTCATTTTGAGTCATGTAGTGAACATATCAGTCAATCATTTACATCACTAATTTTTTTTCAAGAGCTTTTAGATTACTCATTAAATTTACTTAAATCTTATTTCTTGTAATAAAAAAGTGTACTGAGCTGAAAATTACACATAATAGACTACTTTTAGCTGCTAGTTTAAGCCCGTCAAAATTTATGAAGAAAATCTCAAGGTAACGCTCCTTCTCAAGGTCTATAATTCCAACTCTGACAAGAACAGCAATATACCCAGAACTCTCCAGCCAAGTCATTACGAGCGAATGAGACAAAGCAGAAACTTGAGAGGTGTGAATGCTCCCTACTTGCATAGGCTACATTGAAAGTACCAGATCTCTAAAGTGCCCTGACAGTAGATATCGTGGCTACTCCCTTTATTATGGGAGCTCAGTTGTTGCTATTTTGGTACCAAATCATCACAGTGAAGATTAAATTATTTCCAATTCGTGAGATTAAACAATTAGAGAAAATTCCCAAAAAGTATTCTGGAAATTTCAGTTTAAAGTGTAGGTGATGATAGAACCATAAGCTATACTTATATGAGCTGTACGCTGACACTGACATAATCAAGCACTTATAAATCAAGGATCCTGTTGAGCGAATGGAAGAAAGCGCTCCGGCTAGAAGGGTGTTTTATTCGGGCCACCGTGGAGGAATACGCAGAAAACCAGGTGAAACTGACTACACACGGCCTTAACGACTGGCCTTATCAAGAGGCAACTAGCGAAGCTTTATCGATGCGGCCAAGACCGATCATCGGTTGTAGTGCCAGCTAAGTAAGTAAGTGTAGGAGATGAGTCTGATGAATATCAGACAAGACGAGGACAGTTACAGAGTAAATGGGAGAAAATATCTCTTTAGAAAAAAGGGCTATAAAGCCTAGTTATATGTAAGTGTTTCAGTCAGTCAGTCAGTCAGGTTGAATGCGAAGAGGACCACTAGGCACTTTCGAAACTGTGGTGACATACTTAATTCTTTAGAAACGAGAAACTCGTTGCCAACTGCGACCTGCAGAGCTCGGAGAGTATAGCTGAGCTCGCCTACTACTCCAATTTGCTTAGTCCCAATTTACATTGTCAATAAAAATTTGCCGCATTTATTATCGCCTCTGTTATGAACTTGCCATTAACGTTTGTTTACATTGGCAAATTTATAAAACAAAACGAGCCGAATAAAACGTCAACAAAATGAATTAGCAGTACGAACAAGTGTTGTTTCTTCCATAAAAAAAACTCGAATTGCAGAAATTGTTATTGCCAGATATTATTATTTTTATTGGAACTTAGAATTATGCCTGTAAGAGTTGATCCTCACCTGTTTACTTTCTTCTTTCGGCATTAGTAAACAATAGTCCTATTCTTGTATTGTGTGTTTTTCAGAGCTAGGCATCGTTAATCAAGAAATTAACGTCGTTACCCGAAAAAGTTAACGTTGTTAAATTTAATTCGTTAATTCCAAACAAAACTTAATCGTTAATCGTTAAAGTTAACTTTTTGTATAAAAAAGTGAGTAGAGATTTTTCTCCAAAATCGCTTTAACAAATTTGATACGACTACTTATGTAAAGACAACAGACTTTTAACTGCACTGTAGGGGTTGGTTGTGTTATATTTGATAAACTAGTTTACCAAAACCTTCTCGCTCGAAAATGCAGCATCTGTCACCCCAATGCCGTAGAATTTCTCTTCAGCCAGTCATCAACTAAATCGTGAATGACGCTTTTAATCGACATGTTGTTCTTCTTGAAGGTGACAGCTCTAAAAAAGTTATCAGCATCGTCGTTATGCTTTTGCTGCATATAATATCATTATCGTTCTTCATTGAGATCAAGCCTTCCTTGACCGTACGCATCATAATTTTCCCTGCCTTACCGACCTTGGCAATATTGTAGTTCTCTAACCACATGTTTCTGTGTATCTGTAGCAACTTTTCTATGCGTTTATTTTTCGATTTATTAGCATTCTTGGCAATTTATCATGACCCAAGGACTTTACTTGTCACTGTAAGTTCACGATTTAGATTCTCTTCTTAGCAAGACTCCATAACACCAGTAATTGAATCGAATCTACCTAGGATAATCGCATTCTAGGTTGTAGAACAAGAATAGTAAAACTTTTTCGGAAAACCAGATGAGAAAAATGGACTCAAATAACACCGTTAATGATCAGCGAAAATCAGCGAAAAAGAGGTGGAATTTCATACATTTACCTTTACAGGCTGAAGAATCAATCAGGCGAAAAAAAGTTATTTTGAGTTTTCTTCATATGTGTACAAGTATGAAATCGGAAATGACATCTCTGTGTCGTTAGGTAAAACTATACGCTCTGTCAAACCAAATCATTGGCGTCATTTAGTTCTGTCAACAATATTCAGTTCATAAACAATCAAGTTTCATACAAGAACATTTTTTTTTTCGCTCGTAAAAATGTCGAATTTTGTGCCTACAAACTACGATATGCGGACATCATTGATTTTCTGTTACCAATTGCGGAAATCTGCTTCGGAATCTCATCGAATGCTTGTGAAAGCCTACGGCCAGCACGCTCTAGGCAAAACACAGTGCAACAAGTGGTTCAATAAGTTTAAAAGTGATGATTTTGATGTGAGAAACGAAGAACGTGGAAGACCACCAAAAAAGTGTGAAGATGCCGAATTGCAAACTTCACTCGATGAGGATGATGGTCAAACACAAGTACAACTTCCAGAACAGTTAAATGTGACCCAACAATGCATTTATAAACGTTTAAAAGCCATAGGATTTATTTTGAAGGTGGGAAGATGGGTGCCGCATGAATTGACTGAAAGACAGCAAGAAAATCGAAAAACTACCTGTGAAATGATGCTCGCCAGGTACAAAAGAAAGTCATATCTTCATCGAATTCCTACTGGCGATGAAAAATAGATCTATTTTGAGAATCCCAAATGTAAACGATCATATGTTAAGCACGGTACACCAGCCAAATCGACAGCAAAGCCAAATCGCTTCGGAAAGAAGACAATGCTCTGTGTTGTCTGGGATCAGCGAGGTGTTTGCTGGTTTAACCTTGTGAAACCAGCTGAAACAGTTATTGGTCAACGCTACCACCGACAATTGGTCGATTTGAACCGTTTTCTGAGCCAAAAACGTCCAGAACATCAAGCTAGGCAACACAAAGTGATTTTTTTTTTTATGATAATTCACCATCACATCGAACAAAACAGACTCGGGAATTGGTAGATTCGTACAGCTGGGAATCCCTCCCCTATGCGGCTTATTCACCAGACTTGGCTCCATCTGACTACCACTTATTTTCATCAATGGGGCACGCACTTGCTGAGCAGCACTTCGATTCGTAAGAAAATATGAAAAAATGACTCGATGAATGGTTTGACTTAAACAATTTTTTTGGCGAGACATTCACAAATTGCCAGAGAGATGGGAAAAATATGTAGCTAGCCATGGCCATTACTTTGAACATTGAATGTTTAACCATTTTTCTTAAATAAACGTGTTTTTTCTTAAATAAATCCCGGTTTCATAGTTGTACACCTGGTAAATCGGGGCTTTACTTTTGCGTGGAAATGTAAGAAGAATTTACTAATATATTTCTAAACTTACCAATCGTGATATTTCAGTTTTGGCAGACTTTTGTAATTGAGTCAATCGGATTTCATATGAATCTTTTAATGTGCGCATATCTGCTGCTTTGCGTCTATCAGCATCGCAATTAATCTGTAATAATGATTGAAAGATATCGGGCGATACCATTTTTGGTGGCTATAGTATAGTATATTCGTTCATTCAATAGAATGCACACATTAGGAACGCATTAAAAAGAAACGCAGCAAATGCAAACCAAACTCAATTATAGCTCGATGGCTGCAATTTCTTCGACACAACAAAACAAAGTGGTTGAAAAAATTGGGGACGAGCGCAGGGCAATAACAACAACACATGCTTCTGGTTAATGTTAGTTAGTTAATAATATTTAAAAAAAACATATAAAATTGGCGCTAAGGTTAATGCAAAAATCAGTAAATATCAGGCAACAAATGGCAGGCACACAAAGTACATACATAAATAATGTAACAAGATTAAATCAATTTGTCAGCATTATTTACATATTGTAAAAGCATTTTCACATTTACACGCCCACATTTTAATGACGCCCATTTGCAAATAGATGTATGCATTAAATGCACAGTGGCAGCGGTTGCGCTACACCGTGACAGAAATGGCAAGGCAATTTTAATTAACGCTAAGTAATTTTCGCTTTTGTTGAAGTTAAAATAAATGCTTATATTATTGTTTGCTTTCCTTCAAATTCTGTCATCATCGTGGTGTTTTTCATTATACCATTCACACAAATAACAACAATATTTGCCATTCTTACTAATAAAATAATTGAATAGTTGAAAAGAGTAAGTGAAAATATTTGCCATTAGTGAATGCAAATGAAATTTATTAGTGAAATTGAAGAATGCATTTGATTGTTCAGGATATCATCGATAAATTCATTTCTTTACCCATGGCATATCAGGTAAGTCGGGGTTGCCAGGTTGCGAGATATTGTGCTCACAGAATAATACATAGAATTGGTGAAGAAAACTATTGAAATGGAAAGGCTGAAAACTTGAAGTGTCATATTTTCTTCTGATTCGCAAAAATTTTAAACTCTTTTATGTAAAAGAAATTTTAAGCTTCTTAGTAAGCTTATAGTTCATCTTATTCTTCGAAATTGTAATTGATGAACCTGAATTAGTATTGGTTTAGCACGAAAGAGATCTCACCATGTTGACGCAAGACTATCCAGGTGTTGCTGCATACATTTTTAAATTGATTTGTAACCGCTGGCTTACAATGGATGAGATAGCAAAAATTTTCCTTGCACTCTTCCGTCTTTAAATCTAATGAGCTTATTTCACGCTCAAGTTAATAAATTTTTTTTTAAAGAAGCATTCACATATTCTCTATGAACTGGTAAATTTCAACACTGTTTTCTATTCGAAATCGATCAAAATCCCTCTGCTATGTTTTTTCGAATTTACTCTTTTCTGTGACTTTATTCCCATAAAGGAAGTGATTTCTCCTACCCGATTAGCTCTACTTCTCGTGCCCCTATGTCTTAGAATACCATAAAGCATGACACTTCATTGTTACCAAGATTAATGCAGTTTTCCTGGGTGATTCCCAGACCATTTTTGAATTGCTTGTGTTAAAACTCAAAACCGTTTTTTGTTCGAAATTTATCTAAATAGCTTGCCAATTCAAGTTTGACTTTATATTAAACAACTGTCTGTGAATCTAGATCTATAGTCAAGAGTCATCAAAATATCTTTCTAAAAATTTAATTACATTTTACAAAATAATGCTTCGTCTCACTCTTGCCTCCTTCACTGACTGAATAGTCTAAAATTCAATAAAGCTTAAAATTTTATACATTTATTGAACCCTAGATTAGAGAAACCTACGCAGTTGCTATTTCTTTCCAAGTTATTTTGAACAACTCCTTGGAATTCGATCAAATCTAAACATAGCGAGACCTAATATTAATATAATCTACATAACGAAACCATCTGTGTTTACTTTCGGAAAAATCTTCGCAGTACAACATCTCTATGCGATTTAAAGATTTCCCCTTTAAAGGATTTTCGTGCAACGTATTCATTAGCCAATCATTAGAAATTTTGCGACTATCTGGCAACTCTACCTTTTCGCTCAACTACTTTATATATAAAACAATTAAGCTCAGACTCTGAACTAACAGTTGCAGCACAATCCCCACGCTGATTATAGCATAAAAATACTTTAAAAGAATGTTTACGGTTTTATGGTTTGTGAAAATCGCAATAATAATTTCGGAAATTTCCATTCCAGTTACTGGAAAAATTCTAATCAACTCAACAATGACATCAGATTTAATTGAGAATACCAGTGCAATTTTATGTAGTTTCCATGCAAAAACAATTTATGTTTATTTCGAAAATGGTACATCACATGGATATCCCGGCAAGATACTGCATGATCTAAGTGATTGCGGAACATCGTATATAACGATGAGGTAAGTTCTCACACCTATAAAAAGAGGCAGAGAGAAAGTGAGAGATGCCAAGATGCAGTGAGTGAGTGAATAAATTTAAAAAAGTGTTATACTGTTAAAAGATTTGGAAAGTAGAAGTTGACTTTTGCAATCAATAAACTCAAGGCATTCAATGTGAAAGATTCAGCCTTGGTAACACAGTTAGTAGTGGAGAGTCTAAACAATAAACTCTCCAGATCACTGCAATGTTTTGCAGGCTGAAGTTGATGTTCCTATACAACCATGTCTTCAGCGAGGAATGAAAATGGAAAGAGACAAGATATCGCATCACAGTTTATATCAAAATCAGTATTTTTCATATCATATGGTATAAGGCTTTCTTTGAATAATATTTCTTCGGATTCCCAATGTCTGTGATTTAAATTAAAGAAAGCGATCAAATTCAGAATCTTTTTGAAAGGGTTTTCAAAAATCTCATGTTACAATTCTCTAAATTCAAACTTAAGTAAAACAGTGTCGTTATTGACCAACGCTTTTCGCTTTTCTTACAGAAATCGCGTAAAAAAGGAACCATTTAAAAAAATCTCCGACGATGGCATACTCATGTATCTGTTAATAATACTGCACGATGTCTCGCAGGACATAGAATTGCGAATAATAAACAAGAAATCAGCTGCCAAGCATCTCTCGCACGTGCTGCTACTCATCGAGAATACCGACGCCAACGTCACCGAGGCCTGGATACGGAAAACTTTCAAGAAATTCTGGCACAAATGGGTCTTCAATATTGTGATTATATTCTGGCATAACGAACAATTACAAGTTTATCGCTACAATCCATTTATGCAGAATTTCCTCATCAAAGTTAGGCCCGCAAATGGCAAACTTCCCACAAAAGCTGAACTCTTTCCCACATCTATACCGAATATGCAACGTAAGCCGCTACGCATTTGCATGTACGATGATGGCATACGGGCCATATTCAATCAGAATGGCAAAATTACTGGCAGTGATGGCCTCATATCGAGATATTTAGTGGAGCGTTTAAATGCCACCGGCGTTGTTCATCGCGTCAGCAGTTATGGCAACTTTAGCTTGCGTGCTGATATTTGTTTGCGCGAAGTACAACATGAACTCGATGACATATCGCTGAATATTCGATTTCTAGCGTTGCCCACATTTTATAGGCGTGTCGAGTACACCATAGTGCATAGTCGTGATGATTTGTGTGTAATGGTGCCGAAAGCGAAGATTGCATCGACATTTTGGAATTTGTTTCGTTCTTTTGAGGTTTCGGTGTGGTTGGTGATGCTCATCTCGATTCCAT
Source organism: Palloptera scutellata (assembly GCA_958295655.1). NCBI lineage: Eukaryota > Metazoa > Arthropoda > Insecta > Diptera > Pallopteridae > Palloptera > Palloptera scutellata. Next base: position 78,290,717 of record OY282450.1, on the reverse strand, counting down.
TTGCATATGGCTTTTGTCTAGCCATGGATCGTTTACTTTCAGTGACGGAAGCTGTTTTATTGCAATTACTTGCGTACACGCTGTCAATGTCGTGGACACGCATTACCGTGAAGCATCCAATACGTCTGTTTCTATTGCATTGGCTCTTCTATGGTATGCTCATATGTAACGCCTACAAGGGCAATCTAACCAGTAATATATTATTTCGCACATATCTGCCAGATATTAACACAATCAAAGATTTAGCTTTATCTCCGTACAATCTATTGATGTTTGTGCGGCACGTTAAGCATTTGGATAACTTTCTGAATATGAGCAATCCATATGAGGCAATGATCAGGACGAAAATGACTCCTATACCGGACCATGAAGTACAAAGACATATTACAGCGAATAATTTATCATATGCCTATCTGCAGAAGTTTCATGTGGCAAAATTTCAGGCCAATGCACGCCCGCACATGCGGCACGGGCGTCCGCTGTATCACGTAATGAGTACATGTTTGGTGCCATTTCATGCCATTTTCATTGTGCCTTATGGTTCACCATATTTGGGATTTGTGAATTCTTTGGTGCGCAGCTCACATGAGTTCGGCTTCAGCAGCTATTGGGATCGCAAAATGAACTATGAGTTTATCAAGTCGGGGAAGAAGGTGGTACGCGCGAAGAACGATGATGATCCGGTGGTGCTGAAGCTACCACATCTAAAAGCAGCTTTCTGTTTGCTGAGTCTGGGACTTTTCACAGCCACTTTGGCATTTTTGTGGGAAGTTTTGCGTAAGGGCAATGTGAACATTAAAGTTTGGTGTGAGAAAAAATTCTATTAAACCAGGTCCCCAATATAAACGCTGGCAAGAAAAACTTTTGAGTTGAAGTTTAAATCTAAACAATTTTGTAGCATAATTATAAGAGTACTTAAAGAAACCACTACTACTGTATCATAGTTCTAAGTTTTTTTTTTTCATCACTGATTTAAATATGGTAGAGCGCCTCCAAACACACACATAAGCTTAAAGCTCGGTCATAGTTTCTAGTGTCACTATTTTAGAGAAAGCTATAAAAGCTCTCAAGATTTCGAATTTATATATAGAATAGAATTTAAAAGTTTTCCAAAACTATCTTGCTGTTAGAGAAAGTTTATATTATGTACTATTAAAAGCTTTTACTTATATTTCTTTAGTAAAGCTTTTCGCACGTAAGGTTAGGAATCGGCAACACTGCTCTAAAGCGCTTAGCTAAATTTTTGGCTAAGGCCGTGGTTATATTGAGTATTTTGCTCTGTGAACACCATGAAATTGTTGTCGAACACTGAGGAAAAAGTGTTCGCCGAGCAAAATTCTCAGTATAACCACGAGCTTAAACAAAACACTTGGAGGGTGGGTCGTACAACAAAAAGCATTGGCCTGCATACATGCACAATTATAGCTTTAACCGCTTTCAAGCTTTCACACTTACCAATTTCTTCTCATCTAAAACTTTATGCGCTTCTTTGAGCGCAATTATTTCGTTTGTCAGTCTTTGTATTTCATAGCTAGCCAAGTTGCCGGCAGCTGCATTTATGGGCAAGCTATCGGCACTTAGCTCTAAAAGTTTTTTGGAAGCAGCATTATTCGGAAACAGTGAAATGGCGCTGTTGTTGTTGCTGCTGCTGTTGTTGTTGTTTTTCTTCAATATCTCCATAGCATTTTGTAGTTTTTTAACTTCATTCTTCCATTTGCGAGTTTCCGATTCATTTTGAGCTCTGAAAATTAAAAAGACATTCATTAACTTTAACCAACTATTAAAAGCTTTAGGCAGCACATACCGCAAAACTCTAACAGCGCCACGTTCGGTTGTCAGGCTTGACTTTAGCTCATTGATCTCCAGACGCAATTGTTCAGTGAGCGCATTCAACTTCTGTATAGTCTGTACGTTCTCTTGTAGCTTGCGTTTTAAGCGTGGAGGTGGCACTTTATTCACCGCATCTGCACCTGCAGCTCCTGCTGCTTGTATCGTTGTAACTTTTGCTGCTTGTGGCAATGGTGGTTTTGTTGTCAGCTTTTCTGTTTTGGATGCTGCACCATTGCCATATAATATGGGCAAAGGAGTTAGTGGCACCTTCTCATGTAGGCCCAGCAATTTACCACGACAATTCAGCTGTATGCCTTCAATTCGTGTACGTTTCTCTTGATTCACTGAATCTGTAACAGATGTGAGCGAGGCTGATAGCTTCTTCTTACGTTTAAGCTTATTTTTAGACGAGCATACTCCTTGCCACATGCCAGCAGCAGTGGCGGCAGCATCACCTCCATCACTTTCAATTTGTGTTACCTTATCTGGTAAATTCTCTTTACTCAATTCATTGTAGTATTTCTGTTGACGTCGCTTAACAATCTGATAGCTTTCGCTTAAATTTTGGGCAAGCTTCGGTTTACATTCAGCCTCAGCAACGCCACCTTTGGGCATCGGCGGTGTGCATTCATTCACTGGGGAAGAAGCTTCTCGATTGCTTATATAATTTTCATCTAACGATTTGCTAGAGGTCGTTTTCTTATAAATATCTGCCATTTTTTCATTCGTTTTACGTTTAGGAATTTAAATATTTTTGTTTTTGTGGTAAGTCCGACCCGTTTGAAAGTTTTGCTCTTTTCGTTTTATTTGAATTTCAGCTTTTATTTTCTTCGTTACTTTAGAACTTTTAAGCTTTTCTCTTTAGAACTTAATTACAGTGTAGTGCGTAAATATTTATACAGTAGTAGTAGTTTCTTTAAGTGCTCTTATAATTATGCTACAAAATTGTTTAGGTACTTTTCTTTATATTTCTACGTTGTATGGTTACTAAATTTTTATGAATTTAGGTTTTAAGTGTCTGCTATTGTCTCTCCTCTTTAATGTAAAAAGAATTTATAGCAAATAAATCTTGTTTGTATATTCTGTAAAATTTTATTTTTATTAAATCGTTGGTTTTTCTCTGGAATTTCCTTTCGACTTCCATTTACTTTTATTTAGTATGGCACTTCGTTGGATTTCTAATGGCGTTTATCTGGAATGAAGCAAAGGAGAACAATTAGACGTTAAATTAAAGCAAGTGGACTAATATAAACATAAAAATACATTTATTTTTAAACACAACAAAAGAGTTCGACCCCCGACTGTCAGCTTCCGCCGTTAAGAGTACGTTAACACTGCGTTGAAAGTCAAAAATTTGTTCATACAAGTTCATAAAATTCAAGGTCGAACGCTTTGTTCGATACATTAAGTTGATTTTAATCAATACAAAAGAAAAAAACTATCCCTGGACAGTTTAGAGAAAATACTATCTTAGGATTAAGCGTAATCGGTGTATTAATTTATTGAAATTATTCTCAAAGCCTAGTGGCCAGGCCGATGTCGATCTGTATCTTTAGAGTATTAGGGATCTTACAATCCGACACAGGCCGACTGAAATTATTCAGTATTACAGAGATTCTTCATTGTTCTTTAGAAGGTTTCTACTCTCACCAATACTCTCAGAAGTTTCCTGCGCTTAAACTGGGGGACTGCATTACTGAAAAGTATAAAGTTATTTTTGAGCATTAAACCATTACGACTCTTAAATACATATTTTTTACTTAATCTATTGTAAATTGTTCGAAATAATCTTAAAAATTGCGATTATCTTGGGAACTAAAAGGATATTTCCCTCGAAATCGATCATTTTATTTGGTAAGTATGAGTATCAAGTGCAAAATCTCCGATCTAGAAGTGGTGTACTATGCTCCCCCAGGGACCTATAGTGGTATCAAAAGTTCTGGAGAATTCAAACGAGGTCTGATTACATTAGATCAAATCTCGGTTCAAGCAAAAAATAAAAAAGTAGAAAAAAGTTTTTGCCTAAGAAAAGCTTGTCAATTCACTGATCAGATTCGGCATAAAACTGTAGGTCCCTTCTATTCGTATAAAAATATAACATGCACAACATGATTGGATGCGAAAAGCTCGGCCTGGACCCTTTACGGGCTGTTGTACCATTAAAAGAAGGAGGAAAGAAAATTCGTATATGAAATTTCATATGGATGATTTTGATTAATAATATGATGGTAATTTTATACAAAGGTTTAACCACCTCTCCTCTCCCTAGACTAGAAGGTCCTAGAAGTATTTCGCTGATACAAATGATTTCAATATTAGAAATTTCCAAAGGAAAATAGTAATTAAGTAGATCTAAGGTAAAAATAAAAATGGTGACTGAAAAATGTACAGTAAAACACACAAAAATTAGGATTTACGTCAAAAAAGAGAACCTAGAAGATCAAATCAATTTAACGGCCTCGGTTTTCTAGTGAATGAGTTCTAAAAGAATAAGTCACTTTGGTGACTTGGTGCATAAGTGATTGTCTGGAGTGCTCTCCAGTTACCATGAATATAAATGTAACTCTAACCCACTCTTAACCCATCTTATTTATTTGCAATGTTAGACTAAACTTCTGTACACAGAGCAAGCGCAGATTTCGTGGGGGATGGGTGTTGATCAGTTGTACCTATATAAAAACAACTATATAATATATATGATTTAATCAAATACTAACCGCCAAAATTGAAGAGCATAAACATATATACACTTATGATGAAGGTGGCAAATAAAAAACACTTGTTTGACTTCTTTTTGTTTGGTTGGTGTGTAATACTTAAAATTTTTCCCTGAAATTAAATTAAAAAAAAAAAACATTTTGCACTTTCCCTCTCTGCTCTTGCTTCTAGTGTTAAAAAATCAACAAGTCCACTAAACAGACAAGTACTATAAGTGATATCATCATGATGATCAATACTTGCCACGCCTTTATTTACTACAAACAACTAGAAACTAAACTAAATAAATCATACAAAAGTAACAGATTACAATATTGAAGTAGTAAACTTTGAAACAAACTCTTGGCACCTACTGTATTTATAATCCATTGATTTAAAAAAGCGCCTATAACTATGCAATGATTTTTTTTAAATTGTTCATTTTCAGCTTCATACATTTTCGTTTTAGTTACATAGAGTTTTTACGTTTTAGCTTAATAAAAAATTAAAGCAACCAAAATTTTTCCATTTAACACGTTTCTAATCAATTTATAAACACGACGCTGATATTCCGATAACTTTTATAATGTTTACATATAGTAAATAACTAAACTATTGTAATTCAACCCTATCGTTGTTCTGTTAGTGTGTTTGCAATTATGAAATGACACTTTCAGCCAACCACTAGCTAATTTTTTAAATATTTAATTTACACTTTTGAGTAAGGTGGCAAATGAAAAGCACTTGTTTGACTTCTAGACCAATGCTTTATCTTGTATTTTCCATTTTTCCATTTAAAAAAGAAAATGAAGAGACTAGCGTGTGTTATTTATTTGGTAAACATTTACACTGTAATACAGTGAAGTCTATTATTTTGTAATATTGTACAAATAAAGTAAGTTTAGTATACCATACGAGTATATGTACTATATGTATGTTCCGTATAATAGATGTGTATCAACAAGTTGCACTTTCTACGTAGTATGCCGAATATAATTCTCTTTCATCGTTTCGAAAACTTATAGTCCTCAATTTGTAACTAGAATTATTGATTTTTCTTTTTTGTTTACCGAAAATGTTACTATTATTAGCATTTAATGAGCTGCTTTTATTTAAGCGCACACATACATACCTAGTCATATTGATTGCATATAGTTAATAATTATTTATTTTTGTAATAGAAATTTCTGCAAAGAAATATGGAAAATAATGGAAAACCCTGAAAACTAATGTAGAAATTTATATGAAATAGGAAAAAATTTTGGTAAGGCAAATTAATAAATCTATTGATGTAACAAACTCATACTCATTGAACTAATCGTATAAATAAATACAATTATGAATGGAAGGCGGGGGGCGTACTGAGACCTGAAAGAATTTAGTAACTGAGTTTTATATATGGCTAAGGGCTGTCCCGAAGGCGAATATGTAATCTCAAGAGTACAGAGTAAAGATCAAAAAACACTTCTTCTTCTTTTAATTGCACAACAACCCATGGAGGGCCTAGCCAGAGCTATTCACATCCACTCATGTTGTGCAAGATATATTTTTGTACATAAATGGAAGGGACCTACAGTTTTATGCCGAATCCGAACTGCGAAGCGAAAAGCTTTTCTTAGGCAAATTTTACTCTCAAAGGTTTGCCATTGCCTGCCAAGAGTTGGTGTCGTATAAAAAATTTTTTATTCCTCGTTTTTATTTTGCCTGTGCCGATATTTGTATCCCGGGCACTCTGCATAGCAGGCCTACGAAATACCAACTACGCCAAGGCGTCCATGAACCAGACACCAGAAAACACTCCACCAAATTAAATATAGATGAGTTCAAGAAGAGTACAAAAATTTGAAGAGAAAAAGATAACACCGGTCAACAGTGAATTTTTTCCTGCAATATAATAAGTGACCCTGAATATATGGTATCAAAAGGGCTTATTTAGGAACTGAAGAATGTTTTTCGTCATCATCTCTAGTTTAGGAGTTATAGTTCGAAATTTGGACTCGTTCTTTTCTCTGTCATTTAACAAAATTGTTGGCTCAATTAAACTTCGGAACATTCTTTTACTTCTTTTCTTTTAATGTCACAAAAGACCATAGAGGGTCTAGGCCGAGCTTCTCGCATCCTCTCATGTTGTCTTGTAGGTTTGGCATTGCCTGCCAAGAGGTGATGCCGTGTAGAAAAACAACGTTTCTACATTTTTATTTTGCGTATGCCGAGATTTGAACCCTGGATACTCTGCGTAGTAGGCCAGAGCGCTGCCAATTACGAACATCATCTATAATTATCTATATATCCAGTGTAATCGAGTATAATTGAACTGAGACGTTTAAAGTAGCGAAAACATTGCGAATTCATAGTTGAAAAAATTCATTACAATGTGCGAAGAACTTAAATTATATTCGAAAAAAAGACAGTTCACAAAACTGATCACCGACTTATTGCTGATAATTTAGTGCGAAAATACAACAACTGAATATTAGAGAAATAATTCAGAATGCACCGGTATGCAGAGCCTAAATAGCCTCAGTAGAATACCGGCAATCAGTTCTGATCACTGATCTATTGCCGAACATGGAATGCTAAAAGAGAACAACTGAGCATTCAAGAGACGATTCAAAAAATTTCAAGCTCAAGGTGCGGAGGGAGCTTCGCACAAAAGCCCTTCTTTGTACTTAGTTGTAGAAGATTCATTATGCTCATTTCTCTTTATAATTTTGTAAATTATATGAAAAAAGTATCAGAAATTCTCAAACTCTTTCTAGTTTTTCTTAAAAGCAAATATTGTACAATTTGTACCTACATATTTTTTTACTTATTTAGAATAAGTACATTTTCTATTTTCCTACAATCTATTGACAAATTCTAATAGAAATTCTAATGGAAATGACATACAAAGTTCAATGAACTTTAAATACACTAAAGCATTTTCACAGCATTTACTCGTACAAGAACAATTTATACTACATACTACGTGCATAAGTTTCGAATAGGAAAAGGAAAAGAGAAAAAGGGTGTGAATGACAATTTTCTAAAATAAACTTTTACTTAAATGAATAAATAAATAAATAAAAAAAACAAAAGAAACTCAAGTAAAAATTTAAATTACAAGTAGAAAATTTTTTGAAAAATCTGCACAAATAAATTCAGCTCACCTCGCATTTTCTACATTCTTTCATTCATTTTTCTTTATTTTTCCATACAATTTTTATTGATTTTTCTTCTTGTTGTTATTTTAAACATGAAACATAATAAAGTTCAACATTTCAGCGCAAGAAAACGCAGCGCATTTGTGGCTTTTTTAGTTTATATTATTAGAGTTGGTATGAAATGGAATGGTCACAAATGACGTCACAGACTACCGCTGTGAACGCATTTACCGCATTGAAAGCATACGTATATAAACAACAGGGCAAGTAATTAATTATAACAAAGTATCTTTTTTTTTTTGGAACTTTCAGAATTTTAAATAATTTGTTCGGAACAAAAAATCAACTTTTAGCACGAGCAAATTGTAAAGTATTATTTATAATTTTTTGAGTAGCTTTCAATTTCCAATATTCAGTCACTTGAAATATCAAATCGAATGAAGCATATAAAATTTTTTTTAATTATTTATATTTTGTATTTACTAAGTTTTAAAAACTTCTTTAAATTATATTTTTCTTTGAGAAAAATTTATTTCAAGTTCACAACAAAATATTTATTGATATTTTTAATAATTTCGAATCACAATTCCCAATTTTTTAACTAATGGAAAATGGTACCGCGCAGTAAAAAATCAGCGTGTAGACTGCTCATTTTACTAAGTAAAGTACATTTCTATAAAGAAATTGAAATTATAACTTTTTTCATTGAGGTCATGTTCAAACAAAGACATGAAAATCTTCAATTATTCACAGGAGCGTTTCGGACTGAAAAGTGACAAAAAGTGTTATTATTTCAGGCAGGTTTTTCTGCTCAAATGCTTAATTTTTCTAATAATTTACGAATTATCAGTAAAATTAAATATTTACCAATCGAACAGCATGTTTCGCAATATATACAAGGTGGGGTAAAAGCAATGTTATAATGTTAATGTGTCCTAATTTTATTTGGCGTTAAATGTCATTGTGCTTTCACATTTATGTTGTAAACAGATAGAGAAAAATTAGTTGACAGCACACAGCTCACAGTCAACGATGGAGACTTTGAAACACCAAATTCCGTGCCGTATGATCTACCTGGCTGGATCGATTTGCTCGCCAGATCTGACGATGTTAGACTTCTTCCTTTCTGGCTTATTGAAATTTCACGTTTACCTCAACAAACCACAAACCTTGCAAGTGTTGAAAGCCAATATTGAAAAAAAGATCCGATTTTTTGCGAACAACAATTCAAAATGCGATAAAACGAGCACAAATGTGCATCAATTCAGGAGGTGGTCACTTGACCGATATCATTTTTCAACTTATTGTCATCCATTTTACACCTGCAAATAAACTTTCCGTAAAAGCAGTGCCCAATTTTTTTCATTTCTAACAAAATGGCAGCTAATTTAAATTATTGGCCTACCTTGTATTTATATGTAGTAAAGGGTGTTTTTTTTTTAAAGTGTGGTTTTCAATCTGGCAATACTTTTTTCGGATTTCGTCTTTTTGATAACTGTCATTTGATTTATGTTCAGTTTGATTTGACATTTCAAGAATTGAAGCCGAACGAACATCAAGCGCGTCGCACGTTCGGTGAATGGCAGATGGCCACCGATACCGATTTTCACAAGAAAATTTTGTTCAGCGATGAAGCTCACTTTTGGTTGAATGGGTACGTTAATAACCAAAATAGTCACATTTGGAGTGTTCATAATCCACAAGCCATTGTTGAGACGCCATTACATCCTCAAAAAGTCACTGTTTGGTGTGCTCTATGAGCAGAGGGAATCATTGGCCCATATTTCTTCAAAGATGAAGCCGGTCATAATGTTACAGTCAATGGGGAACGCTGTAGAGCCATGATTAATGACTTTTTCGTGCCTGAATTGTGAATTGGAGGATGTTGATGTGGTGGACCTTTGGTTCCAACAAGACGGCGCTACATGCCATACACAGCCAACGAAACAATCAATTTATTGAAGGAAACTTTTGGTGAGCGTATTATCTCGCGTCGAGGGCCTGTGGCGTGGCCTCCAAGATCGTGCGATTTAACACCGCTGGACTATTTTTTGTGGAGTTATATGAAGTCGCTTGTCTACGCAGATAAGCCCGAGACGATTGACGCATTGGAAGATAATATTCGGCGTGTTATTACTGACATACGGTTCCAATTAATGCAAAAAGTGGTCGAAAATTGGGCCTGTCGGCTGGAATTTCTTCAAACCAGCCGCGGCGGCCACTTGCCCGAAATCGTTTTTAAAACATAATGGCAAGTCCTTATCTTTATAATAAAGCTAAATTCTTGGCTTAAATTATATGCGTTTTATTTCTTCTTGAAAACCACACTTCTAAAAAAAAAACATCCTGTATATGTATGTACGTAGGCACATCCACAAAATGTAAACATGTACTGATAAGGTAGCATGAGAAAACTCTGCTATTTCCTTTTCTTTCAATAAAAGCACATTAGTAAATATGAAATATTATATACCCAAATTAGAGATTTCATTGTAGACTAAGAGATAAGTAATAAAGACCACCACGAAGTAGGAAAACCAAAGTGCCGAACAAGATCAAATGATTGTTGCATTTTCGGTTTAATTTTAAGAATAAAATTTTCGTACACTCAAAGAGAAAACGATTTCAAATTAAATCCGGCCCATTCGTCGATGAAATATTTACGGTTTTTGGTTAAGATTTTTTTGTTCTCAAATCATTTTCGCATCCACTCATGTTGTGCGTATTGTATTTTTACATGAATGGAGGTCCCAGTTTTATAAGACATTGGGCAACCGAAATTGGTGGTGGGGATCTTAAATTAGTTTTTTTCTACGTAATCGAAAGAAAATTGAAAAATGGAGAGGAAATGGAAAGGAAATTAAAACACCCAATTCCGCCTTAGCCTAGATTCATTTGAAGAATTTCATTAGTTAAATATAAATTTTTTTGTTTATTTAGAGATTTTTAGTTATATTATCACTGGTGCCAGTTCCGACTCTGTTTAAAAAAAATATTCCTTGGGAAATTCAAGAAAGTTTAAATTCAGCATTCAATAATTTCTAAGTATCTAGAAGTATCATAATGTGGAAAATTTAAACGAAGTACAAATTGAAAAGGGGAATTTCGAATTGGAACAGCTTATTCCAAGTCCGACTTTCAACAAGCTACTTACTACCCCGTTGGGGTCATTTCATTTAAAACGGCTAATATAGATTCCCCCTTTAATTCATTACTACTTAGTATAGCCTTAAGTGCAAATAGAACCGCCACTGTCCACACCATGCGTTTATTTGCGCATTGCAAGATCAACTTTACTCACACCACTTACGCCGCAGCCGCCAAGGCCATTGAAATGATTTCATTTTATTTTTTCGAAGAGAAATAATAAAATATTGAATATCTCTGTGCATATGTATGTATATGAAAACTTTGAAAACTGAAAATTAATGATATTTTTTTTTGGCAACTTTGCTCGTAGGTATACAAAAGCTTTCATCTTATGCTCAAGCAAAAATAATTCAAGATCAATATTAAACAATAGGAAAATTGGATAAATTAGAATTTGGTGGCACTGCGAAGCGAAGAGGACGGAAGAAAACTTGCAGTTCGGCAAATTCTATAAATATATCTTTGAGTTTTCAAGTTCCTGGATGTTCAAGGTTCTATTGCTTCATTATTTATATAATGCATGTCTGGAGTATACAAAACTCCAGAAATGCAGAATTCGATTACTTTCTTGATATTTCTTAGAGTTTACCCTAAAACGACGAAAGCCCCTCTTCGAGGGTCCATTTATTTAAATAGAATCTAAATTCCATTTGGGTTAATTTTTGCAAACATCAACATAACAACTCATTTGCTATTAGCCTAATTAGAAAATTAAAAACCAAAAAAACATGTTGCAACAATTTAATATAAATACAAAGCAAAACAAAACAAAGGAAAAAACTAATAAAAGAACACACCTTTAAAGCTGACCCCACCAAGGATTTCCTCCCTTGTGTAATTTCAGTAAGAAACATCAACCACTACGACAGAAACTTACCCCCTTTTACCCACTTTTTGCAGTACACGGGTAATGCCAACGTCCTTGACGTTTGCCACTATTACAACCTAAGCCAAGTTAAAATATCACTACTTGACCTGTACTTATGGTATACAAAATGCGCTAAAAAAAAAAAAATTTTAATTCTTAGAAAGACAATGTAGCGTGAAATCTTACAATACCCGCAAAATGTACGTGGGTGTGATAATTTTATAACACAATTGGCACAATTGGTATGATGATACAATGTGATATCATTATTTATGATAAGATACAGTTTTTATTGGACATTTAACATTCGTAATTAAGCTCAATGGCGTAGAATTTCCTACTTATTAGGTGCATAGTTGCACAAAATACATATGTGCTTTAATGGAATCAACATATTGCGACGACATACCTAGTAAATTCATACTCTCGTATATGAAAATACTTGTACAGCAAGAATCATTCATCAGTTCATCGTCAACAATGCACAGAAGTTTTATTGTTGGTGACACTGCAAAGCATAATTCATGTACCACATTTATTTCGTATTATAAAGGGTGTTTCTTCTAGAAGTGTGGTTTTCAATATGGCAATACTTTTTTCGGAGTTGGTCTTTTTGACAGCTGTCACTTGATTTATGCTCAGTTTGAATAGACTTACGCCTGAACAATGTTTTCAAATTATTGAAATTTAATATCAAAATTCGTGCTCGTGTGAAAACTGCATTTGATCACAAAATTGTCTTTAGCGAAGGGGCTAATTTTTGGCTCAATGTATACGTGAATAAGTAGAATTGCCGTATTTGGAGTGAAGACCAGCCAGAGGCAATTCAGCAGCTACCAACGCATCCCGAAAAATGCACTTTTACGGCATCATTGGGCCGTACTTCTTCAAAGACGATGAAATCCGCAACGTTATGGTCAATGGAGAAAGGTACCGTTCGATTATAACACTTTTTTTTTGTCGAAAATGCTAGAATTAGACTCGGCCGACATGTGGTTCCAACAGGACGATGCCACTTGCCACACTGCACGCAAAACCATGCATCAATTGAGAGGCGAATTTGGTGAGCAGTTAATCTCACGTTTTGGTCTAGTCAATTAGCCACAAAGATCGTGTGATTAGACCCCCGTTAGACTATTTTTTGTGGAGCTATGTTAAGTCTCTTGTCTAACACGATTAAAGCTTTGGAAGTCAACATTGAACGCGTCATTTGTGAGATTCCGGCCAAAATGTGTGTAAAATATGCCAAAATTGGACCTTGACTTTTAAGTGCATATTTCAAAGTTAATCTCGATTCAATTGCTTAGAATTAGAAAAAATTCATTCGAGTCCGAGTCTCCGTGCAACTCCTATTTTTGGGGTCAGATATTATGAAAGGGGCTTTTCAGGTTTTTTCGTTATTTTATTATTTGGAGGAGCGGCTGAGGTTCCTGTGGTGCAGTTGGTAGTGCGTTAGCCTGCTACGCTGAGTTTTCCAGGGTAAAAATTTCGGTACAGGTAAAATGAAAAAGTTTAAAAAAATTTATTCTACACAGCACCATCTCTTGGCAAACCTATAATAGTGAAAATTGGCTAAGAAAAGCTTTTCACTTCGCCGTTCGATTTCAGTATAAATCGGTAGGTCCCTTCCATTCATGTACAAATACAATACGCACAACATGAGTGGATGCGAAAAGCTCGGCCTAGGATCTCCATGGGCTGTACCATTAAAAGAAAGAAAAGTTTTTCCTATATTTCAAAATTTATTCAATTTAAATTTGATATCAGTATTTATGGCGGCAATTGTAGCAGATTTGAGCGCCGGTCATCGACAACGTTTTATCCAAAACTTCTGGTAAAACCGATTGTGCATAAAGGGTGTCTCGCCATTTGCGCAAATCCCACCCCATACTATGAAGTATTGCGGATTTTCGCTATGTTGAATGACGAATTATGGTCCAGAAACCTCTGTGAACCAGCTTCTGTAATTTTGACGATTATTCGCTTGTTCAACAGTAAACAGCTTTTCATCTGCGAAGACGATTTTTTTTCCATCCAATTCCTGCAGCCCGACGTCATCAAGTAAGCGACATCTTTGGTGCCGTACGAGCTTGTTTTCATCCGTAAGTAACTGGCCTTTTTGGAGCTTGTAAGCATTGAGTCCTAGTTCGTTTTTTGCTATGAGCTGAACATATTCACAATTTATACCAGTTTCGTAAGCATCTTTTCTCATGGAAACCGTTGAATTAAACTGCACTCGCTATTGAACGATTTTACGATTCCTGGGAGTATTGACGGTGGGTTTTCTACCTCTTAATGGGCGATCACCTTCATGACCCAGCTCCTTAAACCGTTTAGCTGCACGTGAAACTAACGAACGAGTAATGCGAAACTGCCGCGCAATCTCACAATTGCTTTTACCTGGTGCTGGTGCAATGTTATAATATCTGACCGATTATATAACATCGTAAAATAAATAACTAAATGAAATCTAGACCACACAAAAATTAAATCAGATATACTCTCGATTACGTAGAATAATACAAGAATGAAGAAAATTGCAGAAAAATTACAATACTTTTTCTATAGTGCGAAGAAAATTGTATACACTTATTAATTGTCACCCTGTACAATCACAGAGAAGAGCAATGCCGCCCGGAGATATAATAGAAGTAAGTTTGCAAACCACAGTAGATTACTACATAAATAATTATTTAGTAATTAATCGCATGTGTGATTGTCAAACTCATTTTGATATCTCTCCTTCAAAACCGTAACCGGAACGAAATCGAAACCCGAAAACCGAAGGAATATTAAAAAACGAAACCGAAACCGGTTTTTGGAATTTTAATGAACACTTAGAAGACCTTTATTGCGCTGTAGACATTTGCCTCTTATCATCCAGGCATTCAGATATGAAATCGAAAATTGATGATCTTATTTCAGAGTCGCAAAAAGTCGGCTTAAAAATTAATACTTCTGAAACTAAGAATCCTTCTAGGCAGGACATCAATTTTAAAGCTTTACTTATCTGGGAAGTGTAATTTCAATGAATGGTGGGGCGAAAGAGGGCATTACATCAAGAATTTCGAAAGCGAGAGGGGCATTTGCCCAACTGAGTAAGATCTGGAGCTCATCGTTTATATCCACCAAAACAAAAATTTGCATTTTTAATTCAAACGTGAAATCAGTTTTGCTGCATGGGTGTGAGACGTGGCTAGCCACTGACCAACTAATGAGTAAACTGTAAAGTGTTCGTCAACAAATGCTTGAGGCGTATACTTAAAGTCTGATTGGCAAATACCATTTCAAATGCAGATTTACACAAAAAATGCAACTTGATACCGTTAGCTAACGGCATCAAGCTACGCAGATGGAAATGGATCGGGCACACTCTACGAAAAACGCAGAAGGAAATTTGCCGCCGAAACTCAAATTTTTTCATTCCTTCTTTTATACACCATATTTTTTTTCCTTCCACCCACTAAATGCAAAAAAAGCTTGTCATTGGAGCGTACTGCTGTAAAAAGTCCACTTATTCGTGTATGTGGGCATGTGTTTTGTACTCGTATCTCTTTCTCTCATGCACTCTCTTTGTCTTATCACTTGAATTTCGCTCTACTTGTACCTATTTCTTTTTTTTTTGTTTTGTGTTTCTGTTTCAATATAAATTAAATTGAAAAATTGTTTATAATTTCATAAAAATGCGATTGGGTTGACCTCAGACATGACATCAGCTGAGAGTGAGGATGAGAAGCAGTCAACACTTGTAGATTGGCAATCAATAGTAGTGATATTATTAAATATGGTATTATACAGGGTGTTTTTTTTTAGAAGTGTGGTTTTCAAGAAGAAATAAAACGAATATAATTTAATGTTATGACCAAAAGTTTAGCTTTATCATAAAGATAAGGATTTGCCATTATGTTTTAAAAACGATTTCAGGCAAGTGGCCGCCGCGGCTGGTTCGAATGAGTTCCAGCCGAGAGGCCCACTTTTTGCAGCAATTGGGGCCGTATGTCAGTAATAACTCGCCGAATATTCTCTTCCAAGGCATCAATCGTCTCGGGCTTATCTGCGTAGACAAGCGACTTCACATAACCCCACAAAAAATAGTCCAACGGTGTTAAATCGCACGATCTTGGAGGCCACGCCACAGGCCCACGACGTGAGATAATGCGTTCACCAAAAGTTTCCTTCAATAAATTGATTGTTTCGTTGACTGTATGGCTGTATGGCATGTAGCGCCGTCTTTTTGGAACCAAAAGTCGTCCACATCAACATCCTCCAATTCAGGCATCCTCCAAAAAGTCATTAATCATGGCTCTATAGCATTCCCCATTGACTGTAACATTATGACCGGCTTCATCTTTGAAGAAATATGGACCAATGATTCCCTCTGCCCATAGAACACACCAAACAGTGACTTTTTGAGGATGTCACGACGTCTCAACAATGGCTTGTGGATTATGATCACTCCACAACAATTTTGACATTAACGTACCCATTCAACCAAAAGTGAGCTTCATCGCTGAACATAATTTTCTTGTGAACATCGGGATCGGTGGCCATCACACATTCACCGAACGTGCGACACGCTTGATGTTCGTTCGGCTTCAATTCTTGAAATGACAGCTGTCAAAAAGACCAACTCCGAAAAAAGTATCGCCAGATTGAAAACCACACTTCTAAAAAAAACATCCTTTAGAAATAGCTTTTACTACTTGAGAAAAAATTATTTAAGGGAGGATTGCAAGGTTTTGGTTCATCAATCCATTCACTGTTTCAAAAAAATTGGATCTGATTGAGGAAGAATCCCCAGCTAAACTAAGAATTTATAAAGGGCATGGAATGGCTTTTTCCTTAACACCATTTGTTTTTTTTTTCGTTTTAAACTTGTCCCAAAGTATTAAAAAACAAGTATATTCTAACAAAATGAGTTACAATTTCGAAACCAAGTGAATTAAGTACCTACTTAATAAACAGACTAATTTATAAAATTTAATTTCAAATTTTTTAGTATGTTCAGTTCAAGGCCAGAAAATATTTAGCTTCCAAATAAACAAAGCCGAAAAAATAGAAAATTGTTGGAAAACACTAAAAAGAAAACATGAAAAGAAAAACAATAAATTAAAAAAAAAAAAAGAGAACAACAAAGAAAACAATTCTAAATTGCACATTCGTTAAATGAGAATACACTAAGAATAAATTGTGAAACAAATTGTTGGATATTTCCAAATTTCCAAATCAATAACGGACTTGATTTTAATTATAGGTAGTAGAAAGAAGGGCACAGGGCACGTCATTGACTATTGAAATATTTACGATTATTTTCATTAAACTTTACTTAAAATAAACAACAAATTTTGAAAAAAAAAAAACACAAAATTTATTAGCTGAATGTAAATAAAAAATTGCTCCTTTTCCATTTTATGAGGTGTAAATTTATTGTTCTAATTCAATTCATTGGCATTTCGGTCATTAATTTGGAAAACGATTTTCACTCTCTACGTGCACACGAGATTTTCTGCTTGGATTTGTTTCTCTTTGGACTGTAGTTTTAATCCTCCACACACAACTGCGCATAGTGAAAACAAACAAACAAACTTGTCACTTGACTTTGACAATCGTAATTCAAGCATTTCATTTTATTATTAACATAGGAAAATTGTTGGGAAACTTACGAAAATTATACAAATTTAGAGAGATAATAAAGTTGAAATGTGTGTTGTTTTCGAAAGAAAAATTGACCTAAATTTGAATTCTAGTGGCTGACGAATTTGTTTAGAAATCAGCGTATAACTAATAAAAATTTGTCTTTTTTTTTGGAAGGGGGAAGCTGAAATTATAGTGTTTCATGTGTGTGCTTAATATTGACTCATTTTTTTTTGTTTAATTTTTTACAGATACATTCGCTTCTCTGTTAAGCTTTTAGTCTCGTAAATGTTTTTAATAAAAATGCCTTTTGGATTTTTATTTTTTTTTTTTGATATTTGTGCTTTAACATTTTCAATATGGCATCGTTTTATTTTTTTCTCCATATGTCTCTAAATTGAGTCACTCACTCATTCTGTGTATTTTCATTGTTATTAAATTTTTAATAATGTTGTCATTTATACTGTGAATTATTAATTTCATATACTTTGATGTTTGGCAATATTAGGAGAGAAACATAAATTTTATTAGGATTAAAAAAACCTTTGAATTATTGTCATTGCTAGTTGGTAGTAGAAAGAAAGCAGCTGTTACTTAATATCGTTGATATTAGATCAGTTCTCTTACATTTTCGGCAAAGTCTGGTAAAATGTGAGTAAAGAAAAACATGCTCTGTGAGAGACAAGAATGCACAAAAGTACGGGAACGCAAAAAAACACATTTCGTGCCCGAAAGAAACCGTTAAATAGTGGAAGCAAAAAATTGGTGAAAATGTTCAAATTGTAATCAATAAAAATTAACAAATGTCGAGACATAAGTTTCGACATAAGACATAAGTTTTTTCTACATTTTCCCTTCTAATTAAAACTTACTTTTGCAGAAATTCTTAGTACTTATTAAATTTTAAATTGCAATTTCTTTCCATAAACACAGAGCTGCTGATAGTTCGACACTTTTAACGTTTTTACGTAAAAAGTTTTAAGAAAATGAACTATGAACTATTTCGTGTAAGAAGAACAAGACTCGCTCATCGTCTCTCTCAATTGAAAGTTTTTCGAGTACGGTAACCCTATTTTGGTCTGCCTTGAGTGAACGTACGTTCACCCGCGTATTACTACGGGAACGAAGCTATTACATATAGTATAATTTGTTGTCATAAAAGTTTGAAGTTTCAAGCTCTAAAATATTAAGATTGAATTACAAAGTAACATAAAATTTCGAATAACTTTCAGGTACAACCAAGGGAAAAATTAGGGATCCCCTAATGTCCTCACTATTGTGACATTTTTGTCCTGATACTCTTTTCTGACATTGCGCTTATCCTCATTAACTTCTAACGATATGCTGTGAATATTTCCCATCCTTGATTTCGCCTTTCCATGGCTTCCACCCCTAACATTTCTCGTTCTGATGTTACATTTCTGACTTCGTCTGGAAGTCAGAAACGAGTAGCATACTAGACTCTCATTCGTGAGATTTTGTGTTCGATGCATGCCTTGGTCTGCCTATCTGGATATAAGGTGAATGAGAATTATAAGAATGTGTACAAAAAATACCACTTGGCAGCCAATGGCAAAACCACCAAATGATAACAAATTGCTGCCACGACGTTCGGAACTGGCGTTAAACTGTAGGTCCAACCATGTGGTGTCACAAGGGGCTTTTCTGGCCTAAGTATGTAGTAGAGGACAGCCACTCTAATCTAACCTAAAGTACACTTTAGTTGAATGAACATAGTTGTATAAGTAAAGAGCACAGGCTTAAAACTGTCTTATTTCAGAGTCAATTTTATGTACTAAGTATGTAGTAAGTTCACAGTTGTTGGTCGCCGAGGCATAGTTGGTGGTAATGCGCAGACTGTCCGGGGTACAAATCTCATTACAAGCAAATTTCAAATTTGCAAATATATAATGGAACACACAGAAAACTTAACTTCACATCAAGTGACCATAAATACCATATAGGAGGAATTTGTAAGATACTATTAAGATTTTAGTACTATTCTTACTACTTTTTTTTTATACAACTATGAAACATAAATTTACTGACTGACAGAAAATCAATAGATAAAAGAGGGCAGAGTTCTTAGTGGAATACAAAGCTCTTTATACTATGGATGTACACAAAATCTTGAAAGATCTTCTAAATCACAATATCTGTCTGATGTAAGTATAATTTAAACATAGTCTAAGAGCAAACCTATGTAAATTCGCTTTCGTTTAAGACTTTCTTAATACTAAGTAATAATAACAATAATGTTTGATAAAATATTTCTAATTGCCAACGAAAGATATATAGCTCGGCCTAGGCCCTCCATGGGCTGTTGTGCCATTAAAAGTAAGTAAAGTAAAGTAAGATATATAGCTTAAATCAGTACAAAAATTGTTTCCCCAAATTTTGCTTACTTCATAAAATAGTCCGTCCTCACTTCAATCATATTAATCACATTCGTATTTATGTGGGAGTAAGTTTCTTCATCTTCTCTCTTGAAATTATTCAAAAAAAAACCAGTTACTCTTGCTTTTTAATTTTCTTCAGCAGACATATGACACACAAATGTGACAATTGTGTCGACCATAAGAGTAGATATATACACAGTACAGACTAGTGATACTTGTATCCACATATTTACATACATATATAAATACAATATGAACGTCCAATTTTGGCAATTTTCAGTACGTTCGTCTTAATTAAAGCAAACACTCTTGAGCAAATACCATACTGAACATTATTCATTTCAATTCAATGGTGGCATATTATTGCCTAATGAATACTTATGTAAAAATTTCGAGAAACATTTAAACTATGCACTGTATTCACTGAACCCAATATACTCGTGCCATTGATCACTTAATGATTCGAGTTGTGGTGGCGCCTCTGTAAATTATCATCAACATCTTGAAGTGTTTACTGTTCAAAGTAATGTTGATTTTTGAGCAACATTAAAATAAAGTTTAGATTATTAAGAGTTTTATTTCATTTAAATATTTATTGCTTAATGCTGCCCACCATGATTAGTAAAATTAGGAAGCTTGTATGTATGTAATTAGTACCTACTCTAGAGATAGCTGATTATTTCAGATTTGCTAAGTTCAAGTGACAGTCAAGGCAGTGTAAAAATATATGTATAGGGTATACCTACAAGCGTGCAAACACCTCGCAAAACGCATAAACCGCATGAGTTTATCAGCTCGTTAACAAAATTTGTATGGAAAATTCTTTACATAAACCAGATAAAATTGCACGTGACATGTAAATCATTTCGTAAACTTATGCGATTGAATATCCAACCCTGTGAGAGACACAGCTGATTTATTTTACTGCAAAAATGGAGTGAAAATGAGTGAAATTGGAGAAAGTGAAAAGCTTAAATAATTAGTTTATTACTTTAAAACTCACAGCCAATAATGGGTCATTGCATGGTTGCCGTTCATTATGCAATTTACCGTTTCTTGGAAAAATTCGTTCCCACAAACATGCAAAGGTTTTCACGGTTTAAACGTTTGCTGAACGCAGTCTTTCTTTCTATTTTTCTTTTAATGGCACAGCAGGCCCACGGAGGGCCTTGGCCGAGCTTTTCGCATCCACTCATGTTGTGCGTGTTATATTTGTACATAAATGGAAAGAACGCAGTCTATAAGTGTAAATATAAAAACCATAATTTAATTTTAAATCAAACAATCGTTTAGTTTTCTATAGCCATTTATTAAGTTTACTTCTTTAAAATCGTTTTTATATTACGCCGGGGGTAAAAAAAAATCGACGCAGCGGTAATTGTCACGGAAGTGATGGGCAGCGTCCTCTATCAAAAAAAAAAAAAAACAATGCGTATGAAAAATGATTTACATACGACGAAGATGGAAAAAAAGATTATTTTCTGCTACTTGCAAAATAAAACGCACAGAACAGTAAATAATGGTTAACCTTTTATGCAATAAACTTCCAACTATACTTACCTCTATTTTTTTGGATTTTTGATATATACTCGTAATATTACTTTTTGTTATAACAAATAAACAATTATAAAATCTCATATCAAATACACCTGAAAAATTTTGCTCACGAATTAGCTGAATAAATGTCAGCGTACACGAATGAGTGAAAAGAGTAGATATTTAACTGACTGCAGAATCAAGTCTTTATATCCATGGCATAAGTGTGAGAAAGAAGGCTATAGTGTACAAAGTGATGGACACAATTGCTGCAGTTATCAGTGTTGACATCTAGTGTAAAATGTTGAAGCGATCATTTAAAGCGTTGCCACGTAGTATAATTTACTTTTTATGCATAAATTCATATAATTGCATCGAGTATACTGAGGAGTAATGCAAAAATGTTGTTTTGATTTCTAATGTGAAACATTATCGTTTTAATTAGAAAATTCTTAGCTATTTGATTGTGGTAGGTTTTTTTTTTTGCTTGAGACTTTTTAGGATACTACGCACTAACAATTAATTTGCAATGTGCATGCTATAAAATATTGATTGTTATAAATGAATTATTAAAATAAATGATCTATATATCACATGTTTCCTTATTTTCTTTATACTTTTCATCTTTATAATTCCAAGTTATGTTATTAATTATTTCGCGTGTATTAAATTAAAATTGGCACATTTTTAAATAGTAAACGTCAAAATCAAATGAAATTTCAAGTTCATGTCGGTACTGTCTTGGAAAAATATTAAAATTTTTTGGAATAAGGTGTCTCCACCAAAAAATATTGATGCCAAAACATGAACATTGCTCTGAATTATGACTAGCGCCGACTAGTCGGACTGTTGTTCCGAGTAATCCACAAAAAAAAACCAAGAAATTTAATAAATTTCTTTTGTTTTTCGATCATTTCTCTAATTCGTATTAATTGACCTCATTTCAATTGTGAGTAGATAAAAGATAAAAACAAAATAGAAAAACTTTAAATACACACATATTCAGCGTGGAATGATATCATTGAGAAAATTTTAATTAAATTAGCCAGAATTGATTAAGTTTGCTGATTAATACTCCTAATATATATAACTACACAAGTAGTTAGTATAAAAAGTATGAAACATTAAGTGGTTATATTATGGGCATCAATGAATGCAAATTCTAAAATCTTTTTAGATTAGTGGACCAAAGCGATCCATTATGATACCACTCTGTCCTATAATAATGCAACTCTATCCTATAATAATGCAACACTGTTCACAAAAAGTATAATGTTTCCCCACCCTTAGGCCGTGGTTATGTTCAGATTTTGCTCGGCGAACACCATGAAATTGTTGTTGCACCGAACACGAAGAAAGAGATTTTACTCACTCTCACAACGAACACGATATGCTGGGTGAAATGTACACTGAGCACACCGAGCATTCAGGATGGCAATGAGATATTCCACAAAAAAAGGAAAAAATGTATGTAAAATAGTAAGAAAACATGAAAACCTGTACATCATTATTTTAATTTGCAGAAAAGCGAAGTTACGAATAATTTTAGTGTTTAAAAGTGAATATTAAGTATATTATTTATAAAACTACTGAGGCAGTAAGAATGAAAAGTGACGAAGACGAGGAAACAGCAGAGCACATTCTGTGCCACTGTGACAAGTTTGCAAGTCTTAGACTTCGTCACCTTACTATTGAATACCCAACTATGGTTGAAGTGAGCGATATAACTCCCAGGGATATCTTAGCATTTTTAAATGCTACAAGCCTAGGGAGTGCATCTTAGGATATTCAATGGGCCGCAGTGATTTCGTGCCTTGTGCCCAGCCTCTGTTTCAATCTAATCAACCTAATCTAAGCATGAAAAGTAAGTATACAACATATTAGCTGTATTCACAATGTGATGCTAATGGTATTGATACTACTCTTGCCTTGAAGTTGTTATGTACATATATATGCTCCACTACCTCAATCGCTTTTTTATGATCAACCGGTGGCTGTCGATCAAAAAATTTACATTATTTGCATAATTAATTTCACTCTCCATATTGATAAAATCGTCTACAGTTTTTTTGCATACCAGTTTAGTATTGCCGTTGCGCACAAAATAGTATTAAAAAAATCCTGAATTTCGACCAAAAGTAACTCTGTAACGAACTCAATGTAACCACCTGACCGAGCACCGAGAGAAAAATGTGATGTGTTCGCCGAACAACAAACAGAGTTGAGCTCCTGATTCCAACAATCAATTTTTAGTTTACAATAGATTGATAACGCCCCATAATTGTAGCAATTACACAGGAAATTTAAATTAATAGTAACTTTCCCAAAAGTTTTGAAATGTTTTTCAATAATTTTTAATATTTATTTTTCAAAGATCAACCATTTACTATAAGCAAGTGCGAAGAAGTTGAGTTTTCTTTGCCATCACATCACCCTCTCTAAAAAGTATCAGCTTCTCTGAAGAAATTTGCTGATTAGTTGTTGTTAATCTGCTTAGCTTCCAAAGCTATTCAATGCCTTTTATTTTTACCAATAATGAAAAGAAGAAAATTAGAAGAACATAAGAAGAAAATCTAAAATCCCTACATTCCTTTAGTATTTAAATGTTTATTTATAGAATTGTATTCATGTATTGGAGCATCCAGAAATAAAATGCATTCATTGAATCACGCACACTTTGCCACTTTTTCGGGCACATACATACATACATACATACATAAGTAATACGAATAAGTACTACTCCAAAAATGTGTTGAAATTTGTATTTTTCTTGTGTGTTTTTCGTTTGCCCACCACCAAGTATGTGTAAATTTGTTAACATCAATTTCAGCACTTCACACACAATTCCTCCACTCCGAATTGGCTGTAATGAGCTCATTTTGCAGAAATAGGAAAAATAATATAACAAAAAATGTATATTTAGTGTGAAAAATAGTTTTCAGCAACCACTGACTGAATTTATATTTAGTACTTTTCCAAAAAAAATAGTACATAAAATACATTTAAGTACATTTTTGAAAATATCTTTACTTTACTTTACTTTTAGTGGCACAACAGCCCATGGAGGGCCTAGGCCGAGCTTTTTCGATATTTTTGAAAATATCATCTACGTATAATGTATTAAGAAAAAAAACCATGGGTAAAAAGTCTCATCGAAAATGACATAGTAGGTACAAGTGCATGTTTCACCTCAGACCGTGTTTCATCTAAAGAGTCTGTTCCAAATAAATCCTTGTAGTAAAATTCGTTTGTGGAATCTGAATACAATTTCCGGGTTTCAGCTTTCCACGGAGTTCCTTCTATTTCGTTATAAATTTGTTTTGGAAATGTTCTTAGTATAAAGAGCTTCTTTACAAAGAGAGCTACTGGGCATAAAATCTCAATATATTCTGTGTTAAGTACTACGTTTCTCAATATCAAACAAATTCAGAAGAGTTTTTAAGAAAGCACGTTCCAACTCAGACTGTGTTCTAACTCACACTGTGTTGTAACTCAAACCGTGCTTCTTCTTAGGAGCATATTCCATCTCAGACCGTGTTTCAACTAAAGAGTATGTTCCAAATAAAACCTTGTAATAAAATTCGTCAGCATCGCCGATCGATTTATGCTTTGAAGTGATTTGTTCTAAAAGATTTTAGTTAAACATAATTTAAGTTAGAACGCTGTACGATTTGAAGCGCGTAAAAATCCAGCCGCTTCGCTGACTGGGTCATGTTGAGCAAATGGAAGAAGGCGCTTCGGCTAGAAGGATGTTAGTTGCGAGCCACATTGGATTTAACACGAAGAAGAGAACGTCCTAATCTCCGGTGAAAAGACCAGCTACAGGGAGACCTGTCTGCACTTGACCATAACCAACTGGAGCCAGCGCGCGAATATCAGAGACGACTGGAGAAGTTTTATTGAAGCGACCATGATCGATCATCGGTTGTAGTGCCAATTAAGTAAGTAAGTAAATATGAGTTAAAAACTGTGCTGAAAAACTGGATAAAAGAAATTATTATTGAGATCGAAGTATCTGAGTCTAGAAGCGTTTTGTTGTGGAAGCTCGGAGTTGAAACACGGTCATTGGAGTTGAAGCAAGTATTTCTACGTTTCTTCTTGGAAATCATTTATGTATTTATATAAAAAATACTTCAACTTTTTCTATATTCTGATGTTCTGATTTCTATTTCCTCTTTTCAGTTATTGGATATGTTTCTAGAGTATAGTAGATAAATTAAATTTAATTCTAGCATTTCAGATTTTTAATATTAAAATCTAACAACCAAAGATTCCGGGAATTATATTTTCCTTATCTTTAACTTTTAGCTTTTCCTTTTTCAAAAAAGATTTCAAATCATAAATCTTTATATTTTCAAAGTTCATAAAATTTCACATGTTTCAGTTTATGTAAGTGTTCCGATGTTAGATCTCTGTGTTTTGAAAAATTTTGTATAATACCTTGATCTATTTCATTTAAAAATTTGTTCTACGTATGAGTTTTCATCTTACTCGGCAGCTTCTCGATGATTTCATTATTCTGCGCCAAATCTTTCTTCGTATAAAAGTTCATGGTTCCACTAATGTTCAAATATTGCTGACTCACATTCACTGTCATATTCATAAACAAATACTATATGTTAAGCAATTTGTATGTATTTATCGCAATGGCAACTGTGTTGCATTTAGTCACCCGCACTGAAACGTCATTGAAAACTAATGTATTTATTTTATGTTTTTAATTTGGAAAATTATTTTTCCGAATTTGGTTCATCTTTTGAGATTATATGTATGTTTTGTATTAAACAGGCTCAAATCAACTTTAAGTTTACCATAGATAGAATAAAGACAATGTATAAGTATAGAATACGTTGATCAGACGATCGTTTCAGAACCAGCTATGGTTCTTCATCAGTGGATCTTAGTGGTAAATCTGTGGGTTTCAATAATCCTTATAAGCTACTCATATTTCTTAAATTGTAATCGAGAAATTATTTACATAGTTTTTAATACTTACAAGTTTTCAAATTTATTTAAAATTAATTTGAAATTTCATTTTGGGATTCAAAAATCTAAGGAAAAACACATGCTTGAATGAATCAACTTTTGAATGTTTTGAACACTCAGAGAAAATCTTAACATAATTACATAAACATTTATTTTTGATTTAAGTGAATTGAATTAACTTTATTCAAAGTTTAGAAAAACTTAAAATTCCATTCAATTCTTTTTTGATTAATTTAACTAAATAATTTATTAAATTTTATGTTAGTGGTATTCACGATCTGGAGTAAATTGTCTTGTATTTATGTATTTTTGATAAATTTTATAGTTTCTTGTAGTAAATTTAATAATTTAACACAGACAAAATACATGCGATTTTCAAATACTACTAATATCAAAAATATATTATTAGCAGTATTCATGATCTGTAGTTTTTGGTCTTGTATCGTGTATTCTTGGTTTTTGTGGTTAATTCTATAACTTTACAAAAACAAATACATGCAACCAGTTTACCAAATTTACAATCGCAACAATCGTGTTCTGTATTTTCTTGATAGTAATCTCACTTTATTCTACTTGATTCTACTAACAAAATGTAAACAAGATAAGCTGTTTTTGCAAATACTAAGTATTTACAACGAGGTCGTTCACGATCTGATGTAAAATTTGATATATTTTATCAAAATGACTACAAAAACTACAGATCGTGAATACGACTATTGTAACTTTTGTATAGTATTTGTGTATTTACCAATCAGTTGTTTCGAAAATGTAATGCTTACTTTACTTACTTACTTTTAATGGCACAACAGCCCATAGAGGGCCTAGGCCGAGCTTTTTCGCATCCACTCATGTTGTGCGTGTTATATTTGTACATGAATGGAAGGTTCCTACAGTTTAATGCCGAGTCCGAACGGCGAAGTGAAAAGCTTTTCATAGGCAATTTTTACTCTTGTAGGTTTGCCATTGCCTGCCAAGAGGTGATGGGTGCCGTATAGAAAAATTATTTTTTCTACTCTTTTGTTTTTTTTGATTTTGCCTGTGCCGAGATTCGAACCTCCGACACTCTGCGTAGCAGTCCCACACATTACCACTACGCCACAGCGACCACTCCAAATTCATTGCAAATAAACATATGCAATAAACATGGAGGCTGGACATGGTTCTGCTCGCATTGTAAGTTCTTTATGTCCTTCTTCTGCTGAATACAACAAATATCACAAATATAAAAATTGACAATCTGCAGTAAACATTTTAAATTGTTTAGAAAAATACTACAAATACTTCATAATTTTTTAATGTTTTCCCACAGAGAAATCATTAAAGAAAATATTTGAATGTATTGAAAGTGATAATTGTTGATTCTACTAGGGTTTTGCTTTGAGTGTACTTCAATAGTATGTATATGTGTGTATACTAAGTATTGAGTACATAGTTCTATTTTCTAGCATATACTATGCTAGAAAATCTTTTTTATATTGTTTAATGTTTTTCTTTTTGAAAAATGTGAATTTATTTCAAAGCAATTTTCTAACGAATTTATTATTTATTTATAAAAAATTAATAAATTACAAAGAACAATGGCAAATTAGTTTAGCAAAACAATATTATTTATGTTTGCTTTAATACTTTTTAATGCTCGAGTTAGTACGATTATTAGATAGTAGGCTTTGCCCATTCTGAAAGGTTATTAACCTGAATATTTTACATAAACTACGTATTACTGAGGCCTAGAAGCTTAAAACTGTTTTCTCTAGATCCAATTACCTGGAAAAACTGCTACTCTTCAGTCACTGTTATCAATCATGAGGTTCTTAGTTTTCAGTAAGAAGTAATCTAATCACTGTTACTGGTGTCAATGGAAGATACTTCTTCATAACCACCCATATGAGATAAAACTGAATATCTGAATACAGAGAAATACTATTTAAAGCTAATATCACAGATTAACAGTGATTTAGCGAAATCGATACGGATCATGGCCCTGCGAAAAATAACCAAAGGAGTGAATTCGACTATTCTTTTAGAATAAATCCATATCTCTATTCGTTCGATCTATAACTTGTAAAATTTTATAGAATTCACTCAAAAAGCCGGCTACTAATATAGTGCAAAAGTTTTAGAAAGGCAAAAAATTTATATGAAATCATCATAAATTTAAAATTAAATGAATAAAATACATGAAATGCAATGAGACATGAGTAAACCTGTTGACATTTACAAAATCTTGTGGAAAATTAAATGTATTAAAATGTGTAAATACTATTGGCATACAAATACAAACGTAAATTCATTGTATAGGGTGTCCCAAAAGGAGTGCACGATTTAAATTGTCTGCCTACTTTATTTTTTTTCAGTGCAAGTGGCAGCTTTGAAATTTAACAGCTGTCGTTTATGATTGTTCTGATTATTTAAAAGGAAACATGCATTATCATTGTGAAAAATGAGTTCGGAAACACAGTTACTGTAAATGGTATTCAGTACAGGAACATAATAACACAGTTCTTGCGGCCTCAACTGGACAGTAGATCTGAACGAGAGACATGTAATCTCAGCAGGACGGCGCATGAGCATGAAACAATCGATTTATTGCAGCAACGATTTTCAGGCCGAATCATCTCCCGACATTCCGATATCAATTTAACGCAGTGCGATTTCTTTCTTTAGACCTTTGTGAAATTCCAGCTCTATGCGAAAAAACCACAAAAAATTCCTGAGCTCAAGGCTGAGATTCAACGCGTCATCGATGAGATAGAGCCACCCACATTTTTCTCAAAATGTCATCGAAAATTTCATTCAAAGATCAAGGGTCTCAGGAATCAGAGCCGTAGTTGTATTTTATTCCATACTTAATCGGAACATTTCTACATACTTTACAATGCACTCATATTGGGACACCCTTTTAATACCATAATATATTTAGCTAATTTTGTTGTACTTTACTTGGAAACTATCCAAAGATTTAATGTACGTGGATTATTTTTTATGAAATGTAGTCATATATAATTAAATATATACATATTATAGAATGTACAAAAGTTGTCAGATGAAATTCCACATAAAAATACAAAAATACAGCTTCAATACAATACCCAATTGGTGTACAAAAAAGCCAATAAAAATTAATTGGTAAATTTGTTAACATATGTCCCGGAAAATCTCGGGCTAAGTCCACAATAAGTACAGCAGTTGTACATGCATTGGTTGTAGATAAACAAAATGTATCAATTAGGTGATTGACATGATGTCGTATTCCTTCTTATTCCGTGTTGTATCCTCTCAATATGGTAAAAGTAGATTATCTCATTTTTCATAAAATTTTTTCAATATTATAACAATGCATGACATGATACGGCACCTTGTTAATCACCTAAATGTTCATCGTATAGCGACAAATGTGACAGCTGAAAATTTGTTGACTTCTTTTTAAGTTCCTGAAATCTGTCATACCATTCAAATGAATGGAAGCCGAATGCAGATACTTATCTATGAAATCCTCTAACCTAATGAAGGACTACTTAGAATCTCATTGTAGTATTCACCTTTGAACTCAGTTTAATCTGTTAAACGATAATACAGGGTATCCCAAAAGTTACCGTCATCCTTTGGAGGGCTGATAAGCCAGCTCATAACATAACCAGTCTATCCATAATACTTAATATCTTATGTAATAACTAATTTTTAGTTTTTGAGATATTATCACTCATGAATCGGGCAAAAATTGTTTTTGTTTTCCAAAGATATGACAGTATTATTTTTAGTTTCGACTGTGATCAAAAACTGGGTAGTGGCACTCGACACATTGATGTCGATTTCCCGAAATTCATAAAATAGCCAATACCTCCAAAAACAAAAAAAATTCTTTCTAAGGCTATAATTTTTTATTCTGGTCAGTTATTAGCTGGCCTATAAGCTCTCTAAGGAGTGGCGTTGACTTTTGGGACACCCTGTATGTATGTGGCAGCTCTGCATAGCTGTAACATCTTTATATATCTTTACAGAATAAATACTACAAACATATTTATAAGAAAATACGCACCAAAACTTTTTAAATCCTTAGATTATCAACTTTACTCCAATTATAATATAAGTAATATAATAATCCATTCAAGGTAGTAAATATAAGGCACTTCTTTGTTATTTGTTTCTTTATAATCAGGCACATGCACTTGCTTCGTTTTCTCTCTCTCAATTTTTAGAGGTTATAAAACAGAATAATATAAAATTTCCGGTTTCCGGTTTCCGGGTTAGAAGAAACGCAAATGTTTATTTAAGTAGTTACTAGGTAGGAGATAAATTTTTAACAGTGTAGCTAATTTCTCTACATCGTCAATTATTTAAGGAAGTGTGACGTCACTTTATTAATATATTTTGACTGTTATTTATTATTCGATTTTTTTAGTAGGTGGCAGCTAATATTTTTTTAAATAATTTAAGTTGCTTTTATGACACACACTTTTCTTTTTATTCTATATGGAATAGTGCAAAATATTTTTTTACAGTGTAGTTTTGCAAAAAACTTTCTAGAATTCTTTAAGTTTCACTTGAGTTTTTGTATTTAATTTTTTTGAAATGTTTCAATCTTTTAATTTAACGTTATCAGTGATAAATGTTCGTTACAAGTTTCAGTTACTTTTCTTTATAGTTACTTGCTGTGCTTTTTTTTTTTTTGTATAATTATATGTACCGTTAAGCGTTTACGTTTTTTTCGTGGACATATATACGTTATATGATTATATGTAAAATTAATTCGTTATATTTTTCTACTACTCTTTTTTTTTAAATTAAACTTTATTTAAATTTCGAGAATTTTTTTCGTTTACTATTTCTCGAGTTTTTCGTCGATTTTTCTAAATATTTTATTTAGTCGAAAAAAATTCTCAATTTATTTTTATAATATGTATAATTTTTGTTGTTGTTCTATGAGATCTTTCGTTTCGGTCGGACACCGATTGACTAAATCGTCAGTGGAAGCTTTTTTTCGCATAACGAGATTGTGTGTTGTTGGTCAAACCAAAGTTTCTTCAATCTCCCAAGTTTATTTAATTAATTAACAGCAAAAGTTCGCAGAGTAGCAAGCAGCAAGCAGCAAGAATAAAAGCAAAAGCTTTTTCTTGTTTCTATAGCGTAAATTTGTTTAGGTGCTGGTTATATTGGTGTTCCCTGTTCGAAGAACACATCGTATTTTACTCTCGTGCTCGGTGTAGTGGTTACATTGGTGTTCGTTACAGAGTTGCTTTTCGTCGAAATTCTGTTTTTTTTTTGTAATACTATTTTTTGCGCAACTTTACTTTTACTTTACTTTTAATGGCACAACAGCCCATGGAGGGCCTAGGCCGAGCTTTTTGCATCCACACACCTACAGTTTTATGCCGAATCCGAACGGCGAAGTGAAAATCTTTTCATAGGCAATTTTTACTCTTGTAGGTTTGCCATTGCCTGCCAAGAGGTGGTGGGTGCCGTGTAGAAAAATTATTTTTTCTACTTTTTGATTTTGCCTGTGCCGAGATTCAAAACCCCAGACACTCTGCGCAGCAGTCCAACGCACTACCACTACGCTGCAGCGACCACAATTTTTTTGCGCAATGGTATACCAAAAAACTTTAAACTATTTTATCAATATGGAGAGTAAAATTAAAAATATAATTGAAAAATTGTGAAAATAATATGATTTTTCTTCAATAGTTTTAATATTCACTTTTAAAAACTAAAAACATTCGCAACTTCGCTTTTGTGCATATGAAAATAGTGATAACATAAATTTTTGTTCGTTTTTGTACGATAACTCATTGACACCCTGAATACTCGGCATTCTAGGTGTACATTTAACCCAGCATATCGTATTCGCTGTGAGAGTGAGTAAATGTTATCTTTTCGTGTTCGGGCAACAATAATTGCATGATGTTCGCCGAGCAAAATCTGAATATAACCATGACCTTAGAGTATACATAGCATGTGCTTTGGTTGATGGGAGTGGGGGAGTGGGCGGAGGGGGGTAGTAGTGAAAACGCAGACACAAAAGCAGACCCAAGTTGCGTTTACTAATACTGGCTAGTTCTGAATAGCAGAAGTACGAGTATGTAGTAGCGAAATAAGCTTTCATTTACTCATGCTATTTCCCTATAAAAAAAAATAGAAGAAATTTTCAAATAATTTCAATAAATTTTTGCAAAATAAAAGACGAGCATTTCACTCTTTTTTCAACTTTTTATTGTTGTTCTCCTTTTGTTGATGAAAATTTTGCGATTTCCGAGCTTTGCAGCGCTGGCATTTCGTATATACTTTTCTTTTGACTGTTTTTTATTGTTGTTTCGTATATTGTTTATTTCTCTTTTGGTTTATGAAATTTGCTGTCCTTTTTTTTTGTGGTTTTTGTAATTGTTTTGTGTAGATTTACTGTGGTTATTAAGAAACGCCGGTTTATTATTGCAATTATTTCTTATGATATTCTATTCTTTGTTGTGAGTATGTATGAATTTAATGTTGTTCTTTTGTATGTTAAACTTTGCATTTTCTGTAATTTCCTAACTTTGCTAAGGTGCTGGTTGTACTGATGTTCGCTGTTCGACGAACACATCATATTTCACTCTCGTGCTCGGTGTAGTGGTTACATTGGAGTTCGTTACAGAGTTGCTTTTTGTCGAAATGCAGTTGTTTTTTCGTAATACTATATTGTTCACAACGGCAACACTAAATGGTATATCAAACAACTTTAAAAGATTTTATCAATGTGGAGAGTGCAATTAATAATATAATTGAAAAATTATGAAAATATTATGAAATAATATATTTTATTTTTTTTAGATATTTAAAGTTACTCTGTCGGCTTTTCCTAAGAAAAGGTGTAGAGATTTATTTGGCCCGATTTCCAGGGGAAATTATATCGCCATAACTGATTATTGAATTGTTGCTTTTTTTGATAATATATTTAATATTCACTTTTAAAAACTAAAAACATTCGCTTCTTCGCTGTTCTGCATATGAAAATAGTGGTGTACAGGTTTGCATGTTTTCCTTTTATTTTACATACATTTTTGTTCTACTTTTGTAGAATAACTAATTGACACCCTGAATACTCGGCGTGCTCGGTGTACATTTCACCCAGCATATCGTGTTCGGTGTAAGAATGAGTAAAAGCTCTTTTTTCATGTTCGGGCAACAACAATTACAACAACAGTACGCCGAGTAAAATTTGAATATAACCACAGCCTAAGCAATAACTTCTTTATGAAATAACATCAAGCTACATGGTTTTAGCCGCCAGGTGGACGATATCAATTATTATCAGGCCTTGATTGATTTCCGAAACATTTTCCTTCAAATCCATGGATAGTGTTGTTGAAAAAAATGAAGCAATCAATTATCCAATAGATTTTTGGAATACACTTGATGTGCCTGATCTATCGCCACATTTATTAAAACTTATATTTGGTTCTCCAACTATGTGTAATAGAACTAGGTTAGTTATTAAAAAAAAATAATGCCCAATGTCATTAAGGCTATAATTTGTAAAGGGAAATTTAAATGAGAACTTGTGTTGCTTGCAAGAATTTCTATGATTCCTATCGACGCACCGATAAAGTTCGAACGATTGCAATTTCCGATAAGCGTGACCTTTGCCATCCATGACCACAAAACATATCGCAAGGAAAATCGTTGCATATCTGTGGTTTGAACCTCGAAAACTGTTGGTTCTCCAAATATCAGTTAGACGTGGTATGTTTCCGTGTCGGGAAACCAGCAGATTTATTAATTTACTACGAGAATAATAAACCAAAAACCCATACTAAATCACATCTGGCAATACTGTAACTACTTTGAGCTACTTTCAACGCCCTGTAACTATTGTTTTGATTATGTATAAATTTACCAAAGTGTAAACAACATAACTTTTTTGCGCTACAAACATGTGACAAATAAACCGCATTTGCGAGAAGTTTCGCTTTTCTTCTTTAATTCGAAAAAAAATTTTCTGCTGAAAGTCATTGATTGCTGTTGAAAGTTTACGGTGAATATTACTTCATCGATTAAAACATTCGAATTCTGGTTTTTGGAGATTTTAACACGGAAGACAAGGAACTCCCTTCCTAAGTGGAAAATTTCGATGATGAAGAAATGAAGATGTTACTCGACGAAGACTCGTGCCGAAGGCAAGATGAACTTGCAATAACATTGGGAGTTACTCAAGCAGCAATTTCCAAGCGCCTGAAAACTTTGTGGCTCATTCAAAAGGAAAGAAAATAGGGTGCCATACAACTGGAAGCCGAGAGACGTCAAAAGACGATTTTGCATGTCTGAAGAAATGCTGCTTCGGCGCTATAAAAATAAGTCGTTTTTGCATCGAATTATTATTGGCGATTCATAACGACAACCCGAAGCGCAAGAAGTCATATGTGAAGCTCGGCTAACCAGTAACATCAACAACGCCGAAGTAGAATATTCCTGGCGCCAAGGTAGTGCTTCTGTATTTGGTGGGATCAGAAGGGTAATATATAACCTTGTATAACCTGTTAAAACCTTGTGCAACTATGAATTATGAGAGAGCTGTATCGAAAACAATTGATTTGTTTAAAAAGAGCAATTGGTGCAAAGCGACTAGTATGTAAAGGGTGATTTTTATAAGAGTTTAGTTTTTAAAAATGAAAAAAAAAAACACAGAAATTTTACAAAAGTGAATGAAATTTTTATTTGGATCGATAAATCAATACCTGCCATTTACTTTTTAAAGATCATTGCACTTAATTGTTACCCGCGACTACGCTTTAAGTGATACATTCCGATGGTCCAATTTTGGCACACTTTTTCACACATTTCGTCCGGAACCTCACCAATGATCCGTTCAATGTTGGCTTCCACAGCAGTAATCGTGTTTGTCTGGTCCCTATAGACAAGAGACTTAACATAGCTTCACAAAAAACAGTCTAACGGGGTCAAATCACACGACTTAGTGGCCAATTGACTATACCCAAATGTGAGATTAACTGCTCAACAAATTCGCCTCTCAATTGATGCATGGTTTCGCGTGCAGTGTGGCATGTAGCATCATCCTGTAGGAACCACATGTCGGCCGAATCCAATTCTAGCATTTTCGGCCAAAAATAGTGTTATAATCGAACGGTACCTTTCTCCATTGACCGTAACGTTGTGGCATTCATCGTCTTTGAAGAAGTACGACCCAATGATGCCCATAAACCGCACCAAAAAGTGTTTTTTCAGGATACATTGACCAGCCAGAGGTAATTGAATTACCTCTGGCTGGTCTTCACTCCAAATACGGCAATTCTGTTTATTCACGTATCCATGGAGCCAAAAATTAGCCTCGTCGCTAAATTGACGTAGCGCATAATTTTCACAGCGCATGAATTGCGTTAATAAATTTCAATAATTTACAAGCATTGTTCAGGCGTAAGTCTATTCATTATGAAATGGCAAACCAAACTGAGCATAAATCAAGTGACAGCTCTCAAAAAGACCAACTCCGAAAAAAGTATTGCCAGATTGAAAACTACACTTCTAGAAACAAAAAACACCCTTTATATGTGACCAGACACGAGACCGTAATTTTCCAACATGACAACTTGCAGCCTCGTGTTAGTCCACCATAAAACTTATATGGATTCGAAATATTTTGAATACCTATTTTATATGGTTAAAACCAAATTAGTTTAAAACATTTCAAATTTCCACAGATTACAAACACATCGCAAATCTTTCATTCCAATCTGATTGCATACATTCATTTCCAACATCAAGAATTTATCATAATGCGTATGCCTTCAAATTTACGATTTTCATAATTAAACCAGAACTAAAATGTATGGTTGAGTATAGTGCGAGTAGGATATGAATATACAAATTTATAGGAACGTTAACGTTTGCAAGAAAAAAAAAGTATAAAATCTAGGAAATAAAAGTCAACGAAGCTGACGAGTTGCTCTGCATAAATTATGAAAATTGTAAATACGTGAAAAATGTGTTTTATTTTTTATTTTTTATTGATACATTCAACCCACAGGGTGTACCCCTATGAATGCAGAGCATTGTGTTGAATGGAAGAAAGATTGGTAGCAAGCACGCAAACATTGGAAAAGATTTTCTAAGTAAATTTTTTTTTTCAGAAACTATTTTTCAAAATCTTCATTACGCCTATTAAACGGCAAATGACGCTGTACGACGATGCGTTGTGCGCTTAATGCGTGTGCGTTGCTGGTGTGTCAATTTGCTGTGTGTGACTTAAGTGTGTTGATATGTTGGACATTTTTTTTTATTTCGAATATAGAGCACAAGTTTAAATTACTATAAATAGGCGAATGTGTAGTTAGATTAATTGTTTATTACTCACCTTGTTGCTCGTTGGTATATGTTATCGTTTTATATAAGTTTATTCTAGTTTAACTAAGTGTTTTCTTTAGTTTTTAACAGTCTTTTTTTTTCTTTCTCTCTTTATACTTAACAGCTTACATTTCTTTTTCATGCAGTTCTAGTAGTTTTCATTCGGCTGAGGGCAGTTTCTCGATAGTTAGCACAGACTGTAACCGATTTTTGGATACTGGCGTATATTCAACTTAAGCTTTAACAATCTTTCATTCTGCATCGGGTATGTTCAGTGCACACTCACTTGCTTTAAACAGTTATGCAAACAGCGAGACATTTTGAAATTCAACTCTTATACAACACTGAAATCATTGAATATTTCAATCACTCAGAATTTTCACTTAAAAATTGACGCAAATTATTTCGTTTATTATAAAAAAAATTATTCTGTTTTCCTTCAGAATTCTGCACTTTATCGTAAAATTGGTTAAATGCTCAATTTTCTTTACAACTTTCCATTAAGCGGACTTTCAAGGGACTAAATTCATTGAAGCGCTTTTAACATTTACCTCAACTTAAAATCGCTCACTCTATTTTTCACAATACAAATTTCGCTTAGCAGTTTGCAGATTTTCACATTTGGCAATTAGCGCAAAAAAAAATCTCGGAAACTATTTTTGAAACTTTATTTTAATTTCTCTTAATCTCTAATTTTCCAATTCAACTTTACAGAATTAGATTTAGAATTTCATAGAATTTGTCGTTATTTTTACTTAATTTCTCTGTGTTTTATTTCTTTCATATTTTCTTTATTCTTCTTCACTCTCACAACTGCCACTGCCCCGTTCGAGTTGTAAGGGCAAACTGAAGCCACCATAAGAAGAAGCTAGAGAAGCTGGTCTGCCATGTATGTCACGAAAAGTGCAGCCAGCTAGACAAATTGAAAAAGAAAACCAAAACAAAAAAAACTGAAAAATGCCACTATCGCAGCCATAGTCATAGCCGCAGCAGCAACCACAGCCACACTCGCTTTATAATGTGGAAAAATGTGTGGTAGCTCTAAAAATAGCGTTACGCATACGACTTGTTGTACAACATAGGTCCCAATTACAAAATACTGCTTCATAGACACCATTGGCCGAGGAGGGGGTAAAGTAGAAAAGGGAAATCCGAGGGTTTGTGAAAGGGAAAGAGGAAGAGGAAAGCAGAAATGAAACATGGAAGTATGTGAGTATGAATTTACAATGGGAATCAGAAGAGAAGAGAGAGAGAGAGAGAAGAAAATCTGTAATGGAAGATGGAGGAAAGCAGAGGAAGGAGAATTGTAAATTTGTGGCAGGCGACAAGTGGACAAGTTGTTATTGCCGGCATTAAACATTTTGTCGCAGATGATTATTTTATTTTAATTGCTTTTTGCATTTTATTTTTAGTTTACGCATTTCACAAATTTTCTCACATTCGTCGAAAAAAGTTGAATCAGTGCGATTTAAATGGCACCAGGAGATGTTCTTTTGCACCCAATCAGAAGAAGTAAGTTAGACGAAGTAAAGGTATTGAGAAAATGTATTTTTCTAATCAGTTTTTATCCACATTGTTGGCAGGGGAAAACTTGTTTAGGAATTAATTTCATAACGTCTTTCGCTTTGTCAGAAGATCCTAAAACGAATTATGTTGAATAGCGTATTAAAGAGATCGCATTTAACCAGCTACAGCCGTATTTACTTGATTTTTTGTATGAAAGTCTTGAAAATATGTGTAAAATATTTATGAATATACAAATAAATTTAGTGTGCGTAGAAGTTTGTGCATGTGAATGATTTGGTTTTCAAAATACAATAATAATTTTAATTTTTGACTTGTGAGAATTAGGACGTTTATAAAATAAGTTGCTAGAAAATGATAAATGCTTAACTGGCATAGTGCGTTACGCGTCAATGCTTAGCTGATTTTACCAAGTTGTATACTTATTTCAGGTTTCTAATCTTTGCCTTTATCACAATACAATGGAGAACCAATAAAAAATGATCTGAAATGATTTGAGAATGGTAAATCCAACTTAAAGTGTCAATTCAGAAGGAAACAAAAAAGTAAAATTTGCTCAATGAATATTATCTTTTCTTTACATTAGAGCAAGTAACTCTTTTGTAGTTGCATGCCATGCTTATACTATGAAAATAATTTCCGCAAATGTATGTAAAAACTAATAATATAATTTCACTACTATAATTATTTTCCAAATATAATTAGCAACTCTTTGCAACAATCTATTGGGATTCGTTAGTTATAAGCTGAAAGAATAACCCAATTTGAATTAAATCAAATTGAAAAGCAATTTCGATCCAAGTAAAAGGAATGGAAATTTGTTATCAATAGTTACACACAAACTTAAGTTGCATTTTAAATTACAATAATTGTTTCCAAATCATGCATGCGCTTCCGTTTCCCTAAAGTGTGTGTTCAGTGAATGTCGAATTATGAAAACTCACATCTGGCAACATTTATTCTATTACAGAAATGTCAAACAGAAATTACTCATCGAGAGAATCCCGTGGGAGACAGAAAAACATACTCTTTCTTTGTGACGCACCGCGCTACCTCGTGAATATCGAACCGCTGTTGCTAATTTAAGAAATTTTTAATAAATTAATAGAAGGATATTCATTGAATTAATTAAACATGGTAAGCAAAAGTGTAAAATATTAATTGAGAGTGTTCTTTACAAAAACATTAAGTGTAAAATGTTTAAATTCAACAAATAAAAGCAGGCACAAGAAGCTGCATCTAAACAATGAAACAAGCAGTTTTTCTTAAATTGGATTTGATTATTTATTAAATTGGATAATAATTTAATAATACGCATTGTTGTTAACAAAATACGTAATAAATCCACTGTTGATCCTATAAATTAAAGTAAAAATTTGTAAAT
Organism: Palloptera scutellata; assembly: GCA_958295655.1. Taxonomy (NCBI): domain Eukaryota; kingdom Metazoa; phylum Arthropoda; class Insecta; order Diptera; family Pallopteridae; genus Palloptera; species Palloptera scutellata. The sequence goes on along the minus strand of OY282450.1, from coordinate 78,251,237 downwards.
TATAATTTTTCTAATTCAACATAACCTATAGAGAAGCTTCTCGTTCGCTCCGAGAATTTGACAGCTGCTGTCACACAAGGCACATGAGCTTGCTGTTTATTCATGAACCGACTGAGAATGAAAACATTTTTGCTTCTGATGCTAATCGAGTGATTCCAAAAATTAATATGGTTTTTCTTTCTAGCAACCACAAATTGTATTATTGAAAGAGGGCACCGATACCTCGCAAGGTAAGCCTCAACTTATCTCCAACATCAATGCCTGTCAATCGATTGTTGATGCTGTACGCACCACTCTGGGTCCACGCGGCATGGATAAGTTGATCGTGGATGCTAACGGTAAGGCCACAATTTCCAATGATGGTGCTACCATAATGAAACTTTTGGAAATTGTTCATCCAGCGGCCAAGACTTTGGTCGATATTGCCAAATCACAAGATGCTGAGGTAAGTAAATTGATGATATTTTTGTTCAAAAATACCCTCACTATAAGAATAATAATCTTCTCTCCCTTGACAGGTTGGTGATGGCACTACTTCTGTGGTGTTACTTGCCGGAGAAATGCTCAAACAAGTGAAACCATTTGTTGAAGAAGGCGTTCACCCACGCATTATCATTAAAGCTATACGCAAAGCTTTACAATTATGCATGGATAAGATCAACAGCATGGCTGTGCGCATTGAGAAGCAATCAAAGCAACAACAACGCGTTTTACTAGAGAAATGCGCTGCCACTGCGATGTCCTCCAAATTGATTCATCAACAGAAAGATTTCTTCTCCAAAATGGTCGTCGAAGCTGTTCTGATGCTTGACGAACTCTTACCATTGAATATGATTGGTATTAAGAAAGTGACTGGTGGTTCATTGGAAGAATCACAGCTAATTTCCGGTGTCGCATTCAAGAAGACTTTCTCTTATGCCGGCTTTGAAATGGCACCCAAATCATACAAGAGCTGTAAAATTGCCTTACTTAACATTGAGCTGGAGCTGAAGGCCGAACGTGATAATGCTGAGATTCGTGTTGACAACGTCCAAGAGTATCAAAAAGTAGTCGATGCTGAATGGCAAATTCTCTACAATAAATTGGCTAAAATCCATGAGTCTGGCGCTAATGTTGTCCTGTCCAAGTTGCCAATTGGCGATGTTGCTACGCAGTATTTTGCTGATCGTAATATGTTCTGCGCTGGACGCGTGCCCGAGGATGATCTCAAGCGCACAATGAAATCATGCGGTGGTGCTGTCATGACCACAGCCAATGATATCAGTGCCAAGGTGTTGGGTCAGTGCGAGAACTTTGAAGAACGTCAGATCGGTGGTGAACGCTTCAATTTATTCCAAGGTAAGTAGTGTGGATTGAGCAGTATTAATATGTATAGTCTATGAAACATGTTTACCTCTTTTCAATAACTAGGCTGCCCCAATGCTACAACTTGCACATTGATTTTACGCGGTGGAGCTGAACAATTTTTGGAAGAAACTGAACGTTCATTACACGATGCCATCATGATTGTGCGTCGTACAATTCAACATGATTCTGTTGTTGCTGGTAAGTTGAAAATTTAAGCTATTATGAATTTTATTATATTTTATTGATTAGGCTTAAAGAAAAAAAGCAAATACAGTATACAGAAACACACAAATTTTTTGAAATTAGCTTTTTAACGATATCTTCGTTAGGAAAGGAAATTTATATTCGTTTCACGGGCAATACACAAAATCAGTTGGTTGTTAAAACTTTTTAGAATTTATATGGAGGACAGTTTTGAATGATACATTTTTAGGTCAACTTTTTTTTTTTTTTTTTTTCCGTTTTGTATGAAAGTGAAGTAGATAGAAGCGTTTCGATTACACTTCCGTTTTGTAAGTAAGTGAAGTAGGTAGCAACTGATACTTTATTTTCTATTTAGATGAACTTTTTAAGTACACAGTAGTAAGAACTGCAATTCGATTGAAAGTTTCACTGTTTTGGAAACTTAGCATCTAATAATATAGAAAGCGCATATGAATAGATGCTCAATGTCCTTTGTGGCATAATAGTAGAACACATTTTAGTAGCAACTTGAAACATGCATACATGCAGCAATAACTGAAAACAATTGCCCTTACCGCATTACATCAAAACTCGTGTATTTAGTAGTGGAGAAACTTCTGTACCAGCAGATAACAATGAGAAAAATACATGACTGCTGCTTCTGTTGCTAATAGTCAATGATCCACTGATAGTATAAAAATTAAAGTAGGTGGTGTTTGTTTTTCATTTCGTATAGAAAAAAATACTTTATGAAGTGTTTTGCCAAAGTAAATTCCTGTCATGGAAAATGTGCAGATTGTATTGAAAGGAACCTTGAAGCATACAGTGTTGCCATTCTCGTAGCTAGGCATTGATAAATACGCAAAGAAGCATGTCTGTATATAGTAGTTCTTAATTGTAGCAGTATTGCAGCAAGCTCGAAAAAGAACCATAAGTACTAAGATCCGAATACCAGACTTCTTCTTTTAAGTAATGAAACAACTGCCCGTGGAGGGCCTAGGCCGATCTACTCGCATTCATGTTGTGAGTTATATATTTTAATCCGAATCCGAAAGGCGAAAGAAAAAAAGTGTCCTCTTGAAGGTTTTCCACTTTGCCTGGGTGCCGTGTACAAAAATTTTTTTCTAGTTTTTGGTTTCATGTCTGTGTCGAGAACCCGAGCACTCTGCGTAGCAGCCCAGCACACTATCAACTACGCCACTTCAACCACTTTATTTTGATTAAATGAGCATATATTCAATCAAAATCAAAGCTCCCTGTTGTCTATAAATAAGCCTTTTGGGGATGTCTGGGTTAAATTATGGTTGTATCCTTTTTTTGCTTGAATCGTTTTGCCCGCTGATCCAGTGATGCACTTACAAAATTGTCAATTAAACTTTATTGTCTAGAGGGCAAAAATCACTTATCGGATTTTATTTTGCAGCGGTTTATAAACATGGGGCAAATTGTAGTGGTAGATTTTGATTTTCAGAAAAAATTCAACCCGATTTTAAATATTTCCATTAATTTTTCTCCCACAAAATGAATTTCTTCGGCAGAAAAATTTTACTATCTCGAATCTCTCGGGAGAATATTTTTACTTGAAATTAAAATTCGAATCAGAAAAAATTCAGCCCGATTTTAAATATTTCCATTAATTTTTCTCCCACAAAATGAATTTCTTCGGCAGAAAAATTTTACTATCTCGAATCTCTCGGGAGAATATTTTTACTTGAAATTTAAATTCGAATCAGTGGTTGTTTGTGGCATATTGCAATTAAATTATAAAAACAGTGACTAAAAGCTTATTATTGCATTCAGGAACATTGTGGAAGAGGAGGAGTATGCTAAAATGCAGCAAGAATCAAAGAGCCATTTAAAAAGGAGGAGGAGGAGCTTGCGGGAAAACCTAGTCGAGTGGCCTCTTCACAATCTTTCTAAGTGTGCCACAACAAAATTTCTTTTTTGTTAATGAAATGTTAAAAAATATTTCCCATGTTCGAAATAATTTCATGGGAAATTTTTATTCTGTTAGAATGAGAAAAATGACACGGGAGATTTTATTTAGAATTTGGCTGAGTAACAAAACTAACTTGATTTACTGAATAATTCTGTAATTGAATAGCTAAATGGAAAATTATCTAAATTCTCATGTTTATCTACATATTTCAAACAAATTATTTCACGAATTGAATTATTTTTAATCAAAGAATAAAGAAAAAGCTATAGATCAAATTAATTGATATTAAAAGTTTTGGGTTCGAATCATCACTTCCGTGAAGGTATTCCGTAATTCGCACAAAAGTACATACATACAGTGTCAGACAATTAAATAAAAACACCTTGTTCTGAAACCAAAAACCTTAAAAAAATATTTCTCTAGGCTTATGATAAATTTAAAAGGTATTTACTTTTATTCATTTATTCCATAAGTTTAATTTTTTCCTAAAACAAAAACAAAAATCACATTTCAAAAGGACAAACAAAATAAGAACACTTCAATTAAAAAAAAATATATTAGAAAATATTGACTCAAATTGTTTACTAATGCTAATATTTTGTGGAATGGCCTTTGTTAATTAAAACCGCCTCACACCTTCTGGGCATTGATTCCACCAGAGACGCGCAAGTAGCCTGGGGTATGGAATACCACGCTCTTTGAATGCTTTGCCGCAATAAGTCTTTGTTTTTAGCTCTGGTACTGCCAATCTTCTCTTTGACAATATTCCACAAGTTCTCGATTGGATTAAAGTCAGGAGATTGTGAAGGCCCAGGTCATTACGGGAATTCCATTACGGGAAAACCAATCTCGCGCAAGGATTGAGGTGTGACTTGGGTCGTTATCCTGTTGCTTTTGCCATTTCAGGTTCATTTCCCATTCAGCATAAGGAAGCATAACCTCCTGAAGGATGTTTACGTAAAGAAATCTGTCCATCGTTTCTTTTATCCAATACAGAGGGCCCACACCATACCAAGAGAAGCATCCCCATACCATGATGCTTCCACCTCCGCGCTTAAACGTCTTCCTAGTATATTTTGAGCTCAATCCCGCATTTTTCGGGCGTGTAACCCAACATTTGCCATCACTTCCAACAAGATTCACCTTGATTTCGTCTGTTCATAATACATTATGCCATTTTTTTGCATTAATTGAACCATCCCACTCAATGTGTGCTTCAGCGAACTCTATGGGACACTTTCGATGGCTTTGTGTCAACATTGGTACTTTTCGTGCTGTTCTCCCATAAAAATTTTTTTCCACCAAACGTCTCCTTACTGATCGAGCACAAATTTGAGCCCCTGTCTCCTCTCTAATTGCGGCAGCTTCCTTAAATAGATCGCGTGCCGCCAAAATTTGTATGCAATTGTCATCTGCACTTGCAGTTTTGCGGGGCCTACCTCTCTTGCAATGAAATTTTTGAGGTAATAGAGATTTGTAGACAAATGTCGAGGATCTGCTAATAGTTTTAGCTATTTGGTGGATGCTTTGTCCCTCATTTCGCAGTTTTTCCACCAAATCACGCTCCTCCTTGCTGTAGTTCTTTGCTCGACCCATTTTGCTGTGACATTACGGAATAGTTTACATTTAATTTGTTGAATTACCCTCAATGCTATCATTTAAATGCTTACCAGTACAAATTATAAACAAATTTAAGCTTTCTTTTTAAAATATACATTTTTTCGTCTGCTGTTCTTATTGAATTGTCCGGTCCGCCTTCGAATGCTTCGCTTCAACTTTTTTGTTTGGGAATCCCCAAAAAATATTTAAGTGTAGTGTTGCCACCTAGAAATTTATAAAGTATATACCATACCATTTTCTTCTCTATAAAAATTGTTTGCTACAAGCAGTGCGATAAAAAAATCAATGGAAGTTTTATAGTGCAAGGTGTTCTTATTTGATTGTCCGACACTGTAAGTACATGCAAAATTCTCAGTGTTACGTGACGAGTTGAACGTTCTCGAAAGACACAAATTAGCTCGTTCTCAGTCTTTAGCATCTCATCTTCATCTCATCTTATCTAGTTCAATAAAATTAGATTTACAATTTGCTGTCAATGATTAAATTAAAGAAAAAAAATGCTAATTAATAGAATACAATATGTGGACATTATTTACAGTAGCTTCGCTTTCCGTGTACATGATTGTTTAAAAAATCACAAGTGCTTATAATTAATTTCGATTATAAAGTAGCGATTGTACAGATTTATGCTAAAGCTGATAAATTCATAAACTTGAACTCTTCCTCTGCCTTTTGACAGTTATTTTTCAATGAGAAGCAATGCAACAATTTTTATTTGAAAATTGATCACTGATCACGATAAAGTAATCATCTTTTTAATATCAAATGTGCAAATGTACAATAATGCTATGAAACTATGGCTACATAGTTTCAGTTAATAACTCTACTGAGTTATTTGCGGTGTTTGTTGTTGCTGCTTCTACCGCTACAGTAATAACTAATACCATTAAAATAAATAGTTATACATTTTCTGCTTAGCAAATTTGTTATTGTATTTTTTATATCGGTTTGTTCATTGGTTACGCTAGAGCTGCAAGCTATATGCTAATTTGTATTAAAAACAAAACTAGCAACAGAGGAAGCCACATCAGATAAACAAAGAGATGAAAGCGCAAAATGCTGAAAGTATCTTGCTGCTGCATCAGCAATCACAACAACAAAAACAGCAAATAACAACAACCAATATTTACTACCAAAAAAGCAAAAAACAATATTTCTTTATGCATTTTACATTAAAAACAATTCGTCAGTCAGTTGGGTAGTTTGTTTTTTTTATTTTTTTGTTCCTCTTTCAAATTATATTAACTAGCAGCGTTGAGCGTTAAAGAAAACAAAATGAAAAAGAAAAAAAAAATTTTATTTCTTTCAATGCAATTTATGATTTTCCTACTTCAAAACGTATTTATGTAGCATGTATGTATGTAGTATGTATTTATGTATCTCTCGTTGGTTGTACTAAGCTATCAAGATTTCCGCTTGACGATGCAAAGCCGCCAACGCAACGCTAGCTTAGTACAATAACATTCAGCTTTAAATGTGTACGAGCAAGCACTGAAATCAAAAACTAAAGTTGAAGTTGAAGCAATGCGGCTTTATTTCTCAAACAAAAGACCACAGTTAAGTGATTTATTTTTTTTTATTATTTATTTATGTTTTCTTGTTTTTTTGCTCTACAGTGTTTTCTAACGCGTTTCCATTTGAAGATTGTTTGCTGCTTTTATTTATGCGATCAACTTGAAATGATGGGAGCGTTTTATAGTTGTAAGACAAAAACGAAACGCTAAAATGAAAATGTTATAAAAAAAAACTAGCAGCAATTTTAGTTTTATATACTTTGATATTAGCAACATTTTTGTTAAAATATTTTTTACTCTATTTTCAAACTTTATATTATAATAAAGAAAAGATGCTGTCACTTTTTCCACTATCTTAATTTCGTGAACATTTTAATTTGCATAAATGCGCTTGTTAGACTAAAAAAGAAAGCAAATTTGTTGTTTGCTGTTATTTGTCAGTTAGTATTTTGCTATCATCATTGAAAACGGTTTTCTTTTCACATTTAATGCTTTTACGTTAACCTTTTACCATACATATTTTTGTTCTAGCTTAGTAAAAAGAAATAGTTGTTCTATTTTTGTTTCTAATTTTTTGTAACGAAAAAACTAGATCAGGTACTTATATATACTATACTTTGTATACTTTTTATTTTAATTTTTTTAGAATCATTCACTCACTTTATTTTTTTAGCAGCCCTTAAATGGTCATTAATAACGACAATATTAGTATTGTCATTATTTCCATCAATATATTGATGACAGACTTACACGTTATTGCAAGTATTGACAGGAAAAATCAGAAATTTCTGAATTCCATCAATATTTCCCATCACTCATCATCATGAAGTATTGAAGGGATATTTTTCCTTACACGATCAAATGTCAATATTTATAAATAATGACATTATTATTGACCGTGTAAAGTTCGCTTTTGAGCTAAGTGAGCTAAGTTTAAAAAATTTTTTTTTTCATATATCATATATATGAAATATAACTTCATTTTTTTTTTATTTTTTTTTTATTGCTACATTTAACACACAGGGTGTATCGCTATGAATGCAGAGCATTGTGTTGAATGGCAGAAAGATTGATAGGTGGGAGGAAGAATGAGAGAGGGAATGCAATCACACAGGACACCGATAAAGACATAGACAGCCATTTTGGCAAGTGTTTTGCCTTTACCACAATGAACTTCAGTTCTATCAGAGTCGACTATGACTGCATCTAGCCAAGCTTTTCGCATCCACTCATGTTGTGCGTGTTTTATTTGTACATGAACGAAAGGGGCCTACAGTTTTATTGAGTCAAATATTTTCCATTGTTATTGACCACCTCTCGCCATCTTTCGGGCAAACCCGTAATACCGTCCTTAAAGAATTCCTGGGGTTTCTGCTCGAAAAACTCGGACAATACCTTTTTGCAGTCCTCTTGGGAATTCAACCTTACGCCATTAAGATAATTCTGCACCGAGTGAAACAAATGGTAATCCGAAAGTCCAAGGTCTGTGCTTTATGGTGGATGCATTAAAACTTCCCAGCCAAGTTCCCTCAGTTTTTGGCGGGTCACCAAAGAAGTATGTGCTCGAGCGTTGTCGTGATGAAAAACGTCACCCTTTCTGTTGACTAATTCCGGACGTTTTACTTTGAGCGCTTCATTCAGTCTTGTTAATTGTTGACAGTACAGTTCCGAATTAATGGTTTGGCTACGCGGAAGTAGCTCGTAGTACACAGGTCCCTTGCAATCCCACCAAATACTTAGCAAAACCTTCCTTGGCGTCAGTTCCGGCTTTTGCGACCTCGTTTTGACCATGATCTTTTTCGTACATTATAATCATACTTTATCCATTTTTCATCACCAGTAACCAATCTGGGCAAAAATGGTTCGTGATCATTCCGTTTCAGAAGACATGCGGTCAGTAAGATTTTTTTCATTCAGATTATGTGGCACCTAAATATCAATTTTATTTTTTGGATTAGCCCACTTTTTTTTTAAATGGTTCAAAACCGTTTGATGAGCAGTGCCAAGATCCGTAGCGATGTCGCGACTGCCTATGTATCGGTCTTCCTCTATCTTTTCAAGAATTGCGTCCACTTTTTCGGTTCACGGTCAACCAGATTTAGGTGAGACATTTACATAAAAATTTCAAGAGCGGAATCGATCATACCATTTTCCATCTATCCTTTCCGATAAGGTTACCTTCTCTATAATGTGAACAAATTATTCTGTGAGCCTTCGCGACCGTAATAAAGAAAAAAGATAAAGAATTTTTTCCGATTCTGCACTCATTTTTATGACGTTAATACAGTTTAATAATGAGGAAATGTCAACTACCTTTAGTATTGGCCAGATCGGATCTGATTACAGAGTTATCGTACTTTAAACTTTGCAATATCCCTTTTCTGAACTTTTTAGCCAACCTTATATAAGCAGCAACTGTTGGAATACTTATTCTTTGAGTTCAACTTCAAGTGACACGATCTCTTTACTTGAAGTCATTTAATCATTTTGATTTGAAATATTTCAAACGAAATTAACTGTTGATATTGTATCATTTCAATGAAGAGTTTTTTGAGCTCTTCTATAGCTTTAACCAGATTTTAGTGGAATGAATGATCATAGTGCAATGATCTCCAAAACAATCAACGATGATGTTTTTAAAATCAGATATGATTTTCTTTTTAGGCGTAATTTTGAATTTATTTATTGATTTTTATCGATTAATAAAATAATATGCTGATAAGTATTCAGAAGAAGATCGTAAATTGTATGCAAACGATCGACACTTCAATTCATAATCAACACCTACTTACATACATAGTATATTTCTCTTTTTTCTTTTCTTAATCTGATCTTAATCAAATCATTGAAAATGATGTAATGATTTATTGTGTTGAATTGATCACAAGTGATAATAATGTTCTTTGCATGCTCTATTGAAAATGAAACTTCTAATTTCGACTTTCTGGTTTTCTATTTATAAATAATGTACGTGGGTAATTACTATTCAACTGTAATCTGTAAAGTAGATCGAAATTTCTTATTCAACTTCAACTTCAGCATATTCTTTTTCCTAATAATTAGTTTGCAACTTTTTTATCTCTTCTCTTGCAGGTAACTTTCTTCCATTCTTTCTTACTTATTTCCCATTAAAAACTAATTTAGCTTTATGTTTTTTACTCACTTACAGTACATTAATTCCAGCGAATCATTAAAGATTTTTTTTTGTTATATTATAGCATATTTGTCAAATTGTGTTTCTGTGTTTACATGTTATGGCTTTGGCCATAATTGTAAATCTACTTTTTTTTGTTTTGTTTTTTGTAACATAAGAAAGATTGCTTATTAATTGTATATTTTTTTTCATATTTTCTTTGATTTTGTTTGCGCTTCAATGGTTTTTATATGATTAACCTATTTTTTGCTTCTGCAATTATTCTTTGTTATACTAATTCAATTTGTTTACGCAAATTTTGTTGATTATTCACACACAAAAACTCACATTTGCACTAATTTTTGTTATTGTATGCTGAGGTTATTTCAATGATTTTTACGCTCTGATCACTTTTTCTTTCTTATTTTTATTAATTTTTTTGTTGTTGTTGTTTTTTGCTTAATATTTTTGATTTGTAAATCGTTAAAGAAAACTTATATTACCATAACAAAAATCTATAAAGTTTTTACAAAAAGCATTAAAATTCGATTGAGATCAAAGTAAGCTTATAAATTTTTTTGTGCCTATGTAAATTTGTTGTAGTTTTTATGTGTGTATATATTTTATCCTCAAATTTTGATCTATTTATTTTAATATTGAACTGATCTTCAAATGAACATAAATATTTTTTTTATTATTTATTTTAGATTCCAAAAATATCGGTAGTCGCATCTTGAGATAATCTTTAATCTGATTCTAACCTCTTTTTTTTGTCAATTATTTTGTAATGATAATTTGTATTGAACTGATCTCAAGTAATAATAATATTTTCTTTTCCTAGGCCTTAAGTACATTGGGCGCTACATAGCCTGAGTGCTTGAGGAACTGTCCTGCCCTCGTAGGTCTGGTTCTCGGCCTTCTTCACATCCATCCAACCAATAATAATGTTCTTTGCATGCTCTACAATTTATTTTTGATTCTCAAATATTGGTGTCTTATTTTGCACTAATCTTCAAATGATCATTACGTTGCAATTATCATTTTTCTGCATACAATTTTGGTTCTCAAATGTTGATCAATTATAATGTCGATATAATTTTCAATTGATCTTAACTTTGAATCCCTTCAGTATCATTCTTGAAGTGATCTTCAAATGATCATAACGATACAGTTTTTATCATGTTCAGCAAACATTTTTAATACCCAAATGTCGATCGATTCATTATGTACATACATACATTATATTAAAAAATTACCGGTAAATAATCATTTGAAAAGCCCGCTTAAAGGGATTGTAAAAATTTATTTTCGTAGCGCGATCTGTTTACAGTGCTCGATTTTATGAGTTCATCTCAAGTGCCTTTTGCGATTTATACAATGAATAAAAAAATCGAACAAAGAACTTGTCTCAAACTTTATATTGCAAATGAAATTTCGTGTGCCAAATCTCTGAAAATGTTACAGAAGGCGACTTTATCAAAAACACCAGCATATTAGTGGCACAGTGCATTTAAAAGCGGTCCAGATATGGTGGAAGATTTGCTCCCGCTCTGGTCGGCCATCAACGTCTTCAACTGCAGTTAACTTCAATACAGTGAAGAAAATGGTAACGGAAAATCGTCGTTTAAGTTTAAGTGCAAATTCGTCGAAAAAGGTCAAGTTTGTGGAACAAAACTCGTGGACTTTGCCCCATGACAACGCACCATTTCAAAAGGCTATCATTGTGAACCAATTTCTAGCCGAAATCTCAACAAATATCATCGAACAACCACCGTATTCACCTGATATGGCTCCGGTTGACATTTTTTTTTCTCTTTCGAGGCACCCCCATTTTCAGTCGATAGAAGGCATAAAAGAGAATTCGTGGCAAAAACTGATATCGATTCCGGAAACTGCGTTTGAAAAATGTTTTTATGATTGGATTATTCGTTGAATAATAATTATTTTATGTTTTATCGACTATTTCCCGGTTCTTTTTTTTACAGAATGTATAGATGCTCCAATGATCATACATTTTTCCATTGTCATCTTGCATTCCCAAATGATGATGAATTACCTTCTTGAATTTCAAAAAATCTTGACTTTTATACTTATCCATTTCGACATTGAGGATGAATCAAATGTTGTTGAATTCTCATCTTGAATCGAACACTAATTTATTCTATGAATTAGTTTTCTACATAATGCTAACCGAAAAGAATAACGAGTTCACATATTAGAAAGGAATTGTACAACAAATCATCTACATTCCATCTAGTGACTATACTTTAAATGTTAATTCTCTGACATTAGTTACCTTCTCCTACGTTTTCATTCTCTTGTGATTTTCAAATCAATTCAATTAAATTGAACTCGTTTCGCATTACTAATTTTAATAGCAGCAATTTTTCAACTGTTTCTCCTCCCCCACTCCCCCACATTTCCATAGCTGAAAAAGAAAACTTTTTCGATACACACAGATACACTACACCTTCGTACTTTTAATTTATGTGCCGCAATGGAATTTTTAGTAGATTTGTGTGGCCCCATTTGATTTGCTGCACAATTTGAATATACAGTGAAACCGATATAAATGTAACTTACAGCAGTTAGTTGGAAGAAGGTGCAAGCTTTTTAAATACTATTATTGAACATACTACGCCACATAACGGTTAAGTTATGAATAGTTTACACTTAGCCTAGAAGACCGATTATGAGTAAGAATGTTAAAGAAACCCTCTGGTTTCTATAATTTCAATACTTGTCACGAATTGCCGCGAGTGCGACAAATTCTGCGAGGTCTTACTGCATTGTATTATTTTAATCTAATCTAATTTCATTTGCTTTCTTTCTGCATCTGTATAAATTGTTGCACTTTTTTTCTTTCCTCTCTTTATTGTTTATTTTCTTCTGCTATTTTTCTGCCTGTTAGTTAGTTTGTTTATCTATTGGCGTTACAAATTTGCAACGCTTAAATATTTTATTTTCTACTTTCTAAATTTGAATTTCTTTTATTTATTTATATTATTTTTTTACAATTTATGCATACAATCACACAAAAATTGACTTGAATGTGCACAATTGCTATACATACTATCATAAGTAGTAGTATGTACATAGTATATTTACCTACGATGGAACCTCCTCCTCATCATTTTGCTGCACCATCTTCTCCGCTAGCAACTCTACCAACTTCTTACACGCTCCTACGCTTTTCCGTTTATGTGCAACTTTGATAATTTGTGCCCATGTGCAATTTTATTATAGTCAATTGGTAACTTTTTCCATTTTTTTTTCTTAACTTTATTTTGTTGCTTATTTGCTGCTGCTGTTATTGCTGTGTTGTTTGTTGCAGCATTGGTGAACTGCTTCAATTGAGATCAGATGATCTTTCTTTTCATTGCTGATTTTCTTATCGATTTTGATTTCATTTTATTGATTTTTTTTTGTGGCTATTTCATGGTATACTACTGTGGGCAAAAAGTAGTAAGACTTTTTAATTTAAATTTCGCGCTGAAACCCATTCGTCAAAATATTATTTTTTTTAAGGTTGGTATGACTGTCGGTGACATCTGTTCCAAATGTCACATCAAAATAATCATTAGTGTTTAGTATACGCTTGTCTTTTTGAAGTTTCTGCACAAAAAGTGCATTCGGCGATTTTCACAATGAGTGAAATTATTCAACAAAGAAGTTCTATTAAATTTTGTGTGCGGAATCAAATTTCTGGTGCCGAAACGTTCAGAATGTTGCAAAAGGCCTTCGGTGATAATTGTATGTCGTGAGCAAGTGTTTTTGATTGGTACAAATTGTTCAAAGATGGTCGAGAACGCGTTGACGACGAACCACGTCCAGGACGGCCATCAACATCAACTGATGATCAACACGTCAATAAAATCAAGGAATTGGTGCTCGAGAATCGACGATTAACAGTCAGAGACCTTACTGGCATCGTTGGAATATCGGAAGGATCTGTGAAAATCATTTTAAAACATCATTTGGGCCTAAGAAGAGTGAATGCACAATTGGTTCCAAAATCACTGCATTGGTTTCACGAGACCATTTTGCCAAAAATTCGACTGATATCGTTCCGCAAACACCCTATTCGCCTGACTTAGCACCGTGTGACTTTTGGCTATTTTCTAAACTAAAAAAACCGCTTCGTGGACACAGTTACACCGTTTTGAGTCAATTGAAGACATTAAACATGAATCGCTAAGCGCATTGAAGGCTATTCCGGAAATTGACTTTAACAACTGTTTCGAGAATTGGAAAAAACGTTGGCACAAGTGTATTGGGGCCGGGGGAATTACTTTGAAGGAGACGAAATAGATTTGGAAGAATGAATAAAAAAATTTGAAATTATGAACAAAGTCTTACTAACTTTTGCCCACAGTAGTATAGTGTTTTGCGAACTTATACTTGCCAAACATTTCTCTGATATTTGGTAGTAGTTATTAGTGTTGAATATGCTTGTTGAATCTGAATTTGAAAAGTAACTAAATCCCTCTTGAGTTTTTAGTGAGTTCATTTCCTTTTTTTTTCTAAGTTGCTCTTATTTTCTCTTCTATCTTTGTATTCTTAAAAATGTGTGCAGATTTTCTATACAATCCTCTAAGCCTGAGATTTTTAATGCATCATTAAAATCTGGCCATTTTCCTGCTTGTTGGAAAGATTCCTTTTTAATTCCATTTCACAAATGTGGGTCAAAGTCTGGTGTTTAAATTATTGAGGCATTGTTAAATTAAGTGCTATACCTAAATTATTTGAAGCTGTCATCACCGATCAACTCTCCTTTTCTGTTAAATCTTCTACTACCCTAAATCTTACTTTACTTACTTTAATGGCACAACAGCCCATGGAGGATCTAGGCCGAGGTTTACCCATCCACTCATGTTATGCGTGTTATATTTGTACATGAATGGAAGGGACCTACAGTTTAATGCTGAATCCGAACGGCGAAGTGAAAAGCTTTCCATAGGCAATTTTTACTCTTGTAGGTTTCCATTGCCAGCCAAGAGATGGTGCCGTGTAGAAAAATTATTTTTTCTACTTTTTGATTTTGCCCGTGCCGAGATTCGAACCCCGGACACTCTTCTTGAAAGTACTGTATCTCATTTGAATTAATACTAACTAATTTTCCACGCAGCTGTTGATAAGCCAAATCTGTAGCTGCTATTGACGTTCCCACCTAATACGCGGAAAGCATTGCAGCCCGGACTGTGATTGTTTCGGTCACCGGTCAGTGCGCGCGCGATACGAATGCGCCCCACGGTCGTATAGGGCAGAACGAGGGTCTACTAGGTTCTTCGTTTGAAAAAAACTTTTCCTTGTTGAAACTGAATATGAATAAATGTTTGCTAACCCACTCTAGGCTCTTAACAACATCATTTCGTCGTTTTACTGCCCAGTTTACTTATTAAAAGTCGAAATCATTCGAGATTTCTATCGGTATATCGTTTTTTAGGCTGCTCTACGAAATCAAAATCTCACTAGATTTCCAAACGAGTTCAATTCGTTTTATAATATGTCCAGTTTTCTCAATCTAACAGCGTGTACAATATTTTCGCTTCTCTTCCCGGAATTTCAACTATTAAAGCTGCCATAAACTGTCAAAAATGTCAAAAATATTGTTCTCAAACTCCCCTGTAAATATTTCTTCAATTATTTTGCAGTTTTCTGCTATATAAAGGCACATAAAGTTGAGCTGTCATATACACAATATTTGCAAAGTTTTGACTTAAACAACAACAACAACCATAAATAATTGCCACCAACTCGAAAAATGTGCAGAAATCTTAGCATCTTTGCAAATCGAACGCAGACACACACACACTCACACACACACATTCATACACAAAATTTGTATACACGATTCTTTTGGGTGCTGCAACATTTTGCGCAAACATGCAAACCAAAATTGAAACCAGTTGTTGTTATGATTGCTGCTGTTCGCTATGGCGCATTGTTGTTATTGCCTTTCCAAAAACAGCAGAAAAAACAGAAACTAAAAAAAAAAACCATCGCCACCACCACCATAAATCCAGAGGCATGACTTTTAGTTTATGATGCTTTTGGTTGTGTTTCTGTCTTGCTCTCCATACTGCTCTTTACTGCGTTTTGTGTGCCAGAGAAACTTCATTTGTTGAAACATTGCAACAAACTTCTATTTACTGTCCAACCAGCAACGGCTGCAGCAGCACCAACCAACAGCAAATGTTACAAAATGTTGCCTAAAGTTAAAATTTTTAAAAATTAAATTTGCAATTGTGTTTCTTAGTATTGGCCCGTTGGGTTGCATGTTGCCTGTTTATTCTGTATGTGTGCCTGAATTTTGTATTAATATTGAATACAAAATTGACGTTTTTTTTTTTTGTTTTTAACTTTTTTTTATTGATTAATACTCGTCAGTTTATTCTTTGTTTTCCAGCACTCCTGAAAAACTGGCTGGATATATTTTTAATTTTTTAATTTAAGTTTTTGTGGCATATTATTGTCCTGGTATGTTAGTCGTTTGCAGTTGTGTAGGAGATTTTTATATTATTTATGCTTCTTTCAATTGGATGCCGTGGAGTCAAGTGATTGGTTTTGTCTTTGAGTCTTTCAAATGGTCGTTAATGTGTTAGTCGAAAATATTCAAAAATGTCCACAAATATATGTCAGCCTTGAGATCAAGCGGACACTAACTCTTGCCAACAGGTGTTACTACGGGCTTTGTAGGCAATTGAGAAGTAGAGCCCTCTCTCGACCGACGAAAATAACGCTCTATAAGTCCTTCATCCCTCAAAGCCGTCCTAATGTATGGCGCAAAGACGTGAACATTGACCATCAATGTTGAGAGGCTGTTAGGATCGTTCGAGAGGAAGTTACTCCTTAAGATCTACGGTCCAGTATGCGTGGACGACGTGTATCGAATAAGATGGAACGATGAGCTGTATGAGGTGTACGCCGACACTAACATAGTCAAGCGATAAAAATGCAGCAGCTTCGCTGGCTGGGTCATGTTGAGCGAATGGAAGAAAGCGCTCCGGCTAGAAGGGTATTTTATTCGAACCGCGGTGGAGGAACACGCAGAAGGGGACGTCCTAATCTCCGTTGGAAAGGCCAGGTGCAGGGCAACCTGACTGCACTTGGCTTAATCAACTGGCGCCAGCGCGCGCATAGTAGAGGTGACTGGCGAAGCTTTGTAGAGGCGGCCGAGACCGATCATCGGTTGTAGTGCCAGCTAAGTAAGTAAGTCCACAAATATGCAAAAGTTTCCAATGAAAGATTGAAAGGAATCCAAAAATATTGAAAAAAAACAATTTTTTTTTTTTCTAAGACTTAAATCTAATTAGTAGAGCTTAAAAACTAATTGATTAAGGTGCATTTTTTTTTGCGAATAATTCTGGCTTAGGTAATTTGGTAATCCTTATAGGGGGACCCAGTTATAGGGATGGGGCCATGGTAGGCCACGCAAAGCAATCCGAATGAATCTGCGTTGTACTGCTTCAATTCTAAGGGAATTGGTGTTATAATAAGGAGACCAGACAGTGGTCGCTGTGGCGTAGTGGTAGTGCGTTGGACTGCTACGCAGAGTGTCCGGGGTTCGAATCTCGGCACAGGCAAAATCAAAAAGAAAAAATATTTTTTCTAGACGGCACCACCTCTTGGCAGGCAATGGCAAACCTACAAGAGTATAAATTGCTATGAAAAGCTTTTCACTTCGCCGTTCGGATTCGGCATTAAACTGTAGGTCCCTTCCATTCATGTACAAATATAACACGCACAACATGAGTGGATGCGAAAAGCTCGGCCTAGGCCCTCCATGGGCTGTTGTGCCATTAAAAGTAAAGTAAGTAAGAGCTTAAAAACTAATTGATTAAGGTGCATTTTTTTTGCGAATAATTCTGGCTTAGGATGAGAATGGAAGGGAAGTGACTTTAAATAGAATATTCTTTAAGCTAAATTTGCTATGGTGAACGTCAAAAACATGTGGAATGTCGTTGGCTGTTGGAAGCATTCTAGTGTGATCACGTTCACTCTCTCATTCTCCCTCCTTCTTCCTCTCACCAATCAATCTTTCTTCCATTCAACACAATGCTCTGCATTCATAGGAGTGCACCCTGTGTGTTAAATGTTACCATAATAATCTATTCGATGAGTATTAAGGCGAAAAAAGGGCATAGGTTAAGTTATGGTTAAGGTTATGTGGCTTGGTGTTAATATAAATAGTTTGGAGCAACTCGGGCAGTCAATATTTCCAGCTAATATTTGGTAATCCTTATAGGGGGACCCAGTTATAGGGATGGGGCCATGGTAGGCCACGCAAAGCAATCCGAATGAATCTGCGTTGTACTGCTTCAATTCTAAGGGAATTGGTGTTATAATAAGGAGACCAGACTCGACTAGCATATTCAAGAATTGATCTAACAAATGTAAAATAGAGAGATTTTGTGACACATGGTTTTGAGAATTCTTTGGACCAGTATTGCACAAACCCACCAAAGATCATTAAAAATATCCAAGAACGCTCAAAATTATCTGGAAATATTCAATATATCCACAAATATTCCAGTGCTATTTCAAAAATATCCAAAACTATCCAGAAATACATGTATTTGAAGATATTCTAAAGATTGTCTAAAGTGGGTAAAAATTCTTTAAAAAATTTCCAAAAATCCATATTTATATTATAATTAATATTTTCGTCAAAGCTGATCCTCACTTTATGAGCTAATGTTATTGAGTTACATACAGGGTATATAAATCCATACATAATTAAATTACATTGTAAAAAGATTCTTGTGCGTTAACATTTGCTGAAGAATTGTTAATTCTTGGACTGATATTGTAGCATTATCAAGCATATCATCTTCTGTCTGTGCCAGTTGTGCCTCTGTAAATGAGAGTTCATTTTCGTCGTCGTCTACTGCTGTTTCTGGTGGAATGTAGCGAATAACATTTGATTCTTCTTTTTCGGCTATTGCTGTTGCTGCGTTGTCAGTTGTTGCAGTTGGATCATTAGCTATTTCTGAATCATTGTCTGAATAATCATGTGTTGTTGTACTTGGTCCTTCTGCAGTTGCTGCTTCTTTTGCTGCTGCTATATATTCGTCTAATACTAAACATTCTAAAGCATCTGCCAATTGTTCTGGTGTAATTTGTTGTTGTTCATCCGCTTGTTCTGCAGCTGCTGTTGTATTGGAATCTGATGTTGTTGTTGTGGTTGATGTTTCATTTACTGTTCCTTTTGACTCCGCTCTGTTATTAAATTCTTTTAATGCTGTTATTGCTTGTGATAATTTTGCTTCCTCTTCTGTTGTAATATCTATTGCTGCCGATGTTATTTCTGCTCCAATTGCTGCTATCAACTTTGTTACGGCTACTCTCATCGCTTTTGCTGTTGTTGTCATCTCTAATTGATCATCGCTCTTGAAATCATAGCCTGACTCAATTAATTCTTCTTGTTTTGCTACCTGTACTGCTGCTGCATTGTAAGATGTAGTCTGCTCATCTTCTAATGCTGCGGCAACTCCGTCTGCCTGCAATTTAGCCTTTTTTTCTGAAAGTATTGCTGCTACTGCCGTAGCTATTGCTGACGCTAACGCTGTTGCTCTCGCTGTCAACTGCATTTCTATAATATCGCTTTCTGATGCAAGTGCTTGTACTTCCTCTGCTGTAGCTTCATTTGAACACGTTGCTGTTTCATTGTCACACGATGTGTTTGGTTCATTTGGTGCTTCTGAATCGGACGCGGCAGTTGTTGCCTTTGTCTTTGTTACAATTTCTGTTAGTTTAGCTATATCTACTTTTTCTAATGCTTTACCATAGTCCCAATCTCGACGTTCTTCTTCATCATCTGATAATAGTAATAATAATATTACATCTACTGTTTTTATTAATATTTCTCGATGATATTCTGCCGATGTTTTATCTCCTTCTGGTATTAAATTTTTTTTTTCATTTATTACTGCTGTATTTCCATTGTGCCGGCTATCTCCCTTTGCTTGCCTTTGGTCATATGATATATCCTTCAAACGCTGCATCTCTGTTTTTGACAAATGCAATGCATGACAAAACATTTTCTGGCATACCGGCATCACGAGGCCATCGCTAGTTGGCAAATAGAAATAAAATTTTATACGTTTTCCGGATCTGGCTCGTTTCTTTGAGTTCTTTTCAATTAAAATATATTTGCTAAAAGTGTTCGATTGATCTGCCTTGGCTAAGGCAGTGTAGTATTCATATAGTTTTTCCGTATCTTCCTGTGTGAACTTATCACAATCGTATACACATGAGCAATTGTTAGGCTAAATCGAAAGGAATAGCAAAATATAGTATGTATACAACATACAGTATTGTACGAAACCTAAGCAATTTTTTTCTCTGCAGCATTCAAAGATTATTCTTATTTTTGTTTTTGATTTAATTAATTGAAATAAAAAACTTAATTGTTATTACATTAGGTACTTAAATAATTAAAGTAGCAAAAATAATTAAATTTCACATCTCATTTCAGGTGAAGTAATAACAAAACACAAATTTACTCGAAGTAACTTTTCGGTATTTGGTATAAAAATCATTGTTTTAAATAACTTCTGCTCATCTTTGGGGTATAGACTCGATAGTATAGTTGAAAGTATAGTCGATAATATTGTTAACCATTTCGATTTTGAAGCAAATCATCAGTGTATCCTTGTTCTCACGGCGCTGTGTACACTCCCTGGACTTCACATGTCCGAAAAAAGTTTTCTGTGAGCTTCAAGTTCGATTTTGAAGCAAGTCATCAGTGTATCCTTGTTCTCACAACTGTATGTACACTCCCTGGACTTAAACATTTCCGAAAAAGGTTTTCTGTGAGCTTCAAGTTAGATTTTGAAGCAAGTCATCAGTGTATCCTTGTTCTCACGACGCTGTGTACACTCTCTGGACTTCAACATGTCCGAAAAAGGTTTTCTGTGAGCTTCCAGTTCGATTTTGAAACAAGTCATCAGTGTATCCTTGTTCTCACAACTCTATGTACACTCCCTGGACTTAAACATGTCCGAAAAAGGTTTTCTGTGAGCTTCAAGTTCGATTTTGAAGCAAGTCATCAGTGTATCCTTGTTCTCACGACGCTGTGTACACTCTCTGGACTTCAACATGTCCGAAAAAGGTTTTCTGTGAGCTTCCAGTTCGATTTTGAAACAAGTCATCAGTGTATCCTTGTTCTCACAACTCTATGTACACTCCCTGGACTTAAACATGTCCGAAAAAGGTTTTCTGTGAGCTTCAAGTTCGATTTTGAAGCAAGTCATCAGTGTATCCTTGTTCTCACAACACTATGTACACTCCCTGGACTTAAACATGTCCGAAAAATGTTTTCTGTGAGTTTCAAGTTCGGATATTTGACTAAATTCGATGAGTGCTTTGTCATTATCATTATCTTCTTGATATATCCATCGAAGTGGCATTTCGCATTCATTTTGATTACCAAAACAAAAAATCCATTACGATAAATATCGCAAATGAATTGAATTTAAATGTGAGCTCCAGCACAGTTAGAAAACGTGATTTAAAATATAGTTTCAGAAGTTTTATGCCATCTAACACGCAAAACTAACAAAGAATCATATGGACAAAAAGATTTGTTTAAAAATATTTCATTTTACTCAATCTATTTTAATGTTCGGTTGGACTTTGCCAGATCTCACATTAATTAGACCATGGAATAGAAAATAGCATTATTATTTAGTGATGATTATAAATTTAATATGGTGAATTCAGAAGGTGTCATTGTCATGTTCGCAAAATCAAAGGAAACAGATTTATTCCCCGATATTGTAGATATATGTGCAATAAAGTAGGGGGGGTGACGGTGATAATGTAATGGAAATGTATCGTTTCGCGTACATTTTAGCAAAATGAATACGTCGCATGGGAAATGTTACTTCCTTACTGTCTTTATTCAGCACAACAAGCCGCAACACTCATCGAAAAGTAGTTTTCAAACAATGTCAAGATTCAAGTCTAAGATTGGCCATCCAAATCCACGTTTTTGAACGTGAAGCCCAAGATAACTTATCGTTTTAAATATAGAGATGCACTGATGACTTGCTTAAAATCGGAGTGTATAACAATAACAACGACTATACTTTGAAGCCTTATAGAAACTATGCCCCAAAGATGAGCAGAAGTTATTCAAAACAATGATTTCCATAACAAATAGCAAAAAGTTTCTGAGGTTTCGAACACCTGTATTTTGAGTTGATTTTCTTTTTGTTTTATCTTCTCACCTGAAATGAGAAGTGAAATTTAGTTATTTTTGCTACTGTAATTATTGCAGTTTCTTATTTTAATTAATTAAATCAAACATATAAATACGAATTTTTGAATTTTTCACAGGAAAAAGTTGCATAGTGATTTTATTTTTTGGAATTATTTTCTATAAATTTTTTACTTTCTGAAAAGTATTAGCCATTTTTTTTTTCACTTTGTTGTGGAATAGCAAATAAATCAAGCGTTTTCCTTATTTTTAATCCCGTGAGCTATTAATGGTACTTTAATTTTCGCGAGAATTGATTATAAAGAAGTGACTACAGTTGAAACAAAATAATAAGGAAAAACAGTACCGGTTTACTGTGCTTTTTCCTACTAGCGGTATATAATCTTCAGTGTGAGTATTATTAAGAAATTTCCATTATTAACGGTTAATTTAAATACACTAAAAAAAAATTTCGTACAAGATTCTTCAAAAATATCTTTGTTCTTCAGAAATACATAAATAAAGACTGAAGAATGAAATTCTTTATTTATTAAATTTATTCACCCACATTTGTGGCATCTTGGAGTTACAGAACTGTTCTGCAGCACTTCTCTGAAATACATACAACATTATTCTTATCTGGTTATGACCAGAGCAATTACAAACAATGGCAAATACATCACTAGTAATTAAAATTTGTAATCAAATACATCGAAAAGCAGGGCCTAGAAGAAGAAAAAGAATCAATTATATCAGGAGCATGTTAAACGAATTGATTATTTTTATTTTCACAATTTCTTTACAAAGAATTGTAAGTAATTTGGTATTGAAATTTTCAATGCCTCTATAATGCAATTTAATTTTTTTCAATCCCATTACAACGATACGAAGTGTTGTAATGCAATGCTTTTTTCTCTGATAATTTTTTCAATGCTTTGGGGTATGCATCATAAAACTCTTGATAATATTATATTTTTATATAGAAACTAGAGTTTAGCTCTTTTTCACGTGCATACAGTTAGTTAGTAGTTAAGTGTCTGATCGACAGTGGATACTTGTTGAGAATAGAATTGCTGCTGCTCTGCCAAGTATAAGTGTCATAAGTATTATGTAGTTTGTCTAAGCGATACTAATGTTTCCCCTAATCTTTTCGGCGACACTGATTCTGTTAACCACTTTATTGATAATGCTGATTGTTTAACTATGTTTTGTGTAGTTGTCAATTGTTGTAAAATTGTTTTAAATATTTTTTTTGAAGACGCCGTGCGTTCAATAATATTATAATCTGATGCGGCCATTAAGACAGATTCGGCTGCTTTTCCAGCCAAAATGGCGAATGAACTTGATGCCTCCATTGCTGCTTGTGCAATAGCATCATATTTATTTATGTCATTAGATGCTTCCACTACAGATGACAATGCAGATTCTACTTTGTTTAGTATTATTCTTCGCAGTCTGTTTGTTGATGCTGCTGATAGCATAAATCTTCCTTGTGCTGATGCTGGTGATAGAAGCGAAGATATTGTTCTACTCTGTTGCTGCTGGGATGTACTCTGGGCGGCCGCTGTTTCAGTTTCATTGACAGTTGATGATTCTGTTGCGACGCCTCGTGTTCCTGCTACTGCTGCCGATATAGCTGCTGCTGCTTTTAATTTTGCTTTTCGTATGCTAGTTGTTCGCTCAACTGTTGCTGTTGCTACAGTTTCCAATTCTCTTGCTAATAGTGATATACCTCTTATTCTTGCTCTTTTTGCTGCTGTCCATTTTCTTCCTCTTTTCAATCTTAATCGCGCTCCTGGCTTTGATGTACGTGGTGTTTCTGGTGCTGGTGCTGGTGGTCGTGGTCGTGTTGCTACCACAGGTTCTGTTGGTGAATTTTCTGTCAAATCTATTATTGCTGCTGCATTTGCACTTTGTCGCCGTGTCGCTTTTCCTGGTTCTGTGATTTTACTTGTTTCATCTGGTTCCACTTTGTTCTCTTCTTCCGATTCAGATGTTACGCTGATTGCATCGGATTCTATATCTCCTTGTTGTCCCTTATAGAATATAAATTCCATATTTAAACGTTGAATTTCTTTTCTTGTCAGGTTGAATGCAAAGCGAAACATTCGCCGACATACAGGTTTTAAAGCACCATTTCTTAGTTTTAGCCAATAAGTAGACGAGTCATTTACTTTTATTAAATTTAACAAATATTGACGTTGCTTTTGGATTGTGCCTGAATTTGAATATTCACAGTAAAGTTCCCCTATTTGTCTATGTGTGAAATATGGTTGGCAATTATTACCACATTTGCAAATGGTATCCTGTATAAAATTGAACAGCAAAGTGATCAAATAATTTTTTTGTACATATGTATCTTTTATAATTTCTAAATTAACTTACTTGTTTATACATTTTTCTCCCTATTCTATGAACGTTTTTCTAATGTTCAACGTTTCTGTTTTGTTTCAATAATGTTCTTCCTTTTCCTATAACAGAAGTAACAGCTAGAAAACTGTATTTTTAAACTTAACGTCCAAACCGTGCAAACGATATATACACATAAATAAACATGCCCAGAAAGAGCAAGAGAGAATATCTTACGATAGTGCTACATTTTTGTTGTTTAGAAGAAGAAGACTTAACCCTTTTATTTTGTTTTATTTTTTTTTTGTATAAAGCTTACATAATTCTATTTTATATTTAACCCTCTAGTTCTCAAAAAAAAGCACAGACCTGTTGTCAAAAATTAAAAAAAAATCAATTTTCGTGGATTTATGAAGTCGAGAAGTCGATAAATGTTTATAAATTTTATATTAAATGTCCTATCCTTAGCTAGTCATAGACTGTTTTACATACCGTTAGTATCACGGGAAGTATTGTGATTATTTGTTGTTATTTTTAACCAAAATTCTCAAAATTCAATCGAAATAATTCATTTTTTCAGATTTTCAAACATTTTTGGCTTTGATTTCTTCTAACTACCATTGTAATACAATTCGCAGCTAATAGCCGAAGCATTATTATGAAAGTTTTGGACAGTTCACTATACGATATGATAAATTGTACCTCGAGAGTACTGTTCTGGTTGTTATTACACCCGGTTTTTTTTTTGTTTTTGGTGACGGCTGTCTATAGGCTTGCTTGCCAACTGGAAAGTTAATATGTCATGTGGTTCGATTTATTTGTATCGAAATCTGTTCCTTAACAACACATTTAGATCAAGTGGTATTAGCAGCAGCATTGTGGTCGCCGTGGCATAGTTGGTAGAGCGCTGGCCGTGTCCGGGGTTCACATCTCGGTACAGGCAAGATCAAAAAGTAGTAAAACTTATTTTTCTACACGGCGCCATCTCGTGGCAGGCAATGGCAAACCTACTACAAGAGTAAAAATTGCCCAAGAAA
This sequence comes from Palloptera scutellata, assembly GCA_958295655.1. Classification (NCBI taxonomy): domain Eukaryota; kingdom Metazoa; phylum Arthropoda; class Insecta; order Diptera; family Pallopteridae; genus Palloptera; species Palloptera scutellata. The sequence goes on along the minus strand of OY282450.1, from coordinate 78,225,910 downwards.
AGCTTTTCACTTTCATTCATGTGCAACAAGATGGTAGTACCACAAGCTGGTCAAACAATTGGTCTATTGAAGAGGAAGTTCGGTAATCGGGTAATCTCGAGAAATGATCCGGTCGAATTTAACGGCGTTGGACTTTTTGTTATGGAGTTACGTTAGGTTATTTGGTTTATGCCAATAAGGCTAACAACGTTAGAGGAACTCAACAACAATATCGAACGCCAAATTGCTAATAACGTTCCGGCCGTAATGTGTGAAAGAGTGATGGAAAATTAGCTCCCACCAAGAATCGATCGCTGTAAACGTGCTCGAATCGAATTTCATACTTAAATGTAACAATTGTACTACACCTGAAATAGAGTTCAGACCAATGTCTCAATTATTCTAATAACAAAATTAGGTATGTCCCTATTGAAAACACCTTTATCTGCTCTTGCTATCACATTGCCATGTGACGTGCTTTCTCCATAAATTGCTACTGCCGCTGTATTGCCATGTACTGTATTTGTTTCATGCAGTGCTATTACTCCTGCTGCATTGGATATATTTGAATTAGGCAATGTTGCTCTTACTGCTTGTGCTGGTGCTAAGTATTTCTCTAAAATAGACTGATGCCTGCAATTGCTTCAAATGCAATCGCAATACATCTCTTGATATTGTCGATAGCGATGTTGCTGTGTTACTTGACAATCTCTTGACGTTTAAGCTGCTGTCATTGCTGCCAGCCACTTGCATTCCTTTTCAGATTTAATTTTTCTGGTGGCGGTGCTTGTGATGCAGTTTCTGCGACATTCTCTTCTGTCAAATCTTAAAACCTCTTTTGTTTCGTTTTCTGTGCAGCATTTGTTGTTGCTGTCAATTCTTCTCTTACATTTGGCGTGCGACATGTTGTTTCTCGTGATTTGATTTATTTCTTCTGGTTCTACTTTATTTTCTTCTCCTGATTCTGATGTTGTACTTATTTCATCTAATAATTTTAACCTTCTTTGATTTTGTAGAAAAAATCTGCAATTTATAAATATTTGATTTTGTTTTTTGTCAGCTGAAATGTACAGCGAAACATTCTCTCCGACATACTCGCAATAAAATACAATTTCCTTATTTTAGCCAATAAATATTTAAATCATTTACTTGTATTAATTTTAACAAATATCTACGACGTTATTTTCGTAATATAATTCAGCATATTCGGAGAAAAGTTCCCTGTATTTGTGCATGTTTGAAATGTGCAAATGATTTTCTGTATAGAATGGAACAGTATAGTGATTATTACTTATTTTCTCATTTTTTCTCCAGTTCTATGAAAAGGTTTTATGGTATATGTTCAACGTTTATTTAATATTTGTATTTTTAATATTTTTCTTGCACAAAATTTCCTCTTGTGTAATCTATAATTTTATTTCTTTTTTCGAGTTTATTAGACTGGGATTAGAGACAACAGCTGGGAAACTGTATTTTTAGATACATATAAATTTGTTCAGAGAGTGAGAGAGATCTCATGATATATTCTCAATTTTTGTTGTTGATTTTTGTGTTGAAACTTCGGCCACTTTTACAGCTAAATTTTATTGTCGCTCAGCTCATTTAATCAACATTTTTTTTTCATTTTCAAGTTATAAAGTATAATATCACAGTGCGACAAAAATCAACTTTTTTCACAATTCTCGATTTGCCGATAAATGCATCCAACCATTATGATCGTTGCTTCTGAGTGAGTGAAACTTTTTGAAGGAACAAATATATCGAAAAAAAAGGAATGCTATATACATAACCTCTAACTATTCACTAGGGATGTCACTGACTGAACTATTTTTTATAATGTATGTATGTATGTACGAGTATATACCATAAACGTATATACCATACCACATAAACGTAAAGTAGTAGGAACATACTACTGTGGGCAAAAGTTAGTAAGAGTTTGTTCATAATTTCAAATTTTTTTATTCATTCTTCCAAATCTATTTCATCCCCTTCATCCCGGCCCCAATACACTTGTGCCAACGTTTTTTCCAATTCTCGAAACAGTTGTTAAAGTCAATTTCCGGAATAGCCTTCAATGCGCTTAGCGATTCATGTTTAATGTCTTCAATTGACTCAAAACGGTGTAACGGTGTCCACGAAGCGGTTTTTTGAGTTTAGAAAATAGCCAAAAGTCACACGGTGCTAAGTCAGGCGAATAGGGTGGTAAAGTGGTTGCGGAACGATATCAGTCGAATTTTTGGCAAAATGGTCTCGTAAAACCAATGCAGTGATTTTGGAACCAATCGTGCATTCTTAGGCACAAATGATGTTTTAAAATGGTTTTCACTGATCCTTCCGATATTCCAATGATGCCAGTAAGGTTTCTGTCTCTGACTGTTAATCGTCGATTCTCGAGCACCAATTCCTTGATTTTATTGACGTGTTGATCATCAGTTGATGTTGATGTTGATGGCCGTCCTGGACGTGGTTCGTCGTTAACGCGTTCTCGACCATCTTTGAACAATTTGTACCAATCAAAAACACTTGCTCGCGACATACAATTATCACCGAAGGCCTCTTGCGACATTCTGAACGTTTCGGCACCAGAAATTTGATTCCGCACACAAAATTTAATGGAACTTCTTTGTTGAATAATTTCACTCATTGTGAAAATCGCCGAATGCACTTTTTGTACTTCAGAAAGACAAGCGTATGCTAAACACTAATGATTATTTTGATGTGACATTTGGCACAGATGTCACCGACAGTCATACCAATCTTAAAAAAATAATATTTTGATGAATGGGTTAAATTAAAAAGTCTTACTACTTTTTGCCCACATTATACACAAAAAAATTATAACTTGTTTTTTTTTTTTTTTTTATAAAAAAATTTAAATGTGTACATGCATACAAAGTAGGCTTTGATTTTTGAAAAGACTAGATATCCACAAATTGTTTTGATTTTATTTTTAATATGATAAAATTCTTTAAGTAAAATGGCAGACGCGGAGTGCTTGAGCGACGAAAAAATATATTCCTCCACCTTTCTCATGAACCCAAAAGAAATGTTAGACACCTAGTGGGTGGGTGTCAGCATTACAACGGTTAAACGAACTATTAAAAAGTATAAAGAGAGTTTTTCTGTTGAGAAAATTTCCGGCAGAAATTCTGGTCCAGTGGGCAAAAAACTTGCTGTTAAAGCTCACTTGACCAGCTTCCAAACTTGATACTTCAATAACTTATATCCAAAAAAAAAAATAATCCTAATTTGATATTATATGAGGTGCAAAAGGTTCCCCACGTCGAATCGAAGAAAAGGAAATTGAAGCACTAACTCGAGGCAGAAACGGCTAAACGAAAATGCTCTTTCAAAATTTACAAAATTAAAATGCTGCTTCATGGATGATGAAACCTACGTCAAAGGTGACTTTCAGCAATTTTACAAAGCTCAAGCTAGAGGCCAAGTCCACAAAAAGTTCAAAAGTCTAAAAACAGTCCAACTTTCCCAAACAATTTTTGATTTGCGAGGCAATATGCTCTTGTGGAAAAAGAAGTGAAACTTTTGTTACCACTCCATAAATCACACATTTTAAAATAATTCAGAAAAATAAATTTCTCTATTTAAAAGTTTAAAACACATGTCGTGTTAAGGAAAACAACAAAAATTTATTTTGGAACAAAAATTAATCTCCTTTTTCGTAAGATAAATTTTTGCGTGTACAAAGAACTTGTAGTTCCTTATTTAAAAATATTAATTGACTGTCATATTTTTTCAATAAGCTACAAGCTACATAAACTGCTAGTTCTTTAGTTTACTAATTAGTTATGTCATTTGAAATAAAATTGTAATTAAATTATGTTAGTTCTGTGGCATGCTCTAGAGTTGATTTATAAAGTGCTTCTATTGGATGTTTCACTTTCTTGTTTTCTTCCGATGTGTTTTGTAAATAAATTATTTAGTTAGCTGCAGGTCCAATGATTGGGCTAGACAATGCTGATGCATGGTACGTAATCCGGTACATCACACTTGCATTCCGGCTGATACTGGCGCTGTTGCATTGTCATGTGGCTTGGTATACGTGGATCATACGATACTGATCCATTGGCAGATAATGCATGTGATCCACTCATTAATCCTGTGGCTGTTGTTCGGTTTTTATTGCCATATGTAATCCAGTTGTTGCTGTGCTGGTGCTGCTGCAATGGTGCTAGTGCTGCATTCCCATGTGATGTATGTGATGCATTCATTAATCCTTTTGCTGCTGCCCTTTCATTAATTTTGATATTGCCAGTCTGTATTGTTGTATATGGTCTATTCATTGCTGCTGTTGCTGCTGTTCTTGGTCCCTCTAGTAGGCTTCCAGATACTACCAAAGCAATTGCTGCTTGCTCTACCATTTCTTGTGATAATTTTCCATAAATTTCTGCAGCAGCTAAAGCTGCTGCTGCATGTGCTGTTATCTTGGATTTGTTGGCTATAATTGAATCGGAATCTGATTTTACTAATGCTGCTTTTACGGCTATAGTAGCCAATTGCTTTGATGCCGCCATTGCTGCTGCTACAATTGCTGGAAATGTATTGGGTTCATCCGTTGCTAATGCTGCCACTACGGACGCTAATGCAGCTTCTACTCCGATTAATATTTCACTTCGTTCACAATCTTTTGCTGCACTTATAAGATGTTGCTTCGCTGACATTCTTCTATCCGGCCTGTTTCGGTTTTTTTTTTGTTTCTGATGGCCAACTGGATTGTCTTATTTGGTTGTACTGCTGTTTCTACAGTTATTGCGGGCAATTCAACTACGTTCTCTTTTGCTGCTGCTGCCTCTACTTATGCTGTGGACTATTAAAAGAGAGCAGTTATGAGAGAATCTCAATTAAAATGCGAAAAAAAAGTTAAAGTTCATCTACATTTAAAATTTGTCTTGTTATATGTACTCGTATATTTACTTACTTCCTTTACTGATATTCTTCCCAACTGTATGCAATATTTCATCAAAATATTTTATTGTTCAACGTTTATTTCTTCTTTTTAATAATTTTGTTGAACCGTTGTTCCCCCCCCCCCCCCCCCCACTTTTTCTAATTTTTTTTTTCGAATAGGAAAAATTGTGTTAACAGTTAAAAAACTGTATTTTATGAAATTCATTTCAACATGAGTTCAATGATATGAAAATTTCAATATTATCATGTTTCGGTTGAATATACAGGGTTATGCGATTGGAGTGTTACCAACTTCACACCGGTATAACTGGCAACGCGATATTGCCAACTATTCCAAATTCATATCAATTACAGCTGTTTATATTGTTTACAAGCTACCTGAAGCATTTGCGTCTAAGTTTTATAGAACAAAAGTATTAGTTTGATTGCATTATATTTGAGTGGAAAATCATAACCAACTATTGTGCGTGAGCTCAGGCTTCTCAAAGTGAATAAAATGTTTGTGTATCGCACCATAAATCGTTATAATGTGATACATGCAGTAAAAGCCAAACGCTATGGTGGTGGACGAAAAAAACAGCAACATCACCTGAAATAGATCGTAAAGTGAAGGATCAACTTGAACGAAAGCCATGTCGTATTGGTAATCAAATGGCCAAAGAACTGAAAATATCCCAGCGAAGCATCCGACGCATATTCACAAATGAGCTCAAGGCCTTACAAGTTCCAAAAGGCACATGATCTTACACCAAAGAAAAAAAAAGTTAGACTCGAAAGAGCAAAGGAGTTGTTGCGCTTGCACAAACGTGGCGAATTTCCAAACAGTTCATAAATTCTCAAAATGATCGTGTTTACTTCACTGAACTCACTTATGAAAATTTGAGCATACGAACGGCCACCCGAAGTAATTTTCCATCTCAAGTAATGGTATGGGCAGCTGTGATCGCTGATGGACGCTGTCCAATCGTTTTCATCGAGCCTTATTATCGGGGAAAATGTTTTGGAAGCTACTTTAAAGCCGTGGGCACGCAAACATTTCGGTCGTACACCATGGACGTTCCAACAAGACTCGGCACCGTCTCATAATGCTCGTGTGAACCAAGAATGGCTAAAAAACCATGTTCCACACAATGGCTTTCGAATTTACATTCGATGCAAATTCGATGGACTATTCCATCTGGGCGATTTTGGAGAGCAAGGTGAGGACTAAAAAATATGCCAGTATGGATGCGCTGAAGAAAGCCATTGTACGGGAATTGGCCAAAATAACGTAAGATCATATTCGTGCAGCATACGACTCATTTTTTAACCGTTTTAAGACCATAGTCAAGGTAAAAGGTGGCCACATCGAGCCAAAATATTTATTATTTCTTTATTTTTTTATTTTTATTTGAATTAATAAAAAATAATTACACACAAAAAAAATGGTCGTTTGAATAGGTAACAGTTCAATCGTCTAGCCCTGTAATCAAAATAAAAATTTGTATTGGGTGTATAACTTGAAAATTAAGATTTTTTTTTACAAAAATATGGCTTTATTTCAATAATAAATCGAATGAATACATTGTTCAAAGTAGTGTCCAGCGGAAGCTATGACATTTTGCCATTTTCAGGCAATTTATCGATTCCTTGCCAAAAAAAAAAGGTAATCTTTTGAGGCTGTGAACGAATCAATAAGTGATAGTGAGATAGAGCTACGTCTGCTGAATGAGACGGGTGAGCCAAACCTTCCCATCCTCTGTTTTCCAAATAATTTTTAAAGGATCTCCAGCAACATGAGTCTGCGAGTTGTCATGTTGAAAAATTACGATCTCGTGGCTCATCATATTTCGAACATTGCTCTCTTCAAATGAATCAATTCTTCTCAATACAGCTCTCCGGTAATAGTTTAACCAGGATTTCACAGCTCATAATAGATGACCCCCTTTTGTTCCCACCAAATACAGATCATTACCATGGCACCATTTTGCATAGGCGTAATTATTATATATTCCTGGTTCGCGGAGCTTCACATACGACTTCTTGCGCTTCGGGTTGTTTTAATGAATCCATTTTTAGTCGCCAGTAATAATTCGATGCAAAAACAACTTATTTTTATAGCGCTTAAAGCAGCATTTCTTCAGAAATGCAAAATCGTCTTTCGACGTCTCTCGGCTTCAAGTAGTATGGCTCCAAATTTTCTTCCTTTACAATGAACGCCAATGATTCTAGGCGCTTGGACATTGCTGCTGGAGTAGCTCCCAATCTTATTGCAAGTTCCCCATGCATTTGGCACAAGTCTTCGTCGGCTAACATCTCAAATTCTTCATTTTCGACTTTTTCACTTGGTCTGGCCGTTCTTTGTCTTCCGTGTCAAAATCCGCAAATTGTGTTTATTTGGCTGACATGTTTGTAGCGCAAAATGGTTATGTGGTTTACACTTCGGCAAATTGATACTTACATAATCAAAACAATAGTTACAGGGACGTAGCTAAAACATGAAAGTAAATAGTTAAAGTATTGTCAGATGTAATATAATACAAGTTACACCATCAATTGTGAATCCCTCATTTATTACATTTGTATACCTATTTATTCCTTTCATGTACAAATATTACACGCATGACATGATTGGATGCGAAAAAGCTCCTCGTCCTCATTGCCATCGTGAATACTAGATGTTCATTTCCTCGAGCATTTCTCTTTGTGTTCGGTGCAACAACAATTTCATGGTGTTCGCCGATCTAAATCTGAACATAACCACGGCCTAAGCGTATCGGGTGAAAAAGTAGTGTACATGTGAGAAGTGTGATGCCCTCATTTATCTTCACAATTTTGTCCTCAGCTGCTACAGTAAATATATTAATACTTTGTTGTTGTTGGTGTGAGTATTATACCCTACACCACTCTGAGTGCTGCGTATATTGGTTTTGATCGATTAACGGTTTTTTTTTTAACCGCTCATTAATATACGTCATGAATAGCCGACTCGATTTGGTCATGTCCGCCTCGAGTAAAACTTAACCAATCTCAACCAAACAGGAAGATGTTAAGTTGATGAAATGGGCAACATCGGTCAAGGGGTAGTAGTACCTCCCATACAAGTGAAAAGTTCAAAGAGTTATATATTGAAAGCAATTCTAAAGCGCATTGAACAAAACTCGATACACATCATTGAAATATTATCTTAAAAACTGTTCTGAAAATTGTCATCATTAAGCAATAATCACGCCTTCTTCCCATACAAATTTTATACAACTAGTCAGTGAAAAAAATTTGATGCAAAAACGATAAAAATGTAACCCACCGTTGAGTTGAATTCAAAAAGGTGTTTTATTTCGGAGGATGGTGTAGGGTATATAAGTTCGACCGCGCTCGAACTTTTGCTTTTTCAGCCTTTTATTGTATCTCTGTGTTATCTCTCGCTCTCTACACCACTGTTAATATCATTGTTTTTTTTTTTTGTTTTTTTTTGTTCCTTTTGGTGGGTGAGCGAAAGTTGATGAGGTGACTTTGACTGTGACGCTGTATATGGGTAAATGGCGACTACACACACACAAGCTCATATTTGGGTGTAGGTGAATTTATTGAATTTTTTCTTATTTCATTTTATTATCTTTCGCCTTTCCTGCACATGTGTTATTATTCTTTATCTCTCTATTGCTTGTTTTGTTGGTTTTTTGTTTGCTTAAATTTCTTATCATTTTGCAATTATTTATAGTAAGAGAATGTGCAAAATCAACAGAATACAATTAAAACAAAAATCACACGTTGCTTGCTAGTTTAAGTTTTTTATATTTTTAATGCTCATTGTGCTGTACTACTCTTTGTTGTTGCTGTTGTTTTGTTAATTATTTTGCTGATTGCTACTTTTGCTTGTTGTGTTGATAACAATAATCAACTGAAAACAAAAAATTATATGAAAATGCTTAATAGAATTTTTTTTGCATTGTTTAACAATAGCTAATTGTTGTTGCTACTGCTGCCATCTGCTGTTTGCTTCAAAGCATTATCATCCACATATGTACATATGACAACGCGCTTGCCATTGTTTTTAGTATATTTTTATTTACATACATTCATTTACAAACCCTTTTGAAACAAAACAAAAAAAATAATAGGTATACTTATTTCTTTGCATAATTAGTTATAAAGTTTTCCATTGTTATTGTCAGAGTTGTTGTACGCTCTGGGTGCAATGTACGCTGCATTGCACTTGTGTGTACTTTAAACTAGAACCTAATTATGTTAATCGTAATCATGTACATATGTATACTATATATAGTATATACCGACTTATGTGCATATACTTATAATAACAGCTAACGTAAACTTAGTAAAAATTAAAACTTAATGAAAAATATTTTCATTATAAATCCCAAGATGTTGAGAGTTCTTGAAACATTGTATCCAATTTAACAATTCTCATAGTTTTTAATTAATATAAAACTCCAATATTTATTTAAGAAATTTCAATATTTTGAGATTTATAATGAAAAATATGCAATAAGTGTGAATTTTTCTTAAATCGACTTGAGCTGTTATTCCTTGTGACCACAGATATGAAGAAACATATTATGTTGTATGTGTATGCATATGTTTGGTTTGAATTTATTTTTTAGTTTTTTAAGTGCTTGACATTATAATTGTTAAAAGCTTTAAGTATGTATGGTAAAAATATTTTCAATTCATTCTAATTTATTAATTAAGCAAAAGAGTCAAAACTTTACCTCAAGCCCTAAATTTATAGAGAGGATATTACAAAGTTCTACTGGGTTTCGTCATACCATATGCAACACATTAAGAGTGAATAGCTCTCTATGCTCCTTGCTCATCTCTGCTATATGTATGAGAGATGTGCAAAGAGCATACATAAGTATGTATATGATGCTCATAACCGTTATGTTCGAGTGCAAGAGACTGCCCAAACATGTTCTTTTTTAAACTAAAAATAATAAACTACTAGTTGCGTGTAATTCCAGTGTGATGTTAATAAATCAGAATAATTTCTACAGTTTTCATTGTTGTTGTAACTAATAGTATCTATCTATATAAACGGTGGTTGTACTATTTGCTGGAAAACAAAAACAAAATAAACTCTCAAAATTTATAAAATTCATTATTTCATACCTACAATGTATGTAAATGTAAGTAATACAACGAATATATTTGCAAATATTTGCAATTATTTGCAACAAAACGTGACCAGTTTTATTATGTTTACTTTGTTGTTCTATTTGTAAATGTATTCATTTACATTATATTTAATACAATATTTATTTTTCACGATATTGAAAAGGCGAAAACAAAAATTTATCGCAGCTGTATAAAAAATACTAATAAAAAACCAACACATATTCAATTCAAAATTATTAAGCATATAAAGGGTGATTTTTTAAAAGCTTGTTTTTATAAGGAAATTTTACAAAATTTAGTGAAATTTTTATTTCGATCGATAAATCCATTCCTGCCATTTACTTTCAACAGATAATTTCATTTACTTGTTGAACGCGGCTACGCTTCAAGTGGTCCATTCTGAAGATCCAATTTTGACACACTTTTTCATACATTTGGTGAGATTCCGGCCGAATCTCACCAATGACGCGTTCAATGTTGACTTCCAAAGCAGCAATCGTGTTTAGCTTGTCCCTACAGACAAGAGACTTAACATAGCCCCACAAAAAATAATCTAACGGGGTCAAATCACACGTTCTTGGTGGCCAATTGACTGCACCAAAACGTGAGATTAACTGCTTTCTAAATTTGCCTCTCAATTGATGCATGGTTTCGCATGCAGTGTGGCATGCGGCATGTGGCACCGTCCTGTTGGAACCACATGTCGACCAAGTCCAATTCTTACATTTTCGGCAAAAAAAAAGTCTGTTATCATCGAACGGTACCTTTCTCCATTGACCGTAACGTTGCGGCCTTCATTGCCTTTGAAGAAGGACGGCGCAATGATGCCGTCTGCCCATAAACCCCACCAAACAGTGCATTTTTTGCGATGCAATGGTAGCTGCTGAATTGCCTCTGGCTGGTCTTCACTCCAAATACGGCAATTCTGCTTATTCACGTATCCATTGATCCAAAAATGAGCCTCGTCGTTGAAGATAATTTTGCGATACACAAGTTTTTCACAGAGAACGATTTTTGATAATAAATATCAATAATTTGCAAACGTTGTCCAGGCGTGAAATGGCAAACCAAACTGAGCATTTTTTACTTTGACACATGTCAAGAATCACGCGTGAACTGTCCGAAATATTACCGTCAGAAACCAAGAAGCAAAAAAATCACCCTTTATAATACATATATATACGAATTTCGTATAAACAAAAACAATGCCCCCCAATGTCCATTTAGCTTCACATTCACCCAGTCATCTACTCATTTGTCAGTCGTTATGTCTGTCTACTCTCGTTCGTTCGCTCGATCTAAATATATCTGTTTGCATATGAATTAAAAAGGTACGTAAACATTTCTATTGACGTAGAATATGACACTTTGCATTTTTCTATATTTTTTTTTTTTTTTTTTTTTTATTTTTTTTTTTTTGTATACAATGTAAACACACAAAATGCAAATTGATGTCAATTGCAATCACGTTGCAAATGAAAAAAAAAAAAAAACAATCCAACAGCCAACAGTAATCTTTTCTATTAAAAATTCTCCCATAAATTGCAATTGCATAAATGCAATAGCAACACAACAAAAATAAATAATAAAATAGAACAAAATTTAAATTGTAAATTCTGAACAACAACTTAGCAGCACCGCATAGAGCTTGGTACATTTAAAAAAAAAAGTCGTAACAATAAAACACTCCAGTAAAAACTAACATTCGCTATACATAATTGCTCAGTTTTACTTAGTATTGCACATGTATGGAAGGCGGCGACCTCTAACGGTTGCATTTCAAAGTAACCTATAGTTCATAACTTTTACAGAATGAAAACATTTTCATTTGTGAAATCGATACAGTAAAACTGTAGCTATAATGTTTTTAAATTTACCTCTATTTGAAGAGCGACCTCTAGCGGAATTTCCAATAATTACTTTGGTTCTCCGAACAGTCTCTCTCTTAAGAAACAGAGGTGACATGGTGAAATTAGAGCAGGTGGTATAGGCCGCTAGAAAGTTGACTGAAATTTCCTTGTATTTACGTCAGCTGATTTGATTTTCACATTCTTTACACCAACAAGGCAGTGTGCTTTTGTAAAGTTGTTTTTTTGTTTTAATGTTGTACTTTTTTTAGAGCTGCTATCGCCTTGTATAATTCTGTCATGGCAGAAGAGGTGGCGGATAGTCTCTTGGTTTTTGAAGAGTTTACAGTAGTTAGGATATTCCAAGCTCCAGTATATCTGTGTTATTTTACTTACTTAGCTGGCACTACAACCGATGATCGGTCTTGGCCGCCTCTATAAAACTTCGCCAATCGCCTCTGCTATGTGCACGCTGGCCAAGTGCAGACAGGTTTCCCTGTACGTGGTCTTTGAAACGTAGATTAGGGCGTCCTCTTCTGTGGCTCAAATAAAACACCCTTCTAGGGGAGAGAGCTTTCTTCCATTTGCTCAACATGACCCAGCCAGCAAAGCCGCTGGATTTTTATACGCTTGACTATGTCAGTGTCGGCGTAGAGCTCATTGTTCCATCTTATTCGATACACGTCGTCCACTCATATTGGACCGTAGATCTTACGGAGTATCTTCCTCTCGAACGCTCCTAACAGCCTCTCATCATTGATGGTCAATGTGCACGTCTCAGCGCCACGTCTCTGCTTCTCAATTGCCTACTGAGCCCGGAATAAAACCTGTTAGCAAGAGTTAATCTCCGCTTGATCTCAAGGATCTGTGTTATTTTACGTAATTATTTTCCAGAAGGGACGTGGTCGCTGTGGCATAGTGGTCCGGGGTTCGAATCTCGGCACAGGCAAAATCAGAAAAGAAAAAGTAGAAAAATTATTTTTCTAACCGGCACCACCTCTTGACAGGCAATGGCAAACTTACAAGAGTAAAAATTAAACTGTAGGTCCCTTCCATTCATGTACAAATCTAACACGCACAACATGAGTGGATGCGAAAAGCTCGGCCAAGGCCCTCCATGGGCTGTTGTGCCATTCAAAGTAAAGTAAAGACTGCAAAATGTTAACTAATACATAAGTACATATATCGTTCCTACATAAGTAGTTTGAGAAAACAACCAAAATTGATTTCACTGTTCCTATTAAATGTATGTTTTTTTTTATTGAGTTGCTAGTTCTATTTCAAGTCCTAAGGCTCCCATTCCCGTTCTAACTAGTTCTCCTTTAACGATCTCTTCAACAGGAACATATGAAAGATTTTTAATTTAATGGATGTTGTTTAAATTAACCTTAACTACGTTTCAAAACAACTTAAATACTACTTTGGATCATCTCATGAGAATTTTCTCTAGTTCTTTGATTAGGCTGTGATCCCGTAAAGATTATACCTGATGTTGTTATCAAGAAAGTTAAGTCTTCAAACGATCAGTTTTAAATGATTTTTATCAAAAGCAAAACTCCTCAGTTTATAATATTTTCTAGTTTAACTTTAATATAATTAAGTTATATTTATTTTCAATGCAACCCTCTATAAAGTAAGAGGGTTTTCCAAAAATTCCGAACGATCTTAAAAAAAGTCGAACGGGGGCTTTATATTATCAAATGGTGTCAGCATAAATACCCTCACTAAACGTTCATTGAGTATTATGCTCCCCATGACAAGGAAGGTAGAGTGTAGCAAATCAAGAACACTTATATTTCTATAAATATAAAGTGTTTGCGAATTACAAGCTACAAAGTTAATATGTGCGCAACGAAAGAAAAACTCTTTGATGTTGCAAATAAAATCAGAAAATTAATTTGTTGGTTGCAAATATTTCGTGTTTCAATTTAAAACTAGTTTAACTAGTTTTTTACATTAATTTGTATTGCGTTTGACTTAAATTGTTTGTTGAAATAATGAGGGTTGAAAACGATCGAGATGCGTTATTGCATAAAAGTTTGCTTAGCACAAAAGCTTTTGATTTACATTTGTGGTGCAACTCATTCACCTTTCATTCTTTTCTGCTTAACTATAACAAATTGGTTGTCCCTATTGCATACCTTACAAACCTGCCAATTGCTCTGGTATCCGTATCGCGTATTTCTGTTTATACAGCACATCAATTTCTTGGTCTGTTTGCCTCAGACTTAAGACTCTCATAAAATCCACACACTGTGAATCACGTCCCGACCGACATTTCGGGCTTTACTTATACTAGATAAATTATGCAACTCAATTTTATGTAGTCAATATTGTGTAATTACTTATATTATCTAATCGCACTCCTCCATTCGCTGCTGTTGTGCAACTCAAATTTCTTGCTAAAATAATAAGAAAATGAAAACAAAAAAGTATTAATTTATATAATTTCAATCAAAGTTCTTTGTTAACAAAGAAGAAACCCAATTTTCATGTTTATTTATTTTCATTTCTTACAATTTAACTTTAACATGCAACACAATAATAATAAAATAATCTTGCAACGTGACTGGAAATGGAAAACCAAATCGAATACCTTTTTATATGAAATCACACCCAAAAATGTCAAATAAAGAAACTTCTGCCAATACCCTAACTAAAGTTGGCACTCCCACTTACTTCATTCATGCAGAACGTAATAAAAAGTGGTTGTGGAAAAAAAGAAGAAAAGCAACAACAACTTGCACACACATGCTGAATTTGAATGGTGCAACGTGATTACTTTTGTTCGTCATTCTGTCTTGAGTTTGTTTGATTATTTGTACTAAAATAAAAACGAAAATAAATACATATATGTTTCTCTGAGAATTTTGATTTAACATCTACGTAAATGAGAAATGTATCAAATACGTACAGAAATATACATATGTACTACATAAATGCATACACACAAGGACCAAGTAATCAGTACCTCCTCATATACGAGCAATTACTATTTCTATTCAAGTTTCTGTTGCTTATACTTTCTTTTCAAATGATCTTTTCCAAGTTCAGAAAGGCCTACCCTCATGGCCTACTATCCTGCAGGTTTCTTTCTTAGGCATGAGGTAACCATTTCTACTACGTTTTATTTCTGTTGCAATTGGAAGTTGTTTATATACAGTCCTTAGATCTGAATTGGCAATTTCCCCTTAGAATTTTACTGACAAAAAAACCCTGCAACTTATTTTATAGAGCATTGGCGATCAAACATGTTTCAACCCCTAGGGAAACATATTTGTGTAGCGAGAGCTGCAGAAAAGAGTTCAGCTGCAAGTTGTCGAAATAAAATTCTAGACGATAAAACGATATTGCTCTTAAAGGAAATACTTAAAATAAACTACTTAGTTCAGTTAATATGACAATCCGATTATTTATCTGTTAATATGATTTCCTTTCAGAAAATCAAAGTTCGCCCTAAAGATTCACCTTCTGAATGAAAGGTATTTGCCCTGCCCCTTCAGATCTTCAGAAGAAAATAATGACACCATAATGTACTTATTACTTTGTCCATGACTGTATGTTTGTTTGCATGTTTTTTGTGTTCTAACGCTCATGTTTATGGTGTCGTTGTTGTTGATGATGGTAGATGTGACTATGGCAATATCCATCAGTGTCATGTTAAAAACACCATGCTGGAATTATATACAGTAATCCGCGGTTAATTGCGTCATTAAAAACGCAAAATTTTGTACTCAATTTGAATCGGAGAACTCAATTGATAGATTTTTAATGCATTCTTAACGAAAGGGCAACATTTTGAGACGCAAATAAGGAAGGATTAGTTAACCAGGGAATACTGTGCATACTGTGCATGCACATAAGTAACCACGAATGTTTGAATTTGTGCTGTGTGGTTTGTTGCCTCTATGGTTACATATTTCTAAGAATATTTTCTGTTTTTTTCCCCCCCTTTCTTAGTTTTCTTATTAATCCTTAACTTATTTCAGTTATTTGAAACTTGTTTTCTTTTTGTTTATTCGCTTGTGCCGCAGGAAATTCGTTAAAAGTGTTGTGTATAAAATGTTATTTGTGTTGTGTAAGGTTATGGTTTTAAGTTTTATTTTTTTCGTCATTTTTTTTTTTGCATACTGAGAATTAACTTTGAACTTACTATTTGTGAAAACTACAACACGTGGATTTTTCTATGATGATTGGCTTCATCTTCCTACACTCTCTAGAGTTTCAGTTTTGTAGCAAGTGGGAATCTTCAATGAGCTGTGGGTATCACATTTGTTATCTAGTCATTTTCAATACAAGTCTACTAGTTTAGCATGTACTTTACGCTTGGTATTATTTTAGTCGATCAGTGTTTCACAACATCCTGAAGATGCTCCTTTTTCATTACATCCCCTAACTAATCGTATCTCGAATGAATGTAAAAGGTGATTTTTTAAGAGCTTGGTTTTTGAAAATACAAAAAATACAGAAATTTTCCAAAAGTGAATGCAATTTTTATTTGGATCGATAAATCAATTCCTGCCATTTACCTGTTAAAGATAATTTCACTTAATTGTTACCCGCGACTACGCTTTATGTGATACATTCTGATGGTCCAATTTTGGCACACTTTTTCACTCATTTAGTCCGGATTCTCACCAATGACCCGTTCAATGTTGGCTTACATAGCAGTAATCGTGTTTGGCTTATCTCTATAGACAAAGCCCCACAAAAAATAGTTTAAGGGGGTAAAATCACACTATCTTGGTGGCCAATTGACTGCACCAAAACGTGAGATTAACTGCTCACCAAATTCGCTTCGCCTCTCAATTGATGCATGGTTTCGCGTGCAGTATTGCATGTGGCACCGTCCTGGTTCCACCACATGTCGGCCAGGTCCAATTCTTGCATTTTCGGCAAAAAAGAGCGTGTTATCATCGAACGGTACCTTTCTCCATTGACCATAACGTTGCGGCCTTCATCGTCTTTGAAGAAGTACGGCCCAATGATGCCGCCTTCTCATAAACCACACCAAAAAGTGCATTTTTCAGGATGCATTGGTAACTGCTGTATTGTCTCTGGCTGGTCTTCACTCCAAATACGGCAATTCTGCTTATTCAAGTATCCATTGAGCCAAAAAGGAGCTTCGTCGCTGAAGACAATTTTGCGATAAAAAATAGATCGAATTTTGATAATAAATTTCAATAATTTGCAAATGTTGTTCAGGCATAAGTCTATTAGTGATGAAATGGCAAACCAAACTGAACATTTTTTACTTTGACACATGTCAAAAATCGTGCGTGAACTGTCCGAAATATTAACGTCAAAAACTAAGTATCAAAAAAATTTAAGTAGTTCAGCTGAAGATTGATGTGGCAGGGTCTTAAGGTAATTAAGAAAGCACACACTTAATACGGGAAATTTCTATGAACATTGCAAAAAAAAGTAGAAAAATTATGGGTACTTAAACGGGAATTGTACTTAACCGGCGTTTGCTGCGTATTTATATTGTAGTTACTCATAAACATTTTGAACTGCCTCATTCCCAGTTATTTATAAAATTTTCTGGGTCCTTCATAACACTTTGAGATATGGGTTTTGATTTTCTATCCTAAAATCGGAAGATATAATTAAATAACTGAGCTCAAAGTTAAGACTTTTTTTTAGAGTTTATAAAAATTTTAAAATCCACCATAAATAGAAAACGTTATTGGATATTTGCTAATTTACATTTGTGATATTTCAAAGTTAATAAGAGATTCTTGATTTTAGTTAGTTTTGAAACTGAATTTTTAAAATAAGAAATATATTTCTATTTTATTCATTTTATAAATATTAAATTTTCAGAAACTTTATATTTTTTATTTTTATTGATACATTCAACACTCAGGGTGTACCCCTATGAATGCAGAGCATTGTGTTGAATGGAAGGAAGATTGATAGATGGGAGAAAGAAGGAGGGAGAATCAGAGACGGAATGCAATTACACAGGACACCGATAAAGAGAAAGGCTGCCATTGTGGCAAGTGTTATGCCTTTACCACAATGAAACTTCATTTTGTCAGTGTCGACTATGACCACATGTAGCGCCAAAGGCCAAGCTTTTCGCGTCCACTCATGTTGTGCGTGTCATATTTGTACATGATATGCTGAATCCGAACGGCGAATTGAAAAGCTTTTCATAGGCAATTTTTACTCGTGTAGATTTGTCATTGCCTGCCAAGAGGTGGTGCCGTGTATAAATTTTGTTGTTCCGAGATTCGAACCCCTGACGCTCTGCGTAACAGTCCAACGCACTACCGCTACGCTACAGCGACCACGTCGTAAATGGCAAGTCCGAGTAAAGTCAAAGATTCTAAACAGTTTTCCCAGATGAAAATGTGGAATTAAAAATAGCTTACCCACACATACATATGTACATAGGTCAGACTCAGGTGTCCCCGAACTGACTCTTGTCAACCTGGCAACCCAGTCATTACCCGTCAGTTCTAGTATGAACCTAATAATTATTATATATGTAACTTCGTGAAACAAGGATTTAACGCCTAAGAGGTTAAAGCCGGAGGGCGGACGTCGATTTGTTGAACCACAAAGGATGGGCTTCATTAAAAAATTTGTTTTGTTTAATTCTTCACAATCACAAACTTAGTCTGTTTTTGTTTTATTAATTACCCTTATTTATTTATTTCGTAATAGCTCAATTTAAATTATTTGATATGTAATAAGAAAAAACTTTCAATTTCTCGAATTTCATACTTTTACCTTCAAATCGATACTTTTTACATATCCAACACATGACTACCTTAACATTAGGGTCGTTGGAGTGCATTTGCCTTTTTCAACGCTCTCACTATCACCGTCGCTGTCGCCGTCGTCGTTGTCCAACCTCAATACTGTTTTGTTAGCGATGCAATGTTTTTTGTTTTCTACTATTTTGTGGCATTGACTGAACATTCTCTAGTATTGTGTAAATGCATACATTTATTTAAATTGTTATTGTTGCGGTTGTGTCTCGGCTTACAAATGCACCTACCAATAATTCTTAAGCACAACTAGCTACACTTAACTGCAGCTATGTTCAATGTAACTAAACTGCGCTAATATGCTTAGCTAAAGTTGAAATTTTATACTTACTATCTTTATGTATTTACATTTACAGGCATATCGACATTTGTACATATACATATGAGAATCTTTGTATATTTGTAATTCTAAATTAAAAACGAAAACAAGTCAAGTGTCAGTTTGGTTGGATATGGGATACTGGATATGCGCGACAAAAATACTCGTTCGTCTATACTTTGTGATTTTTTTTTAACTGCATCATTCATACAAAAATTCTGTAGCCGTACAATTGTGGTTTGATATTTTTGTCATTATTTGTTATTGCTGATGTTGTTATACCAAAGTTTTACTATAGATTGGCATTAGCTAATAATTATAAACATACATATGGTGCATACATACTATATGTAAGTATTTATAGTGTATTTAAGTTTTATTGTTACTCGATGTACATAAATATTAATTTAGCTGTTAGTTTGAATTGATATTTGTAATCAGACGTTAAAAGATGGAGAGGAAATATGGTGAAAGGGTGACAACTTCACATACATAATATCCCAGCCGTCACAATTTAACTGCGAAATAATTAAAGTCAAAAATGGTATAACTCGGATAAATCGGATAACTTTAAGTTGTCCTAGCATTGAAATCCCTTATGCAAATAAAAAAATGTAAACAGTTTTGAAAAGATAAAATGATCAATAAAACTAATTTGTTTGTTGTTTTTTATCTACTTGGTTTTATGTAAATTTTTATTCATACTTTGCAGAACTTTGCCCTATTCAGAACGTCTGAAAATCAGTTTTTTGTTTCGAAATCCAGATTTTGAGGTGTCTTGAAAATTGTTGAGTGTAAGGAGTGAGATCGAAAAAATCGGATAACTTTAAATTATCCTAGCATTGAAATCTCTTATGCAAAAAAAAAAAAATTTAAACTGTTTTGAAAAGAAAAGTTAATTTCTGATTGATTTCTGATTCAATAAAACTAATTTGTTTGTTGTTTTTTACAGAATTCGGACAGCTTTTCCGGTATGCCTGCCATTAGCGCCTTTAATGTCTTTTCTAAGACTCTCTTGGCGGCAGCCTTCCACTTATTTGTAATATCTTTCATGAATTTAGCATCTTTGTTTGTTGCCTTTAATGTTCGTTTCACTAGAGCGCAATATCTCTCGATAGGCCGAAGTTCTGGGCAATTTGGTGGGTTGGCGATTTTTGGTACCAATTTGATGTTTTGGTCTTCGAACCATTTAAGGGTTACTTTACTGACTGTAGTGGCAGGAGGCTAGATCAGGCCAAAAGGAAGTAGATACATTGTGCTTTCCAATGAAGGGCAGCAATCTATTCTGGAGGCACTCCTTCACATAAATTTCGACGTTAACAGTGCTACTTGTTACGAAACTTTTACTCCTTAGCCCACAACTACAAATCGCTTGCCATATCAGAAACTTCTTCGGAAACTTGGACTTTTGTTTTGTCCTAAATCTTTCCTCAATTCCTCCTCGTTTCTTTGCGGTGCAAAACTCTTGACCAGGCAATTGAAAAAAATTAGACAACACGAATTTTTGGAAGAAATCTGTCTTCAACTTTTTAGCTCGCCTCTGGGCTACCAAGTTCTTAGTAGCGTTCCTGTCGGGTACTGACTGCACCTTGTATGTTATAAGGTCCGCATCTTTTTTAATTTTACGAACTAAAAACTCACTGCAACTAGCTTTTTCCGTCAATTTTCGATTAGACAACGCTGGATTCTTCTCTAAGAGAGCAACGTCTTTCTTCGCCTTTTGTGGAGACACGAAACCGCATTTCCATCCAGAACCATATTTTCTAGCAACTGTTAACTGCTGCGCATCTTAGCGGTTTGAAGAGTTATACAACGGATTTTGCCGGAAAAATGCAGGAAAAACAGAATTCTCCATTACAAAGCAGTTATACTACATTTTTGCTGTGAAATTTGCTTTCACTGTAGATTTGCCGGCTGCGATACTCTCAACTGTTGAAACAGAGCGTTTCTTATTTGTTATGTCATATGTAACTCCAAAAAATTATTCTCGAGAAGTCTGGAATTGTATTTTGTTAAATTACTTTTTTTCAATTGAACAGAATCATTTTCATTCTGTGAGTGAAATCACTTTCTTTCCTTAAAAAGAAACACTTTTTTCCAGTTTACGATTGCTCTCTCCGGAATAGAATTTGTCTCTCGATTTTCTTCCAATTAGAAAGAATTTTTTCTTTTTTAATTATATCTTCTTTTGACTCTTATCTTTTCTTCTATAGTATATAATAGTTTTTACCCTCAAAATTGATCTTTAAGTTTTCTCACTTTTCTAAATATGTAGAATCGTGTTTCTTCCTCAATAGACTCACTTACTTTATTTCTGAAAATAATCAGTTTTCGACTAATTGAAGATAATCTCCCTGATTATAATCCTTTTTCTCCCTCTGATTAATATTGCTTTTATTTTCTTTGTTTTAGAACCAAATTCTTTCTCTGATAAGAATCGCTTTCTTCTTCCGAATAAAATTGCTTCCTACATCCTCTCAATTGAATTTATTTCTTTCTCTGAATAGAATTAGTTTCTCATTTCAAGCAATCTGTGCAAAATAAATATGTCTGCATTTACATACGCCGATATTTTCACGGTGATGTTTTTTTTTTTGTAGGCAAAAGAGGCAAAGCGAAAGTGTTCTGTCTCGGCTATACCAAAGAGAGAGAAAAAAGAGAAAATAGAAATGTGTGTGTCAAAATTTTGGGGTGCATAAATCCAGGTTTGGCATATGTCTTCCCTCATTCGCTTCGCGCTTCTGTCCTAGTTGAATCGATCTCTTCCTTTGAATATACATAACCACACACATTCTGCATTCAAAATAGTACCGGGAATTGGTCAATAAATCAATTTCTATACCTCTAGATTGGTTTTCTCTGGTTTTAAATCAATATGCTCCCCCTCCTTCTTTGACTTCTTCCTCTCATCTATCAATCTTCCTTCCATTCATCACAATGCTCTGCATTCATAGGGGTACACATTATGTCTTAAGTATATCAATAAAAAAAAAAATTAAAAAAAATTGAATTTCATTCAATATTTCAAATGATTAGAACTTCTCTAGTTCCGAATGGAATTTTTCCTCCTCTTCTTCTCCATTGTATCACTGTCTCAAAAGATGGAAAATCTCTTTTAAATTTAATCACCTTTACTCGCTCCGTTTGCACTCTTCCACAATCGAATTGTTTAACATTCCTCTGTCATGCCTCTGTGGGTGGACCCTACTCCGATCAGGATATACATATATAGTTTCGCAACTAGAGATACAACGTAGCCACCATTAATAGCTCTGGTTTTATAGTTCGCTGATTTTATTAGCTAAAATACTCATATTTTCAATTCAATTTAAATTTCGAAGCTTGCATTTAATTTTTGTGCACGATGTGTTTATAGTTAGACTTTGTCATTGCACAACAGCAGCGACTGCTGCCTAACTGCTGCCTGCTGCGTACGTACCTACATACATAATTACAACCCATTCAATGAGTAGCTACTCGTTTGTCTGTCACAATTGTGTTGTTGTTGTCGTTGTCGCTGTCGTCGCTGTCGTCGTTTGCTGTTGCAAGTACACATCCACACCATCAACAACAGCACACCATTTAGTTGCTGCTGCAATTTTACTGTATGCTCAAAATGTGCAATTTTCTGTATCCATGACAAGTTCGTTGAACCCCGTTCGCTTGCTCGGTCTCAAGTTAGTTAAGTTGGCTGGTTTAGCTTGGTTGCTTTACTTTGCTTTGATAATACCTAGTGCCTTGTGTTTTTGTAATGCACTTGTTATTTTTGTTTGGTTTGTTTTTATTTTTACTTTTCGTTTATAAGTACTTGTTAGACTTAACTCGCCTTGAGTGGTGTAGTGTTAGGAGAAACAAAAGCAAACAAAAAACTAATCGGAAAGCTAAGACCGGGCGCAGCCGATTTTTCTATACCCTACACACATTCTGAAATAAAAGAAAAGCTGGCACTACAACTGATGATTAATCTTGGCCGCTTCGCCAGTCGCCTCTGCTATGCGTTCGCTGGCGCCAGTTGATAAGGCCAAGTGCAGTTAGGGCGCTCTGTATTTGGTATTTCCAACTTAGATTAGGACGTCCTCTTCTGCATGTCTCTCCACCGTGTCTCGGACAAAAAACACTTTTCTAGCCGGAGCGCTTTCTTCCATTCGCTCAACATGGCCCAGCCAGCGAAGCCGCTGGATTTTTATACGCTGGACTATGTCACTACGGCCTACAGCTCATCGTTCCACCTTATTCGACACACGTCGTCCACGCATATTGGACCGTAGATCGTACGGAGTATCTGCCTCTCGAACGCTCCTAACAGCCTGTTATCATTGATGGTCAATGTAAACGTCTGTGCGCCATATATTAGGACGGGAACGATGAGCGACTTATAGAGCGTTATTTTCGTCGATCGAGAGAGGGCTCTACTTCTTAATTGTCTACAGACCCCGTATTAACACCTGATCGCAAGATTTAATCTCCGCTTGATCTCAAGACTGACATTATTGTTGGTGTTAATGCTAGATCTTAAGTAAACGAAATCCTTGATGACTTGAAAATTATAATTGTCAACAGTAAGATTTTGTGCAAAACGTCGTAACTCTTTGTTTGTTGACAAAAGATATTTCGTTTGGTCCTCGTTTACCGCTAGACCCACTCGACGAGACTCCCTTTCCACGTTGGAGAATGCTGCACTGACTGCTCGAGCGTTTTTGCCAATGATGTCAATATCATCAGCGTATGCTAGCAGCATGATACTCTTGTAGAAAATAGTGCCAGAGATGTTCGTAACTCGAATTATTTTCTCCAGCATTAGGTTACAGAAGTGGCACGATAGGGAGATAAACCACATTTTGCTGTACATATTTGTAAAAATAGTATCTTTGACCGATTTTTCCCAGTTAACCTCTTTGTGACTGTAAGTAATATCTGTATCGAGTTTGGATAAGATTGCCTAAGTTTTACTCGAGATATCGTGTACAGGGATAGAGACGGCCATGCTGATCATTTATTTCATACCTACGAACACCTAAATGTGGTCGATCAAAACTAATATACCATACCTTGCACACAGTGTGTGTAGGGTAATGGAAACCACCAAGAAGATTTGTTGTTGATTATTTTTTTTAAACTGCCATGCAATATGTTTTTTACTATTTTGCTTTTCATTTATGTTTGTACATTTTTTTTTTTTATGTTTTCACAACTCAAAACTCATTGACATGTTGTTTTATTGTAGTTTATTTTTTCAATTGTGCCCCACTACTCCTCTAACTAATAAAACCATTTGTTGTAACCCATAACGATTATTTACGTTATTAATAAGTTACAAACAACAATAATAAATGTGCAATAGCAACAGCAACAACAAAAATAATAATAATAATAATAATAGCTTAAAGAATGCATGTTGTTGCTGTTGTTTTTGTTGTTGTCGTTGAGTGCATTGGCCAAACGTCTTTGAAATTCGAATTTTCAATGACGTCAGCATTTTAGAATAATGTATGTATACAGTTTCAATTGCATAAAACTTTGTTTGAGAAAATAATACCGCTGAAAAAATGGAGAATGTTCTTGAATTGAAAACTAATTATAATTTTTATCGCATGCTATAAATTTGTTATCACTATGGGAAGATCTTAGTTCATAGTTCCAGAATGATGAAAGAAAAAAAAAGCTCAGAAAATCGTACTGCTTTTGTTTAAAGCTTTTGGTGATGAGGCATTTCTTCTACATGATTCATGGTTTTTGAGATCGGGCTTATAAAAATATCATCATAATCTCTTTATTTATTTAATCAACCTCATGAAATAAAAATCCGGTCTGAATTGATGGTTCATTTCTTATGTATTGATTTCTTTTTTCCATCTGCCACCTCTTTCAACAGCAGCCTCAGCTCAGGTACACTTCATTCCTGTAGAACTGAAGCGACTCTTGAGAGTTATTCCACAATTTATTTTATTTATTTTCACGGATTGTAGCAAAAATACAAAGCATACGAGAAAAGGGTCGTTGTTGTTGGTCTCACATTGCATCTCTCTTGAGATATTTCCTTCCACTTGCAGAACGAAATGCTGACGACATAAATTGAAGGTCCTTTTTGTTTTAACCATTGCCTGTGAAATAATGAAAATAAATACTATTTATGTGCAATCTATAAAGATTTAACACATACGATACGATTTTTGATGGTGATATTTTAGATTCATTCATAGATTTAATTTTTAATTTTGTATTTCTTTTATATTGTATTTTATTTTTAAATACCAACAAGGTGTGGTTTTTTTATATTAAAACTTTAATCAAGACTTATTTCAAAAAGTCATTGTATTTGAAATGAAAATCGTTTTTCAATTCTAACAAGCCTGATATTTGGCACACCTATGTACCCGATTTTGGCTTTTTATAAACTCTTTACCGCACACCTTGCAATTAATGCATTAAACATGCAATTTTCTGTTCACACAATGCTGCTAGTTGCTTATACTAGGCTTTAGTATTATTTAGCATCCAAATATACAGTGTCGGAAAATTAAATAAGAACACCTTGCACTATAAAACTTCCATCGATTTTTTTTATCGGACTGCTTGTAGTAAACAATTTTTATAGAGAAGAAAATGGTATGGTTTATACTTTATAAATTTCTAGGTGGCAACACTACACTTAAATATTTTTTGGGGATTCCCAAACAAAAAAGTTGAAGCGAAGCATTCGAAGGCGGACAATTCAATAAGAACAGCAGACGAGAAAATTTATATCTTAAAAAGAAAACTTAATTTTTTTTATTGTACTGGTAAGCATTTAAGTAAATGGTTGCATTGAGGGTAATTAAATGTAAACTATTCTGTAATGTCACAGCAAAATGGGTCGAGCAAAGCACAAGCACACTAGCAAGGAGGAGCATGATTTGGTGAAAAAACTGCGAAATGAGAGACAAAGCATCCGCCAAATAGCTAAAACTATTAGCCTATCCTCGACATTTGTCTACCAATCTTTATTGCCTCAAAAATTCAACTGCAAGAGAGGTAGGCCTCGCAAACTCCAAGTGCAGATGACAATTGCATACAAATTTTTGCGGCACGCTATCCATTTAAGGCAGCTGCCGCAATTAGAGAGGAGACGACGGGTTCAAATTTGTGCTCGATCGGTAAGGAGACGTTTGCTGGAGAAAAACTGTAAAACAGCACGAAAAGCACCAATGTTGACACAAAGACATCGAAAGTGTCCCATAGAGTTCGCTGAAGCGAACTCATCCCACATTGAATGGGATGGTTCAATTAATGCAAAAAAATGGCCTAACGTATTATGAACAGACGAAAGCAAGGTGAATCTTGTTGGAAGTGATGGCAAACGTTGGGTTAGATGCTCGAAAAATGCAGAATTGAGCCCAAAATATACTAGGAAGACGTTTAAGCGCGGAGGTGGAAGCATCATGGTATGGGGATGCTTCTCTTGGTATGGTGTGGGCCCTCTGTATTGGATAAAAGAAACAATGGACAGATTTCTTTACGTAAACATCCTTCAGGAGATGATGCTTCCTTATGCTGAATGGGAAATGCCCCTGAAATGGCAAATGCAACAGGATAACGAGCCAAGTAACACCTCAATCCTTGCGCGAGATTGATTTTCCCATAATGGAATTCCCGTTATGACCTGGCCTTCACAATCTCCTGACCTTCATCCAATCGAAAACTTGTGGAATATCGTCAAAGAGAAGATTGGCAGTACCAGAAAACAAAGACGAATTGTGGCAAATCATTCAAAGAGCGTGGTATTCCATACCCCAGGCTACTTGCGCGTCTCTGGTGGAATCAATGCCCAGAAGGTGTGAGGCGGTTTTAATTAACAAAGGCTATTCCACAAAATATTAGCATTAGTGAACAATTTGAGTCAATATTTTAAAATTTATTTTGTTTCTAATTGAAGTGTTCTTATTTTGTTTTGGTTTTAAGAAAAAATTAAACTTATGGAATAAATGAATAAAAGTAAATACCTTTTAAATTTATCATAAGCCTGGAGAGATATTTTTTTAAGGTTTTTGCTTTCAGAACAAGGTGTTCTCATTTATTGTCCGACACTGTATGTATGAGTAATAACTATGACTCACCTACTCTCTAGACGTACTTTATTTATTTTATTACCATACTGCACTCGCTCGCAGTAAGGTTAGAAAACCTTCAACCTTTTTCCCCAAAACAAAGCAAACTTCAATATTTACTATAACCTTTCAAAAATTAAGTTAATGCATTTCGCCGCATTACTTTGCTACTTTTTGTTTTTTTTCGGTTTTTTGTTGCCAATTCACAAAATATAGGTACTAGTGCCAAAGAAATTAACTTAAATTTTTGAGTTATTTATTTATGTATTAGCCACGAAAAGGCACCAAAGAGCAAAAGCTAAACAAAGTGAAAAAATATTCATTTCAACTTCATGATTTATGGTAGCCATTTTCAATTAATTTTTTTTTTAATAGAAATAAACTTCTTTAATGGCACAACAGCCAATGGTGGGCCTAAGCCGAACTATTCGCATCCTATTATTCTACTATTCGTGTGTGTCATATTTGTATATATTTGAAATGAAGGAACGTACAGTTTTATGCCGAATCCCAATGGCGAGATGGAAATCTTTTCTTAGGCAATTTTTTCTCTTGGAGGGGATTGCAATTGCCTGCCAAGAGGTATTGATTTTTGCCTGTGCCGCGATATGAAACCCGGCGCAGTAGCCCCGCACACTACAAACTACGCCACGGCAACCAAATAAATAAACAAAAACTACACATTTTTTT
Source organism: Palloptera scutellata (assembly GCA_958295655.1). Lineage (NCBI taxonomy): Eukaryota > Metazoa > Arthropoda > Insecta > Diptera > Pallopteridae > Palloptera > Palloptera scutellata. The sequence goes on along the minus strand of OY282450.1, from coordinate 78,198,165 downwards.
ATTTGTTCCTAAAATTAAATTACCTACAGATTTTGCAACATGATAATAAAACAAAAGTTTTAAGCAAAAATAAATGAGTACAAGCGGAAATGTTTTTGTAGTGATTTCTGCGCTATATTTCTTTTGTAACTTTGTTTGATTGAATTTCAGATTATATTTTTTTGGTTAATCTCTGGTTTATTTTATTTAGCATAAGGTTAATTAGGTAAATGAAACTACAGCAAAAAACCACAGCAGGCAGCAAACGTTTGCTTAAACTCTACTTTCGAAAAGTGAGATTTAAGAAATTATTTTCTAATAGGCAGGCTTATTTCTTTTGACGCTTTTTTACACAATTAGCAATGCGTCGGGCAAAAAAGTTGTCATCACCATCGAGAATTTGCCACTACTATTGGCAGTTGTTGTAATAAATATATTTCTTTATTATTTATTTAATATGTATTACTTAGTACTGAAACTATTCGGTCCGAATGGCACTTCAGCAGCTACAACGTCTCCGCTTTGCTCCATAAGTAGTTTTCTTTAAATACATAAATTAAAATTTCAATTGTGTTCGAATCTTTTATTCTTGCTCGGCCATTTATTGGAATTTTTTTGGTAAATTTCGATATCAAATAACACACTACATATTGCCAATACTGTTAACCAGAACTAGCAGCTCAATAGGAATGAATATAGCCACTTAGCTCTCCATATAAATACTACTGTGGGCAAAAGTTAGTAAGACTTTGTTCATAATATCAAATTTTTTTATTCATTCTTCCAAATCTATTTCGTCTCCTTCAAAGTAATTCCCCCCCTCCCCCCCCCCCCCCCCCCACCGGCCCCAATACACTTGGGCCAACGTTTTTTCCAATTCTCGAAACAGTTGTTAAAGTCAATTTCCGGAATAGCCTTCAATGCGCTTAGCGATTCATGTTTAATGTCTTCAATTGACTCAAAACGGTGTAACGGTGTCCACGAAGCGGTTTTTTGAGTTTAGAAAATAGCCAAAAGTCACACGGTGCTAATTCAGGCGAATAGGATGGTTGCGGAACGATATCGGTCGAATTTTTGGCAAATTGGTCTCGTAAAACCAATGCAGTGATTTTGGAACCAATCGTGCATTCACTTTTCTTAGGCCCAAATGATGTTTTAAAATGGTTTTCACTGATCCTTCCGATATTCCAACGATGCCAGTAAGGTCTCTAACTGGTAATCGTCGATTCTCGAGCACCAATTCCTTGATTTTATTGACGTGTTGATCATCAGTTGATGTTGATGTTGATGGCCGTCCTGTACGTGGTACGTCGTCAACGCGTTCTCGACCATCTTTGAACAATTTGTACCAATCAAAAATACTTGCTCGCGACATACAATTATCACCGAAGGCCTTTTGCAACATTCTGAACGTTTCGGCACCAGAAATTTGATTCCGCACACAAAATTTAATGGAACTTCGTTGAACTTTGTTGAATAATTTCACTCATTGTGAAAATCGCCGAATGCACTTTTTGTACTTCAGAACTTCAGAAAGACAAGCGTATACTAAACACTAATGATTATTTTGATGTGACATTTGGCACAGATGTCACCGACAGTCATACCAACCTTAAAAAAATAATATTTTGATGAATGGGTTTCCGCGCGAAATTTAAATTTAAAAGTCTTACTACTTTTTGCCCACAGTAGTATAGTTAATTGCGTATAAGCGTGAAAAGAATACGCCTTTTTTCTTTGCTTGAGTTTTACTCGTTTCAACTGAGAATTTTGAGAGAATTTTACGCTCATGCATTGGATGACAGAATGATAGCATACAAGATTAGGCATTGTGCAGGTTCCTCATTTCTTGACTACGTCATACCAGACTTTGTTTTTTGCATTTTGCTTAGCAGAATTTCATGTTCTTATTTCTCTCCGCAAAGTAAAAACATACTATTGCCAATCAGATCAAATCATAGGGTCTGGTGGTATGTCGTACTTTCTCTCTCTGCATTTTAATCGGCCAATTGAAAGTACATATATCATTGGATATTTTCCCTCGATTGTATATACTCTTTTACAATGAGCTATGTAAGGTACATATGTATGGTATGTCTACTCATAACATATCATTTCCATACAGTAGGTATAATATTTATACTTACTACTCGTATACGATGAATATTTTTTTATTTTTTACGAACATTTTCAGTTTTCTGCTAGGTTTCTATTTTTCTTTCTGTCAAGCATATTATTTATTATCTTTAATATTAGCATTTACAATATAATTTCTTTGATGCTTAGAACTATATACAGTATATATTTTTCATTTGTAATTAACCCATTAAATAATTTACCATAATTTCTTAATACTTAAAAGACGCAGTTTCTGTTTTAACTACAAAGAAATAAGTAAAGGTTGATTTTTTTGCTACTTGGTTTTTGACGTTTATATTTCTGACAGTTCACTCGTGATTCTTGACATATGTCAAAGTAAAAAATGCTCAGTTTGATTTGCCATTTCACGCCTGAATAGACTCACGCCTGAACAACGTTTGCAAATTATTGATATTTATTATCAAAAATCGTTCTCTGTGAAAAATTTGTGTATCGCAAAATTGTCTTCAACGACGAGGCTCATTTTTGGATCAATGGATATGTGAATAAGCAGAATTGCCGTATTTGGAGTGAAGACCAGCCAGAGGCAATTCAGCAGCTACCATTACTTACTTACTTACTTACTTAGCTGGCGCTACAACCGATGATCGGTCTTGGCCGCCTCCACAAAGCTTCGCCAGTCACTTCTGCTATGCGCGCGCTGGCGCCAGTTGATAAGGCCAAGTGCAGTCAGGTTGCCCTGCACCTGGTCTTTCCAACGGAGATTAGGACGTCCCCTTCTGCGTGATCCTCCACCGTGGTTCGAATAAAACACCTTTCTAGCCGGAGCGCTTTCTTCCATTCGCTCAACATGACCCAGCCAGCGAAGCCGCTGGAGTTTTATACGCTTGACTATGTCAGTGTCGGCGTACAGCTCATACAGCTCATCGTTCCATCTTATTCGATACACGTCGTCCACGCATACTGGACCGTAGATCTTACGGAGTATCTTCCTCTCGAACGCTCCTAACAGTCTCTCATCATTGATGGTCAATGTCCACGTCTCTGCGCCATACATTAGGACGGGAAGGATGAAGGATGAAGCGTTATTTTCGTCGGTCGAGAGAGGGCTCTACTTCTCAATTGCCTACTGAGCCCGTAGTAACACCTGTTGGCAAGAGTTAGTCTCCGCTTGATCTCAAGGCTGACATTATTGTTGGTGTTTATGCTGGATCCTAGATAAACGAAATCCTTGACGACTTCAAAAGTGTAGTTGTCAACAGTGACATTTTGTCCAAGACGCCGTGACTCTTTGTTTGTTGACACAAGGTATTTCGTTTTGTCCTCGTTCACCACTAGACCCACACGACGAGACTCCCTTTCCAGGTTGGAGAATGCTGCACTGACTGCTCGAGCGTTTTTGCCAATGATGTCAATATCATCAGCGTATGCTAGCAGCATGACACTCTTGTAGAAGATAATGCCAGAGATGTCGATGTTCGCAGCTCGAATTATTTTCTCCAGCATTAGGTTAAAGAAGTCGCACGATAGGGAGTCACCTTGTCTGAAACCTCTTTTGGTATCAAATGGTGCGGAGAGGTCTGTCCCAATTTTCACTGCGCTGGTGGTGTTGGTCAGTGTCATTTTGCAAAGACGAATGAGCTTTGCAGGGATACCAAAATCAGACATTGCGGCGTACAAGTGATCCCTAATCGTGCTGTCGAAGGCGGCTTTATAATCGACAAATAGATGATGGGTGTCGATCTGTTTTTCTCGGGTCTTTTCCAGGATTTGGCGTAGTGTGAATATCTGGTCGATGGTGGATTTACCAGGCCTGAAGCCACACTGATAAGGTCCAATCAGTTTGTTGACGATGGGCTTCAGTCTTTCGCACAGTACGCTCGATAGAACCTTATATGCAATATTAAGAAGGCTGATCCCACGGTAGTTGGCGCAGATCGTGGAATCACCCTTCTTATGGATTGGGCAGAGTACGCTGAGATTCCAATCACTTGGCATGCTTTCATCTGACCATATTCTGCATGCGTTTTTTGAGCTCTTCGCCTCCGGTCTTAAACAACTCAGCAGGCAGGCCATCTGCACCTGCAGCCTTATTGTTTTTCAGCCGAGCAATGGCTGTTAAGACCTCCTCATAGTCAGGCGGCATCGCAAAAAATGCACTGTTTGGTGGGGTTTATGGGCAGACGGCATCATTGCGCCGTCCTTCTTCAAAGGCAATGAAGGCCGCAACGTTACGGTCAATGGAGAAAGGTAAAGTTCTATGATAACAGGCTTTTTTTTTTTGCCGAAAATGCAAGAATTGGACTTGGTCGACATGTGGTTCCAACAGGACGGTGTCACATGTCACACTGCACGCGAAACCATGCATCAATTGAGAGACGAAGCGAATGTAGTGAGCAGTTAATCTCACGTTTTGGTGCAGTCAATTCGCCACCAAGATCGTGTGATTTGACCCCGTTAAACTATTTTTTATGGGGCTATGTTAAGTCTCTTGTCTGTTAGGGACAAGCTAAACACGATTGCTGCTTTGGAAGTCAACATTGAACGCGTCATTAGTATGGAAAAGAGTGTCAAAATTGGACCGTCGGAATGGACCACTTGAAGCGTAGCCGCGGGCAACAAGTAAATGAAATTATCTTTAGAAAGTAAATGGCAGGAATGGATTTATCGAACCAAATAAAAATTGCATTCACTTTTGTAAAATTTCAATGTTTTTTTGAATTATCGGAAACCAAGCTCTTAAAAATCACGCTTTGGTACTCTGTAGCTTTTTCTAGTTTAACTAAAGCAAATGTCTTTTCGGCTATTTTATTTAATTAATTTTTAAAAAGCGATAATTTATTTTTGCATTTTCTTTAATTGTATTTTATTTAATTTTAAATAAACTAACATAATAATGTTGCAATATAAGTAAAGCATTTATACTACATATACAGCACGGAATCGGATTCGGATGTTGTACTTCCGATTGTAGTCTTCAATGCTCCCTTCTCTCGAACTTCTTCCACCTTCTCTTGGTGGGAGGCTCATAGCATAGCGTTTGTGTTTTCTGCTCAGATGCTCTCGAGGTTGAAAACAAAATTAAATTCAACTTGGTTGAATGAATTTGGGTCAGAAAAATTAAATTGAAAAAGAAACAAAAGAGCAAAAATATGAAAACTGTAAATATGGAAAATAATAATAATCGCATTACATCAACAAAACAACATCAAAGTGGCTGCTGGTGCTGCTGCTGTTGATGTTTACAATGATTAACCACTCATGTTCATGTTGATTGCTTGTGGTGAATGTATACTTATATTTTTATATTAAATTTTGCAATTTTTTTAATAAGTGTATTTATTGACGCCAGTCGGCTGGCAGAAGTACGAGTAGTACTGTCATAAATAAGTACCTACCTTAAAGTTATACAAATGCTTCTTGATAATGATGATGATTGTGGTCTCCAGTAAAGATCTTAAATTATCGTTTACACTTACATATACAGGGTGTTTCCAAAATCAACGTCTCATCTCTTAGATTGCTGATAGTCCAGCTCATAACTGACCAGAATATCAAAATATAGTCTTAGTAAAAAAATACTAAAAAATACTTTTTTGAATATCTGGAAAATCGACATTAGATTTTAATTTTTGTCACTGAACGCCGAATAGTCTTGCGTATTCTTCTTCTTGCACAAAAGTCCATGGAGGGTCTAGGCCAAGCTTTTCGCATCCACTTATGTTGTGGATGCTTTAAATGCAACTATCGGATATTATGGAAATACTCCTGTAATCTAAATGATTTTAGAAGTCAACATTTTCTTAAATTATTTTTTTATTCCTTAGTTTATTTAATTTTCTACCTAACTTCATTGTTTGAATTATTCTTTACTTTATTCATTATTTTTCTTTATTCCTTACTCTATTCATTATTTTTCTTTATTCTTTACTTTATTTATTATTTTTCTTTACTTTACTTCATTATTTTTCTTTATTCTGTACTTTACTTCATTATTTTTTTTTATTCTTTACTTTATTTCATTATTTATTCAACTTTATTCCGTACTATATTCATTCCTTATTTATCTTCAATCTTGACTTTATATATTTTTTTCATTATATATCTTCATTCTTGACTTTATATTATTATTTCCTTTATTTTAATCTTTATTCCTTATATTATTCCTTATTTTACTCTATTCCTTTTTTATATTTTTTACATTATTTTTTACTTAACTACATTTCTTAGTTTACTTTGTTCTTATTTTACATTATTTTTTACTTTACTTAACTACATTATTTTAATTTTACTTTATTTTCTACTTGACGATATTTTGTACTTTACTTTATTCCTTCCTTCACTTTATTCTGTACTATTCCTTATTCTATTCAATACCTTATTATTTACATCACTTTATACTTTATTACTTTTCGATGCTTTTATCAAAGTCTATGTTTGTTTATCGTTATATAATATCTTCGTCTTCTTCTTCTTCTTCTTTTACAAGAGGGGTACTGAAAGGTTTTCAATATCCGTATTTGCTATATTTTATTTTACACAAAAAGAAAAAATGGATGAAATTTTGATTCAACAAAAATTTGCAAGTATTGTGCATGTCAAAACCAATATTTAATAACCCACAAAAAATATTACAAAAATAAATAAGATAATTGCAACTTATGTTTTTGTGATAATTGTAGAAACAAGGAGAAATAAATTTATGAATTAGTATTTTCTCAAGACATGTTTTTTTTATGTGTTATATAAATAATGTCTTCTTCTTCTAAAAATACAATACATACAATTTGACTATTGTCGCCAAAGCAAATTGCCTGGTTTTCTTGTTGTCTTTGTTATTCACATAAATCTTAGTTTGCTACTACCAGAAATAATGTTTGCAACATATTAAACAAATACATTTTCTACACAAAATTCACTACTCTACGTAAGTCTTTCATCCTTTGTCCCATTTCTCAGTTTTTGTTAGCCAAAAATATAATAGTAAAGTCAAATGAAAAGATAAAACTTTTTGATTTATCTGCACCGCTAAAATGACATAAATTCAAAAGCAAAGAAATAAAAAACAAATTCTTATTTTGAGATATCATGCCACAAAAATGCATTTACTGTATAGTATCCGTATTAGGTACAGTATAACCTCTTACCATGGCGTAGTTTGTAGTGCGCTGGCAAAATTAAAAAGAAAAACAAAAAAGTAGAACAACATTTTTCTACACGGCACCACCACCTCTTGGCAGGCAATGGCAAACCAACAAGAGTAAACATTCCCTATGAAAAGCTTTTCACTTCGCCGTTCGGAATTACATGCATTCATGTAAAATATTAACAAGCATAACAGGGGTGAATGCGAAAAGCTCAGCCTTGTCTCAGCCATGAGCTGTAGTGCCATTAAAAGGAGAAAGAGCAACCTCTTACTAAATAACTATGATGTAATTATCAGTTTGTTTTATTTCTGCTGATTCCTTCCAACAGTCTGTGGTTTTCTCTCTGATGTGACTGTTTTAACAGTTTCTTTTATTTCCGCTGATTGTTTCCAACAGTCTGTGGATTTCTCCCTGAATGTCTCTGATTACTTCTGACTGTCTCTTGTTGTTCACGACTGTCTCAAGCTATCTTTTACTGTCTCTAACTCTCTGACTTCTTTTTATTACATTTAATAGCCTCCAACTTTCTAGGGTACAAAAAAATAAAAATTTTTGTAAGAGGTTACACTGTAGTCAAAACCAAAAAGCCAAGAAAATATAAATCTCTTTGCCCTGCTGGAAGAAATAATTTCCTTTGCTTAATTCTTTAGTACTTTGGATGGTTGGTCAAAAACAAAAGCAAAAAAAAAAAAACATTGCATACTTTCTTGCATCAGAAACGTGTAACCGTGTATTTGCTCTTTGTGCTATAAGAAATATTTTATTTTTTTTATTAGTTGTTTTCGTTTTTGAAGTTTACTTCTTTAGAACCGTTTTTTATATTTACGACGGGGGTAAAAGATGATGATCGCAGCGAAAAGTATCATGGAAATGATGGGCAGCGCCCTCTATCAATCGAGTATGAAAAACATGAGGATGCATATGTTTATATGGAAAATTATGTGTTTACACATATGCATCTTTATTTTTTTCATACTCAATTGATAGAGGGCGCTGCCCAACCGTTTCTCGTCATCTAATTTGACATTTCAAACAAAAATCTTTAGAAATTTAAACGCTCTGAACGTTCTGAAGAAGGGCGTCCCATTGACGCACAACATTTTTGTTTTTCTTAGTCAAACATTTTTATTTATCAATAATAATTTAATTTTCTTTCTTTTCTAGGTGGCGGCGCCATCGAAATGGAACTATCGAAAATCTTACGCGATTATTCGCGCACCATTGCTGGCAAGGAACAATTGCTGATTGCAGCAATTGCAAAAGCACTCGAAATTATACCACGTCAATTGTGCGATAATGCTGGTTTCGATGCTACAAACATTTTGAATAAATTGCGACAGAAGCATGCACAAGGTAAGTGGTATCATACATAATGAGAAGATTAACCACTCTTAAGAGGGGGGAAACATTTCAGTATAGATTATAAAAAAAATATGGCTACAAATTAATGTTGCTGTTTGTTTAAGATCGGAAAAGAAAATATATATATATAATAGAAATTCAATTTGAAAACTATCAACAGAATAGCAGCAACAACAATATCATTGTCACTCTTCTTTTATTTTTTATTTTTTGCCTTGATTTCTTAATGTATTGCGACAGCTACGAAATGTTTGTGTTAAGCTTTTGGGAGGAGATAGTCGCGCAGTGAAAGAAGTGGGCGACATTTTTAATGCATTCGTTTTTCACTAGTTTAGTCTTAGTTGAGTGTTTTACACATTTACACAGTTACCATATGTATACGAGGGTAGATCAATAAGTACCCGTGTTTGTAGACAGATGGCGTTGCTGAGGGAAGTTGGCATTACCGTCGTGTACTGTCACACGACACCACACTAAATTTCAAACTGATTCATAGGTTAGTTTTTATTTGGCAGCCATTAGTATCACAAGTGTTTGGTGTTTCGCGATAAAATGGAAAAAGAACAATATCGATCCGTAAGTCGCTTTTTATTTTTGGATGGAAAAACATGCGAAGAAATAAAAGCGAAGATGTATGCTGTTTGAGGGGACCCTTCACCATCTATGACAACCGTAAGACATTGGTTCAACGTATTTAAACGTGGTCGTACATCTTTTTTTGATGCGGAGCGCCCAGGCCGCCCGGCAGACGTGGTTACCGAGGAAATCGTTGAAAAGGTCCACGACATGATTCTCGGTGATTGCCGAACGAAAGTGCGCGAAGTAGCAGAGGCCGTAGGAGTGTCGTACGGAACGGTAATTAATATTTTACATAATAGGTTAAGCATGAGAAAGGTGTCGGCCCGATGGGTGGCGCGATTGCTTACGGTGGACAACAAGCGGATACGGAATTGTCGCGGCCAAATTGCATGAATTGAACTACGAATTGCTGCCGCACCCACCGTACTCGCTCGACTTGGCTCCCTGCGATTTCTTTCTGTTCCCCAACATGAAAACGTGGCTCGGGGGAAAAAAATTCAGCACAAACGAGGAAGTTATCGTCGAGATAGAAGCGTATTTTGAAGAGCTTGACAAATCGTATTTTTTGGAGGAGTTAAAGAAATGGCAGAAACGTTGGGAAAAGTGTATTGTACTTAAAGGAGATTACGTTGAAAAATAGAAAAACAAATTTGTGAAAAACTTGCCTCTTCACTCCTAACATACTTAATGATCTACCCTCGTATGTACATATGTACTTATATAGTTAAACAAACATAGAGTTTGTATATACATATTTATATCTATCTATGTATGTATGTATGTATATGAACCTAATTCGAATTCGGTCATTCACATTAGCTGCTGCACTGCACGATGTGATGGTGCCAGATTTGGCGCCTAGGTTTCACAATGTTTTCGTTATTTCGTTATTAAGAAAGACAAGAAAAAAACTAAACTACAATTTTCACAATTTTCGTATATTTCTCAAGCGTTAATCAATAGCTAAAAATAAATAAAGTAAATAGAAAAAGGTAAATAAATAAATTCTTCTTAGGGTATATTTTTTCATAAAGTTTTAATATGCATTTTAGTTTCTCTCTTTTTTAAATACAATGATTTATATAAGTAAATGTCTACTTTTGTTTATTTAATCGTTTAAGTAATTTTTTCCGCTTTTTCCTCTATTTAATTATTGCGAAACACTATGGAATTGATAAATACAAATTGCTCAATTCCCCAATTGTTCGAGCAAGCTGATTATGCCAGAAAGTCACGTAGCCCAGAAACAAATATAAACATTCTACACCTTGATATGAAAACATTCAGAATTCTTAAGCTTTTCCATTTGTATCAGTGCCCGTGCCTGTGCCTGTGCCTGTGCTCTCTCTCTCTTTCTCAATTGTTATCGAATTGAGTTGTTTGTTTTTATTTATTTTCTAATAGATATTATTATACCGGCCGCTGTGGCGTAGTTGATAGTTGTTGTCTTATGAGGAACACCTTTGCACATACTAACTAACATGCCTGCATATGTTTATTTTATCATTAAATAATTGAAATTCTCTCAGCGCAATTTTTTCGTAAACAACAATTTCTATTTTTGTAATAATAAATTCGTTTACCATTTTCATCTTTGTTTATTATTTATTAATATATGTAATGTAAACATATAATAATTACATTTGTTTGTATGTGTACGTATAGTTTTTCGATGTATTAATCAGATTTAACAAAAATAAAATTGTGTAGTGTTTTTGTTTTGTTGTTCTTTTTCTTTTCTTGAAGGCCTCAAGTCTTAAAGAATCGGTTTGTACGGAATTTTTAGAATCGCCAGCTATAAAATCTCCGAATTTGCTTTAACTTTAAATCATTCTATCATTTTTAAAATTTGTATTTACCAAATCAAACCAAATTTTATTTTTTTGTTTTTGCTTTAAATTTAAATTTCAAAATTTTCTCATTTTACTTCTCCTTCCTTTTAAAAATGGCCAAATTTCACTTTCAATTTGCAAAATCTCAAATTTTAATCTCTCTTGATAAAATCTTTAAAATTTACTTTCTTTTTTTAAAATGTCGCCATTTGCAGAATATTTGAATTTTACTCAAGATCTCACGATTTTTATCGATTGAAACCTTTCGCTGTGGTGTAGTCGTGGTGTGTGTGTAGTGCGTCGGACTGCTACGCAGAGTGTCCGGGGTTCGAATCTCGGCACAGGCAAAATCAAAAAGTAGAAAAAATTATTTTTCTACACGGCATCGGCACCACCTCTTGGCAGGCAATGGCAAACCTACAAGAGAAAAAATTGCTATGAAAAGCTTTTCACTTCGCCGTTCGGACTCGGCATTAAACTGTAGGTCCCTTCCATTCATTTACAAATATAGCACGCACAACATGAGTGGATGCGAACAGATCAGCCTAGGCCCTCCATGGGTTGTTGTGCCATTAAAAGTAAAAAAAAGAAACCTATTTTCAGTAATTCTAAATTTTATTTTGAAATTGCAAAACCTCCATCGATAAAATCTCAAATTTGAATGTCCATTTTCAAAATAACCAAATATTACTCTTCATTTTAAGGATTCTAAGAATTCCTTGATTTTACTTTATCCAAAATTTAATCTTTATATTTTACTCTTCTTTCTTTTAATGGCACAAAAACCTGAACTTTTCTCATACACTCATGTTGTGTGTATTATATTTTCATACGAATGGAAGGAAGGGGACCTACAGTTTAATGCCGAATCAGAACGGCGAAGTGAAAAGCTTTTCATATGCAATTTTTACTCTTGCAGGTTTGCCATTGCCTGCCTGCCTGCCAAGAGGTGGTACCATGTAGAAAAAATCCTTTTTTGATTTTGCCAGTGCAGAGATTCGAACCCCGGACACTGTCGAACGCACTACCACTACGCCACAGGGACAGTTACAACATTTTACTCGACTTTTTCTAAATTTTAAATTTTTAATTCCACTGCTAAAATTTTCAAAAGGTATTTTTCATTTCGACGATCTGCACAGCGGTCGCTGTGGCATAGTGGTAGTGCGCTGGACTACTACGCAGAGTGTCCGGGGTTCGAATCTCGGCACAGGCAAAATCAAAAAGTAGAAATAATAGTTTTTCTACACGGCACCACCTCTTGCTATGAAAAGCTTTTCACTTCGCCGTTCGGATTCAGCATTAAACTGTAGGTCCCTTCCATTCATGTACAAATATAACACGCACAACATGAGTGGATGCGAAAAGCTCGGCCTAGGCCCTACATGGGCTGTTGTGCCATTAAAAGTAAGTAAAGATCTCCAAATTTAATATCCAATACTAAAATCTTCAAATTTAATATACAGAACTAAAATCTGGCCTGCTACGCAGTATCTGGGTTAAAATATCGGCACAGGCAAAATAAACGAAAAGTTGAAAAAACCTTTTTTATACACGGCACCTCTTGGCAGGCGATGACGACAAACCTCCAAGAAAAATTTACTAAGAAAAGCTTTTCATATAAAACTGTAGGTCCCCTTCCACTCATATTCAAATATAACATGAGTAGATGCGAAAAGCTCGGCCTAGGCCCTCCATGGACTGTTGTGCTATTTAAAGGAGAAGAAGACTAAAATCTCCTTATTTTTCTCAATTTAACATATTTAAAATCTCTAAGAGTAAAATTCCATTCGATAAAATTTACAATTTTTAATTTCAATTTTGAAAATCCACATTCTAATTTACCTTTTCAAAGTCAAATTTTGCTTTCCATCTGTTGCCAGCTTTAATAGAATTCTTTCTGGGGGGATGAGTACTTTCGCCTTCTGATTTCAGCTAAATTTCCAAATGTGTAGTATCACGTTATTTCTTCAATATTATTCCCGTGCACTACCCTTTCAATGTTTCTATTAAATTGTATGTACGAGTAAATATCTTCTTTTCCTAGGCCTTAAGTACAATGGGCTACATAGCCTGAGTGCTGGAGGAAATGTTCTGCTCTCGTAGGTCAGGTTCTCGGGCTTTTTCACGCCCATCAATATAAATATGAACATATGTACTAATTAAAAATTTATTAATACTTAGAAAGAAGTGCAATATATTTTCCATTTACAAAGATTACAAACTTTAACTTTGATAAAAACTTGTATGTGCGTAACCCCCCCTAATCGTAAAAAACTGGAAATCTAAACAGTTGATAAATAATATAACATGATACAATAACATGCTCCAGATTTTTCGAATCAGCAAAATATGAGTTCTTTAGCATTTCTGGAAAGCCATAAATCTCAAGCTGTTAACTCAGAGCTATCAGATATACCTACTTTTATTTGCATATTCTCAAAAATGTTTTTCTTCTAACACACACATACACTTTAAATATCCAAATTTCAAAAACTCAATATTCAAAAAATCAAATCCTTTCATTAATTAATATTTATGCCGAAAAACCGAAAAAGAAACTATAAATGCGTTCATCGTGTTGGCCTTAGGCCGCCGCTGTCATCTCATCCTCTTTCCAACTTTGTACCATTAAAATTAATATCTTTTTGGGATTTTATTTATTATGTTCTTGTTGTTTGGTTTGTGTGTTTGGTTTGTGTGTTTGGTTTGTGTGTGCCAAAAATAAATATTAAAATTCTTCGCTTTGTTAAGTTTTCAAATATATTTTACACTTTACGTGTAAAATGCACAAATATTTTTCGTAAAATTCTTGCTGAATGATTTGACTATAAAATATTGTTTCTTCTTATTTAAGAAATATATTTACATGCATACATAAAAATGGTTGTGCGTTTCGGAATACAATTTAACAAAACTCTTAATATATTTTGGGTTAACAAAATTTTAATTTTGCATAGGCTGAATTAATTTATTTTAATTGTTTTTTCAATTTCTTTCTTTTAGTTTTATTTTATTATGTTTTATTTAGAAAACAAATATGTTTATTAACTTTTGCAATTAAGTGCAGTACAAGAGTTTCTTAATTATTAAGCATTTACTCCCAGTGGGAAATTGCATGTGCAATTTCATTTCTTCTATTCTATTAAGAATCATTTCATTTTATTAAGATCAGTTTTGAAACAACAATTAGGAAAATACTTAGTATCTTTGGCAGGTTGTTGAATTTATCAGGAATTCATGATGTTTGTTAGTAGTACATTGCAGACAAATCGAAATCAGGCCTGAAATTATTCATGGTTGATTGGAAATTTAAGTACATGTAAATGTTGTATTCAAAACCAACATACAGATGGCACAACCTGTATATAAATTTTTCATCTCTTTCATCTTTATATCTCACTTCTGAACTCATTTCTCATTTGCCTCATTTCTTTTACTGGACGCTCATATATTCGGTCATATAGAAAGTATTCGCGGTTGGTACCCACAAAAACTGCCATGTGGTAGATGTTTAGTGCCTCCGTTGTCTCCTGACAGCTTCCGTGTCAATCTTGCTTTACCAGTTGGAAAATTTCAACGGATTTTACAGTGACTTTCGGGGCATCTTTGATATTGAAATTTGTGGAACAGAAACGAGCAAACCACTCCTGGGTCCGGCGTTCACACACACAGCAACCTCATCCTAAGCCGCACAAATTTGTCAGCAGTTTGATCTTTCCTAAGTATAGTAACATTTTCAAGTCAATGTAACTTTTTACACCAGCAACAAAAATTACACAACTGTCTTCACACAAAATGTAGCTACATTTCAAACATGTCTTCGTTTGATATAATTGGACTAGTGTTGTCAGATTTGTGGGTACCAACACAAAAAACCGTGAATACCTTTTGTATGACCCAATATTTCGGAATCAGAGTAGAATCATATTCATCATAATTTTCCATAATTAAGTAATATTCTCCAAAAAATAATTAGAGTAACATAGATAATTAATATGAGAAATAATATTGTTTTTTTTTTTCTAATTTTCTTGTTATTTGTAGTTAAGGCAAGGAAGGGTTTCTTGTTTTCAGGCCTTAAGAACCTAGTAATAAATTACAAGTTATCGTTAAGAAATTAAAATTTAGGACTTGTGCTTGCTTTATACCTGCATTTGAGAAGCAAGGCCATTCTAAGGCCTGTCAATGCTCACAATTTCAAAATAAAGCGAGGCATATTTGGAACTAGTCTGAAATTTCCTGTCATTAAGTGTATGGTAATATGTGATGTAGGGTCTACCATGAGGGGCCTGGGGCGTAGGACACAAGGTAAAGTTCGTGACAGTCGCAGGTGCGTCCATGGTCGATCCTTGCGCTTCTACGTTTCAAGTCGACACACAGCCTCCTCGTGGCGTCCCCTGGATAGCGATCTGACAACCGTCAGTGAGTTAACTAATGTGTGCGGCGGGCTTCTCCATGGCCTTGAATGAATGGTTGTGCGTCGGGCTTGGAACCCACCACGTTAAAATACCCTCCAATGAAACCTCCAAACAAGCCTCGGATAATGAACCCCTCTAATGTTGACGACTCCCGCAAACGCCCAAAGGACAACGATTTACGGATATGCACCTGGAATGTCCGAACCCTCTACAGGGAAGGTGCCTCTATCCAGCTGGTGGATGTCCTCCAAAAATATAGAGCTGACATCACCGCTGTACAGGAAATGCGATGGACGGGATAGGGTTGCTCCAAAAGAGCATCCTGTGATATCTACTACAGCTGTCATGCGTCGAGACACGAATTTGGTGTTGGATTTGTGGTTGGGAAGAGACTGCGTCATCTAGTCTCGAGGTTCACGGCGGTGAACGAGCGCCTAGCCACTATCCGCATCAAGGCAAAATTCTTCAACATCAGCCTAATTTGTGTCCATGCCCCGACGGATGAGAAGGATGAAACGACCAAAGATCGTGTTAGGCGACTTTAATGCCAAGGTGGGCAAGGAGAGTCTCTTTGGTCCGACGATCGGAAAATTCAGTCTCCACGACGAAGCCACCGATAACGGTATGAGACTGATCGACTTCGCCGCGGCACGAAACATGACAGTTAGTAGCACCAGATTCCAACATAAGGATATCCATAAGGCCACTTGGCTGTCCCCTGATCAAAACACACGAAACCAAATTGATCACGTTGTGATCGACGGAAGGCACGCTTCCAATGTACTAGACGTACGCACAATACGTGGTGCAAACATCGACTCAGACCACTACTTGGTTGCAGCCAAGGTCTGCACACGTATATGTGTAGCAAATCGCATACGGATAGGTACAAAGAGAAAGCTGGATGTCGAAAAGCTGCAATCACAACAGACAGCCAAAGTCTTTGCCAACCAACTTGCACTTCTCCTTTCGCAAAACACCCCTCAACTTGATGATATATGCGCACAGTGGACGCACATTTCCCGCTCTATGCGTACGGCTGCCGAAGAGGTGCTAGGCTACCACCGTCGACGGAGAAATATGTGGTACGACCAAGAGTGTCGCGATGCTACTGAAGCAAAAAACACAGTCTACAGAGCCACCCTGCAGTCAGTTGCAACGCGAGCTGCTAAGGAGCGATACAGAAAGTTGAGGAGGGAGGAGAAACGTCTTTTCAGGCGCAAGAAAAGAGATGAAGAAAGACGCGAGTTCAATGATATCGAAATGTTGCGGGACAGGAACGAGGTCCGAAAATTCTTTGAAAGAATAAGACGCCTGACTCTTGGTTTGAAGACCGGGGCCTCTTCCTGCAAGGATGAAGATGGAAATCTGGTGACAGATATCCAGGGCATAATGAGATTATGGAGGGAGCACTTTTCGCAGCTGCTTAATGGCGAAGACGGCAATAATACCGCCACTGCGGAACCCACTCCGGAAACCCCAATCACTGACGGCGTTGAAGTACCGCCGCCTGACTATGAGGAGGTCTTAACAGCCATTGCTCGGCTGAAAAACAATAAGGCTGCAGGTGCAGATGGCCTGCCTGCTGAGTTGTTTAAGACCGGAGGCGAAGAGCTCAAAAAACGCATGCATGAGCTTCTATGCCGAATATGGTCAGATGAAAGCATGCCAAGTGATTGGAATCTCAGCGTACTCTGCCCAATCCATAAGAAGGGTGATTCCACGATCTGCGCCAACTACCGTGGGAGCAGCCTTCTTAATATTGCATATAAGGTTCTATCGAGCGTACTGTGCGAAAGACTGAAGCCCATCGTCAACAAACTGATTGGACCTTATCAGTGTGGCTTCAGGCCTGGTAAATCCACCATCGACCAGATATTCACACTACGCCAAATCCTGGAAAAGACCCGAGAAAAACAGATCGACACCCATCATCTATTTGTCGATTATAAAGCCGCCTTCGACAGCACGATTAGGGATCACTTGTACGCCGCAATGTCTGATTTTGGTATCCCTGCAAAGCTCATTCGTCTTTGCAAAATGACACTGACCAACACCACCAGCGCAGTGAAAATTGAGACAGACCTCTCCGCACCATTTGATACCAAAAGAGGTTTCAGACAAGGTGACTCCCTATCGTGCGACTTCTTTAACCTAATGCTGGAGAAAATAATTCGAGCTGCGAACATCGACATCTCTGGCACTATCTTCTACAAGAGTGTCATGCTGCTAGCATACGCTGATGATATTGACATCATTGGCAAAAACGCTCGAGCAGTCAGTGCAGCATTCTCCAACCTGGAAAGGGAGTCTCGTCGTGTGGGTCTAGTGGTGAACGAGGACAAAACGAAATACCTTGTGTCAACAAACAAAGAGTCACGGCGTCTTGGACAAAATGTCACTGTTGACAACTACACTTTTGAAGTCGTCAAGGATTTCGTTTATCTAGGATCCAGCATAAACACCAACAATAATGTCAGCCTTGAGATCAAGCGGAGACTAACTCTTGCCAACAGGTGTTACTACGGGCTCAGTAGGCAATTGAGAAGTAGAGCCCTCTCTCGACCGACGAAAATAACGCTCTATAAGTCCCTCATCCTTCCCGTCCTAATGTATGGCGCAGAGACGTGGACATTGACCATCAATGATGAGAGACTGTTAGGAGCATTCGAGAGGAAGATACTCCGTAAGATCTACGGTCCAGTATGCGTGGACGACGTGTATAGAATAAGATGGAACGATGAGCTGTATGAGCTGTACGCCGACACTGACATAGTCAAGCGTATAAAACTCCAGCGGCTTCGCTGGCTGGGTCATGTTGAGCGAATGGAAGAAAGCGCTCCGGCTAGAAAGGTGTTTTATTCGAACCACGGTGGAGGATCACGCAGAAGGGGACGTCCTAATCTCCGTTGGAAAGACCAGGTGCAGGGCAACCTGACTGCACTTGGCCTTATCAACTGGTGCCAGCGCGCGCATAGCAGAAGTGACTGGCGAAGCTTTGTGGAGGCGGCCAAGACCGATCATCGGTTGTAGCGCCAGCTAAGTAAGTAAGTAAGGGTCTACCATGTTTCAACTTCAAGACCTATAGGTTTATTGTTATTCCCATCTACAAACCTGCTCTCAATCGGACGGCAGTACTTGAACGCCGTCAGTGATTGGGGTTTCCGGAGTAGATTCTGCAGTGGGATTATTGCCGTTATCGCCATTAAGCAGCCGCGAAAAGTGCTCCCTCCATAATCTCAAGTACCTTGGACATCTGTCATCAGATTTCTGTCTTCATCCTTGCAGGAAGAGGTCTTGGTCTTCAAACCGTTATTCAGGCATCATATTCTTTCGAAGAATTTTCGGGCCTCGTTCATGCCGCGTAACATTTCGATATCATTGAACTCTCGCCTTTCTGCATCTCTTTTCTTCCGCCTGAAGAGACGTTTCTAGTCCCTCCTCTACTCTCTGTATTGCTAGTTAGCAGCTCGCGTTGCATCTGATTGCAGAGTGGCTCTATATACTGCGTTTTTCATTTCAGTAGCATCGCGACACTCATGGTCGTACCACATTATTCTTCATCGACAGTGGTAGTGCCTGGTACCTCTTCGACAGCCGTACGCATAGAGCGGGAAATGTGCGTCCACTGCGCGCATATATCATCAAGTTGAGGGGTTTTTTGCGATAAGAGCAGTGAGAGTCGATTTGCGAAAACTTCGGCTGTCGGTTGTGATTGCAGCTTTTCGACATCCAGCTTTCTCTTTGTACCTATCCTTGTGCGATTTGCTATACATACACGTGAGCAGACCTTGCCTGCAACCAAGTAGTTTTCTGAGTCGATGTTAGCGCCATGTATTGTACGTACGTCTAGTGCACTAATATGAAGCCTATTGTGAAATAGTGTGTTATTTATTTCAAATTTCTTTAATTGTTGATCCTATCTAAGAATTGTCAGACATAAACTACCAGTCAAAAATTTCCGTTTTCAAACCACTGAAGCTTACGTCATCTTAAGGCTTAACATCATCTTTCTTTTTACCAGTACTTTGTTCATTGATACACTTTCAAAAATTATGTAGTTTTTCAGTTATAATATTCTTCATCTAAAGTCTTATTGTTAATTATAGGCACTTAGTCAGAACAGATCAAACTTATAAATATTATACAGCAATCCCCCATTTTTTACTCGTACCAATTACTTTGCATTGTATGAGTTGTGAATTTTCAATTTGATGCATGTTGTAAGTTTAATATCAAGTTAAATCAATAAGCACATGAATTTTTTCTTTAATTAACATTACAAACAAATGCAAATTGATGTTAATTTAATATGTAAATATTTATTGGTTTTCTATTTTTTTTATTTATTTTTATCGTATTTACTCTTTTTCTGTGTTGATTTAAAAAATAAATAAAAACCTTTTAAGCGTGAAGTAGCACACTGTTATAAAAAGAGAGAAATGTTGCGAAATATATGCGCAGGTATAGTGTGGACATTCTTATGACGAACTTGTAGTGAATACGAGGTATACTTTAAATTTTACTTTGCAAAAGTATAGAATTTTCTTCTTCTCACTCTCTTTTTCTATCTACTTACTATCAATTGACGACCATTCATAGTCGTTGGTTTTTATGGAGTGAGAGTAAAATTCTCTCTATTTTCAAAATGGAAATAATAACTCTGCTAGAATTAGTTAATCTTTTGATATCCACTTATTAATAGAATACTTTATATTCTCTACTTCTTATTAGAATTATGTGTGCAATGTTACTTCAATTGGCATTTGACCGTTGTCATTAATTATTTCAGTTATTGGTACACATAAACAGACGCATTGAGTTTGATTGAAACGTTTTATCGTTTATGCAATCCATAGCAACAATAGTTAATAATAATTTACATACATACATACGTACAATACAATACATAGCTTGTAAATTAATATTACTACGAACAACGTACACACTTAACCTCATTCAGCTTGCTCACTTCACTCCCCCCTCGCCTGCACTTCTTCACTCTTGATACAGTTTCAATTATAGACAATTTTACCTTTCTTCACTTAAATTGGCATAATTTTTTAATTTATCTTTTACTCTAACTTTGCACTTCTTCTTCCTTCTCTTTTTTTTGATATTTAACATATGTATTTAGTAAATTATATAAAAATCTAGACTTAGGTAAATTTCTATTTAGTTATCCACCCACTTCTCATACTTACCCTTATTTTTTTTTTCTTTTTCGAAAAAATAAAATCATTAACAAATTTCAGAGCTATTTTTCTTGTCCATTTATTAAAATCAGCGCTCAAGAATTAGGTAGTCAGTCAGACAGTCAATGCAATACCGACCTAAGTTGTACTTAAGTATTTTTACACCCAACTTTGGTCTTTATGTTCAACTGATCGTGCCAGATCTTAAAACACGGTTTCTCACATAATCCCGGCACACCAGTGCACCGCTCACAGCACATTTTGGCAAATGTTAAAAAGCCAGACATCGAACAAATCTTACATTTTTTACGCACTAAACAATTTTGCTTTGATATCAACATCGGTTCGTGCGGTAACATTTTAGCAGGCGCTGTCGTTGCCGCCGCAGATGTCGTCGGTAATAAATGAGCCTCATCATCAACCTCTCCAGAGTTATTGATCATTTGTGCAATCTTCTTTTCTAACTTTTTCCTATCGGCTGCTTCTCTCCCATTAAGCTTCTTCTTTAACTGCTCCCAGATTTCCTGTTGCATCTTTTTGGCTTTTGCCTTTGCATCGTCCACATTAGTTTTCAATAGTGTTGCTACAATATCTTGTCGAAATTCATCATATGTTTTTATATCTTTTGGATCCTCCAAATGTAGTTCCACGACACGTCGACGATCCATTTGCGAATACATTGAATAGAGAATGTAAGCATTTAAAACAATTAAATTGAAAATATAAATTATAATTTGTTTCTCCCATTTCATTTGTCTGCTTGTGTGCTCTAAACCCATTTGATAGTTTAGCATACATTCACGAAAATTCCGTTCAGTTTTCAATTGCCAATCTAATTCTTTAACGATCTTTGGCCGCCGATCGCTATTGTAGATTTTTGTCTCTTGCGTATAAATCGCCAAGCAATCGGAACTATAGAAATATGCATATTTATCACGTAAACGCAGTTTACCCATCATCATTGGGTGAGCATATTTCGTAGCGTATACATTCTTTCGTAATTTTGTCATAATAAGCTCTTTGCTATTGCCATATCGTTTGCTATCCAGAAAGCCAGTACAATAGGTTTTATATTGGCCCAATTCATAGCCCAGAGCATAACTGCCGTAGTATTTCGAGGCGAAAACAACGTGACCTGTGGAAAGAAGATTTAGATTGTGTGATTGGGCCATTAACTAATTTGCATTGAAGATCGATCGATTAATCGAACATTGATTAATCGTAGTCTTGAATAAATCCAAATAAAGAACTGTGTGATTATACTTGCTTGGAGGGAAATAAAAAAATGGTGCACTGCGATATAAAACTCTCTGATTAATTTTAGTCCTGAATAATCAAGATTGACAACCTGATTTATATAGATCAATTGGACCTGGATTAATCGAAGCATTTCAGTTTATTTCAAACTAACCAATCAACCAAAACTATTCATTTATGAGCAAAATATTATTTTCATATCCTCACCTTTTCCAAACTGCTCCTTCAATAACTCCTTGGCCAATCGAATACGCTGCTGCACCAGAATTTTTGAGTTGCGCACGCATTGTCTCCGCTCTTTTCGCTCGACATCAAGCAGAATCTTTAAAATCAAACCGGTACGTTCGGTTAGAAAATGCATTGTCACAGCATTCTCACGAAACTTCTCAGCGATATTGCGTACACAATCAACGTTGCCCTTCCAGAACATGAGCGGATCATTTAAAACCAAACGTTCACCATTTTTATAAATCTCTTTCATGCGCTGATTAAAAAAATTCACAAGCGGTTGTAGACCAGCTAGCGCTGCATCTCTTGGCCTCTCTTGTGGTATTTCAAATTTTGACTCATTGGTCGTGGTCGTTGTCGTTGTACGCTCACCGCCAAGTTTATCGAAATTCAATAAACGCAATATCGTTTGAAAACGACTAAAACTCAATTTACTTTCAAACCCATTAAAGTTATAATATGATTTTTCGTTCCAGTATTCCGTAAGTCTTGGCAATTTCATAGTGCTCATTTGTAGGCATAAACCGAAAAAAAATTCCATCTCTTCTTTGCTTATTGCTTTTATACATGCCAGTGAATTTGTTACATTTTCTTCTACTGCTTTCAAGTTCGCCGAACATGCTAGCAGACTGAAAAATTCATTTCTATCACCTATCACTTTATCAAAGTAAAATATTGAATCTTTTGATTTTGGACGCCAATTGAGTCCGACTTCGGTTGGCGGTGTCTCGAAGAGAAAGAATAAACGTGGTGACATTTGTTTGTCACTCCATTCGGGATCGTATAAGTCGCTGTCGTCGTCTCTTTCTAATTAAGCGAGAGAAAAAAAAATGTAATTAAAATGGGTTAAAGATAATCGAAAATAATGGTTTTGAAAATTATACAAAAGACCCTCAGAGAAAACCAGAAAGAGATATTGCCTTGGAGCTTACTAATTTAACGGGTTTAACTAACTTCCCATTATCTCCATTTTACCGGAACTATCAGAGGGAAAGCAAAAGTCTCACGAATTTTAAAACTCAATTTCTGATTATTAAAAGTATTATTTGTCTAGGCTCTTCATTGTCTCTGTCAAACCAATATTAAGTGTTTTTTTTTATAGTTCTCTTACCCACTATTACTTCCTTAGCGTCGTCTTCGAAATCAATATCGGAGTAACCCTCTTCGTCAATGTCACTCTCCTGTAAATCGATTTCATCCTTTTCGAATGCTTCAACAGCATTCAAATTGGTTGTTGTTGCCGGTGTGGTTTTTTGATTTTCTATATGCGATTTCTTCTGCCCTGGAGAAATTGCTTGAGAAAAGAAAACAGCAGCTGATGGTTGTATAACTTTTTTATGTAATTTTATATCGCGAACTGCCGCCGTTGTACCACCAACGAAATGATAAAACTCTTGTGTACCATCAAAGGCTATATTACCAGGAAAGCCAGAGTTTGTTGTAGTACCAGTAACACCAGAGGCTATGTTATCAGAAACACCAAATTTTGAACTGCCAGATATGCCAAAGTTTATAGTACTGGGAACAGCAGAGTTTCTAGTGCCGGGATTGGTAGACTTGGTAATACCGGTAACCCCAAAGTTTGTAGTACCAGCAACAGCAGAGCCGGTACTACCCAAAACACCAGAAACGTTAATGCTTGAATTTCCAGGAACACCAAGATTTGCGGTACCGACACTGCCAAGACCAACTGCAGCGCCTCCAATGCCAAGACCTGCTGTAGGATCAATACTAAAACTTTTTGGTATGACACCGGCCACAGGCATAACTCCACCATCACCACTACCATTGAAAACAATATTTTTGCCATTCACCGGCGTCAATTGGCTAATAAGAAACAGAGGCGATAACTGCGATGACTGAGCTGGCGTCAAGGTTAACGTCTGCGTAAATGCCATCGATTTTGACTGTTGCTGCTGTTCATTCAGTCGAATGTCTTGCTCTAACTTATCCAAATCGGGTTTTATATCATCATCATCGTCGCCGTCGCCGTCGCCGTCGTTATTTAAGTTTGTATTTTTCTGCGCCGGCGCTGAAGCTGTCGTCGTCTTTGTTGGTGTTTCCTTTACTTTTTTGTTATGCTTTGAAGTTGCTGGTGCTGGTGCTGCTGCTGCTGCCGCTGTTGCTGCTATCGTCGCCAACGACGTCGTTGTCACCGTTGGCATTTCCTTTACTGCTTTATTCCTTGTTGTTACTGCTACAAATGTCGTTGCTGCTGGTGGTGGTGGTGGTGTTTGTTTTTCGTCTTGCTGCCCTTCTTCTTTATTTTCTACATATTCTTCTTTGATTTCAAATTGGGTTGTTGTTGCTACTGCTTCAACTTTTCTTTTTTCTTTAGACGAATCGCTGCTGCGATTATAGGAATTGCTAAAATTTACCTACAGAAAATTTATCTAAAAATATTGATAGATGTCTCACTTACCTTCCGCATTCATGTGGCTTTTGTTTTTTTACCTCGGCCACAATGGGAACAGCGGGCAAAGATACTACAGCGGTCGTCGCTGTCGCCACTTCAAATGCACGTTTTCTGGTGCTGCGTCTAAATTGTGGCATTTTCTCAATCACAACTATTATATTTTTAACTATTTATGTCCGTTTTTAATCGTTATTAATTTTACAAACACTTGCAAACTGTCAAGTTTCCTCACATTAACAATGAAAACCCGAACTTGTGACATCAGCGTTGGAAAAGAGAAAGAACCACATTGCCTTCCATCATTCACACATACTCTTCGTATGTATATATTCCATTCTCGAAAATTCATCAGGGTTTTTTATGTGTCTATTTCTATCTATACGTCTCGCTTATTATTTTATCAGTATTTTATTTCTTTCTTGCTCTTTCCTTTGCTGGCATTTTTACTCGTTTAGTTTCTTCCTTATCGCTTACATTGCATTTTTGCATATTTCTATCTCTTTCTAATGGATACTTGTTGTTTTGGTTTTGTTCGTGCTGTCGCTTTTGTCGTTAAATTTCTGTTGTGTATTTTTGTGTTCTCGCTCTTGTTGCTTTGATTATATAGTGGAAAAGAGGAAAGGAAAGGGGTTTAGTCATTTCAGTGTTGTTTACCATATATCGCATTTCTTCGCTTTGCTAGTGATTTTGTTTTCTTCATATTTTAGTACACTTATTTCATTAGTGTGTGCAAAAGAGAAAAAATATCTGTATTTATTAATAGCTGAGTTTTAACTTTTGCGTAGATAAAATTGTACCTCTTAACAATTTATGTTGTATTGGACAGGCCCGTCAAATAATGTGGGTAATGGTGGGTAGTTATACCCACAAGGAATTTTCTGGTTGGGTAATTAATTACCCACACGGCAAATGTGTCCATACAACCACAATTTACTTCAGTTTAACTTAGCGAATTGATCTTGAGCATTTTCACCAAACTTAAAAACTATTTTTTCGCTAAAATTAGACGGCAACTCCATGTGTTTTAGTTTGAACCGCAACCAGTTAGAATAAGTTAAGTGATAATTATCCTAACGGAAACCAGACTCGGCAGTGACACAAAATATAGATCATTTAAGTCTCATCTCTACTGCGAACAGGAAAGCAAAAAGAACCCAGTTTTTTGGTGGCATAAAATTTTGTTGATGGTTGGTCCCTCAGGCTGATGATTGATGTTGTTTTTCTTAATTTGCTTCTTTTTTTTTTTTTTTTTGTCGATAACCTACGCATAATTGCTGAACGCGAACTGCCGAGCCTAGTACTGGATATTTATAATGATGGGCATTTGTCGTAATGAACGAAGAAATTTATTTTTATTTTATCAATGGTATCAGTGCAATAATATGAAGTTTAATTCAATCCAAATCTTTTACTCTTTTACTCTTTGTTTTTAATTTTCACTGGTCGCGAGCCTAAATGACTTTTGTTCAAAGCAAGTGACTTTTTGAATACATTTCCACATAAATATAAAGGGAATAAGGCTCTCCTTTCTCATGCTGGGAGTTTCATTTGAAGAAGAGTGAAATAGGAAAAATAGTTGGAGAGAGGGGAAAATGCAGCGAGAAAAAGGGAGGAAAGAGAATATGACTACTCTCTTGTGTCTTAACTCTCTGCTTTCTCCTCTTCCCTCCCCCCTTTCCCCTCATATCTCGCTCCTCCCTTCTCTCCCTCTCTTCTATCAACGCTTCCTTTCCCTCCTTTTGCTCTAACTAAACATTTCAAAACTATATTCCAATTAAATATGTATGGTATATACCTTTTTTATTATCATTTCTCATATTTCCTTGTCTTTTTGCTATATTTGCAGGCGGTCAATGGTATGGCGTTGACATCATGAAGGAGCACATTGCCGATAATTTCGAGCATTGCGTTTGGGAACCATCCATTATTAAGATTAACGCATTGACAGCTGCATCGGAAGCAGCATGCATGATACTTTCGGTTGATGAAACCATTAAGAGTCCTAAATCTGGTGATCCAGGAATGGCTGGCGCAGCCAGCATGGGCCGTGGCATGGGTAGACCAATGTAGAGAACCAGCAAAAAAAAAAAAAATACAACTACAACTACATTAAAGTATCTTAATTTTTGCTTTTTATTTCTTTTTTCACCACAAGAAAAGCGAGAACAAATAAACACTACAAACATTTCAAAGATATACCTATAAATTGTATTTGTCACTTATACTTACAACATACTTATATTCTATCATTATTAATATTAATTTTCGCTAAACTTTAATGAGAAATGCATTTTGTAACGTTGAGAAATGAACGCGTTTTCTTTACTCATCTTCAATAAAAACAAACTAAAAAAACAAAATAAAGAATTTTTCATAAAACACTACATATTTTTGTCTCTCATTTCCTCTCTCTGTCTTTCTCTCTCTGAATGTGTCTACTTTTATTTTTGATGCTGCTCCAAGTTCTCTTTAACTCCCATTTATCGTTAATCATTGTTGAATCGTCGGCACACTAATCCTTATCGATTTCAACTCCATTTCTCATATAATCGAACTTTTTTAATACAGAAGTCTGGCACACCAGTTAAGTGCCAGTAATTTGCTACTATTTTCTGCAAATATCCATAGAAATTTCCCCTTTCAAACGCCTTCCCCACTTAAGTATCTCAAAAGCCTGACATCTTCAGCTGAGGTTCCTAACTGTAATGTTAAGTCGAAAATGTAATGCTAAAAGGTAATTTTTTTTAGAAAAATACTAGAAATACTCGAAAGTAAAGTGAAAATAAACCGGAAAGATTCTCAGCCGCTTTGAAGTTAAATAGAAATAAATCGCTTTTCATTAAACCAAAACAGAAGAATAAACGCTCGCGATATGATTTTTCTATTGCATGCGATTTTTCGATTGCTGCTTCGCCGCCACACAAAATACAATATAACAGAAAACGAGGCGCAGGCATTTTATAATTTAATGCGGTTGTTGTTTCTGTTGTAATTTGTTTTGCTGACAGTACAAAACAATAACAATGGAAAACATCGTGTAAAACTCATACAAATTCCTATAAACTGACAATCTCATGTAAAATTGACGCGGCAGTGCCGCTGCGCTGTAAAAACAGCATAGAAACAGGAAGGCAACAACAAAATTGTGCCAACGACACTCGTTCAGTTTTATACACACATAAATGTTCGTTGAATTTTCATGTCGCATGCAGTGTTGCCAAATCTAGAATTTCAAAATACACCAGAACTCGTAAAAGAAAAAGGTTTTTTTTTGGTTTTAAGTCCACCAAAGTTGCAAATCAGATTATCAGATTTGTATATATACCAGCGTTTTAGATACAATTTGAATAAAAAACATGAACTAGATTATTTATTAAAAAGTAAACTATACTAAAATTATTGAATTGTTCATTTTCACACGCAGATATTTTAGTATCAGTCAAATAAAATTATTGTTTTCAGAAATGCACTGTGAGCAAACGAGAAAATGAACACGCATCACAAGATAAAAGCATTAACTAAACATTAACGTAAACAGTGTTGTCAAGTTGGAAAAAAAATCGTTGCCACAAAATAAAACAGGACTGCCACTAACCGAGAAATATTTCGCGTTTTAAAAGCACTAACATGGCAACACTGGTCGTGTGCGTACTTCAAGTTGGAAAAAAAATCATTGCCACAAAATAAAACAGGACTGCCACTAACCGAGAAATATTTCTCGTTTTAAAAGCACTAACATGGCAACACTGGTCGTGTGCCAACTTCAAGTTGGAAAAAAAATCATTGCTACAAAATAAAACAGGACTGCCACTAAATGAGAAATATTTCTCGTTTTAAAAGCAATAACATGGCAACACTGGTCGTGTGCGTACTTCAAGTTGGAAAAAAAATTATTGCCACAAAATAAAACAGGACTGCCACTAACCGAGAAATATTTCTCGTTTTAAAAGCACTAACATGGCAACACTGGTCGTGTGCGTACTTCAAGTTGGAAAAAAAATCATTGCCACAAAATAAAACAGGACTTCCACTAACCGAGAAATATTTCTCGTTTTAAAAGCACTAACATGGCAACACTGGTCGTGTGCGTACTTCAAGTTGGAAAAAAAATCATTGCCACTAAATGAGAAATATTTCGCGTTTTAAAATCACTAACATGGCAACACTGGTCGTGTGCGTACTTTATTCGTTTTTCGTTCAATTGTCGCTTATTGCTGTTAGTTAGAATAGTTAGTGCTCTTGGCAACACTGGTCGCGTACATACATCCTTCGTTTTTCGTTCAATTGCCGCTTGTTGTGCTCGTTAATATGCGATTACGGTTGAGATTCTATTAATTTATGGTATTTTGAATTTTTATTCTCTTCTTTTTTTTTTTTTTTTGAATAAGAAAAATGTCTATTTAATTAATTCATATGTGAAATGAAATCGAATTGCCTAAAGTTAACAATAAAACATCAAAATCAGGCTCACAATCTCTAAGCTATTCGATGTACGACTTTATTGACGTAGTAAAACAACATGCCGCCATTTGGAATCGCGAATCACTTCGTGTTCGCTCTTGGCAACACTGGTCGCGTGCGTACATACATCATTCGTTTTTCGTTCAATTGCCGCTTGTTGTTGTTAGTTTCGATTTGTGCACGTCAATGTGCGGTTATTGTTAAGATTCTATTAGTTTATCTTGATTTGTGTACCTTTTTTTATTCCCATTTTTGGAACAGAGAATTTCATATGTTAAATAAAATCGAAATGTCTAAAGTTAACAATAAAACAATAAAATTAGGCTCACGATCTCTAAGCTATTCGATGTACGACTTTATTTACGCAGTAAAACAACATGACGCCATTTGGAATCGCGAACATGAGAATTTTCATGGACGCGAACTTCGTGATCGAGCTTGGTTTGATGTAGCGCGACAGCTATACAGGGACTTCGATACGGCTTCCGTGACAGAAAAGCAAAAAATTGGTAAGTTGAAGGTTTTCAGAAATATTTTATGGTATCAAAAAACTTTGTATAAAATTATGCATTTATAGTAAAGGGATTTGCAATAGGGTCGTAACAATTTTGTATTTAAATACAAAGGCACTCTTGTTTTTTTGTATTTATAGGAATTTAATACTACATCAATACTTTTTTTTACATGGATATCATGAAATTTATTTTGAGTAACAAGAATTTTTATTAACGATCCGGTACAGTAAGTGTAAAAGTTTCAATCCCTGATTTTACCTCGATTTCCTGTCTTGTTCCTGGTCTACTCTAATATAGTTTTTTTTTTCAATAACAAATCAAATGAATACATTAATCAAAGTAGTGCCCATGGAAGCTATGACATTTTGCTAACTTTCAGGCAATTTATGGATTCCTTACCAAAAAATAAACTGTCCACCTTTTGAGGCTATAAATGAATCAATCCAATTTTTGGTACTTCCGACCGAAGTAAAGCGTATTCCAGTAATGGCATTCTGCATCGATCGAAATAAGTGATTGCCAGATGGAGCAAGGTCTGGTGAATACGGCGGGTGAGCCAAAATTTTCCATCCACTATTTTCCAAATTGTATAAAACCAGTCTGGTGCCTGGTGGCATATTCTGGTAGTTTTTCGGCCATTGCACTGTTCAAACAACGAATCAATTGTTTTCAATACAGCTCTCCCGAAACAGTTTCACCCGATTTTAGCAGTTCATAATACAGGGTTAGGCGATTGAACTGTAACCTATTCAAACGACCATATTTTTTTTGTGTGTAATTATTTTATTCGGCACAATCATACTGACATATTTTTTAGTCCTTACCTTGCTCTCCAAAATGGCCCAGTTGGAATAGACCATCGGATTTGCATCTAGCGAATTCGAAAGCCATTGAGTGGACGAAATGAAGTGTGGAAAATGGTTTTTTTTAACCATTCTTATTTCGAACGAGCTGATGCCGAGTCTTCTTGGAACGTCCATGGCGTACGACCGAAATGTTTGTGTGCCCACGGCTTTAAAGCAGCTTCCAAAACATTTTCCCGATAATAAGGCTCGATGAAAACGATTGGACAGCGTCCAACAGTGGTCACAGCTGCCCATACCATTGCTTGAGGTGGAAAATTACTTCGGATGGCTGTTCGAAGGCTCAAATTTAGTGCTTTCGTGGTTCCTGTGGAGATGGAAAATTACTTCGGGTGGCTGTTCGTAGGCTCAAATTTTCGTAAGTGCTTTCGTGGTCCCTGTGGCGTAGTGGTAATGCGTTGGACTGCTACGCAGAGTATCCAGAGTTCTAATCTCGGCACAGGCAAAATCAAAAAGTAGATAAAATAATTTTTCTTCACGGCACCACCTCTTGGCAGGCAATGGCACTTCGCCGTTCGGATTCAGCATTAAACTGTAGGTCCCTTCCATTCATGTACAAATATAAAACGCACAACATGAGTGGCTGCGAAAACCTCGGCCTAGGCCCTCCATAGGCTGTTGAGCCATTAAAAGTAAGTAAAGTAAGCTTTCAGTTAAGTAAACACGATAATTTTGAGAGTTTATGAACTGCTCAATAGGGAAATTTTTCTCATCAGAGAACACAATGTCTGGAAATTCGATGTTTCTGTTTTTTTTCGTCCACCATCATAGCCTTTGGCAATGCTGCCTGTATCATTATAACGATTTATGCTGCGATATACAAACATTTTATTCACTTTGAAATGCCTGAGCTCACGAACAATAGCTGGTTATGATTTTCCACTCAAATATAACGCAATCACACTATTACTTTTGTTCTATAAAACTTCGACGCAAATACTTGTGGTAGCTTCTAAACAATATAAACAGCTGTTATTGGTATGAATTTGACATAGTTGGCAATATTGCGTTGCCAGTTATACCGGTGTGAAGTTGGTAACACTTCAATCGGCTAACCCTGTAGATGCCACCCTTCTGATCCCACCAAATATAGAGCATTACCTTGACGCCATGAATATTCTGCTTGGGCGTTGCTGAGGAACATCAGGTTGACCGAGCTTCACATACTACTACTTGCGCTACGGGTTGTCGTAATGAACGCATTTTTCGTCGCCAGTAATAATTCGATACCAAAATGACTTATTTTAATAGTGCTGAAGCAGCATTTCTTCAGAGACGCCTTTTCGACGTCTCTCGGCTTCAAGTCGCATGGCTCTAAATTTTCTTCCTTTTGAATGAACACCAATGATTAAAAGCGCTTGGATATTGCTGCTTGAGTAACTCCTAATATTATTGCAAGTTCCTCTTGAATTTGACACTAGTCTTCGTCGAGTAACATCTCAAATGCTTCATCTTTGAACTTTTCCACTTGGCCAAGGCGTTCCTTATCTTCTATATCAAAATCTAGCCTCGAAACTAGAGTTCGCATGTTTAATCGATGGAGTAATATTCATCGTACACTTCGAACAGTAATCGATGGCTTTGAGAAGCACTTTTTTTCGCATTACTGTAGTAATGTAGTAAATACTGACATGTTTGTAGCGCAATAAAGTTATGTTGTTTACATTTTGGCAAATTGGTGCATAATTAAAACAAAAAAAGTTACACGACGTTACACCATCAATTGTGAATTTCACACTTTCAAATTATACATATGGTACATATAAAATTACAACACTTTTCGATGAAACCTTTACTTTAATAAAGTCCCTTTTCTCTTACACAGCTGCAACGTTTGCAAAACGATGGAAAAATACGCGCGACAGTTTCTTTCGTACGCTGCGACGTCAGGAATATGATAAAAAATCGCATTCATATATTTATGAAAAAGAAATGGGATTCATTTTGAATTTTAAACGCAAAAGTTCGTTAAAGAAAGTGATAAAGAAGCAAAGAAAACCTAAAAGACAAAGTATAAAGGGCAGCCGTAAAACTGCCGATGATGATGATGACAATGATGATTTCGAAGAAGGCAATAATGATGACACTGCGACATTGACATCAAAATCGATTAAAACTGAAAAGAATCAATCAAAGGAACGTTTACGTGCTTCGCAAAAGAAAGCAGTAACTAAAAAGAAAATTTTGGCAGCGAAAAAAATGCGATACAATGCTGATTTTGATAATGAATTGGTTTCGCTGTTAGATGAAGAAGATTCTATTGGTGGTTCAGAATCGAAGCATCAAAAGCAACAGCCGCAACCACAACACATTGATTCAAATGATAGCAATGAATTTATTGAAACCTACTCCTTCAGATTTACTCCTACTCTAACAAATGAATTGAATAATGATAATAAAAATTACAGTGTAAATCAATCACCGGCACAGGAGGCACAACAGCAAAATTATGAAACCGCTTTCGTAACATTTGCTAAAGATTTTACTCAAAATACGCTAAGAGCCTCCACACCACCAGCAGCAGTTGCAGCGACCAAAACAAAACCAACAGCAATGGCAACATCGAAATCAGCTGCTACTGCTGAGACATCAAGTGGTGATGGCGGTACTGCTGCTGCTGCTGCTGCTGCTTCTTCATCAGAATTTGCACAGTCACCCTCGTTCTTTCATTCACATGCCAGCGACATGGACGCCGATCAAGCGTTTTTGTATTCTATAACACCAGCTATACGCAGCATGAGTCTTGAGAAGAAATTGGATTTTCAAATTGATGTTCTGAGACTATTAAAAAATTATACATCCAAATCTTGAGGCCATTTATGTATGCAACTGATCAAAACTGAATTTCAATAAACTACAACTTTTCTAAGTATTAAAAAATCATTTTAATTTATTACATAGTTATTCGATTTAATTTAATATTCCTGACAATGCCTTGGATTCAAATGTATGATTTCTTTAACAAAATGTAGGCAGGTAGTTTTTAAGTACGTAGTTATCCCTGAGTACAGATAGTCTATAAGTAAAAGAAACTTTATTATTCTCCTGACCAATACAGTGAAGGTTGTGATACCTTACAAAAATAGCATTACGATGTACTGCATTAGCAGCAATGCTTTTTGTCCTGCCAGTGCATAAAACTGCAATCATCAAAGTAGAACGAGAAACATTTAAAGTTTAACCTGTAGCAAAAAGTTATTTCGTTTGGCTTTTAGTTTTTGCCAAAAGAAAAAAATTCCACCAAATGAAATTAGATTTTCAAAATCTTTTGGAAAGCTACTTTCAAGGTGGTGCCACAATCAATCATCAATGGTATGAGTGAATATCAAAAAGCTAAAGAATCCTTACACGAATACCGCTTTCTATTTCTCTCTCTCCCTCTCTCTCTACATGCAACAGTATGCACGACCTTCAACTTGCGAAATCATGCATGCAGTCTAGAAGGTTAAAGTGATAACAAAAACAACATGAAATATAGCAAATTTAAAATGAAAAAAATCCATATTCCCGGGTACAGTAGAATTTTCAATGTTGCTTACGTGGCGTGGCTGCTTTGCAAGAGATTAAGAAAAAACGTAATAAAGTGCAGCAACCCTTGTTTACATTAACGCAGTTATACACTGTGCTCCATAATTATTAAAAAATGTGAGCGTTCAAGAATTCACGGTTTCGGTGTGTCTTATCACGATCAACTTGCTTCACTTCTATATATCAGTGTTGTTTTTGGGAGAAACTCCTTTATACAGTAGAATCGCGATAAATCGTAATTGGTTGTTGACAACCTCTTACTACTGTGGGCAAAAAGTAGTAAGACTTTTTAATTTAAATTTCGCGCGGAAACCCATTCATCAAAATATTATTTATTATAATTTTAAGGTTCGTATGACTGTCGGTGACATCTGTGCCAAATGTCACATCAAAATAATCATTAGTGTTTAGTATACGCTTGTCTTTCTGAAGTACAAAAAGTGCATTCGGCGACTTTCACAATGAGTGAAATTATTCAACAAAGAAGTTCCATTAAATTTTGTGTGCGGAATCAAATTTCTGGTGCCGAAACGTTCAGAATGTTGCAAAAGGCCTTCGGTGATAATTGTATGTCGCGAGCAAGTGTTTTTGATTGGTACAAATTGTTCAAAGATGGTCGAGAACGCGTTGACGACGAACCACGTCCAGGACGGCCATCAACATCAACTGATGATCAACACTAGTCAATAAAATCAAGGAATTGGTGCTCGAGAATCGACGATTAACAGTCAGAGAACTTACTGGCATCGTTGGAATATCTGAAGGATCAGTGAAAACCATTTTAAAACATCATTTGGGCCTAAGAAGAGTGAATGCACGATTGGTTCCAAAATCACTGCATTGGTTTTACGAGACCATTTTGCCAAAAATTCGACTGATATCGTTCCCCAACCACCGTGTGACTTTTGGCTATTTTCTAAACTCAAAAAACCGCTTCGTGGACACCGTTACACCGTTTTGAGTCAATTGAAGACATTAAACATGAATCGCTAAGCGCATTGAAGGCCATTCCGGAAATTGACTTTAACAACTGTTTCGAGAATTGGAAAAAACGTTGGCACAAGTGTATTGGGACCGGGGGGATTACTTTGAAGGGGACGAAATAGATTTGGAAGAATGAATAAAAAAATTTGAAATTATGAACAAAGTCTTACTAACTTCGAAGTGGTGATTTGTGTTTGGAAAAGAGAAAAATGTCGGAGAAAATGTTGGAGTCATATCAGGTGAATACGATGGTTGTTCGATGATATTTGTTGAGTTTTTGGGCAGAAATTCATTTACAACGATAGCGTTGTCAGATCGTTCGTTGTTGTGGTGCAAAATCCGAGTTTTCTTTCCACAAACTTGGCCTTCTTCGACAAATTTGCTCTCTCAAACACCGCCTATCGCCCAGATAATATTCTTTATTTACCGCCTGACCTTGTGGCAAGAATTCCGAGTGCATAACACCGCGATAATCAAAGAAAATAGTCAACATTACCTTGTCTTTTGATCGACTTCTACGTGTTTTTTTCGATCGCTTTTTGATGCACTGTACCAATCATATGCACGTTTCACTGTAAGCCTGTCGTAACATTTTCAGCGAATCGGCACTCTAAATTCCATTTGCAATATAAGATTTGAGACAAATTCTTTGTACGATATTCTTATTCATTTTACAAATCTCTAAACCTACTTAAGATGAACTGACAAAAACGAGCACTGTAAACAAACTAAATGATAGATCGCTCAAACTTCACAGTGATGCCAACTTAGCGACACAAAGAAGTTTTATATTCCCTTTTTAACTGATAATTTACCGGTACTTTTTTTTTGCAGAATGTATGTTAAAGTTAATAATAATAAATTAATGTGGAGAAAAGGCTGCAAATATTTAAAAGTAGGTTTAAATGTGAAGATATATATTTTTTTAACTATGAAAAGTGTTATGTAATACTTCATATTGGCGGTATTCAAATGATCATGCATCATTGCAATTATTAACTTAAATCTCCATCTCAATAAAAGTGTTTAAAATTTGTTTGTATACCATTCAGTGTTGCCATTATGCGCAAAATAGTATTAAAGCAACTCTGCAACGAGCTCAATATAACCACCATACCGATGACGAGAGAAAAATGATAATGTTCTCGCCAAACAGCGAACACCAACATAACCACGGCTTAAGATACAATACACTCCCCTACACTTTCTCTTAAAACTTTTCAGAGGTTGGAATAATTTTGGAAGCTAATGTACTGAATGCATTACGAGGTGCATAGCCGTGAACCCTTATTCAAACTAATTGCACGAGTATTTCTACGTGCAGATAACAAACATGAAACAAGTTAATGTACAATAATGAATGATGTTTGATCTGTAGAACACCATTTCTCATAAGTTCTGACTACATATTTGAAGAAATATACACAAATGTAGAAGTGCATGTACCTACTTACTTACTTTATAAATTTAGTACGAATATGTGTGTGTATGTGTATAAAAAAGGGTGATTTTTTTGCTACTTGGTTTTTGACGTTTATATTTCTGACAGTTTACGCGTGATTATTGACATGTGTTAAAGTAAAAAATTCTCAGATTGGTTTGCCATTTCACGCTGAATAGACTCACGCCTGAACAACGTTTGCAAATTATTGGAATTTATTATCAAAATTCGTGCCCTGAGAAAAATGTGTTTCGCCAGCTACATGGACGAGGCTCATTTTTGGCTCAATAGATTCGTGAATAAGCAGAATTACGGTAATTGGAGTGAAAACCAGCCAGAGGCAATTCAGCAGCTACCAAAAAATGCACTGTTTGGTGCGGCGGCATCATTGGGCCGTACTTCTTCAAAGACGATGAAGGCCACAACTTTACGGTCAATGGAGGAATGGAGAAAGGTACCGTTCGATGAAACAGACAGACTTTTTGTCCCCGGAAAATGCAAGAACCCAGTTAGACTATTTTTTGTGGGGCTATGTTAAGTCTCTTGTCTAGAGGAACAACAAGTCAAATAAATCTCACATTGGTGAGATTCCGGCCAGAATGTGTGAAAAAATGTATCAAAATTGGACCTTCAAAATGGACACCTTGAAGCGTAGCCGCGGGCAACATTTAAATGAAATTTTCCTTAAAAATAAATGGCTGGAATTGATTAATCGATCCATATAAAAATTTCATTACTTACTTAGCTGGCGCTACAACCGATGATCGGTCTTGGCCGCCTCCACAAAGCTTCGCCAGTCACTTCTGCTATGCGCGCGCTGGCGCCAGTTGATAAGGCCAAGTGCAGTCAGGTTGCCCTGCACCTGGTCTTTCCAACGGAGATTAGGACGTCCCCTTCTGCGTGTTCCTGCACCGTGGTTCGAATAAAACACCCTTCTAGCCGGAGCGCTTTCTTCCATTCGCTCAACATGACCCAGCCAGCGAAGCCGCTGGAGTTTTATACGCTTGACTATGTCAGTGTCGGCGTACAGCTCATACAGCTCATCGTTCCATCTTATTCGATAGACGTCGTCCACGCATACTGGACCGTAGATCTTACGGAGTGGAATATCTTCCTCTCGAACGCTCCTAACAGCCTCTCATTATTGATGGTCAATGTCCACGTCTCTGCGCCATACAATAGGACGGGAAGGATGAGGGACTTATAGAGTGTTATTTTCGTCGGTCGAGAGAGGGCTCTACTTCTCAATTGCCTACTGAGCCCGTAGTAACACCTGTTGGCAAGAGTTAGTCTCCGCTTGATCTCATGCGAGGCCTGGGGCGTAGGACACAAGGTAAAGTTCGTGACAGTCGCAGGTGCGTCCATGGTCGATCCTTGCGCTTTCGACGTTTCAAGTCGACACACAGCCTCCTCGTGGCGTCCCCTGGATAGCGATCTGACAACCGTCAGTGAGTTAACTAATGTGTGCGGCGGGCTTCTCCATGGCCTTGAATGAATGGTTGTGCGTCGGGCTTGGAACCCACCACGTTAAAATACCCACCAATGAATCCTCCAAATAAAAATTTCATTACTTTTGTAAAATTTCTTTGTTTCTTTGAATTATCAAAAACCGAGCTCTTAAAAAATCACCCTTTACATACGAGTACACACATGTTCTACATATGGTATGTTAAATAAATTATTATTTTGCCTAACAAACAGCAAATATGTATACTACATAAATATTATATTATTATTATTATTATTTGTCAGTAGTGGGCGAGAGCTGGCTGCTTTCAAGGTCATGTCCTTGATAAAATATTTCACTATTGTAATATACAAACAAAAGCCACACACAAACACATAGGCATGCATACACCATCGTGCACACATACACACACACACACACACAGCCAACAAAATCAAGTGAAATGTAATAGAGACATACAACACAAAAAACGGAGGGTTACAAATATATTGCATACATAATCGTAAATAATGAAAACGTGTCCGTCTGCATGGATTTAGAATATGCACAATTTATGCAACGCAAAAAGGGAAACAACAACAAAACGCAATAATAATGAGTCGTCGTCGTCATCG
Source organism: Palloptera scutellata (assembly GCA_958295655.1). Classification (NCBI taxonomy): domain Eukaryota; kingdom Metazoa; phylum Arthropoda; class Insecta; order Diptera; family Pallopteridae; genus Palloptera; species Palloptera scutellata. Next base: position 78,159,775 of record OY282450.1, on the reverse strand, counting down.
TCGGCAAGCGACAGCAGCAGCAACAGCAGCCTCCTCAGCATCCTTCCACGCCGCCAAGACCACCTCCATCACCGCCATCAATGGCTGCTGTTGTCGCTGCGTCGTCCTTTGTGCCCTTGCCAACAACGGTGATAGTTGGGTTGTAGCTTTATCTTTAGAAATACCAAATTGCTGTTGTCGTCCCCTTTGTTGTTATTTTATGTACAGATTTAATAGAAGCTATGCTTAACAAATTTTGTAATACGAGTATTGCACATGGGCGCTTTTTCTGATTTTGTGAATGTATGTATGAATATGTAGATATGTATTTCTTTTTTGCGAAATTTATTTTTATAAATTTTTTTTTTTCATTTTCATTACATTAAATTCATAAAATTTAATAGCTCAGAATTGCGTTGTAAGTTTATTACACTTAAACTAGTTATTTCTCATAGTCTACATTACAATGTAGATAATGTCTGACTGATGATGTAGATAATTCCGATCAAATTGAATGGATATTTCAATATTCGTATATATGGTAGATTAATATACAAACCAGAAATGCAAACCGGTTTTGAACTAAACTGATTTTGAGCCGTACCATCCCCAGTTTGAGTTACTTGAACCAAACCTATTTTACTTGTTTCACTTGGACCAAACCGAACTTTTTTCCCCTAAAAAGGTTTGGTTCAATTCAAAAAATTTTTTTTTTCAATTATATATACGTTTAGCAACCGTGAAATCCCCTTTTCGTACATAAAGTGCTTCTTCTAAAGAATCTGTTGACACGTGCGCAAGCATGAAGGACTGTGCGAAAGAGGCTGGTAGAATAGTAATATATGTAGTAAGTATTTCATGCTTGCGCCTTTATGAAAAACACATTAACAAACTGTGCCAGAGGGGATAAAAATGTGGTGACCAGTGATGTGATTAATTCGTGCGATGGAACAAAGCGATTGTCATTTAAGTAATACTGGCAAAATTATTACGAAATATTATGAAATGCCAGATTAACAATAAAAATACTTTTAAAATAACAAGAAGACGTAAAGTTTATTAAAACATTATTCATGACCCGCGGGCCGTACGTGCCTGACGTAAACGATCTTGAAGATCTAGCGATAATATTTTGTATTATCTGATTTGCGTGCAAAAATACATGTAGATTTATTCTACTAATTCGCAAAAATGGGTCGTACTAGAACTTCGTCGCAAGTTTCCTGGTTTCAATCCTCGGCTAGGGCATAGTCTTTCTTTTATGCACAAGTTTAATCGACAACAAGTGTCTGAATGCTTGTGCATAAATCTACCCAAAAATCTCCTCCTGCATAAATCTCCACCCCTCTATCTCTCTCCCTTCCCCTCTCTCTCCTTCCCTTCCCCTCTCTCACCTTCCCTCTCTCTCTCTCTCTCTCTCCTCCCCTCACTCTCTCTCTCACCCCCCCTCACTCTCTCTCTCACCCCCCCTCACTCTCTCTCTCTCTCCCCCCTCTCTCTCTCTCTCCCCCCTCACTCTCTCTCTCTCTCTCCCCCCTCTCTCTCTCTCCTCCCCCCTCTCTCTCCCCCCCCTCTCTCTCCCCCCCCCCCTCCTCTCTCTCTCCTCCCCTCTCTCTCTCTCCTCCCCTCTCTCTCTCTCCTCCCCTCTCTCTCTCTCCTTCCCTCTCTCTCTCCTCCCCTCTCTCTCTCTCCTCCCCTCTCTCTCTCTCCTCCCCTCTCTCTCTCTCCTCCCCTCTCTCTCTCTTCCCACCTCTCTCTCTCCTCCCCTCTCTCTCTCTCTCCTCCCCTCTCTCTCTCTTGCCCCCTCTCTCCCTCTACTCCCCTCTCACTCTCCCCTCTCTCTTTTCCCCCTCTCTCTCTCCCCTCTCTCTCTCTCCCCTCTCTCTCTCTCCCCTCTCTCTCTCCCATCTCTCTTTCTCCTCTCTCACACCCATCCCGTTTCTCTCTCTCCCATCCCCTTTCTCTCTCTCCCAGCCCCTTTCTCTCTCTCCCAGCCCCTTTCTCTCTCTCCCAGCCCCTTTCTCTCTCTCCCAGCCCATTTCTCTCTCCCCAATCCACTCTCTCTCTCCCGTCCCATAGTTTTCTATTTTTGATTTTAAAGTGTCTAATTTGGAAAAAGCAGTGGAAATCTAAGCAGCTCGCACTCTTGCATCGCAAGATTCACAAGAATAAACTAGTGAATCTTATCCATACCAAAATCGATCCAGACTATATTTTTTCATCGAGAGTACGAACCTTGTTCCCAAATAAATCTCTCAACTAATTAAAATTTTTGTTCAAGTCTACTATGTGGTCTACTTAAGTGGTCGCCGGGGCATAGTTGGTAGTACGCTGGCATGCCACGCAGAGTGTGCGGGGTTCAAAACTCGGCGCAAGCAAAATGAAAAAATTAAGAAGAGAAAAACCATATTTCTACGCGGTACCGCCTCTTGGCAGGCAATGGCAAACCTCCAAGAGTAAAAATTTCCTAAGAAAAGCTTTTCACTTCACCGTTCGGATTCGGCATAAAACAGTACGTTCCTTCCACTCATTTAGGCAAATATATCACGTACAACATGACTGAATGCGAAAAGCTCGTCCAACAGCTCGGCCTGATTGTTGTGCCATTAAAAGAAGAAGAAGTCTGGGTCTACTTTGAACTTAAATGGTGGTTATCTTGAGAAAAGCATAAAATTACTTTGAATAAGTTTAAGTGAAAAATTTCTCACTTACATATGTAACTTGAATTAGACACGCCATTAAAATCTCGCTGTTAAAAAATTAATGGCTCTGAAGCAGCAATTTCCAATAAAATTGATAGGTAATTCAATATAAAAATAAAAACAAAAAAAAACTGTTGCTATGTTTACATCAGGCAACAGCAGCAACAGAACCATCACGAACATTTCACCTCGGCGAATATGAGAAAAATCGTTATAAAAGTAGCGCAGCCAACGGCGAGTGTGAAAGGAAAATGTAGGTATACCAGTAGGCAAGTATCCTGGATATATTCTATAGTTATGGAGATGTGAAGCATGCGCAGTAAAAATTTCCCTTGTAAATACAAATTTATATGTAGTTGCTGCTTCTCACATACACGAAAATTTCTGGGTGTTTGTTGGTAGTCAGTTTGTGATGATGGCTGAGACTTGAGACAGGCACGTCGTCATGGAAGCTTTTGGAAATGGAAATGTTATACAATAGTGAAACGGAATATGGTGCAGAAAAAGAGGGCGAAGGAAGGAAGAGAATAAGGCTAGGAAAGAATAATAAAAATCAGCAACAACAACCCATGCCATTAATTCACACATACATACAATGGGGCACTTGGCATGCCCCATTCATTCACACATATGTAACACATGCATGAGCACTCTCATTGCCCATTTTCCCGGGCTGATTTTGGTCTTATGAAAGACTATTTTTTTTTTCAATGAACGGTTGAGTGTTTGCAATGAGGTGTGGTGTGGGAGGTTGAGGTATGAGGTTTTGCTATTGCGTCGCAAAAATACTTCAAACAATTTAATGTACTCCATGGTGAATAGCATTTGTACTTGTAATGTTTGTGATTCATCCCAATTTTATTGGATAAATTAAATTCAGCATGCTGGCGAAATACGATAAGATTTTGATGTGAAAACTAACAAGAAGACTTCAAGTATAGATTTTGTATTGTTTGAACAATAAGTCCGTTCCCGTACTCACTCTCATTTTACCAGGCTTTACCCAAAAAGTAAGGGAACATACCCAATATGTACATATAAACTTTTATTCGTATACTCTTAAACTCATAAATTATTTTCTAGGATCCACAGAAAGTTACTTATCTTGAGTTGTCTCAAGAAGACTTGAATCGAAGCCTTTTATGAATTGATTAGTAATACCTCCAAATCCCCCATTCTACGCAGAAACCTAACAATTAGAACCTGGGAATGTACACGTGTATAAGGGAGTATAAAATTCCTCCATGAGGGGTTAAACTCTAACTTCGATCCACTGCTTAAATAGCTACCCCGGTGTGCTGCAAGGCACACAACTGTAGCAATAAGGAGCACACCATAAGCGGGGCTAGGGATATTTAATACTTTATCTCTTATCCCTCGATCTGTATATAAAGGGAGTAGCTGCAAAAGGAGCTCTCAGACTGAGGGAATCCACCATGCTTAAGCGCATGACCAACTATCGACATGTGGCTATCCTGAAAGCAATGGAAGATATGGACAGAATATTCGACTCCGAAAGTCTTACGACAACATTGGACAACGTAACACCTCACTATGGCTTTACTAAGTTATTGACATTTAATTTCTATATACCAGCAGAGATGACTGGAGAGCCAACAATGAAATCACCATCAACCAATGATGAAATCACCTTCTTCAAAAATGGTACGGAAAGGAGTCTTTTAGATTACCTGCCACACGTAGTGTCTTCCAAGCAGAAATCGTAGAGATCCTGCGATATCCCCCCGAATGGAACATGACCCCACTGGATCAAATTATCGTGGGTTCCCCTACATTATAACATTGAAGTTAACAATATAGCAGACGAAAGCTGTCTCGAAAGGGTTCGGAAATGACATTTAGTGTGATAGATGTTACGATATTGCCACCGATCGGACAATTATACAATATGATTGAAAATCAACCGCGCTTGGAGAAATAGAAATGACTGCGTGCGTTATAGCTCGGTCGTTATGGCCGGAGCTAAACAATAGTCAAAGACTCTTCTAACCCTTAATAGACCATCAATCCGTTTAGTAACTGAAGTGATCACGGGGCACCTAGCCATTGGAACTATACTCCAAAAATTAAAGCTAAAGCTTATCGATTACTGCAAGAACAGCTGCGGTGATGTAGAGGAAATCGAAACCTAACCCAACATCTAATTTGTGGTTGCCCAGCGTTGTAAGAGCGACATCTCCGCGCACTGGTAGCAAGATTCTTCGATAATTTGGCAGACATATGTGGGTTAAAGATAATGAATTTACTGAAATTTACTGAAATTTATAAAGATTACCTACTGCATTCAGTCTGGTATCGTGTGAATTAGATTTCTCGTAGTGTACCAAAAAGCACAAAATGGAGAGATTGATAATTGGTCACAACTGGTCTCTCAATGGAATTGGTCATTAAACTAAGTAAAATGCCTAAGTCTAAATTTGGATATGTTTATCTAAGTTATGGCCTCAATTTTGTTCTGACTTGTAATTAGAGTCAGCCCGATTTTTGGTTCGAATTTCAGTTGGAATTTGGTTTTATTTTTTTCCCCAAAATTTGGTCTGTATTTAGACTTGATTTTGGAGCTGTTTTTCAAAAATATTTAACCCTTTAATTTATGGTTTAAATTTGATTCGGAATTTAATCATCTCATTTCATGTTTTACTATGAATTTCGATTTGAATTTTGTTTGAATTTTGGTCCCAGTTTGGTGTACTTCAAATTTTTATCGGAATTTGTTTTTAGTTTTGATTTTTCTTTTGATATGAACTGGAGTTTCATAATTCATCAGAATTGTAGAAAGAATCTTCAAAAGATTCCTAAGATAAGACAATGAAAAAAAAATTCACCGACCGATGCAAATTTCTACTAAGGGAAGTACGTAAAGAAGTTGATAGCAAATATTTTATAGATAGATGCATAAGTCCATAGGTTATAGAATGAAGGATTTCATCTGGGTTATAATTAGAATTGAGATATGGCAGTTAAAAGAATCTACAATAATATAAGAAATCAGTATTACAAATATGTATACTGCAACAAATCCGCTACAGCTTAAAATGTAATAACTTCAAGCCTGAACTGGAACTTATTTCGATAGCGATAAAAAAAAGTTGCATTTATTTACTTGTAATATGTGTATCGAATCGAGTAGCAACATTTAACTGGTCAATGAACTGCTACTGCTGCTGCTGCTGCTGCTGACTGAACCCAGTTTAAAGATTGGTCAACTGTAGTAGCAACTTGTTAATTTTTTGGCTAACTGGAATGAAATAAAATACGTTATAGGTTACAAGAAAAAAAAAAAATTTCAGTTCATTGGTTGATGTAGCATTATTGTTGAAGTTGTTTGATTTACAACAACCACCAAGCAACTACTTGTTTTCACAATCAATCAGCACACAGCAAACATGCAAGCACAAAAATAAAATACAAAAATAAACCTATAATTATAATTTTTATGTAATTTGTTGATTAATAAGTGGCAATTGCACTCGTATATGTAGTTTCGGTGAATCATCATCAGCAACAACATCCAGCAATAATATGAAATTTAAATGCAATTTTTGCTTTGATTGAAAGCTAAAACTGTTTACCATTTATTTACTTCGCGCGCAAACTCACACTGCCGTTTGCATTCTAATAAATCCACCAAATTATTCACTATCTACCGAAGTATTCTCTACATTCTATTGCTGAATTATTCATTGTCTTAAATTTTGCAATATATATTTTTACACACTTGCAAGCAACATCAACGGAAAATGCTACAAGAATAGAAAATACTTCACATCTTTTCCTATTTACACGTTAATCATTACTTGTGTGCTTCTTCGGATAATTGCACTACCATGACACATAACCAATAGCGACTATGTACTAGCAACTGCTCCCAACCAGCTACAGCAACATGCAACAAATTCATACCCAGTAAAAAAAAGGGAGGAAAAAATAATCTTTGGAAATTAGTTCTTTGAAAAATGTTCTTAATAAAAGTTTTAAAGCTCATTCTAAGTCCGTTGCTGAGCCACCTTGGTAAGGCGTCATCTCTACTATTTACTTTACTTACTTTACTTTTAATGGCACAACAGCCCATGGAGGGCCTAGGCCGAGCTTTTCGCATCCATTCATGTTGTGCGTCTTATATTTGTACATGAATGGAAGGGACCTACAGTTTAATGCCGAATCCGAACGGCGAAGTGAAAAGCTTTTCATAGGCAACTAACAGCTTGTAAAGGCTTTAGAGCTAGTGCAGATGAACAAACAGATCTGGTATATGATATTCACCAGCTTAGTCTGATAAGATTAGAGAATATGAGAAGGTGAATAGATTTGAGTAGAAATCGGCGCCATTTGGCACATTTCATTTTCGAATTGATATTAGTTGCGTTTTCTTCACCACTCGCTACTATACCAAGAGAATATTGCTGCTGTATCTGCCAGTGTTGCAGAAGATCGCGATATGTCCATCCGGCGCCGATCGCAGCGATTGGGTTTGTGTTATTCGGCCACCTGGAAGATTATACGCAAAAATTTCGGATTAATGCCACACAAAATGCAGCTGGTACAAGAATTGAAGCCAGACGACCTACCACAACGTCGAATTATTTTCGGTGAATGGGCCTTAGAAAAGCTGGATGAGGATTCGTTTTATTATAGCAAAATTGTATTCAGCGACGTGGCTCATTTTTGGCTCAATGGATATGTGAATAAGTGGAATTGCCGTATTTGGAGTGAAGACCAGCCAGAGGCAATTCAGCAGCTACCAATGAATCGCGAAAAATTCACTGTTTGGTGCGGCGGCATCAATGGGCCGTACTTCTTCAAAGACGATGAAGGCCGCAACTTTACGGTCAATGGAGAAAGGTACCATTCGATGATAACAGACTTTACAAGAATTGGACTCGGCCGATATGTGGTTCCAACAGGACGGTTCCACATGCCACACTGCACGCGAAACCATGCATCAATTGAGAGGCGAATTTGGTGAGCAGTTAATCTCACGTTTTGGTGCAGTCAATTGGCCACCAAGATCGTGTGATTTGACCCCGTTAGACTATTTTTTGTTGGTCTATGTTAAGTCTCCTGTCTATAGGAACAAGCCAAACATGATTGCTGCTTTAGAAGCCAACATTGAACGGGTCATTTGTGAGATTCCGAGATTCCGGACGAAATGTGTGAAAAATGTGCCAAAATTGGGCCTTCAGAATGGACCACTTGAAGCGTAGCTGCGTACAACATTTAAGTGAAATTATCTTTAAAAAGTAAATGGTAGGAATTGATTTATCGATCCAAATAAAAATTTTATTACTTTCGTAAAATTTTTGTGTTTTTTTTAATTTTCAAAAACCAAGTTCTTAAAAAATCACCCTTTATAACTAGAAGCGACAATTTTACGAGGGACAAAAACAACAACAACAAGAACTGCAGAGGTAATGCGTACAATTAAATATTAGTGATGGGAAGCATCGAGTACTTTTAAGAATCAAGTACTTCAGCATCGATACTTTAAAAAATCAGGTATTTTTCAAGACAAATGGGTACTTTTTTTTTTCAAGAAACAGCTTTTTTTAAGAAACAGACTATTAATGACTTGAAATCAAATAGAGACAGATGTCGATTCGATACAAGTATAAATTCGATTTTAAATACTGAAAATACTAAATCGATACATACTAGAAATCAAACCCTTAATACTTTTTTTTTCTTCCTTTTTCTCTTACCATCCATGCATATAAAAATCTTACTGTGAACTATCATTAATGAAAGCAAAAGAACAGTATGGAAAAACAAAGAAGAAATGTGTCAAGAAGTAACAAATGCAATAAAAGAAAGCGATATAATACGAGTAAAGAAGAGAAATGCCGTTGCCCATGTGTTAGAAAATCACCTCCAGCTGCCCGCTACTATTGAGCAGATTTTTTTTGAATGACAACACAACGAAGAAGAGACTTAACAACTTGATCGTTTTATTCGCACATGTTAAATGAGTGGGCGAATAAAACACAGCTATTAACCCTCATAACACTGACTCTAGGTTAATATTAAAATGTTTTTCTTTTTTTTTTGTGGAATTCTAAAGTTCAAATATAGAAATCCTAGAAACTCTACAGAAATCATATAATGTATTTTAATTAATTATGTTAAAAATTTGTAGTACATACAAAATATAATACATTTTCAGATAGGCCCCGCCCCAAACAAATGTTGTTCACCGCTGATAAGAAATTATTTTCGATAAGTGATAACACTCAGTTACCGCTCTTAAGATAAAATTATAATCTTACTAGGGTAATAAATAAAACAATCAATATGGGATTTGTTAGAAATTTTGAATATTAATATTACTGCTAAGCAAGTGTTACTCTAACTTACTACTACATAAAAACTTTATAAATACTTAATACTACCTTAGTTATGAAAGGAAGTATTAGCGGAATAAAATAATTAAAATAAATTGGTGAAAATAAACATAAGTAAGAAGGGAATCTTGAAATATTGATATTTGATGAAACGTAAAAGTGAACGATAAGTGAAGCAATGGGATATCGAAAATAGATATTCATCGATATCAGATGGGGTGGGTAGAGAATACGAAGGACTTTCAGCTTTCTCCCTCTGGTTATTGTAGTTGCGGAATCATGTGGTAGTTATTTATCTCCATTTTCTGTAGTTCTTTTGAGGAGATTAATATTTCCATTTTTCCTACTATAAGAGCGGCAGACGATTAAAATTTAATGAAACTATTCACGTTATAGCATTGAAGCAAGCACACCCCCATTTTTCCTGAGCTAAGATTGAAACGTTGCTAAGAAGGCCGCGACAGCTTCACATGTTATAAACCATAAAGAAGGAGGAAGTTCGTTACAGAATTCATTACTGTTACATAAATTTTTAAGTAGTTTTTTTGCCCCCACCCCCCTTTTTTAGCTGGGCTTACAGCATATGCTTATATGAATTCAACTTGTTTTCCACAACAAAATTTTCTATGTATGTACATATTTAATGAGAAATCACCCGATTTCACAAATGTGTGATAAGCAAAGGAGTTTGAGAAGTTTCGAAGATGTTATGAAAACACGCATTTATGTACAATGCAATTAACAAAGTATTTTGCTTCAGACCGGTTGTGAAAGGGTTAAGTGCTGCCCTGGCTATTACTATACAGACATGTTTTTTATTAAATATTTCAACTCCTTAGGTGGGCATATGCAGCAAATGCTTTAGTTTGAAAGACGGACGAAGTAAATAATAAAGAATAGCTCCCCCAGAGATCGAACTTTCATCTCTTTTAGGTCCATCGATGTCCAACAAATTGTCGTTAAACCTACAGATGACCTAAAAGGGTTCTCTTTAGATATAATAACCAAGGGAGGAATAAAAGATGTCAGAAAAACTTATGCAGGCAACTCTTACTTACTTACTTAACTGGAACTACAACCGATGATCGGTTTTGGCCGCCTCTATAAAGCTTCGCCAGTCACTTCTGCTATGCGCGCGCTGGCGCCAGTTGATAAGGCCAAGTGCAGTCAGGTTTCCCTGCACCTGGTCTTTCCAACGGAGATTAGGACGTCCCCTTCTGCGTGTTTCTCCACCGTGGTTCGAATAAAACACCCTTCTAGCCGGAGCGCTTTCTTCCATTCGCTCAACATGACCCAGCCAGCGAAGCCGTTGGAGTTTTATACGCTTGACTAGTGTCGGCGTACAGCTCATCTTATTCAATACACGTCGTCCACGCTAACTGGACCGTAGATCTTACGAAGTATCTTCCTCTCGAACGCTCCTAATAGCCTCTCATCATTGATGGTCAATGTAAACGTCTGTGCGCCATATATTAGGACGGGAAGGAAGAGGGACAAATAGAGCGTTATTTTCGTCGGTCGAGAGATGGCTCTACTTCTCAATTGCCTACTGAGCCCGTAGTAACACCTGTTGTCAAGAGTTAGTCTCCGCTTGATCTCAAGGCTGACATTATTGTTGATGTTTATACTGGATCCTAGGTAAACGAAATCCTTGACGACTTGAAAAGTATAGTTGTCAACAGTGACATTTTGTCTAAGACGCCGAGACTCTTTGTTTGTTGACACAAGGTATTTCGTTTTGTCCTCGTTCACCGCTAGACCCACTCGACGAGACTACCTTTCCAGGTTGGAGAATGCTGCACTGACTGCTCGAGCGTTTTTGCCAATGATGTCAATATCATCAGCGTATGCTAGCAGCATGACACTCTTGTAGAAGATAGTGCCAGAGATGTCGATGTTCGCAGCTCGAATTATTTTCTCCAGCATAAGGTTAAAGAAGTCGCACGATAGGGAGTGACCTTGTCTGAAACCTCTTTTGATATCAAATGGTGCGGCGAGGTCTGCCCCAAATTCCACTGCGCTGGTGGTGTTGGTCAGTGTCATTTTGCAAAGACGAATGAGCTTTGCAGGGATACCACACTCAGACATTGCGGCGTACAAGTGATGCAGGCAACTCAATTAACTTAATTGCGATCAAAACCTTGATATTCATTTCAACTGGAAATGCAATTAAGCCAATGTTAGACGACCTCGATAATCTAGTGAGGAGGTTGGGGTCGCGATTCCACTCTTCTGGTGGATCATTAAGCTCATAAATTTCTTATACATACATAGATCTGCCGATATGAAGTGAATGAAATTATAAGAAAGTATACACGTAAACTTCTTGGTAAGAAAAATGGCAAAACCACTAAGTGAATACAAATTGCCACTCCGCCTTTCGGAGCCGATGTTAGTCTGTAGATCTTACCATGTGGTGTCACAATGGATCATTCTGGCCAAAGTGTGTCCCTAGACTACAACTGCCAGTGGCACTCTGAATATGCAAATCAAACAATTCATATTGTTTCCCTTTTCATATTGTTTTTCAAAACATTTAAGAACCCTAAAAACTAGAATTTTTTATTTATGTAACTCACTTACTTAGCGGTGTAAACTTATGGAGAAATAACAAACGAAAGAGTAGAGAATATTTGGCAATTGCCAAGTTATATTTGTGTAGATGAAGAAAAACAAGTTTATGCATAATAAAAAAAGAAAATTTATAGCTGGTTGGCAGCTTTTTATGTACATTTTCAGAAGTGGTTAAATGCAGCAGCACCAAAAAAGTAGATAGTAAAAAAGCATCAGCTTGTGATGGTTGCAACTTTAAGGAGACTGGTTTAATTGAACAAATATGGTAGCTACTAGCCAGCAGCTAAAACCAATTTACAAACAAACAAATTATGGCTTCATAAAATCCATAAAAACTCTTTATACTCGTATTGTAGAAAAGTAGAGTTAAATTATATTTTCACTTTTATACAAAAAATATTTATTTTTTATTAGCAATAATTTCAATTAAAAACACAACTGAAAAATGCAATTAAACTGCAATTTCCACCAGCTTCGTCTTGGCATAACGCTGCCACGCCTCCTCAGCATGCAGAACCTCCTCTTCAACTTCTCGCTGTAATTTCTCAAGCTCATGTTTTTGCAGCGCCAAATTCATGAGTGCAAATTCCAGTGATCTCTTGCCACCCTCAACGTCACTGGGTGCCAGCTTTAATTTGTCGACTAATTTTATAAATTTACGTAAAATTTTAAATTTATTTGCAAAGCTATTGCTGTTGCTGCCATCTTCAGTACCGACATCTGCCGCATCTGATGTTGCTGCGACAGCAGCTTCCTCATTCAGAAAGCGCGTTATTAATTTAACCTTTGCTGCTATATAATCACTACGCCCCACCACCGGCATCAGTTCCCGATTCAAATTTAAAATGGCTTCTCTAGTGCGCTGCAATCTATCGTCAGACGCGGTACTTAGATTGCTTTCTTTTGCCCAAATATCGGACATGAAGCTGTTGGGTGGAGGCGGTGCTGCAGTTGCTGTTGTCGTTACTGTAACTTTTTCACCATTATCACCATCACCAGCAGCATCAGCATCAGCACCGTTCAATTCTATCACTTCATTGGAATCTTCAAGGTTCGCTGTGATTGTAATTCCATTACTTTGCACTATTATGTTTTCATCGATTTCCTTTGACGTTGGATCGTCGTCGGTGCTGCCCACATGAAAATTAAATCCGATACGAAAGAGGACATTTGCTGTGATTAACTGAAAATTAATAATATCGAAATGTTTTGTTTGTTTTTTATTAAGGGTTTATTTAAATTTTCTACGCACCTGTGCACTGAAAAGTGTTGCCAATAGTATTGACATTATTGCCTTTGTCTGTTTTATTTGCATATTGTATGCGTGTGACGCTTGAAATGTTGCCTCACAAATTGAAACTAATTTATGGAAAAATTATTTTTAATTAAGATCTGCTTTTGTTAGCGAATCTAGCAAGCTATCAGCTACTGTGTTGTAGGGAGATATTGTGAGTTCAATAAGTCAATTGTGATTAGGATTTATGTACGAAATGTAAACAAACAAAAAAAAAAAATTGAATTGCGTCAGTTTTTGTTCGTAGGTTCACTTTAGAGCAAATTATAGGGGAAATAGAGATAGAGATAGGTGTGTGTTGAAACAGATTAAACTAAGCAACTGGCTAGAAATTGATAGGAGATAACCTTAGAGACATGGCAAACATTATGAAAAGGAAGAAGAAAGAAAGATTTGTAAGGGATGGATAAGAGACCATACCCATGCCGGGTATCGATCGAACTCGGGACCACGGAGTTCATAGTTTAGAAAGGTACTCTGCACTTAAATTTCTCAAAATTTTACATTCTTAGTTCATTTTGAAATCAAATTTTACTACATATGTATACCTACTTTAATCAAATTGTTATGCATTCAGTGTTACTTATCTGGCTTCAATAAGCCTATTCTGAACTTTGTTAAAAGTTCGTTATCCTAACCAGATTACCAGCATTATCCCGGCAAAATATGTTCTGGGCTTCAAAAAACCTTCGGTAGAAACATAAACATTAGGTAGACCCTTCGGAATAACTTCTTCTGCACATTCACTACAGATCATGTTATTTGTTTTGGCAGCTAGGTATGATCGTTGGTAGTCAAGTCCTCATGATTACTTATTATTTAGAAAACTAATTTCTGCCCCTCTTCGCACAACACCCTGCTATGTACTGATTACTGATACAGCACGACCCGTCTATTCGTTCCTAGTCTGCCGATCTGACTATCACTAAGCTGCATTCGAATGATAAGATAATAACACATAATAACATACATATAAAGTTCAATATAGAATAATTATGGCATAACTCAATTCGTCCATATGGAATATTTATATCATTTACAAAATAAATACTGTCAAAAACGTAAAACACAAAACATTTTTTATTAATTCAAATGAATTGTATCACCTGCAAAGTAGGCCCCTTCCGAAATAATATGCCACTTATGCCAACTAAGTAATAATCCAATTATCAAAACATTTTTCAAACGCATTTTCCGGAAACGACTGAAAACGGGTGCGTCGAAGTGGTACATTTGTGAGTTTTGGAAAGCGAAAAAAGTTAGCCGGAGGCCATATCAGGTGAATACGGTGGTTGTTCGTATGCTGTTTGTTCAGTTTTTGGCCAGAAATTCGTTAACAATGATAAACTTGTGGGATTGTGCGTGTCTTTCCACAAACTAGGCTTTTTTCGACAAATTTGCTCTCGCAAAAGCCGATTAATGATCAGATAATATTCTTCATTTACCGTCTGACATTCTGACATTGATTCCGTGTGCACAACACCGCGATAATCAACGAAAACAGTCAACATTGCCTTGATTTTTGATCGACTTTGGCTTTTGAACACATTGTACCACTAACATTTGATTAAGTCAATACACTGTAAGCCTTCTGTAACATTTTCAGCGATTCAACACACGAAATTCCATTTGGAATACAAATTTTTGAAAGTAATTCTTTGTTCGATATTTTTATTCATTGTAAAAATCGCAAAACACACTTGAGATGAACTGACAAAATCGGGCATTGTACGAGGGTAGATCAATAAGTAGATTCAATAATAAGATTCTCGCTGATCACCGAACGAAAGTGCGTGAAGTAGCAGAGGCCGTAGGAGTGTCGATTAAGCATGGGAAAGGTGTCGGCCCGATGGGTGCCGCGATTGCTTACGGTGGATAACAAGCGGATACGGAAATGTCGCGGCCAGATTGAATGAATTCAACCACGAATTGCTGCCGCGCCCACCGTACTCGCCTGACTTGGCTCCCTGCGACTTCTTTCTGTTTCCCAACATGAAAACGTGGCTCGGGGGAAAAATATTCAGCTCAAACGAGGAGGTTATCGTCGAGACAGAAGCGTATTTTGAAGAGTTTGCCAGATCGTATTTTTTGGAGGGGTTAAAGAAATGGCAGAAACGTTGGGAAAAGTGTATGTACTAAAAGGAGATTACGTTTAAAAATAGAAAAAAAATTTTGTGGAAAACTTGCCTCTTCGTTCCTAACACGGGTACTTATTGATCTACCCTCGTAAACAAACTAAATGGCAGAACGAGCTAAAACTTCAGATTAGGATAGAGGATAGTAGTGCCAACTTAGCGGCAGAAAGAATTTTTAAAATCCCTTTATAAGCGGGTTCTTGAAATCATCGGTACTATTTTGACAGAATGTATTCTGATATATTTATTTTTAAATGTTTTAATATTTACTACTTAATATTAATACTTAATAGCGCTAAATTTATTTGAACTCACAGTTTTTCAAAACATTTGACGTCACAAATTTGACGAGTGACGCGTGTTGTGAATTTTTCACAAAAAAATGACTTGGCATTTGTGTTAAAGATTTCCTTGTCAATAATTCTAAATTCTAAATTTAAAATCATTTTTTTTTTTACAAAAATAAATAAACTGAAAACAATGAAGTATTTATAAATATACATATTTTACCATGTTTTAACACCATTGGTTTAAGATTAGGTAGTAGTTAATTTTATTGTTTTTAAGTAGATGGGGTGTTACACAAATTCAGATAATAATAAACTAAAAACTAAAAAACTAGCTGCTTAAAAACCATGGTACACAAAAGTTCAACCAAATCGTTCTAAACGTACTAACTTTTACTCTGGAATCCAATCAAGAAAATTCTTCAGACAGGAACATTGAAACTCTCCTCTAAATACGGTTAGTTTCTAGTAAGGATAAATAAAAATAAAGTATTATCACGACGAAATACGTCAAGTTAAGGAGAAGAAGAAGAAAAAGTGCAAGGATTGGATATGGCCACAGGAAACAAAAAGGCAAAAAGGCAGAGTTTACTTTGTATTATCCGACCCCAAACCCCATGTACTGACCCCATAAACATATTCCAATTGTTTGAAACCTCTATTTTTTAGTGCTAGATTTAGAATCTTTGCCAGACATTGTTCGAGAAATTACTTGAGAAGCAAGAAAAATTAAACTGCTTCAGGTTAAGGGCATTACTTTTCAAAGCTTGAAAAAATAAAACTAAATAATTCAATGAACTTATATTCGGTGGGTTGGTCCTATAACTAACCGTAGATAGTTAAGAGTCTTAGTGGGCGAATAAAAAGCTAAATATTAATAAATTGGTTGCATAAGTCAAATCTAATCTACCAAATGAAAAGTAATTGGAAAAGTAGCAGCAAAGGTATAAGCCTATACTTATATTTAAGCTGTTTTTTGTTATTTTTTTGTTAACATTTTCAATTTCCTACACTTACATGGGTTTACTTTACTATGTGTAGGTACATATAGTTTTTCAGTCATTTCTCATTTTTGATTGGCATTTTGACAACATACACCCAAACACCCACGCCGCCACATCACGTTGCTGTCTTTCACTATACCATAGCAGTTTGTGGCAAACACACAACACAAAACGAAATGCATGAACATTTCATGGTATTTACGAGTAGTTTCATAATGCACTTACTGACAGGCTTTTGTTTGCTAACTAGCAGCCTAACTTAGCTTCCATGTATGAGCACAATTTTGAGGTTAAGTCTCAGTTGCCTCAGATAGACATAGACCGAGAAAGAGAGAGGAAGAGCGAGCAGGAAGCTAACTTTCAAGTTGTCAATAATGATTGCAATGGGCACGTTATAGAAATAAAGAAATGGAAGCGTAGGCGGAATTGATTTTTCTTATACTATATGCAGCTTAAATTGGAAACACAATTTATGAGATATGGTGAAAGTTTTCGTCTGTAAGAAAAATTTATGCACTTAAGTAGGCATAGAAACAATTTCGGACAAAGAGAAATTGTAGCGAAAAGAAATTGTAAAGCGAAATGTGCTCCGGAAAATGTGAAGTGAGTAGATGGATACCCTGTAGGGAAATCAACTGATTTAAAGTTAGTCGATAACATGAAGTGGTCCAACTAGTCCCACATTTAGTGGTGTCTCTCCTCAACACGAACTAGTTTATTTAACATCGTGCTGACCTAGGTACAAGACAATTGTCCAGGCTTTCAACTAGTTGGTGGATAGCTGTTTTTGGAGTAGTTTGTAGACCAATCGGAAAAATTGGAGATATTTGTCAAACCTACTATAATTTAAATTAATATAATAAATAAATAATAAAAAATTAAATTACATTATAAATTATATATAGACAAATTTTTCATAAAAAAAATATTTTTAAATTGGAAAAAAAATACATTTTTTTAATTTCTTCCAAATGACGTATTTTCCTATTTCATGTTCACCTGTGATCTTCGTGACATTTTAAAATCCATATAAGTGGAAAATATTGATAGATGAGAATTACAAGACAATATTTCACAAATGGATGGATCACCACTGCATTTGTTTTCAACCACTTTAAAAACTAGATGTCGCATAGCTATTTGCAGAACTAGTAATTTTATGAGGGTAGATCAGAAGGTGCGGCCGCTGTGGCGTAGTGGTAATGCGTTGGACTGCTACGCAGATTATCCGAGGTTCAAATCTCGGCACAGGCAAAAAGCAAAAAAACAAAAGTAGTAGAAAAATTATTTTTTCTACACGGCACCACCTCTTGGCAGGCAATGGCAAGCCTACAAGAGTAAATTGCTATGAAAAGCTTTTCACTTCGCCATTCGGATTCGACATAAAACTGTAAGTCCCTTCTAAGTATTCATGTACAATTATAATATGTACAACATGAGTGGATGCGAAATCTCGGCCTAGGCTCTCCATGGACTGTTATGCCATTAAAAATAAAAGTTAAGTAAATATCAAACTGTACCTTTGTTAGGAATGAAGACAAGTTTTTCACAAATTTTGTTTTCTATTTTTCAACGTAATCTGCTTTTAGTACAATACACTTTTCCCAACGTTCCTGCCATTTCTTTAACCCCTCCAAAAAATACGATTTGCCAAACTCTTCAAAATACGCTTCTGTCTCGACGATAACCTCCTCGTTTGAGCTGAATATTTTTCCCCCGAGCCACGTTTTCATGTTGGGAAAGAAAAATAAGTCGCAGGCCAAGTCAGGCGAGTACGGTGGGCGCGGCAGCAATTCGTGGTTGAATTCATTCAATCTGGCCGCGACATTTCCGTATCCGCTTGTTATCCACCGTACGCAATCGCGGCACCCATCGGACCGACACTTTTCCCATGCTTAATCTATCATGTAAAATATTAATTACTGTTCCGTACGACACTCCAACGGCCTCTGCTACTTCGCGCACTTTCGTTCGGCGATCAGCGAGAATTATGTCGGGGACCTTTTTAACGATCTCCTCGGTAACCACGTCTGCCGGGCGGCCTGGGCGCTCCTCATCAAAAACAGATGTACGACCACGTTTAAATACGTTGAACCAATATCTTACGGTTGTCATAGATGGTGAAGGGTCCCCTCAAACAGCATACATCTTCGCTTTTATTTCTTCGCATGTTTTTCCATCCAAAAATAAAAAGCGACTTACGGATCGATATTGCTCTTTTTCTAATTTTATCGCGAAACACCAAACACGTGTGATACTAATGGCTGCCAAATAAAACCTATGAATCAGTTTAAAATTTAGTGCGGTGTCGTGTGATATATGGCAGCACACGACGGTAATGCCACGGGTACTTATTGATCTACCCTCGTAGTGTGCTAGATTAGTTTGGCCCTACAGGGTAGCTACACATGCCCCATCTATATTCAATCAATATTAAACAAACATTAACATCTGAAAACAATCTGATATAATATCTTGACAACTTGAAAGTTAGCATCCTGCTCGCTATTTCCTCTCTCTTTCTCGGTTTATGTCTATCTGTGGCAACTGAGACTTAACCTCAAAAATGGGTTCATACATGGCTTTCTAATTGCACAAAACTTTGTATGCCTTTATATTTCTAGATACTATTTTAGAATGACATTACTAAAATACCCTTATATTCGACCTTCGACCTACTGAAAATTTTGAGTGTGGCAACTCTAATGTCATTCGTATTACAATAGAAAATTAATTTGATATTTATAAAAATTTTCTTGCAAAATGGTGAATCTTCTACCGAAAGTATAAGATACCGTATCAAAATTCGGTAGAAAAGAAGCGACTTTCACTCAATTTTGGAAAGGTGTGCATGAAAGTGGATCTGTATTGGGTAAACACGTTCCTGTATTTCTACAGTGCGCGCAGAACCGCAAAAAATTGCTGCCGTTGCTCAGAATGTGCAAGAAGAACCAACCACAACAACAGCACACGACGGTAATGTCAACTTCCCTCAGCAACGCCACCTGTCTTCACACACGGGTACTTATTGATCTACCCTCGTAGTGTAGTGTACCATCATTCTCAGGAATTGACTTGCATAACTTGTTGCGGCGAATTTTGCATAAAGACCTCGGCATGAAGCCGTACAAAGTTCAATTGGTACAACAGCTGAAGACACATGACCATCGGATTCGAAAATTGGGCTCTGGAACGCTTGTAAGATGATGGCAAATTTACCGAAAAATCAACTTTTCTTTGACCTTCCGTGACAGTGGGTGCGTTAATAAGCGAAATTATGTAATCTGGGGCTCAGAAAATCCATAAGCGATAATTGAGAAGCCAATGCACCCTCAACGAGTAACTGTTTGGTGTAACTTTGGGCCATTTTTCTTTGAAAATGAGGAAGGAAGATGCGTTACAGTGAATGGTGTGCACTACCGCACTATGACCCTATTTTAGGAGATATGAACAAAGACAAAATTTGGTTCCATCCGGATGACGCGCTATATCACAAAAGCCGTGCAACAATCGATCTTTTGCGTGGAAAGTTTGAAAATCGCGTTATTAGCGGTTGAACTTTTATTTGTGGGGATCTATTAAAGATAAGTGTTACGCTAATCATCCCGCAACGATTGAGGCTCTTAAGGACGAAATTGGTGTAGCCATCGGTCAAGTACAGCTCCATACAGTCGACAATGAAATGAAAAATTGGGTTGATCGTATGGGCTACAGCAAGGCCAGCCTAGGAAGTCATTTGAATGAATTAGTATTCCACAATTAACCGGAAAGTTTGTACTAACGAATAAAAAACATCTCAATGAAAAAAAAAAATGGTTGGTTTCTTATTTATTCCACCATGTATACTCGTATGTATGTATACCGACTA
This sequence comes from Palloptera scutellata, assembly GCA_958295655.1. Lineage (NCBI taxonomy): Eukaryota > Metazoa > Arthropoda > Insecta > Diptera > Pallopteridae > Palloptera > Palloptera scutellata. The sequence continues at coordinate 78,139,573 of OY282450.1, read as the reverse complement.
CATGCTGCTAAAGTATCTGTAACTCAAGTCCTTCTTGAGTTCCTTCTTTTCTTTTTCTTTCCTTTTCTGTTATGAAATCAAACAAACAAGAAAATAAAGAAGAAAACTTGTTATTTCTAGCGTACTTAAAAGGAAATTCTCAGCTTGGGAATGCATTGTAAGCAACATTTATGTACAAGTATACATACCATAGACTATAGCCACGTCATGCATTAACAGGAAGCAGGCATTATTAAGGACGTATAAAAAGATTCATCTTCAAAAAATCTCATGTAGTAAAATGTATACCGAAGCATCCCTTTTCACAGCATCCTTAAAGTACACTACAAGGCACAAGAATATGTCCGCCACTTTTTGTTCAAATAATACCAAAAATAGAAAACAGTTCAGTAATATTGCAATGAGTTTTGAAGAAAAGAAATGTAATCATTTGACTATGTATTCGTATAGCGAAGGCAAGGGCATGCAAATTGAATGTCCCTGTGTACAAGGATGTCTCTGATAACGTTCAGTTCATTTAGATAAGTCTAAAAGTTCGCAAACTCTATAGCGGTCAGTGACTTTACATTGCGCCCAAGGCTTCAATTGTGAATCAGTTCGAATCATAGCAAAAAATTAACTAGGACTCAATGCTCACAAGCTCCAAACAGGCCAGTTACTTACGGATGAAAACAAGCGCATACGACTCCAAAGATGTCGCCCAACATAATCGTCAAAATGACAGAAGCTGCATTCGTCATTCAAAATCGCCAAAATCTGCAATCTGACCCTGCTCTAGAAGAGTTAAAACAAAATTATTTATTACCTTATACTACAGATTTTTCACTAGCTCATATTTAACAAGAAATTGTTTTTCTTTGGTTTGCTCGACCTTTATCTTAATCATAGATCGTTGATTTATCCGAAAAATAACGAAAATTATCAGACAAATTGTATAAATTGTTTAAAGTTAAACGAAAGTCCGCATTTCTTAACGATTCTACACTTATCTAATTACAAATTCTATTTTTACTTTGAAAAAAAAAACAGTAGAAGAGGAAAATCTTTAGTTTGGAGAAAATTCCTAGAAATGTCAAGCATCAATTTTTTTTTTATGAAAATTTCTTTCTACAAGTTGTTTCACAGAGTTGCAAAGCTACAATGTCGAGCAAATGTGAGCCAGTGGTTTTTCATCTTGTTGAGAAAAATTAGAACGCCATCAGAAATTTAATTCAGTGTTAAGATTGTCGCTGTGGTGTAGTTAGTAGTGCGTTGGACTGCTACGCGCTACGCGGAGTGTCCGAGGTTCAAAATAGGAGTAACAATTTGTCTACACGGCACCACCTCTTGGCAGGCAATGGCAAACCTACAAGAGTAGAAATTGCCTGTGAAAAGCTTTTCATTTGAACGTTCGGACTCACCATAAAACTGTAGGTACCTTCCATTCATGTAAAAAAGTTAATACGTACAACATGAGTGGATGCGACAAGCTCGGCCTAGGCCCGCCACGGGCTGTTTTGCCATTAAAAGAGGAAGAAGTTAATGTTGTCAAAAGTTTTCTGAAACCTATAATTGCATCATTAATTTATGCAAAATCAGAAAGTATTTATTTTTTATTTGTAAGTTTTTCTAACTGAAATAATTTATTTGGGGCCCTTACTCTTCGTTAATTATTGTTATAAGAGCTACATTCAGAATTAAAAACAAGTTATGTTCCCACTGGCTCTCCCGATTCCAGGAAAAACGGAAAAATAATTCAGTTTTGATTGATTTACTTTCTTTATTCACAAATTTTTTCTTATAACCAGTTTTGGAAATCTGCTCAAAAGTTTCTCAAAATTGTTTCAATGTTTCTGTGTCAGTACAGCATTCCCCCTGGCAAAGGCTTCGCTTTGCATATTCCAACTGTTCCCATTCGGGAACTCTGCATAACCTATCCGAATTTTGAAGGCTATTCTCCTTAAAAAAAAATCTCGGTCTTTAAACTTCGAAATAATCACAAATGAATCAGACTCAAATTCGCTACACATTTGCCCGTCAGTGTATATGTATACATAAGAGACTGTACATATAACTAAGTATGTATATACTTGTAGAAATATGGAGTTATTCAGGTGCTTCGTATATGGTATTAACTTATTTTTGTTATATTCTATACATCATGTCTAGGTAGAATAAGGAAAAATGCACGTGTTTCAATCTGTTACATATGTGAATAACGCAGACCTTTCGCTTGTGACAGAAAGAACGAATTAGGCAAAACTTTCCACTCCAAAATATGAAACTGAAAATGTGGAGCATGCATATTTTTAAAACATATACGCAGGAATAAATTGAGGGGCCATTATAATAAAAATCCATGCTATTCTGAACTTCAACCCTATTATTTACTTCGCTCAAGTCATTTGTGTAAGTATGTAGTAACTTAATTTCAAAAACAAGAAGAAGAAAAAGAATCTACAATCTAAGTACTTAAGATAAAATGAAAATAAACCCAAACTTATTTTTCTACTTAAAAAAAAAAACTTAACCGCTTGCAACATGCTCGATTTATGAATGAGTACATGTTCCTAATGTGGCCGTCTCTTTGTCCATTGTATTCCACTCTCCGTTCTTCTACTCCAGACATTTTATTGCCATACTAAATACATACATACAAACAAACATCTTACGAAAGCCAAGAATGGCTTTTATTTTATGACAATACTCGTATGTGATTTCTTGAAAAGTTTTTGCAGCAGAAAACATATCCGCATGAATTGTTTTTATGAATATGTTGGTGGTTTTAATGTATGTAGTAAGTATGTAACCGATTTAGCAGCAGCATTAGTAGAAACCTTAAAGAAAAAGATACAAGAAAACAAATTAATTTGTATTAAAAAAGATATTTTCAGTATTTTGTATACTCTTACATAGGGTCTTAGAACACTCACAAAATGATTTCAGAAATATTCATGGTCTGATTTCAAATCTACTAATATTGACAGAAACATATATATGTATGTATAACTCTGCTGGCTTTACTTCTTTCTTTCTTTTAATGGCACCAACAGCCCAAGAGACAAAATAACAAATTTGATGTAGAAATTATGACCTCGCAGGTCCCCGTATATTTTTCAGAGACTAGAACTAGCCAAACTTATATTAAAAAAAATATACCGAAAATAGGGAAATTGCAATAGAAATAGCCAAACTTATGGAAAAAAAAAACAAAAATAGGCTAATTTCAATAGAATTTAACTTTTAATACTTCTAACGTCTGAGGACTTCGCAGAGAATGTAGCTGGCCAAACTTATGTAAAAAAATTTATGAATATTTCGCTGAATTTAAATTTTAAAAACTTCTTAACAAATTTTTTAATAGTATTTGATCCCAGAGAAAACTTCTTCTTCTCACAATGACGAAGTGAAAAGCTGCCTGCCAAGAGGTGGTGCCGTGTAGAAAAATAGCCTTTTTGATTCTGCCTGTGCCGAGATTGGAACCTCGGATAGTCTGCGTAGCAGCACAGGGCACTTCCAACACAATCCACAACATATTTTTTCGAGGCTAGTCTTTTTCAGTTTTGCAATTTGTGATTCAGATACGACCACTACTACTACCAGAGGGTACTTACTGCCAACTATGTCACGCATTAGTATCAATGCTGCTTTGAAAACTTGGTTATCTCATTTCCTTGGGCTAGGTCAAATACGTTTACACCCTCTATAATCCACAACATATTTTTTCGAATTTTTTTAGTGATGAAGTGATATATAGAAGATAGAAACTACATTTAAATTTTCAAAATCGTATCACGGCTTCTGGTATTTGCTCAAAATATGTTAAGTTAATCAAACCTGAAGGTGTAAATACTTTTTCAAAGCTTTTTCCCGGAATGCGGCAAAATTTCCGACTCTGACACAAGACTTAACTTTAATTATTAATTCTAAAAAAAACAAGGAAATATTATTGGCAATCCTGCATTCACAATTTTTCGAGGCTAGTAAAGCAAAGGTCTTTTTCAGTTTTGCAATTTATGATTCAGATACTCGTTTTATTTTTGGTATTATTTAATTTTCCAACTTTAAAAAAACTTAAACTGTTAATTTTAAAAATGTTACTTAAAATTGAAGTAAATTTTACAACATTTTGGAGTTATCTCAATTTTTCTCCATTCCCGAAGTTAAAAGGTTTAAAAAGCTGGGTCATGTAGGAACAGAAAACCCACCGTCAACACTCCCAAGAATCACTAAATCGTTAAAATGCGGGAGTAGCTTAATTCTAATACACGAAACTGGCATCAATTGTGAATCAGTTCGAATCATAGCAAAAAATTAACTAGGACTCAATGCTCGCAAGCTCCAAACAGGCCAGTTACTTACGGATGAAAACAAGCGCATACGACTCCAAAGATGTCGCCTAACATAATCGTTAAAATGACAGAAGCTTCATTCGTCATTCAACATCGCCCAAAACCCGCAATCCGTCATGGCGTGGGCTGGGATTTGCGAAAATGACAAGACACCATTGATTTTTGTGGAACAAGGAGTCAAAATCAGCCAAAAAGTGTACCCCCTTGATGTTGGAGGCTGCGGTACTCCCTGGGCCCGAAAGCACTTTGGTGATAACGATTGGACATTCCAGCAAGACTCTGCGCTCCAGCTCACAGAGCCAAAATATCACAAGAATGGCCCAGGGCTCATTTTCCTGATGTTATCACATCTCAAGAATGGCCACCATATTCGCCGAATCTCAATCCGATGCATTACAGCCTACAGTCTATTTTAGAGGCTAGGGTATGTGCTAAACGTCATACAAATTTGCGGTCCCTGGAGAAGCTGCGTATTCGTCCCAACGGTGGCTACTTCGAAATCGACTGAATATATTTTCACTCATTCATTTGGTAATTTTTTCTTAGGTCTGTTTTTCGTTTTTCATTACAATAATTGTTTTATGTCCAAAACTGTTGTATGCACTTATTAATTGTCATCCTGTAAAACGCAAGTCAAATAAACAAGTAGCGCGTAGAAGCGCATTTAAGAATTTAAGCTCTACATAAAAGTTTTTTTTTCTGTTTCGATGATTGTACTTGAAACCTTTTTTAATAGAGTTGTACTAGAGTATTGCAAAATGAATCGTTACAACGAACCCACAAAATAAAGTAAAATCACAAAAAATTTACACAATTGACTGACATTTCCTGTATATAAAATTGCCGAAAAAACGTTTCTCTACCTACCGGTATCCCCTGTAGCTTAAGTTGATTTTTATAAAATTATGCAGGAAAAGAAGAGCACGAAAACGACATCTGCCGTTTCGCTTGTCACAAATACACACCCGGACAAAACAATAGGTGTGAACCCAAAAATTGTTAAAATGAACGATAAAAATTAATTAATCAAAAGGCAAATTTGGAAGTTTGGTGGCACATTTTTGCAATGAAATGAGGGAATCGCCGCAACAAAAGTTCTTCTCGAGAAATATTGTGGCTTGTTTTTTCGTTCAACCTTCAAATTTATCTGGACATAAAATAGGTGTTTTGGTGAAAATTAAAAGTGAATAAATTTAAAGCGTTATTTAGTTCCAGAAGGTAAGATTTCGATGAAAGTTAACTATATAAAGGCTTAATTATAACTTTTAAAAATATTAGAAGGATCGTGGGGCTCATTACAGTACAGAGGAGATAAGACTTGTTCGTCAGCTCCGAGGCAAAGGAAAAACCTACAAATTCATTACCAGATCGATGGGACGGTCTCAGAATTTCTTTACAAATGCTCTCAAGACAGAAAAAGCTATTGAAACGCGTGAAGCTCCTAAAAAAACGTCATTAGTGACCGTAAATCGTATCGTTACATTAGCTAAACGCGACCCGTTCAAGTTGCCCAGAACAATTGCAAGCGAAATTGGGAATGTTGTATCATTACGAACCGTTTCAAGACGGATTAGTAAGCGCAAATCTACCCGGTAGGATTGCTCGCAAAGTTCCTCTGCTTAGAACTGCAAATTTGAAGAAGAGGAAACATTTTGCATTAGTTCATAAAACGTGGTGCGGTTCACAGGGACAAAAAAAATGACGCATTATTCTCTGGAGCGATGAAATAAACTTAAATTTGTTTGGTACTGATGCGGAAAAAAACCCTTCGTCGCCCGAAAGGCAAAGAATTCGACGTCCGCTTCACAAAGAAAACAGTGAAGCATGTAGGTGGCAGCTTAATGGTATGGGGCTGTTTTTCTTGGCAAGGTGTTGTTCTGATACATCAAATCAATGCCGTTATGGATAGATTCGTGTATAAGGATTTGTTGGAAACGATAATGTTAGCATATGCCGAGGATATTATGCCGCTTTTGGGGAAATTTCAGCAGGACAATGATGGGATTTGCGAAAATGACAAGACACCATTGATTGAAACATTCATCGCGAGTTGTCAAAGCACGGTTCCAAGAGCATAATGTAGACGTCCTTGAGTGGTCAAGTCAATACCCAGATCTAAATCCTATTGCGAACCTCTGGGGAGAACTTAAACGTCAAAACAAAACTCAGTTATGGGAAAATACTCATTATATCGTCAATTCCCAGAAGAATTGAAAAAGCCATCAAGAATAATAGTCGATATTCTGATGTGTTCTTACTTATTCAGTAAAATACGGGACCACAACTAGCCAAATTTCAATATTTATTCCTAAGTTTTTTCTGCACGCCTTTTATTCTGTCCAATCCAAGATCTGTGTATTTTATGAATTAACCAAAATTCAAGATATTTTTTAGAGTTTTTAAAACCTTTTATGTTTTGTTACGACGCTGAAGTATGTTTATGTTGAAAACTAATTTATTTTTTGAAGGATAATAAAATAGATATGAAAGACAAGCTTTTTTGAAAAAAAATATGTTCACACCTATTATTTTGTCCAGGTGTGTATTTATATATTTTCTTCTGCATATTTTTATATACAAAGTTCGTATACACATAGTACGTTTATATAAATATACCTGTATGTATCTATACAGTGGCTCAAATGCTTAATCGTACATACTAAACGTTAAACTTTTATTGAAAATTGTTTTAAATTGTTTATTAAGCAGTGAACAGAATTCACTTCTACAGTACATTACTGAAAGATATAAAACTGACTCTTCTTCCATTGCAAATTAAAGTCGCCTAAGGCAAGAAAAAAAATCAATGATCGCGAAGAACGCGTGATTTTAAAAGAAGCAAAACAAAATCCCTTTGTTACAGCGATAAAAAAAATTTATGAAATAGTCAAAGAAAAAACTAACAAGGTGATTTGAGAGGAAAACATTCGAAATGTTTTGGAAAAAAATTAATATCATGGGTGAATAGCGCGAAAGAAGTCCTTCATACGTCTAAAAAACAAAAGCGCTCGCCACCAAAGGCATAGACTTCTGGAAAACCGTAAATTATAATGAAAATACTGTTTATTGGCAAAAAAAAAAGTCTATTGTTTAAAGGTTTTATAGACTGATGAGAGCAAATCCAACTGATGTAAATGGGTCGGACGGAAAGTGATATGTTTGGCGAAAACCAAACACTGAATTTCAATGCAAAAATACGAAGGGTAAAACATGGCAGTGGGTCTGTGCTGGTTTGGGTGTATGCTTCAAGTGTAGGAGTTAGAAATATTAATTTTATACAAGGGAACATGGATACATTTCAACATCAGAGGCTTACTGTAGTTCCCAAGCAGGCCTCTAGACAGCCATCACCACAACGGGTGTAATAACCACCCGTTAGTGATGGCTGTGAGCTCCCCAAAACTTTCATTGTAATGCTTTCGCTATGAGCTGCAATTTGTATTACAGCCGCTTGAAGCAATCAAAGTCAAAAATGTAAGAAAATTAATTATTTATGGTAGAATGAGTTTGAGAATTTTGGTTCAAAATAAAAACAAATAAATTAAATACTTGCCCGTGATACTAACGGTAACTAGCTAAGAATAGGACCATTAAAACATAAAATGTTTAATCATTAAAAAAAAAATCCTAACAGGCTCAAACACAACCACAATTGCTTTGATGGATCCGACTTCATAAATTCACGTCAATAAATTTTCAAAATTTTTGAGAACAGAACGGTGATTTTTGCAATTATAATTTTATGTATTATAATTTTTCTAGGTCAATCAAAAATTTGGGAACTATAGTGCCGAGGGTGTAAGTAAACTTCTGTAGGGTGTCAAATTGATGCACACAACTTTTTTTTTTTTGATCTTGTAGGTTTGCCATTGCCTGCCAAGAGGTGGTGCCGTGTAGAAAAATTATTTTTTCTACTTTTTGATTTTGCCTGTGCCGAGATTCGAACCCCGGACACTCTGCGCAGCAGTCCAACGCACTACCACTACGCCACAGCGACCACTATAATAACTTTAAATAATTAAAAAAAAAAGAAAGTTGAACGTTGAGTACGCACGATTAAGCATTGGGGCCACTATACAAAAAATTACTTGGTATGTACATTGTACGTTTGTTTACTGTACTCTTGTAAACTGCTATGGTGTCACATTTCATCTTGCATGTTTTAGGTAACTTTGCTGTAGTATGTGCTTTAGTATGTGCTATCAAGGATCTCTTTTTCTGATCATATATCATATATGATCAAATCGCAACGTATTTTCAAATATACATAAATACATACATAAGAGTACATATGTACATATATTTATACATATACTCTCACAATAATCGTATATAAACATAAGAGTACAAATTTATGTATTTGTTTACGTATTACATACATATTATGTATACATCGTATTATCAGATATAAATATATACATACATACGAGCATATATATATATGTATATATACTCAAACAAACCATTCATCCACTCATATTTACTCCTCGTACATGCAGCATGCATGCATAACTGAAAAATTCCATTTTATTTGTATTCCTTCCCTTTTTCATCATCATCATGATCAATTTTGAAATTCCTTCTTTCGTTTGAACATTCTGGATGTTATGTTTTTTCTGGCTTGTATCTCGCTTTAACGAAACGCTTAGTTACCGACATCCAAACAAATATAATTCGATAATATTCTGGAAGATACTTTAATTTTGATGTTGTTTGTTGATTTGGTTCTGTTGTTGGGTTTGTTTTTGCTTTCTCTCCCTTTTTTCTCTTTTCTCGCTAGAGAATTGGTTTTATTCATATTGTTGCTATTGTTTTTATGTAAACTGCTGGGCAGTAGGAAAATCTTAACCACAGCATAATATTTTTAACGCATTTTAAATACGTTTCCCAATAACTGTCACCGTTTTGAAAACTATTAAATAGCTATTAGTATAGCAAATAAATAAGCCAAGTGTAATGGTAGAATTTCGCGCTAAAAATTTGACATATATGTATATATCTCTTCATTAATATTATTTCAGAGTTGTTATTTTTTCGCATTACACATTTTCAGTCAGCCAGTGACGCCCTTTTCAGTAATTCAAAATATTTAAATTCTACCCTTTTCCTCAAAAAGTTGTTGAAAATATGTTCACAACCCTAAATTACTATAAAAGCTAATTTTGTCCACAGAATGCAACAAATTTTAGGAACATGTGCCAATGTACAAAGCGCAAAAAAATGGAAAAAAATCTATCAGTTTTAGTTTTTTTTTTTTTTTGATGTGCCTAATTAGCAACTGTGTATGAAGTAAGTACCGAAAAAGGCACAATGTTCTTATTTGATTTCCACTGTAGGGAAATCAACTGGTTTAAAGTTAGTTAATAAACTGGTTTACTGAACACCACAACTGGTCCCACATTTGGTGTCTTTCCCCATCGCGAACTGGTTTCTTTCTCATTGTCTCGTCCAAGGCACAAGTCAAATCTCCATGCTTGTAAAGAGTGATTTTTATAAGAGTTTAGTTTTTGAAAATGAAAAAAGAAAAACACAGAAATTTTACAAAAGTTAATGAAATTTTTATTTGTATCGTTAAATCCATTCCTGCCATTTACTTTTTAAAGGTAATTTCACGTAAATGTTGCCCGCGCCTACGCTTCTCGTGGTCCATTCCGGAGGTCCAATTGTAGCACATTTTTCACACATTTCGGCCAGAATCTCGGAATCTCGCAAATGACGCGTTCAGTGTTGGCCTCCAAAGCAACAATCATGCTTCGATTATCCCTATAGACAAGAGACTTAACATAGCTCCACAAAAAGATAGTCTAACTAGGTCAAATCACACGATCTTGGTGGCCAATTGACTGCACCAAAACGTGAAATTAACTGCTCACTAAATTTGCCTCTCAATTGATGCATGGTTTCGCATGCAGTGTGTCACCGTCCTGTTGGAACCACATGTCGGCCGTGCCCAATTCTTGTATTTTCGGCAAAAAAAAGGCTGTTATCATCGAACGGTACCTCTCTCCATTTCTCCATTGACCGTAACGTTGCGGCCTTCTTCGTCTTTCAAGAAGTACGGCTCAATGATGCCGCCTACCTATAACATTCCGTCGCACCAAACAGTGCAATTTTTTGGGATGCATTGGTAGCTGCTGAAATGCCTCTGGCTGGTCTTCACTCCAATTACGACAATTCTGCTTATTCACGAATCCATTGAGCCAAAAATGAACATCGTCGCTGATAATAAATTTTAATAATTTGCAAAAATTGTTCAAGCGTAAGTCTATTCATTATAAAATGGCAAACCAAACTGTGCATAAATCAAGTGAAAGCTGTCAAAAAGATCAACTCCGAAAAAAGAATTGCCCAATTGAAAACCACACTTCTAGAAAAAACACTCCTTACATATATCTTTTCAACAGGTTGGTACATGGATGTTTTTGGAATAGTAGTGTAAACCAATCAATCTTCAACTTGTTGAAAAAATACATTTTTTGGAACAGTTTGTAGACCAATTGAGTTGTTCCAGTTTTGGAACCAGTTGCATATGGAAAACTTAATTATTTTTAACGTTCTTGACTAGTACCTACTAAAATAATTATAAATATTTGCTGTTGTACTACTTAATTATGCACTTTAAACAAAAAAATAAATTGCATTCAAATTAAAAAAATTTTCTTTGAATTCCAAAAGAAAGTTATATTATATTTCATATAATCAATGAACTTTGTGATATTTGAGAATCCATATATAAATGAAAAAATATTGTAAAGTAGATGAGAATTACAAGACGAAGTTTCACAAGTGGATGGATAACAGTACGAGTATGCATTTTTTTTCAACCATTTTCAAAACTAGTAGTGGCATAACTATTTGAAGAACTAGTAATTTTAGTGGACTAGATTGGTTTGGTCCTACAGTGTACATACAAATATGAACCATATACTCGACAGACATTCAACAACATGGAGGGCCTAGGCCGAGCTTTTCGCAACCACCATGCTGTGCGTGGTATAATTTTACACCGAATCCGAACGGCGAAATGAAAAAATTTTTCTAATGCAATTTTTTACTCTTGGGGGTTTGCCATTACCTGCCGTTAAGAAAATTTGTTTTTTCTATTTTTCAATTTTACCTGTACCGAGATTTGAAGCCACGGCGATCCGACCACCCATTATCTTATGTCCCCAGTAAATTTACTATTGCCTTCATTCAATTCTCACTGTAACGATAAGTGGGGAAAAAAGAACTTTCTTACGTAACTCCACTGCCCTAACGTGAAGTAGGATCATCAAAATGGAGTAAACGCTAGTATATGCTTAAGGCTTTTCAGGCCACTTCGGTGGTCTAGAGAATGAGTGCTAAACTGGAGTTCCAGTAGCCTCATAATCGATTATCGAACAGTGAAACATTGCCAAAGTTAATAAACCCATTCTGAAGACATGAATGAGCTTCTTTGATAGCTTCATGCATTTTAGTGGTGGACTGGAGTTCTTCAATTGCATATTTACTTTTCATTTGATTTAGAAAAATATCCAGAATTTTAGCTTAAAGAAACTTATTCTTCCTCTCTCAGGCAACTGTTAACAATCAGTGAAAAATAAAACTTTGGGAAAAATGTTTTTATTTTCAATGCATGTACTTAAATTGAGCCAGACTCTTTAAAACTAAAAAAACATCGCTTCAATGGTTTATTGTATATGACATTTTCAGGATTATAACTGCAAAAGCATCGACATAATCATATAAAATGTTGTAGCTGATGAAGCGAAACTTTTGAGTTCCACAGTTGTCTAATCTTTCAGCGCAGCTGGCCAGGACAGCTGTATATTAACCCTCTAGTTCGCAAAGTTTTGATTGACCTAAAAAAATTATAATATAATAGATAAATATCGATGTAAAAAGCACAGATCTGTTGTCAAAAACTTAAAAAAAATTAATTGGCGTGGATTTATGAAGTCGAGAAGTCGTCGGGATCCCTCAAAGCAATTGTGGTTGTTTGAGCCTGTTAGCAATTTTGTTTTGAATGATTAAACATTTTATGTTAAATGGTAATTTTCTTAGCTAGTCATAAACTGTATTATATACCGTTAGTATCGCGGGAAGTATTTTATTTATTTATTTTTATTTTTACCAAAATTCTCAAACTCAAGCGGAATAATTAATTTGTTCAGATTTTCTAAAATTTTTGACTTTGATTGCTTCCAGTGGCTGTAATACAAATCGCAGCTAATAGCCGAAATATTTGGGGAGTTCACTACACGTTATGTACCTTCAGACTACTATTCTGGTGGTTATCACACCCGTTTTGGTGCCGGCTGTCTAGAGGCCTATTAATTTTAATTTTTGAATATTTTTAGAAAAGAGAGAGAAAAAAAGACGATTAACAGCCGTGGGAATTAAACTCAGTGAACCGAGTTAGTAGCAACACACAATACCTAAGTACTTACTATGAATACCGCCAAAAAAAAACCGAAAAGAAAAACAACAAATTGTTCCCAGTCGGCAATTCATTGCTGCATACATAATTACAACTGGAATTCTAAAGAAATTCCATATTTAGCACACGCTACTCAGGCGCAGGCAGTTGTTTGCAATATTTATACAATTCTGGTTTAGAAGTTAACTTCCAAAGAAAAGGCGAAGATAAATAATAGGCAAGGTAAGGAAGGGTTTTCGAGTTGTAACAATGTCTTCAAAAGAATGAATTATCATAATTATGAGGAAAGTTTTGTACATACATAACTGTGTGTGTTGGTGAGTGTGTGCGTGTGTGTGTGTGTGCGCGCGTGTGTGTGTGTGTGTGTGTGTGTGTGTGTGTGTCAGTTTTACAAAGAGTGTACCGACTTTGTCTGGCAACCCACAGTTGATGCATTTCCCATTGCGTAATTATATTTTTTAACATAAATTCTTTTCGTTTTATTTACGAACTTATTTGCTTTAAAAGGGAATTCTATTTTTTCTTTGTACTGCATAACCTTTACGAAAAACAAAGCAGAAAAACGAGTAAAAAAAAAAGAAGAATGTTTTATATTTTTATTTGGAATTCAAAGTGTTTAAGTCGAGAACTAAATAGTTCATGTAAGTGAGTTAGTGAAAATATTTCGGTATGAACTTTTCAACTATGCTTTATTTTACTTGATACCTATATACATTTGTATGTATTATTGGCAATTAACCCATTAGTGACCAACAAGATTAATTTTTGTTCGTTCATTTCGAAGATTTTATGATAAGATTCTGCAGAACAAACAGTTGGAAAATGTAAGAAATAATTACATTTTTTTTTGTGCATTTAGCTTTTCTTGATTTACCTAATTTTACTATTTTTTGAAATTTTGTGAGATTATTATAATAAAAATGTCCTTCCAAAAGTCACACACGTTTTTCAGGGAAAATATTTCTTGTACAAATTTAAGAGTGGTATCCAATCAACAAAATGGTCCCAGTCTCATCATTTTGAGACTAAAGACTCCTTATTATTGGGTGTATAATTTGAAAATTAGTGATTTTTTTGGCAAAAATATATATTTTTTTTCAATAATAAATGAAATGAATACATCAATCAAAGCTATGACATTTTGCCATCTTTCAGGCAATTTATGGATTCCTTGCCAAAAAAAAGCTGTCCATCTTTTGAGGCTATGAATCAATCTAATTTTTGATACAGTAAGGGCATTCTGCATTGATCGAAACAAGTGCTAGTCAGACGGCGAAACGTCTGGTGAATACACCGGGGGAGCCAAAATTTTCCATCCACTATTTTCCAAATAATTTTTAACCGGTCTCTAGCAGCATGATGCTTCAGCGCTATAAATATAAGTCGTTTTTGTATCCAATTATTACCGGCCGCGAAAAATTAATTTATTCTGTAGAAGTCGCATGTGACATGCGCGTGATCATGTTGTAAAATTACGGTCTCGTGCGTAGTGGCATATTCTGGTAGTTTTTTCGTTACAGCTAGCTCTCCCGTAATACTTAGTTTCACTCGGATTTAGCAGCTTATAATAGATGAAACCCTTCTGATCCCATCAAATGCAGAGCATTTGATATTCCTGGTTGGTCGAGCTTCACATGCGAGTTCTAGCGAATGAATCCATTTTTCGTCGCCAGTAATAATTCGATACAAAAACGCTATAGCGCTGAAGCAGCATTTCGTCAGACATGTAAAATCGCCTTTCGACGTCTCTCGGCTTTAAGGCGCTTCTAAATTGCTGCTTGAGTAACTCCCAATGTTATTGCAAGTTCTTGTTGCTTTTGGCACTAGTCTTCGTCGAGTAACATCGCCAATTCTTCAACTTTGTCACTTGGCCACAGCGTTCCTTGTCGTACGTTTCTTCAGAAACCAGAATTCGAGCGTTTTAAGTTTTGCTTCCAACATCAATCGATGACTTTCAGCAGCACATTTTTTCAAATTAAAGACGATAGCAAAACTTTTCGCAAATGCTGTTTATTTGGCACGTATGCTGACATGTATGTAGCGCAAAAAGGTTATGTTGTTTACACTTTGGCAAACTGAAACATAATAAAAACAAAAGAAGTGACGAACCTGAAAGCAGTATTGCCAGATGTCATTTAGTACAAGTTACACCATCAATTGTAAAACTCTCTCTTTTCAAGTTAAACACCCAAAAAAAAAAATCTTAACGATCTGAAATGTACTCCTTCACATTATATTTATCTTTTTTTTTAATACATTCAACTCTCAGGGTGTACGCCTATGAATGCAGAGCATTATGTTGATTGGAAAGATGATTGATAGGTAGGAGGAAGAAGGAGGGAGAATGAGAGGGTGAATGCAATCACAGGACACCGATGAACAGATCTGAGTTCTTGTATAGAATTCAAACCTTGCAACATTTATTTATTTTTTCTAAATGATTTTTTATGATGATAAAGTGAAGACGGACAGGCGGGAATGGGCAAGAATGCCAAGATCCACATGGCAAATTATTTGTTCATATATTATATGTAAATGTTTAATATTCACTAAAAACCGGGAATTAGTCTAAGTTACCCCAAAAAAGGATCACACTGAGAAGGTTGCTCTGTATAAAAATTGCCCAACCAATTTGCTGAACAATAAAAAGATAATTTTAATATAATTCATAGCAAGCCAAATGTTCTGTGGTAATTGGGTTAAAGTAAAACGAACGAATTATAATGAGCCCATGGAGGGCGTAGGCCAAGCTTTACGCATACACTCAAAACATCGGATCCTTAGCAAAGATCCAAACCTCCATCCATAAGCTCCCACACCAACCTTGGTGGAAGGATATTAGAGACATTATAACGAAGATTTTGATGTACTAGTTTTAAAAACAGCACCTTGAATGTACCTAAGTTTAATACACAAATATAAAAATAGGTTTCTGCAAACAAATTCTCTCTTCAAATAACTTTGCATGTCTGCTCTAGAGTCGAAATAAGTACGCCTTTTTCCGGTTTTAGGCCTATAACTTATAAAGGGTAAGGAATATATATTTACAGTCTTCAGCGTAGTTGGAGCTAATATCTTTACGCAAGCCTTTATGATATAAAAAATATCAAGAAAAGAACTCTAGACGGTGTTTTTGTTTCTAGAGTCGAATTAAGTGGGATTTTTTTCGGTTTTTTACCTATAACTTATAAAGGGTAAGGAATTTCTATTTACAGTCTTCAGCATAGTTGGAGCTAATATCTTTGCACACACATTTCTAATACAGCAAATATCGAGAAAACAACTCTAGAGGTTGTTTTTGTTTCTAGAGTCGAATTAAGTTGGACTTTTTTCGGTTTCTTACCTATAACTTATAAAGGGTAAGGAATTTCTATTTAAAGTTGTCGCTTATACCATCGCGCCCAAAAATGCTATAGACGGCGCATAGAAATTCCATACCCTTTATAAGTTATATGTAAAAAACCGAAAAAAGTCCAACTTAATTCGACTTTAGAAACAAAAACAACCTCTAGAGTTTTTTTCTCGATATATTCTATATTATAAAGTTGTGTGTAAAGATATTAGCTGCTGATGTGCAAATATCATTCACAATTTTCGAATGCAGGTCAGCTGTATAGAAGCCAAGTTTAGCAGAACGATTGTGATATCGACTGAGGATCATGGTCGATATCACAATTAACCTCATCTTCTAAGCAAAGACATGCATCCGCATGCATATATCGAGTGAAAGCAGAGACTAAAAACCACATGCCTTCACAACAAAAACTCGTAAACTTATTTATTCAGGGTCATTTGCGTGAAGAACATTAATATCTTCTATGCTTAAAAAACACGAATTGTAGAAGTAAAAAAAGTCTTATATACTGCAATTATGCATGCAAGATCGCTTTCGTGTGATTGTGTCGAGTCTTGTCAGAGGGACGCAGTTCAGTTTTAGTTTTTATATGGTACAAATATTATTTCGGTTTTGTTGGTGTTGTATTATGTTTCTAGTGGCACCATATTTCCGTCTGTCTGTCCGTCTGTCTATAAGACCGCCTGTCTGTTTGCAGCCTGTCCTTTGTCGGTTAAAAATCACAAAAGCATAAAAAGGCAAAAGGAAAATAAAATAAAAATGAGAATGAGAATCAGAACGACAACGTAAGAAGTAGAAGTAAAAGAGGCTATAGTATACATACATAAATAGGGTAAAATAAACAGAAATGGTTGCCAAAACCGGCAAAGTAGTAAGTGTTTCTAAAGCATATAGTATATGTTATTTTGCCTAGAAATTTTATTTCCTATATATGTACATAAGAGGTATGATCAAAAAATAACCGTATATTTTTTCAAAAAGTATTTATTTATTCATCAACTATCTTGTCCCCTTCGAAGTAATCCCCCTCAGATATAATACACTTATCCCAGCGTTTTTTCCAATCCTCGAAACACTTCTGAAACTCGCTTTTTGGTATCGGCAACAGCTCCTGTTTCGATTTTTCTTTTATCTCCTCAATCGTAGCAAAACGCTTTCCTTTCATCGGTGTCTTCAGTTTTGGGAAGAGGAAAAAGTCAGCGGGGCCCAAGTCCGGTGAATACGGTGGTTGAGGCATGATAACGGTTTTGTTTTTGGCCAAAAACTTACGCACAAGCGACGTTGTTTTTGCTCAAAATTTAGCTATTTTGGAACAATCTTCGCTGCCGCACGTTTCATGCCTAAAATATCCTTAAAAATTGCTTGGCATGAGCCGAACGATATGCCAACATCATCAGCAACCTCTCTGATAGTGATTCGACGATTATCCCCAATTATTTTCTTCACTGCGTCAATGTTTTCATCGGTTGTTGACGTGCTCGGGCGACCAGGACGAGCATCGTCATTGGCATCTTCTCGGCCTTCCTTAAACCGGTTATACCACAATTGAACTTGTGTTCTGCTCATAGTAGACTCGCCAAAGGCCACAGTCAACATTTCAAATGTCCTTGCGCATTTAATTTCATTTTTTACACAAAACTGAATACAGTTTCTTTGATCCATTTCTTCGAATAGTAAAAAATCGAAGAGCACACCAAAACACGACTAGCCTTTTTATCTGTCAAAAACAAACTGGCAATCCAAAATGGTTGGTATTGCCAACATATATAACAGACATGTGTACCAACATAACAGAAAAAAAATGCGAAAATCGAACATACGTAACTCACGAAATTTGAAAATAACGGTTATTTTTTTATCACACCTCGTATGTATGTTCATAGTTCTTCCTAAATCAATTGCCAATAATTGTACAGTCTACTCTATAAAGTTGGCATGCAAGTAAAATATACGTAGTATATTGCACCGACCGCCCCGAACATCGAAACACCAAATGTGATATACGAGTATCGCGATAAGTATCAACAACGGAGTAGAGGCTACGAAGTTATGGAGGCAGCAGCAACAGCGGCAGGCTATCAAAATTGCCATTGCATTCAAATAAATTAATATATTGATACAGCATACAGAGTCAAGAAATAACCAATGGATCAACTAATAAACTAATAAATAAAAAAATTAAAATTTCTGGCAACTAAAAACAAATACATCCACTTTGCTAGAAAAAATATTAATGGGATAGATAAAATACCTGAATACGAACAAAATCTTGGGATGCCCAACAAATCGGCAAATCCCATTACCTTTTCAAACTACTCAGCTTCATATGAGGTACCGAATTTTTCGATGTAAGATATGGAAGCAGCGCACCCCGAAAATCATTAAAATTAAATCAAATGCTTCAAACCTACGATCTGAGGCCCACAATTAGGAAGAAGAAAAACAAAACTTTACCATACCTACACAGTCAATTTAGTATTCATTAATATTTGCGGATTACAAACATCCACTTGGAAAGAAAATGGTTTCAGACTAAGAGAAACTTGAAGATAAAACAGTCGATAAAAAGTTGAATAGAAGAATGAAAGTACCATATGTATTATGAGCAAACCATACTCCAAATCAATCTTATGTCCCTGTAAGAGACCCAGGAATATCGATTGAATACGAAATATTATCTTATCTTATATCCGTGTGAGAGACCCAGGAACCCTAAATTGAAAATGAAATATTAGGTAACTTTGTACTCTTTGCTACGTTCCAGATTCAAGTTTATCTGAATGGAAATATGTCGTGCGATATTCGGAATAAGTAGTCAAACGATCACATGGAGATTTTTGCTCATCTGCTCATACGAAAGCTTATTTAAAAATTCTTTCTTTTCAAAAATTCTAGGCAACGATAAAAGGATAAAGGAAAGAACCAAGATTGTTTGCCAAGAAATACCTTTCAAGATCGTTTGTAATCGATAAAGGCTTGATTCTTGATCTAAATAACATTGCTAAATTACAGCAATTTCATGGAACTCGTTATAAGTTTCATTTTTTAAAATTTAACGGACTGGATAAAAAATGCAGATCAGAGGAGCATACAATGGAAATAACCTCGCAAAAGCTGCATTAATTAGAAACATGTGTTCCATTCACACATAACATTTCGTAATAAGGGTATTCAATCATTTGTGTAAGTTTACTTCGATGTAAAAAAAATAGTTTACTTCGCTGATGAGCATGAAAGCACTTTCAAAAAACGGTAAACGGTTTCTTACTTCAATAATGCAATAATGTTTAATATCGCATAGCCCTTATACTAGCGAAGAAGAGGTATGTGCACCAAATGAAATGGAAAAGGAATTGTCTCGAAATAATTGCATTTCGCCGAGTCAGATAATACGGGAATCGGTTGTATTGACACCGGCCAACAGTTGAGATTATCTTCCATCAAAGGCTTCACAGAAGGCGAAAATTAAAAGAGTGAGAAAGACGATAGAATTCATCAAAGAGAAAATATATATATATATCTTTGCGTTTTTTTTTTTCGTTAAGAAATTCATGCAATATTTACAGCGTAAACCAGAATTTTGGCAATGCAGAATTTTGGAAAGCAGAATTTTGGCAATGCAGAATTTTTTTGTGATTTACTGAATTTTGTCACATAGTGGTCGCTGTGGCGTAGTGGTAGTGCGTTGGACTGCTACGCAGAGTATCCGGGGTTCGAATCTCGGCACAGGCAAAATCAAAAAAAGTAGAAAAAATTATTTTTCTACACGGCACCACCTCTTTTCAGGCAATGGCAAACCTACAAGAGTAAAAATTTCTATGAAAAGCTTTTCCTTCGCCGTTCGGATTCGGCTTTAAACTGTAGGTCCCTTCCATTCATGTACAAATATAACACGCACAACATGAGTGGATGCTAAAAAGCTCGGCCTAGGCCCTCCATGGGCTGTTGTGCCATCAAAAGTAAAGTAAGAATTTTGTCACATAGAATTTTTGGAATACAGAATTTTGACCCGATTCCTGGCTTTTCGAGTTGTTTATTTTTGTGAATACATACTGATAACATAGTTGCCATCTTTTTGCAGAAAATCCATTTATGAGAATTTACGAAATATGCTTTATAATTTCTCAATTATTTTGAAAAATATGTGGAATTTTTTTACTGTGATTATTTTCTAAAATTCTAGGACTCATGAAAGATTTTTTTTCAAATGAAAAATAAATAATTGTACGAAAGCATCATGGCAACTATGGCCGGTACAAATCTGCGCACAAAGTTGCATTTTACGCTGTGTAAACGATCTACACCTCAAAATTGAAGGTGTAAACGATTTTTGATGTAAATTTATTTTTGCATTAAACGCCAGAGTAAATTTACATCATATACGCCACTTACGGCGCATTTACGTCTTTGATTGAATACCCATAATATAAATATTTGTAATTAAAAAGTTTTGAATTAGTGGATAACATCGGTGAGAGAAAAGACTACAACACAAATTCACTCACAATGCATAATGTACCTATGGTAAATATTTATAATTTAAAAAAATAAAAATGTTGATAAAAATAAAAATTAAATTTATGAACATATGTTTAAAAAAATTCATTAAAAATTATGCGGTTTTATATAATATTGAAGTAAAAAATTGTTGTCCATTTTTTATTCTCATTTCATTATAAATACCAAAAAAATGTTTTTCAATGTTTCAAGCAGGTATTTGCCAACAAGCGAGCGAGCACCAACCAGCAGCATCGCCAACAACACCAGCAACGGCAAACACCATCATCTTCCAGCAATATCAGTTTTGAATATCGTACATGCAACAAACACCTAGACTGAGACCGGGCAACAAAAAAAAACAAAAGTAAACAACGTAAAAGAAGAGACTTTGAAAGAGAAGAAATTGAAAAAATAAAATAAAATTAAAAAACGAAGTATGCAGCAGCTGCAAAACTTAAATTACCATCAACTCATGCAATTTTATTAATATTTCTTTAATTTTTCTTTTTTCTTCAGTTTTTGTTTTTGGGTTCGTAAGTTTTATTCACTTTTTGGGATTAAATTGCAGTGGTGTTCGCTTTAAAAGTTAATTTTCTTAGTTATTTTTTTTTTTTAGATTGAATTTGTTTGCGTGATCATTTTAATTTCAGCAAAATGAAATCTCACATCAATTTGCAATTAAGTATAAATACATGCAAATGTTTTTTGTTATATATTTTTTTTTTTTTTTGGTTTTTGTTTCTGGGTAGGTATCGAAATACTCGACAGTTGCAACAATAATATTTTTGTTTTTTGGTTTTAAGTACTTAAAGTGACTTCAGTTTTAATTTACTTAACTTTTTTGTGTTCAAAAGTAACACATTGCAATTTGCACAAGAAATTTTTTACTAAACTACAAAAATGGAACGGGCTATGAGCAAGCAGGAGCTTGAAACGAGCACTTGAGAAAGCAGCTCGCCCTAAATTGGGAAAAGTTCTTTAGCACCTGAAAAAAAATACACAGATACACATAGATTAAGTACAGTCGGCATGTACCTAATGAAAAACTATTAGAAATATAGTAGAGCAAGACATATTGAACATAAGGCTCCATAGAAACTTTAAACTATGAATCTGAAGAAATCGTAAGATATTAAGCAATTTATCGATGATCGGTTTTGGCTCGATAAAGCTTCGTCCGTTGCCTCAGCTATCGCATCCAATCAGTTGATGAGAATCCGATTTATACGAACTAATTAAGGATGTAAATTAGCGCTCGAAAGTCAGTACTTATCAGAAACGGCTTTAACGAACAAGTTCCAGTACTACCTCAAGCCTAGTTTAAAGAAACGTTTAAACTTTTTGATGGACCTAGAAAAATTACCATAGATAAATATCGAAGTAATAAGCACAGACCTGCTGTCAAAAACTTAAAAAAATTAATTGGCGGGGATTTATGAAGTCGGGAAGTCGGGATCCCTCAAAGGAAACTAGAGGGTTTGTAATGAAAATTCTTACATAATTGAGATTTCTCAAATATTGATACAATTGAGATATAGAATTTTTTTTTTTAGCAATTAAATCACTATCTTCAATTAAAGAAAATCGACCATATAAAACTTTAACCTTAATATCAAGGAAATCAGCTATGTATGTATCTTACTTTACTTTACTTTTAATTGCAGAACATCCCATAGAAGGACTAGGCCGAACTTTTCGCATCCACTCATGTTGTGTGTGTTATATTTGTACATGAATGGAAGGGACCTACAGTTTAATGCCGAATCCGAACGGCGAAGTGAAAACTTTTTCATAGCAATTTTTACTCTTGTAGGTTTGCCAATGCCTGCCAAGCGGTGGTGTCGATGCCGTGTAGAAAAATTATTTTTTCTACTTTTTGATTTTGCCTGTGCCGAGATTCGAACCCCGGACACTCTGCGTTGCAGTACAACGCACTACCACTACACTACAGCGACCACTTAATTTTTTGCCTAAAAAATATTTAACTAGTTTTATATTTATTACACAGTGCGACAAAATTTTTAGTATTGGCTTTTTGATAGCTTGAGTTAAATATAAGTAGAAACTAATTTCTAAAATTTTCTCAGAATGTCTGCCTATGTTTTGAGATGTTCGCAATTATGGTATAATTTTTCGTTTATGTGGCTGAAATTTATTTTCCAATTAATAGAAATTCAAGATTTAATTTCCTTAAATAGTTTTTAAAACAAAATAAATATCGGAAATAAATTTTTAAGTATTCACCAAAATTCTTTAGTTTAACAATTATTTTTGCCTATTTAAAGAATTTATCTTCAATTTGTATCAATTTTAAAAGAAATTTTAGCCACGTTAACCAATAAACTTTAATTGCGAATATTTCGAAACACCGATCATCATTTCTATTAATAATTTCAGATTTTCAAAAAGCCTTCCGATGGATAAACTTGAAATTTGCCGCATAGTTTTTGTTGAGTTATTAAGGTTATTTTCAATAACTATAAAAATACGAAAATGTAGCGAACTAAGCTGCCAAAGAAAACGACAAACACGTTGTATTTTATTTTAAGAGTCCAATCTTAGTGATGGTTGCGATGATATGTGATGGATGCGAAAAGCTAGGCCTAGGCCAACCATGGGTTGTTATGCCATTAAAAGTAGCCGAAGAATCTAGTGTTGGAAACTATCGAATAAGAACTATCGATTTATTCGATAGTTAACATATTTTCATTCATTCGATAGTTGTGAAATAATCACTAGTGAGCGATTTCTTCAAATGAATAAAAAATTATATTTTTGGTATAAGCGAAATATGCCAATGAATTTTTTCTATAAGGATTTGTTCCTCTCTCAGTGATTTTCAGCGATTGAAGTGAAAAATCATGACTTCTTTTTTAATATGTTAGCGATGGTAAAGCAAAATGCAATGTCGTGATTGCTGCCGACATCAAATATTGGGCCATATAAAAAGTATCCACGGGTTTTCGTTACAAGATGATGTTGGTAGCCACAAGTTTGTCATGTGGTTGTTGTTCAGTGCCTCCGCTATTTCCTGACAGCTTGCGTGTCGTGCTCAACCAGTTGCAAAATTTCATCGGCCTTTTCAGTGCATCTTTTTCGGCATATTTTAACAGCGGTTTAATCTTTTCTATAGTAATAACGCATAACATAACGTATTTCTTCAGATATTTCACTCATTTTCAAATCAATGTAACTTTTTACACAAGCAACGAGACGAATTACACAACTGTCTTCATACAAAATATTGCCTGAAATAGCCACCTTTCAAACATGCATTCATTTGACATAATCGGATTAGTGTTGCCAGATTTGTGGGTACCAACACCAAAAACCGTGGATACTTTTTATGTGACCCAATATGTTAGCGATGATAAAACTAAATGTAATGTAGTTAATCGATTGTAGTTCAGATACTACCAGCTGAGAATAGCTTACAAAAGAGAAAATTATATTTATAGTTCAATTCTAGTAAAAGTCTTACAAAATTTTTGTAAGAACTATTTTGTCAGCGAATTCTTGTAACACCAAATCTACAAACTATCTGAACAGTTTCTTAAAGCTTATTTGTTTTGACAGTTGCGAATGGTTGGCAACGCTGAGAATTGTTGGCGAATTCTTCTCCAATCCAGGTTTCCTCTTTGTTTTGCCGCCAAAATTACCATTTTGATTTCTTGCTTGTCAACTGGTACTGAAGTTCTTACAATTTTACTGACATATGTATTTAAGGAATTTTATAAAAAAGTTTTCTATAGACGATAGCTGACATGACATATGTAATTTTTATTACAAAATGGGCCTTACAGAATTATGTAAGGCGACTAGAATTGAGCTGTTAGTATTGGAAATTACAATTAAAGATAACATAACATAAATGTTTAGCTTTACTCTGAAGAGTGTTATTTAGCAATGAATAAGTGATTACAGAGAAAGCAGTTACTAATAAATATTAAAATAACTCAATGTCATATTAAAAAATACAAAAACTAAATAATTAAAAAATCTTTTAACAACAATTGTATGAGTATAAAGTATTTTTCACCCACATAATAACGCCATATGTTAAAAAAAAAATTCTTGTATGTGGGTACTTTGTACTGTAGATTTGGGTCACATCATTTAATACTCAACACAGACTCCCTCCTTTCCAAGAACGTTTCATGCATTAGCAATTACTTAATTGAAATGCATTTCGAGTATTTACTACATACAAACATACATACATACATACATTTACTAAGTATAGAAAAATATGTATGTAGTCATGTCCTACATATGAAAAACAAAAATTTCATTTCAAGTTCAAATTATTTTCACAGAATTACTTATTACGTACATATGTACATACATACATATATGTATGTATTTAACAAAAGAACCCCTCATTCTGGCAGACACGCTTCCAATACCAAATTAACATGGTGTAACGTATTTTTCATCGAAAACATCACGACAGAACAACAGAATTCCACATATTTAACGCTATACTCGTATACAACTTATGAGTACGGATGCGAGGGGATCAACGCTCTCACGATCGCAACAAAATTAAGAATTCACCCCTATCGTTCAAAAATTATTTTGAAAGTAAAATCGATTTATCCCTGGTGAAACGTTACACACACACACAGGCAAACTCGAGCGTATGCTCAGCGGGAAAAGATCGCTACCGGGAGACTTCTAGAGAGCTTCTTTGTCATATTTCACTTTATAACGCGAGGTTTTTTTTTGAGAAATATGGTTTTTAAGAAGAAATAAAACGCATATAATTTAATGTTATGGCCAAGAATTTAGCTTTATTATAAAGATAAGGATTTGCCATTATGTTTTAAAAACGATTTCAGGCAAGTGGCCACCGCGGCTGGTTCGAATGAATACCAGCCGAGAAGCCCAATTTTCGAACACTTTTTGCAGCAATTGGGGCTGTATGTCAGTAAAAACGCGCCGAATAGTCTCTTCCAAGGCGTCAATCTTCTCAGGCTTATCTGCGTAGACAAGCGACTTCACATAACCCCACAAAAATAGTCCAGCGGTGTTAAATCGCACGATCTTGGAGGCAACGCCACAGACCCACGACGCAAGATAATGAGCTCACCAAAAGTTACCTTCAATAAATTGATTGTTTCGTTGGCTGTATGGCATGCAGCGCCGTCTTGTTGAAACCAAAGGTCGTCCACATCAACATCCAAGTATGTATTAATTCAGACACGAAAAAGTCATTAATCATGGTTCCATAGCTTTCCCCGTTGACTGTAACATTATGACCGTCTTCATCTTTGAAGAAATATGGATCAATGATTCCCTCTGCCCATAGAGCACACCAAAGAGTGACTTTTTGATGGCGTCTCAACAATGGCTTGTGGATTATGATCACTCCAAATGTGACAATTTTGCTTATTAACGTATCCATTCAACCAAAAGTGAGCTTCATCACTGAACAAAATTTTCTTGTAAAATCGCGCGATCCGAACCATTATTTTGGTAATAAATTTGCCCGATTTGCAAACGTTGTTCAGGAATAAGTCTATTCATTATGAAATGGCAAACCAAACTGAGCATAAATCAAGTGACAGCTGTCAAAAAGACCAACTTCGAAAAAAGTATTGCCAGATTGAAAACCACACTTCTAAAAAAACACCCTTTACAAAATCTTTCTACTCGAAATATGTAGCCGAAATATGTAAAATTTTGCGGATATTAACAATCAGAAAGAACTAGAAGCTGCCTTAGGTGGATATACTCATGGCATTTATGTTCATTATTGCTAATTTCTTTTAATTAATATTAGTCAAGCAACTAAATTAATGACTAAAAATCATGTTTACAGATAAAGAATAAACCAACAACAGACCCGTACAAAAATCTCATGTGGTTTTTCTTTTAAAATGATTTCTGAAGTAAAAGCTCGAAAATCGACCGAGACATGTATGTACATATACTTATATGTAAATATATACCCTCGTAAAGGTTATTCTAAATATGTGAATAAATATGGGGCATTCATAAAATTTCTGAAGCAGTCAGGGGCTGCCAGATGTAGTTAGAGGATACTTAACACAATCAATGTGGTATTCAGAAATAGCAAAATACTGACTGTTAGTGACTCTGAGGATCAGTCAAATGAAGTTAAAGCCAAGAAGAGCCAGAACTAATGGCTGTCAGAGAAAATTAGAGCAACAAAAGCCAGTAAGAAAATATTACCGACTGTAACAAGTGAACTAAGGCGCAGGAGTTCAAAAACATCCAGAGAAAGTCCAAGTCTGAAAAACTTGTCCAGTCCCACAAAACTATTTGGTGTATCGCACTGTTTATTAGTCTCCAAGAGAATCGATCATCCATGCCGCCGGTATGAATGTTTTAGTAAAAGAAATTTGAATACGTGTCTACTCATTTTTATGACAATTCGCTAGGCTTACCCACACACACACACTCTCTGACCTAGGCACTATTGGTTATAAAAGTTTTTTCCTTTTCCTTTTTTACCTTCCAAAAATCATAATTTTCTGCACTAATGGTATCTAAATTCATCATTGAAACATCAAATTCTCACCACTGGGTGCATAACTCATTGAGTTCATTTGAGTTTACCCCTCCCCTTTTGGTGTGAGTGTGTAAAACTATAATTTTGTGAAATGGTATGTTAAATGTTAATTTTTATAATGTAATGGAAATGAAATTTAAAGTATTTTTACAAAGGGGGACCCAATTCGAATGGGAACCAATTACACAAAACTTGTGAGCACATAGAGGGCAAATATCTACGCATAATGAAAAACAGCTGTAAGGCAACTCTTTTTTTTCGAAAGTGCTCGTTAAAATTGTCGAGTAAGTCTAGCTGGGGGGTGCCTACTATAACACAAATTATAATTTATGTATTTTGTTGAGGCAGGAAGCAGTTGATCATCAACAAAAAATGTTTGTTTACGTGATAATAAGTGAAAAGCTTAAAGTGCTTACCATTCAAAATGTTTTTAAAACATTATCTTTTAACTAGTAAATATCTTCCGATTAGCGACTAGCGTAATTAAATATCAGCACATTTGTGCTATCTATAATATCATAAGATATACATATATAAGATCATATATACCATAACTACTTACTCCTATTAAGTAAGTATTTAAGTGAATCTGTTTGCACTTTGAAATCATCTGTAAGGGTCTACTTGTTCGTAATTTAAATTATTTGTTATTTTATTATAATTTGTTAAGCAAACATTAAAGTAGTCACTTCCGTTGACGTTGTTTGAGTTAGAAGTTAGTAAGTTTATAGTGGAGGTACATACCGCTACCTCTATTCTTCAACCACGTATCTCAATTCTGGATGAAAAAGAGGTTTGATCGCTTACATTACAGGGTTAGGCGATTGAAGTGTTAGCAACTTCACACCGGTATATCTGGCAACGCGATATTGCCAATTATGTGAAATTCATACCAATGACAGCTGTTTATATTGTTTACAAGCTACCTCAAGCATTTGCGTCCAAGTTTTATAGAACAAAAGTTATTTGAAATTGAATTCAAAGGTAATGGTGTGATTGCATTATATCTGAGTGAAAAATAGGACCAGCTTTTGTTCGTGAGCTCAGGCATCTCAAAGTGAATACCATAAAATGTTTGTCTATCGCACCAAAAATCTTTATAATGATATACAGGCAGCATTGCCGTCCGCTATGGTGGTGGACGAAAAAAACAGCAAAATCACCTGAAATGGTTGGGAAAGTGAAGGCCAATCAAATGACCAAAGAATCAAAAATATCCCAGCGAAGCACCCGATACATATTTCACAATCGCTCAAGGTAAAGCCTTACAAGTTCCAAAAGTCACCTGATCTTACACCAAAGCAAAAAAAAAGGTAAACTCAAAAGAGCAAAGGAGTTGTTACATTGTGTTCTCTGATGAGAAAAAAGTCCCTATTGAGCAGTTCATAAACTCTCAAAATGATCGTGTTTACTTAACTGAACCGCAGTTACGAAAATTTGAGGCTACGAACGGCCAGCCAAAGTAATTTTTCATCTCAAGTAATGGTATGCGCTGCTGTGACCGCTGATGGATGCTGTCCAATCGTTTTCATCGAGCCTGGTGTCAAAGTCAATGCGACTTATTATCGGGAAAATGTTTTGGAATGTTTTTATGTAGTAAACCTTAAGCTTATTTGGATTTAATATGGTTACCCTGCGACTACACCTGCCAATGCGGGCATGCCAAAGAAGACTACGTTTTAACTGTAAAAAAAAACAGAAAGAAAACTGTCTGTGTGACGTAAGCGTCCTGCCAATTATCATGCCAGTTTATTTCTAACAAAATGTCGTTCGTGAAAAGACATTCAATTTCTTATACCAAGCTTTTATTCTCTCTTTCTCTTGATTTCTTCCTCACATTTGACAGAAACCTGAAACATTGTGCTCTTGATATAACAGCACTGGCAGCCTCATTAGGATCAAAACATGAAAGGCTATCTTAATGAAATAGAAACTTATTGAAATTTATTTTATTAAGACCACCATACTGGCTTGTATCTTCACAGCTCAATGTATCTGAATCGACCACTGGGGTGATCGTATCTCATAGTGATTAAAACCAGTACACAGTACGATTCACCAAATTGTTTTGTTATACTAGGACTTTCTTTGGATGTTTTCGAACGCCTATGCCTTAGTTGTTTGTGATATCTGACTGCCAATGAAAAAATTTTAATTATTATTAGTGAAAAAATGTGAGTGTTTTTGTGTTGGCATGCCAGCATTGCCACGTGTAAACGCTGGGTTACTTGAGGTAATGAAGTTATGCGGCTTGCATAAGACGAGAGCAGAAATCCACAGCTATTAAACTTAGCAGAGCTACCGTTCTTTGATTTATGGACATAAAAACCAGGCACGTAGAACAGATTTTTTTCATAAACCAGATTTAGAATCAAATCACTCAGAAAGCCAAGCTTTTACGAGAAGTTTCGTTGAAATCGTAAGAAATCTCCTACAAGATAGTAAATAGATGTGGAAAGTAAATTCCTCTGTGGAGTTTTGAGTAAACTAAGTATAAGACAAACCAGTCATAATTGCTGAACTTCAATACATACATATTCAATGAAAAGTTCCAGTATAGTCATATGGTTGGTTGTGAATTTCTTCAGCGAACCGTACAACGAACTTTCCGGTGACCTAATGTCAAGTAAGAATTACATATTTGCAAATCTGTTTGTACTCGTAATGGGAAAAATTCCCAACAATGTGTGAACGTAGCTATGTACTTTTTTCACTCTGTTATTACATTGTCATGGAATAATTCCAGTTATCAGGTCATATTAAGAAATACAATACAATATTTATTAATAATAGTGAAATTCTAGAATATTATTAGTATTAAATTGCAATTGTTCATTTACTAAACGTTATAAAGAAATGCATTTTTTTATATTTTTTTTTTATTGTTACTCTTTATGAATTGACGCATTTGTCATTCATTGTTTGCTTTTCGAAACTCGATAAGCTTCGCAAGTTTTCTCCTCTAATATTTAATGAAAAGCGAATTAATGCTAATGAATTAATTAATAGAAGTATGTACTATGTAATAAAAAAAACCCCGATTTAATTAATGTTATTTATAACAGTATACTAGAATGATAATAAAAGCTAAAAGATAAAAATAATATGTTGGGTATCATGGCCATTTAGGTCTCTGGTGCCGTATATAATATAAATTTACTTTGGCGTATAATGAAGACATTTTGTATCGGGTGTTTTGTTTTTTAGAGGCCGAAAACTTTAAATTTAAATAAATCACAGAAAACTGTTTCTAATATATATGAAATTGTCTTTATTTTAAAGATATTCTTTAACATTAATGTTTGAATATGATTTCGGGCATATGTTCGTCGAGGCTGGCGCTTACATAGCGTAATCTGGAGCTAAAATTTTCACACACTCTTCGCAGTAAATCAGTTTATATTCCGGCAATAACATGTCGAATGTTGGCTTTTAAGTGCCCAATAGTTTCTGGTTTATCGACGTAGACATGCGACTTTACATATCCTCAAAGAAAATGATCGAATGGCCTCAAATCACACGAACCAGGTGGCCAGTTAACAGGTCCATTTCGTGAAATTAATCGTTCGTCAACTGTTTCTCTTAGTAAATTAATTGTATCTTCCGCTGAGTGGCATGTGGCGCCGTCCTGCTGAAACCACAACATTAATCTCGTACAATTGAGGCACGAAAATTGTAGCAATCATGTGTGTGTAACGCTCACCGTCGCTGTAACTTTCTGAGCATCATTATTTTTAAAGACATATGGACCAATTATTCTACTGGCCAATAAATAGCACCAAACGGTGACTTTTTCTGATGGTGTTTTGAGCTTGTTTTCATCCACTTTATGGAAAACTTTGCGTAAAGATCTTGATTTAAGTGCTTGCAAGATGCAACTTATATGAAAATTGGACCTCCACATGCCCGAAATCATATTCAAACATTAATGTCAAAAGATTATGTTTAAAATAAAGCCAATTTCATGTATATTAAAAATATATGTCTGTGTTTTATTTCAATTTAAAGTTCTCCGTCTCTGAAAAAAACACCCAATATTATACGCTAAATTATATTTATATCATATAGTTCGTCTTTTACGGTGGATTAACGTCTTTGATTGAATACGCACGCATTTTATATATATAATTATTTACTAAACCAGAAATGACATCTCTGTGCCGCTAGGTACAACTATACGCTCTGTCAAAACAAATCAATGACGTCATTTCTTCCCATTTAGTTCTGTGAACAATATTCAGTTCATAAACAATCAAGTTTCATACAACAACATTTTTTTTTTCGCTCATAAGAATGTCGACTTTTGTGCCTACAAACGACGATATGCGGACATAATTGATTTTCTGTTTCCAATTGAAGAAATCTGCTTTGGAATCTCATCGAACGCTTGTGGAAGCTTACGGCCAGCACTCTCTAGTCAAAACACAGTGCAACGAGTGGTTCAATAAGTTTAAAAGTGCCGATTTTGATGTCAGAAAAGAAGAACGTTGAAGGCCACCGAAAAAGAATTGCAAACTTTACTCATTGAGGATGATGGTCAAACGCAAGAACAACTAGCAGAACAATTAAATGTGACCCAACAACGCATTTCTCAACGTCTAAAAGCCATGGGATTGATTATGAAGGTGGGAAGATGGGGAAATGGGTGCCGCTAGAATTGACTGAAAGACAGCAAGAAAATCGAAAACCACTTGTGAAATGTTGCTCGCCAGGACAAAAGAAAGTCATATCTTCATCGAATTGTTACTGGCGATGAAAAATGGTAAACGATCATATGTTAAGCCCGGCCAAATCAACAGCAAGGCCAAATCGCTTCGAAAAGAAGACAATGGTCTGTGTTTTCTGGGATCAGCGAGGTGTTATCTGGTTTGGCCTTCTGAAACAAGGTGAAACAGATACTGGTCAACGCTACCAACAACAATTAGTCGATTTCAACCGTGCTTTGCCCCAAAAACGTTCAGAATATCAAGCTAGGCAACACAAAGTGATTTTTCTTGATGACAATGCACCATCACATCGAACAAAACGGACTCGGGAATAGGTAGATTCGTACAGCTGGGAATCCCTCATGTGGCTTATTCACCATACTATTGGCTCCATCTGACTACCACTTATTTTCATCAATGGGGCACGCACTTGTTGAGCAGCACTTCGATTCTTACGAAAATTTGAAAAAACGCTCGATGACTAGTTTGACTCAAAAACGAAAATTTTTTTTGGCGAGGCATTCACAAATTGCCAGAGAGATGGGAAAAAGTGTGTAGCTAGCAATGGTCATTAATTTCAATATTTTGAATGTACAACAATTTTTCTTAAATAAACCTGTATTTTCTTAAAAAATCTCGGTTTCATACTTGTACACCGGTATACGAGTACTCCTCAATTGTATGGTGTAAATCATTTACGTGGCTTAAAATGCAACCTCGCAAAACTCTGTACTAGCCACAGTTGCCATAGCCTTTTCATAAAATTGTTTATTTTTGATTTGAATTTTAAAAAATCTCGCTAGAGTTGTAGAAAAGTTGGCAACCATATTATCAGCTGCATACAAAATTAAACAAAAGCTGGAAAGTAAGGAAATTAAGATGAATTTTTATTTTATTGAATATTTGAGAAATTTTTTACTTCAGATAATTAAAGCAAAACGACAGAGATAATCACACCGTTCTGGAAGCAGTCATTCCTGAAACCCAAAGTCAAAGTAAGGTTGCGTTCCTGATCATTCCCTATAACGGCATTTATTCGATATGGAGTGATGAGCCGCGATGTCAACTTGTAAGCTTTATCGACTGCTAGTCTGCATTTGAAAAATATTCAAATGGTTTTTGCGATAAACCACAATGTGTGAATGTTTCGCTGTCATTCATTTTTTCGCTGCACACTACCTGGGTAGCCTAGTATCTTATGGCGAATGCGGGTGATCGCAGCCTGCTTGCACTTTTAGTGAGTATATGTTTGCTATTAATTTGATATCGGTTCCAACGGCATATAAAACTCAAAGTGGTATTTCTTTGAATGTTGTAGAAACTACATATATTTGGAGTTCTTTACTATTTGGCCAAACTATACATTTGTTTTGCAGCCTTAAGAGAGCACTAAATACTTGTAATCTGCAAACAAATGAAGAAATGTTAAAGTGCAAGTGTTACAGTAGTGGTCGCTGTGGCGTAGTGGTAGTGCGTTGGACTGCTACGCAGAGTGTCTGGGGTTCGAATCCCGGCACAGGTAAAATCAAAAAGTAGAAAATAATTTTTCTACACGGCACCACCTCTTGGCAGGCAATGGCAAACCTACAAGAGTAAAAATTGCCTATGAAAAGCTTTTCACTTCGCCGTTCGGATTCGGCATTAAACTGTAGGTCCCTTCCATTCATGTACAAATACATCACGCACAACATGAGTGGATGCGAAAAGCTCGGCCTAGGCCCTCCATGGGCTGTTGTGCCATTAAAAGTAAGTAAGTAAGTAAGTTACAGTAAAAGATCATTGAAACTCACATAAAGGGTACTCCCATACCGCATCTGATACACGATTGCTGAGCTCATAACAAGCTTATTTATAATTTCATACTTCTCTTGTAGACATTTCCCCCTTCATAATTCGGAAGTAATTAAAACATCAAAGTATTTGTTTTCCAAGGTCCATATGCACGTAACCAATTCCTGTATTGTATTTTGTTCAAGCGTTTTAATTAATTTTTATTTTTCACTTATTTTTGGAATTTTTTGTTTTGATTTTTCGTGCCGATATTCCTCAGCTGTATTTGTTTAAAGTTTTTTAAAAATTACGGAAACATATGCATACGCTTTTTGAAAGTGCACTCTTGCTTAAACTTAACATTTGATTGAATAACCTTATTGTTTTATTTGTTTAATCAAGCAGATCTATTAATAACTTATTTATTGAAACTAGAATATAATCATTTTATTTGTTGGCTAATTTAACCAGCCAATTAATGAGAAGCCTTTTTTTTTTTGGTTTTTATATATTTTATTACTACTTATTATTGTGTTATCATATTTTGGCTGCAACGACTGTCATCATGTAGAAGTCGACAAAAACGGTTTCTTCTACTTCTTAAGGGGAAAAAGTGTTAGGTCATAAGTAACTACAGTAAATCCCGTTTAAGTGCCTGTAATTAATTATTTACTTTTTGTAAATTTCCATCGAAATTTTCACAGTTAAGTGCCTTCCCCGCTTAAATATCTCAAAAATGTGACGTCTTCAGCTTACGTTGTTAGGCAATGTTGATGAAACTGAATTTTGTAAATTAATTGTCGATTATCGTTTAAATTACTGATCTGAAATTGGCACTAAATACGATTAATTTACATGCCTTTAATAGTGGAAGTATGAAGCCCAACGAAATTAAAAGGAACAACTTTTTATATAGATTTTGTTCCAGAATGCCACTGACTGCTTTACTTCTTACTAAGTACCTTTCATAAAATGGTTATTGTTTTTCATATTTTTTTCTCTCTTGTATAAATTTTAAGTACAAAGTAAATGTACTCGGGAATTCTTAATAATCCGCCCCCTGATAATTACTACATACCTCAAAATTTTTGGTTTATAGACCCATATTGGTTTTTTAGACTCATCAACTTTCCTTTTTTTTTTTTTTGAATTTAGATTTACCATACATAAGATGTGCTACTGACTGATTTATAATCCCCTCTGTATTTCAGATTTTTAGACCCTATGATTTAAACCAGTGATGGGTAAAAAATGTATCTAGATTCACCCTACACTGCTCAAAATTGTTATGTACACGTGCCAAGGGAATGACCAACATTGATTTAGATTAGTTGTTTCGTTTCATTATTCTTTTTTAAGATTTTCTTTTTGAAAAAAAAAAAAAAATTATAAAATTCACTAAACAAGTTTTTTCATTTCTTTACTTCATCCCCCGTTGCCCCGTAGTCAAGAAGTTGATAACTGGCGAGTGGAAAAAATCATCGTTTAAATGGTGTCCAAGAAACCTAAAGTCTGTATTTGAGAAGTTAACGAAAAAGAAAAAAGAAAATTATGCTTTCCTCAGATTTCAGTATGACTGATATCAGAATTTGTTATTTAGTGGCTCCATTAATTACACGATCTTTTCTTTGCTTTGCAGCTTCTTAAGATTCAGAAGACTGATTCAGAAACGGGGCGACTTTCTGCTTTTCCTGTCTCGCTTTTCATTCGAGTAAATGCCTGTGGGTAGATATCGTTATATAATTAGAGCCACTATCCAAGTCCTCTCTTAAGTATGCCAATTCGAAATGTTTGCTTATCCATTGCAAAAGATTGTTATTATCTCCCACATTCTCGGCTCCAAACTAACAAAAACTTGCTATCAACAACTGGCAACAAAACTGTGGCTACACGGAATAACATCTAAAGTCGACTTAAGAATTTATTATAAATTTTGCTGTTAATTAAACTTTAACAATTATGTATTTCAAAATGTTCAATATTAATTGATTTCAACTTTCCGCAAGTCGACTTTAGCTGTTATTCCTTGTGGACACAGAAATGTAAAAGGGAACTAAAACGAGACTGACACACTTTTCTTTGTTGGTTCCTTTCGAAATTCTCGTAATGTATTTATTTCCCCCACATTTCGCACCTCTTTCACCACCGCACATTTTGTCGGGTTGCGATACTACATAGGTAATCTCTTTGTATAAAGTCAATCTGGGTATTCTAAAAGTCAAACGCCTACAACTTGAACTTAATTTTTAGCAATTAAGCTGTAGCTGCTGCTGCCATCAGCAAATATGTAAGTGGGTTATCTTAACGTACAATCTAAATCCTAGTTTAACTTAACCAATCATTTATCATATTTAGTACAATGCCAGTTTATCATATGCTGTCGCTGCTGATGCTGTGTGTGTGTGTGTGTGTGTGTGTATGTGTGTATGTGAATAAAAGAAAGGCCCATAAATCATGATCAGCCTCAGCAGTCTTTCAATAAGCTTGTACTTTTTGTTGAAAACATGAAACTAGTAACTAGTTTCAGATATCAGCAGTAAAAGAGACCAACAGACGACAAGTAAACGTCAAACTAGAAATTCGCATCTAATTGTAACGATTTCTTGTGCCTGCTAAGAGTTGATTTGATATGCATAAAAATAGCTGGAAAAAACGGCAAAAGGAAATTTTTCTGTCAGCATTGAGCAAATTAATATTGACTCTTAGCAGGATAAACTTGTTCACGGGCAAATTGTGTTCATGATTGGTACTATGGTGGCTACCATATCACAACTCCACAGCTCGGTCCATTTCGCTAAATTACGAGTACAGGCTCGTAAATATAATCAAGTGTTATGGTTAAAGCAATATAACAGCAGCAGTAACTATTTATGTAAGTGGTAGAGAAAAACATTAGAAAACCCATTCTCAATGGTTTACTTATGTTAAATCGAAAAGCGAACGATCATCAAAAGCGCAATAATAATGGCGACGTCTAAAAGCGAGTAAGCAACTAAGCAAGTTGTACTTGTTTTTCCATTAATTATTCTCTCAGTTGCGGTCTTGTTTTGTTTTTTGTATTTTTTTTTTTTTTGCTTGTACACGTATAAAAGAAATTGATTATGGTAAAACGGATTTTTATGCTTTTATCAGTTTGACACTGTGTCGCAGCAGCAGCAGCAGTAGCAGCAACACCAACTGTAACTGCAACTGCTACAACAGAAAGATCAGCTTAAACCATTAAAGCGTGACAATTATAACAGAAATACACACACCACGCCGCACAGTGTAACGACTTCATATAACCGGCGGCCGAAAAAAGTTAACGTTGTCAAATCTCGATGAAACTTGGTGAGCATATTTTTGTGGTGAAAGTTAAGAAATTTACAAAAATTCATTAAAATGGGACCATCGCCACGCCCACCTCCCATACGAATTGAACAGTAATGTTGGAATAATTTGCTTAATATTAGTTATAGAATTATTAAATTTGGTATATGACCTAACGATAACGACCTAAAAGTTAACACGAAAAATGGGCGACCTGCGACGCCTACTTTTCTTTTTACTTTTCTTCAAAAATTTCACACATTTGTACTGAAGGAGCCACTATAAAAATGTATCTGCGTAGTTCGCGGTGTAGTAGCTGGAGCAGCTAATTTTGTTTTTATACGACAACTGCACAACTTTTTGCTGTACATATTTTTTGATGGAATGGATGTGGATGTGGATGGTTTTAGATGTATTTTTTTTTAACTCTCAGAGAAATTTCGATTACTTGCACTATTCGTTTGACAAATCGCACGTATTTTAAAGTAACGGTAATCAGAAGATGGAGATCAAAAGAAAAAAAATGTGTTCATCAGTGGGAAGCCCTTGAGAAGTTTACATCTTCAGAACGTTTGTGTTTTGGGTTTACAGATTAGGTTTAGTAATCTTGTGAAAACCAGGGTCTATCATAGACATTACAGGCGTGACTAAAGGAATTTTTAACGAACCTGTTTTGAAATTGTTTATGTGCTGTTTTATGCAAACGATCAGCTTTGTATAGTTAAATTTGATGAATCTCTGATCTTAGGTGTGCTACATCTGGATTAACTTAATTTTGATCGTTTTCATTTGCAATGCATGCAACGTCCCCTGCAAAATCATCATCTCCATAAAAATATTCATACTCAAAGCATGCGAATTTATTTGTTACATCATTATAATTATAATCTTAACATCATCATCATTATTATCATCATCATCAAAATATTTAGTTTTAGTGATTTCAACAGGTGGAAAATTTGCCACTTACCGGTCTGAGAACTCGCGAATGTTATGAGGTTGACTAGAAACTTGGCCAATCTCGTCTATGTTTTCTTGTGCTGATGCGAGTTATTTTTTTTCCACGGAGTAAAGATTTTCAGACAAATTTTCAAGTAAATCTTCTGCCCTTCTCTTTCGTTGAGAAGCTGGTAAATCTGAGGACCTTCTTCGGTTTAATCTGAGGACCTTCGTCGGGACTTAATGACATGAGTGTTAATGCAATTATTGGCTCTAATGGAATCGTTTGCCATTAATACTGTCTCTCCGAATTAGTCTTTGCGAGTTGCTTTTCAATGAAATTCGAATTCTGTTGTGCCTCAAGTCTACACTCTTGTGATCTCTCGGTGCTGGTTTTTTTTTTCACGATAGCAGAAATTTAATTTTGTTGGGCTTCTATTTTTCAATGAAGTCTAAATTCTCGCTGTCTCTCAGCCGCAATTTTCGGTGCTGGACGTTTTATCGTAACACAATCGCCATTTGGTTGTGTCTCGCGTTTGTTTTTTCAGTCTATACTCGCTCATCTTTCCAGCTCTAGAAATTTCTAATGTTTTTTGTTTAAAATGTCAAATTTTACTAGAAACGAGTTATGCGTTTGAATCATAAGCGAATCAGCGCCCTCTATCAATCAAGTATGATTCATTCTGATAGATAGAGGGCGCATAGTGGATGCATATGTGTATACACATAATTTTTCATACGCTACGTTTTTGTTTCAGTCTATACTCGCTCATTCTTTCAGCTCTAGAAATTTCTAGCGATTTTTCTTTGAGATTTAAATTTATTCTTTTAAATGTAAAATTTTACTAGAAACTGTTGTTGGGCAGCGCTTTCTATCAATCGAGTGTGATTCATGCTCAGCGCCCTCTATCAATCCATGTGTAAAAAAAATTGTCCACATTTTGAACATAGATTTTTTGTTCTTTTGGCCGCACTCGTTACACTGTGCGCCGCACTCCCAAAAGCATTCTCCTCATCTCTTTGTTGCTACCCGTAAATTTCGCACTCTCACACAACTCGATTTGAAGACTTGTTTTATTATTATTATTGTTGTTGTTGTTGAAGTATTAAAAGTAAGTATGTATATACGAGCAGATCGGAGCAGAGCAAAGCATCACCATCATCTTGAGCAGCTCTGATTGTACTCATTGATTGTATTTAATGAAAGCTTTTGCTTTGTTATGTTCGTTGTTGTTGTTGCTGTTGTCGTTAGTTGTTGCTGCAATAATTAAGATTAATTGGAGAAGGCCTAAAGTCAGTTTTTCTGGCATTTTTCATCAATAATTAAATTTAACAATGTTTCTACTGATTACAGTAAAAAGATTGTTGGCTTTTTATAGTAGTCCAAGTAGTAGTCATATGGTTAGTTGTAGTAATTATGTGTGTGCCTGCGTGTGTGTGTGTGTGTAGTTAATTTTACTTTATTTATTAAATTGGGTATTGAGCAGAGAGAAAACTAGTTGCTTTTACTGTTTGTATCGTTCGTGTGAAATTATATGTGAGTGTTCACATTACACTCGCATCACTTACCAAGTAATCGGTTAATTGAAGTTCTTTTTTTTCTTTTGACAATGTATTATAGAAAGTCGCGATGTAAATATTTATTATTAATAATATATAAGAGTATTTCCGTAAGCGTATAAATGTTATATTTTAAGCTGCTGTAAGCTAATTGCTTTGGTTCCAATAACTACAAATATTATAGATACTTTATTACAGTATACGAGCACTCGTATTTTTTTTTTCAAAATAATATCTACAGGGTTGATCATTTATAATTTGGAATTTTATTTTGGTGCAAATAAGAAACGAATAATTTAAAATTATCAATGTGGTTTTTATTATTCGAAAGTACAATCCTTAAATCTATTTCTATTTCCTCGGCTGAAGTAGCCCATACGATCAAACCAAAGTTTCAGTACATTTTCGACTGTATGGAGCTGTACTTGACCGATGGCTGTACCAATTTCGTCCTTAAGAATCTCAGTCGTTGCTGGACGTTTATCTTGAACGACTTCCCAGAAATTATTGTCCAACGGACTCAAATCTCGACTGCGTGTGGTAGCCAATGCAAATAACCAAAACGTCTAATAACGCGATTTTCAAACTTCCCACGCAAAAGATCGATTGTGGCACGGTTTCCTGTTGGAACCAAATGTTGTCTAAGTCCATATCTTCTCAAATAGGCCACAAATATTCAGTAACGCATCTTACTTCCTTACTTCCTCATTTTCAAAGAAACCAAATGTTGAAATAAATGTTGTCTAAGTCCATATCTTCTAAAATAGGCCACAAATATTCAGTAACGCATCTTACTTCCTTACTTCCTCATTGTGGAAACGGCTTCCTGTTGGAACCAAATGTTGTCTAAGTCCATATCTTCTAAAATAGGCCACAAAAATTTAGTAACGCATCTTACTTCCTTACTTCCTCATTTTCAAAGAAAAATGGACCAATAATATCGCAGGTCCAAAAACCACACCAAATAGTTACTCATCGCGCATGGATTTTCTGAGCCCCAGATTCGACAATTTTGCATATTTACGTATCCACCGAGGTAAAAGCGAGCTTCGTCAGAAAAAATAATTTTTCTATAAAAATGTGCATTTTCTTCCTAGTAATCCAGAGTTCAATTAACGAACTGAAAAAGTTGCGGATAGTCATGTGGCTTCAGCTGTTGTACCAATTGAAATTCGTACTGCTTCATGCTGAGGTCTTTATGCAAAATTCGCAACAAAGAAGTGGGTGAAATATTCAATTCCTGAGAACGATGGTGAGTTGATGTGGTTGGTTCTTCTTGCACATTCTGAGCAACAGCAGCAGTTTTTTCGGTTCTGCGCGCATTGTTTTTGTTCAATAAAGATTCACTTTCACGCACACGTTTCACAAATTGATCCACAAATTGCTTGGAAGGCGCTTGTCTTCTACAGAATTTTAAACGGTATTTTTCTTTACCTTCCGTCAGCAGATTCACCGTTTTGCAAGTACATTTTTAGTATTTCCCAACGTTGTTCAAGCGTATATCGATCCATTCGTTAACCGCAAATACAAAACTTATTTTCCCTCATATGCAATACGAATGACATTAGAGTTACCACACTCAAAATAACCAGTAGTTCAAATTACAAATGTTAGATGGACCACCCGTTACAAATACTCATATTTTGTATCGAAACGTGTATGTGAAAGGGACCTACAGTTATATGCCGAATCTGAATGGTGAAGAGAAAAGCTTAGGTAACTCTTGGATGTTTGCCCTTGCCTACCAAGAGGGTGGTGCTTCGCATACCGTGTTAAAATTGTATATCTTCTTTTTTTGATTTTTGGCTGTGCCGAGATTTGAACCCGGGCAGGGCACTACCCCCGTCACTACACCACGTCGATCACATTTATTTACGTTCTCAAATTTCTCAATATTTTGAGGCCCACCAGAGGAGATTGCATACTTCTCTTTATAATCCACACAATTGAGAGTAAATGAAACAATAGTTTCTTCATTCTTAATGGAATACATTCACATTACAGAACCCATTCAGCTATTTCATTCACTTCAACTGAAGTACCCGCAATACAATTTCCACAGCATTTAACTATCACTCAATAAAAGTCAAAGCCTGTGATTGGTAAGTAAAAGAACAGCGCGTGATATTTGCTCTCATTGTGTAAATAACACCTCTTCGATGTTGTTATAGTTTCTTAAATTATTTCAAATTACAATAAAATACCTTTTCACATAGGTACGAGTAACATTTAACATATTTAGCATATGTTAAATGTGAAATTTGTATAGTCTTAAGTTGAGCATGATCTTACTGAGCATTGACTTTATATGCAATACATAGGTAAATAAATATGGATTAAATATTTAAAAAGAGATATTATTTTTTTACATTTATACTAAGTATGTGTATCTTAATGT
Organism: Palloptera scutellata; assembly: GCA_958295655.1. Taxonomy (NCBI): domain Eukaryota; kingdom Metazoa; phylum Arthropoda; class Insecta; order Diptera; family Pallopteridae; genus Palloptera; species Palloptera scutellata. Next base: position 78,097,745 of record OY282450.1, on the reverse strand, counting down.
TGTAACTTTTCCCTTTTGTTAATGAACATTTACAATTTGAAGGCATTTTTCTATGCAGTTTACTACTCTGCTCTGTCTGCTCCGTCTTTGGAGGGCCCTTGCCAGCCCTATTGTGCATCACTAATAAGTTATACATATTATTCATTGTTCAAATAATGAGCGTAATTTAACGCTTGGTTTAACAAATGGAAAATTTGTATATAATTAACTATTAAGATTAATGTGCATTTCGCAAGCAACTCTTAAAAATGCTATAAAAAAATTATATAAATTATTTTAAGAAATAAAATACTAAAATGAATAATCAAATATTTAACAAAATCATTAAAAATAGAACATATTATATAATAATAAAAACTGTTATGGAAATTAATAAAATGTTCAGATCAAAAAGTTCAACTAAATGGGCAATGTCGTCTCTTAATAAATCATCCCATTCTCAATAAATCATACCATTCATAATAGAAATCTAGAAGAATAACAATTTATAATGTTAACAGCATTGCTATCAAATGTTCCTGGATCTCCCCACTGTTGCATAGGGTCTCGATGCAGAATTTTCGTCTGATTTTGTTAGCAGCTTAAGATTTGCCCCCTTTCACGTTCTCCTAAATACATCAACTTCTTTTCGGGCATTCTCTCTTATGGCTACCCTGAGCGACCTGACTTAGAGGTGTGTCTGGGATCCTTCGGCAACGTATGACCAAGCTATAGCCTTTAATAAGATCTCTTTTCTTGTAAAGATTCCGTTAACACTGTGCAAATTCGAAAACTGGGTAAAGATTTTGACGGCTCATATTACCAAATTCGGGCCAAAGGAATTCAATGGTACCAATAGTTTTATTAGATAGATTGGAGTTTTTGAGATATAGATACTCGTATTTTTAATTGTGTTCTTTAAAGAGCCTTTAAGTTCATTGAGAAACGCTCTTATATCACACTTTTCAAATGGGAAACTGTTTAGATAGGGGGAGATAAAGGGGATGAATACCGCGAAACTTTTTTCGTATTAATTAAAATCGATTTTTTTTGAGCCAATGCATGGAACCCTAAAAAATTTTACACCCATTTTGAAAACCTATCTAAGTCACTGGTATACATAATATAAGTAACATACAATAGATCAATTTACAATCAGTTTTAATTTATTCTTCTAATTTTTCGATATTTTTTTAAAAAGATTTTGCTGCTATTTGACTATTCTTCGATACCGTTTTCTTCAAAACTCAGGAATTGAACATATTACGCACTTCTTGGTTGCGAATTTTGCATAAAGACCTCGGCGTGAAGCTGTACACAATTAATCTGATAGTATTGAATTCATTGGGCCCGAATTAGGTCAACGAGACTTCAAAAGAAATAAAGAAAAATAAATAATGAAAATTTAAGTAAAGTGTAATTATTGGGCACCATATTGGGAAATTCCCTTGATATATTCTCTCTCAGACTAATGCCTTGAAAATACGCTTTAGTTGAGTTGATATTAAGACTACTCAGATCTATACTCAACGTGTAAAAGTTTCCTATTAGCTCTTTTGAACTAGAAGCATACATACATAAACTGGAAGCTATCATTTTAATGTATGTATTTGAATTTTTAAGTAGACCCCTTTCACCTTTCTTTTCATCCTGAATATGCAAACCGATTGAAGTCCCCTTCTTGTTTCTTTCTTTCTTTCTTTTAATGGCATAACAGCCCTAATCCGAGCTTTTCGCATCCCCTCATATTGTTTGTGTTATAGTTGTACACGAATGTGATTGAAGGACCCACTTAAGGTATATCCGAAAGAATCACTTACTAATCCAGCATAATGGAATGTGTTAAGTGTTGAAGCAATTACACAGCAGGTATTTAAGAAAGTTCATTATTGAAATACTCATAATCCATATACATACCTACACTGAGAGAAAAATTGCTGTCTCAAATTGCTGTCTCTTCTTATTTCATTTTGGAGCGAAACATCTTAAATTAGTAACTATGTACTTTTGTTTTTTATGATTTTAATTTGGAAAATTATTTTCCGAATTTTTGGGAAGTTCATCTTTTTATATCTAGATTAGATAGATTATATTTAGTGTATGAAACAGGCTTAAAAATGAGTATTTCTTCAAATTCTCAACGAATTCTTAAATTAATCACAAAACTAGCTCAAAATGAATTGGTTTCAGTCTTTAAATAAGATTGAGGGGAGTCTTGATTCTAGAGAACACATGCTCTTTAAGTTAAAACAAAACAATCTTAAAATAAAATTTGTACTATCAGTATTAAAATAAGGATTTCGTTATTCTTGTAAGAATTTTCAAGCTTAACCGACTTTCATCAACGAATGTTCTTGATTTCGCCCATTTCGCGCTTTGCTTAAACTTTGATCGTTCTTTCCCTGAGTGCACAAACATTTCCTTTGTATATATAAAAAAACAATATTAATACAATGCGTGCGTTTTTATTATTTATTTAAATATATAGAAACCTGTGTATGGGTTTTTTTTTTCTTTTTGTAAAAATTATTTTTGGTGTAAAAGTTGATTCTCAACTTATTGACATCGAGAAAACTTGATATGCTGCGTTGTGTTCTTTATTTTTTTGGTTTGTCTGATCGCTTTTTTTTTTTGATTCTTTATTATTGTTTATTCTTTAATATAATTTATTTTTGTTTGTGTTTTTTAATTTTGTTTACTTCGACTCTCACAAAAATATAAACGGTGGTCCATCTAACATTTGGAATTTGAAGTACTGGTTATTTTGAGTGTGGCAACTCTAATGTCATTTGTATTACACATGACGGAAAATTAGTTTCGTATTTACAGTTAACGAATGGGTCGATATACGCTTGAACATCGTTGGGAAATACTAAAAAATGTACTTGCAAAATGGTGAATCTTCGACCGAAAGTGTAACAAAATTACGTTCAAAATTCGTTAGAAGAGAAGCGCCTTCCACGCAATTTGTTAAAGGAGTGCGTGAAAGTGGATCTCTATTGAATAAAAAACATGTTCAACTACATCAACTCACCATCGTTCTCAGGAATTTCACATTTGACGCACTTCTTTGTTGCGAATTTTGCATAAAGACTTCGGCATAAAGACATCAATTAGTACAACAGCTAAAGCCACATGACTATCCGCAACTTTTTCGGTTTGTTAATTGAACTCTGGAATGCTTGGAAGAAGATCAGCATTTTTACCGAAAAATCGTCTCTTCTGGCAAAACTCACTTTTACCTTGGTGGATACGTTAATAAGAAAAATTGTCGCATCTGGCGCTCAGAAACTCCATGCACGACTTGCAACTGTTTTGTATATTTTTGGTCGGTGGTATCATTGGACCATTTTTCTTTGAAAATAAGGTGAAAGATTTGTTACAGTGATTGGAGTGCGCTACCGCACAACTGATTCTTTGTGGCCTATTTTAGCAGATATTAGTCGTTTCTTATTTACACGAAAATCAACTTTCAAATGATAAATATTCCACCCTGTATGTGTATGAACGATCCTATGGTTCTTTATATTTATGTAAAAAAATACAAGGGTCAGGGTTATCATACTTCTCTTCCTTTCGTGGTGCAAGTACATGAAATTTTTATAAAGTTTTATTTATTTCTTTAGAGGGTAAGTCATAAAAGCTGATATCATTTAATATATTATTTACAGTGATTTTTTGATGTTAATTTAGTTGGCATAACATATGCTTAGATAAGGTTTCAACTTTATGATTGTATTGAAAGATTATTTCTTTTTTTGATAAACTCTTATGAGCACATTTCTATCACATTTCTAGCACTTAGAGTACTCACTGTGTTTTTGCTATTGCTCTCTGTGACTCTGCGAGGTGGTCGCTATAGCGTAAGTAGTAGTTCAAATCTCGGCAATTGCAAACCTACAAGACCAAAACCTTTTCATTTCGCCGTTAGCATTCGGCATTGAACTGTGGGTCTCCTTCCTTTCATATACAAAAATTTAACAAGCACAACGTAAGTGGATGCGAATAAAAAGCTCGGTCTATGCTCCACGGGCTGTTCTGTCATTAAAAGAAATAAGAAGACTGATGCCATTATCTATGTGAAAACCTGGCTTAACTCTGATTTTTTCAATGAAGATTTGTTGGTCCAACTTTTCTTTATTCCTAATTAATCAATCTCATGAAAATTTGTCCAATAAAAAAATTTGTCAGAACGAGCAAAAGTTAATACAAGATCAAGAATTTTCATAAGTTTATTCTTTCGACCATTAATTTGAATTAAGTCAATACGAAAATACTTACTTACTTACTTAACTAGCGCTACAACCGATGATCGGTCTTGGCCGCCTCTATAAAGCTTCGCCAGTCACCTCTGTTATGCGCGCGCTGGCGCCAGTTGATAAGGCCAAGTGCAGTCAGATTGCCCTGCACCTAGGTGTTCCTCCACCGTGGTTCGAATAAAACACCCTTTAGCCGGAGCACTTTCTTCCATTCGCTCAACATGACCCTGCCAGCGAAGCCACTGGATTTTTATACGCTCGACTATGTCAGTGTCAGCGTACAGCTCATACAGCTCATCGCTCCATCTTATTCGATACACGTCGTCCACGCATACTGGACCGTAGATCTTACGGAGTATCTTCCTCTCGAACGCTCCTAACAGCCTCTCATCATTGATGGTCAATGTCCATGTCTCGGCGCCATACATTAGGACGGGAAGGATGAGGTACTTATAGAGCGTTATTTTCGTCGGTCGAGAGAGGGCTCTACTTCTCAATTGCCTACTGAGCCCGTAGTAACACCTGCTGGCAAGAGTTAGTCTCCGCTTGATCTCAAGGCTGACATTATTGTTGATGTTTATGCTGGATCCTAGGTAAACGAAATCCTTGACGACTTGAAAAGTATAATTGTCAACAGTGACATTTTGTCCAAGACGCCATGACTTTTTGTTTGTTGACACAAGGTATTTCGTTTTGTCCTCGTTCACCACTAGACCCACTCGACGAGACTCCCTTTCCAGGTTGGAGAATGCTGCACTGACTGCTCGGGCGTTTTTGCCAATGATGTCAATATATTCAGAGTATGCTAGCAGCATGACACTCTTGTAGAAGATAGTGCCAGAGATGTCGATGTTCGCAGCTCGAATTATTTTCTCCAGTATAAGGTTAAAGAAGTCGCACGATAGGGAGTCACCTTGTCGGAAACCTCTTTTGGTATCAAATGGAGCGGAGAGGTCTGTCCCAATTTTCACTGCGCTGGTCGTGTTGGTCAGTGTCATTTTGCAAAGACGAATGAGCTTTGCAGGGATACCAAAATCAGACATTGCGGCGTACAAGTAATCCCTAATCGTTCTGTTGAAGGGGGCTTTATAATCGACGATGGGTGTCGATCTATTTTTTTTGGGTCTTTTTCAGGATTTGGCGTAGTGTGAATACGTGGTCGATGGTGGATTTACCAGGCTTGAAGCCACACTGATAAGGTCCAATCAGTTTGTTGACGATGGGCTTCAGTCTTTCGCACAGTACGCTCGATAGAACCTTATATGCAATATTAAGAAGGCTTATACCACGTTAGTTGGCGCAGATCGTGGAATCACCTTTCTTATGGATTGGGCACGCTGTACGCTGAGGTTCCAATCACTTGGCATGCTTACGTCCGACCATAATCTGCATAAAAGCTCAGATTCTGCTATCGTGAAAAAAAACCCAAAAATTAGCACCGAGAGATCGCGAGAGTGTAGACTTCGCAAGCAACTTGAGGCTCAACAGAATTCGAATTTCAAATTGAAAAACAATTCGCAAAGACTAATGCGGACATGAATGGCAAATGAGTTTATTAGAGCCAATAATTGCATCAACACTCATGCCATTGAGTCCCGACTAAGATCCTCAGATTATACAGCACCAGGAAGTCAGCCTTCAGCTTCTCATCGAAAGAGAAGGGCAGAAGATTTGCTTAACAATTTGCCTGAACATTTTTCCTCTATGGTTTACTTACCACACATTCAACTCGCATCAGCACAACAAAACATAGACGAGATTTGTTAAGTTTCTAGGCAACCTCATAACATTCGCGAGTTCTCACAAATCGGCAAGTGGTGGTAAATTTTCCACCTGTTGAAATCATACAACCGGAATATTTTGATGATGATGATGATAATAATGATAATGATGTTAAGATTATAATTATAATGATGTAGCAAATAAATTCGCATGCTTTGAGTATGAATATTTTAATGAAGATGATGATTTTGCAGAGGTCGTTGCAGATGGAGCACACCTGGGATCAGAGAATCTTCAAACTGAACTTATCGTTTGCATAAAATGGCACAAAAACAATTTCAAAACATGCTCCTCAAAAATTTCTTCGGCCACGCCTGTAATGCCTGCGATAGACCCTGGTTTTTACAAGTTTACTAAACCTACCCTGAAAACCCAAAACGTAAACATTCTGAAGAAGTAAACTTCTGAAGGGTGTCCACATGACACACAAATTGTTTTTGTTTTTTTGTTTTAAAAAAAAGCTGTTTTTGTTCTTTTTTTCTTAAATAAACAAACACTAAAAATACCATATGAAAATCCCCATAAAATGTATGTGTGTGTAAATTTTACTCATGGTTAGTAATAGTAAAATATGGTTAGCATTCCAGGGTTAAGAAATTTTCTACATTTTGTGATTAAGGAGTTATAAATTTTGTTAGTTTTTTTTGTTTTTTTATAGGCGCATAAAGTATTTTAGATAGCGAGGAAGGTCTCACAGATTATTATCTTTATTATTTTATTTATAATTATTTCTACTTATTTATCGATGTTGTGATTGTAGTACATAGACTATTAAAACTTAATTATGAAAAGTGAATAAGTGAATACATAATGTCGTTGTACTATTTCTCTGGCATGTAATAACACAACCCAGAAACGCATTTCAATTCGAATATATTTAAAATATAATAAAATAAACAAACATTATTGGTTGTTGTAGGGGGGCGCTTACGTGACGAAGTGAACGTTTAATGAATTTACAAATGTGTTTCCCTTAGCTTGTTTATTGTATTTTTTAGTTCCGTCGTTTTCGATTCTTTTTTTATATATGATAGTAAGTTTATTGTTGTTTTTTTTTGTACAATATTAAACTGTGTCATTGTTTTTGTTTTTCAATAGAAATATTGAAACTTTTCCATATAAAGTTGATTTTCATATTGATCAGCGACTAGCAGATTAGTCTTACCGATTACCCCTTGAAAATCAACTTTTCCATATAAAGTTGATTTTTATATTGATCAGCGACTAGCAGATTAATCTTACCGATTACCCCTTGAAAATCAACTTTTCCATATAAAGTTGATTTTTATATTGATCAGCGACTAGCAGATTAGTCTTACCGATTACCCGCTTGCCTTCTTCTCTATGACGGTTTGGTAAATATTATATATTTGCTACGATACGAAACTTCACAAAAAATTAACGAAAATTTTTGCAGTTTTGCTCGCCATTGTATTATTATTAACACTTGTTCACCGATGATATTCTCAACTAAACTTTCAACATGGCACCACTTTTTTGCGAACTAACTAGAATACCGAAAGTTCTAGTTTATGGAAAATAGTCAAACATGCCGAATTCAACTGAAGAGAGGCAGAACGACGGCAGCAGGCCTAAATCTCAAGATATCGAAGAATTTGATAATTTTATTTCGAGTATATTTAATAAAGCATAAACAAAATTGTGATGAAACAACAAAATTGGAATTCACTGCAAGGGAAACAATATTCGAAAAACAAAACCAGCTAAACTGAACAAATAAATAAATATTAATTGATCGGAAAGTGTAAAGTTAAAATAAAACTGCTGTAATGATAGCATAATTTAATTAAATTTTTTTTTTTTTCTTAGGACTGCTTTGTTTAGATGAAAAAATAAGTCTTGGAAGCAGAAAGAAAAATTTGTTTAATTACAATTTTTCTAATTGGATTTGTTTTTCTTTTTTGTATACATATATTATTTTTTGGTCTCGACCCAATTCATTATTTATTTCTTCACTGGTTAGCATTATTTTTTTATGTACGCTACATACTTGTCGTTTTTTTCTCATTTTTATCATACATGCGTATGTACTTCGGTGTGTATATTTTTAAGGTGTTTCTTGACCTTCCAAAATTTTATTATTGCTGCTTTGTTTAACAATTTATTAAAAAATATTTTGAAATTTGACATTAAAAATATGTTGTTGTTGTGGTTGTTGTGGTTGTTTTATCTACCTTTTGTTTTCTAATTATAGGCCTGTAACAATTAGGTTTTATTCAAGCGAAAGGTCATTTGAAGCTAATCTATTCAAGTTAGCGTTCAATTTTTTATTATAATTTTTTTCTTTCAGCATTTGTTTTATATAATATATAAATATTGAATAGTATGTACATATATATGTAACTGTATTAGTTCCGTTAAATTCTTTGAACAATAATTCAGTTTATACCTAGTCAGAAGCTTAACTTAACTAAATCCTATTGATATCTTTGAAATGTCTTATTAATATTAATGGGTTAATATGAAATACAAGGTGATGCAAAAAGGTTGGCATCTTCTGTAATCCCGCTTCTGTGAGGTCTGGTTGTGTGCACTTAGCACGTCATGTGAGTGTGCCAATTGTCATTGTTCTTTGATATTTATGTTGTAGACAGATACAGAATTAGTTGACAACAAGCAAGGGGAGCGGCGATACACAGCTCACAGTCAACGATGGAGATTCTGAAACACCTTTTTCCGGTCCTTGTAATCTGTGAATGTGCCATGACAATGTCATTGTGCTTTTAATATTTATGTTGTAGACAGATAGAGAATTAGTTGACAACAATCAATGGGAGCGGCGTTATACATCTCACAGTCAACGATGGAGATTTTGAAACACCTATTTCCGGGCTGTGTAAACCTTCGTTTTGAAGAGATGGGCATAAGTAATGGCATAATGTGAATGTGTCATAATTTTTGCAAATGGCATCAAATGGCATCAAATGTCAATGTGCTTTGATATTTATGTTGTAGACATAGTCTAGAGAATTAGTTGACAATAAGAAATGGAAACGATACACACCGCCAAATCACAATTTTGGAACCAAATCACCGTAAAACGAGCACAAATGTCCATCAACTCAGGAGATGGTCATTTTTTCAACTTAGTGCCATCAATTTTATTCTAAATCGTCACTAGTCGCATGCAGCACAATTTCGCAATAACAGAAAAACCATTAAATGATATTATTCGGAGAGACAAAGTCAGTTAAAAACTGCACAAAACAAGCATTACAAACACAAAGCCAACTTTCACGATCAAATCACATTTCTTGAGGGTAGTTTTCCTGAAAACCATTATTCCCACGAGACTACTAATATAAATAAATCCGTATAATTAATTATAATTAACTTTGCTAATTGCTAAAAAGAAAAATAAATTCGAAAAAATTAATAATTAACGCAAAATTTTATTATTATATTTTAAATGTTAGCTCGTGACAATTTACTCTCAAATGCGGAAATCATTTAATGAAAGAGGGAACTAGATAAGTAGCCATCATGTATGCGGGCAGTTTCTCAAGTAGCATGTATTCATAACAAGTAGTAGATACGCTAATACAGCACTAAATCCATTCTAGTTGAGAACTCAAATAAAGTTTCACTCATCGTTCACATACTTAGTACAAGTTTTCAAATAGAAAACGTGGTAGATTTTAGTTTTAAAACAAAGTAGGTAGCGCGGCGCTATAGAATATGGTATAGTCGAACATTCGCGCATATGATGAAACAATACATATACCACCACATTAGGTATTTAAGTCTCTATATGTATAAAATTGTGTATGTATGTATATGGAAATCGTGAGGCGGAAGCAAAACCACAATAACTGATTGTTAATTTCATTAAATAAATGAAACAAATATAAAATAGTTCGTAGAACAATCTGAGGCACTTAGCACGTCATAATTAATGCGTTTAGTACAGTAGGTGCTCACGCTATTAGAAAGCCACTAGAAAATACTCAAATTTTACATTTCAAAGCTTCCGTCGTGGCAAACAATGCATAAATTTTTATATGTAATTTTGCTCTCCACGATTTCTCAAAGTATTCCAATGTCTTTGTCTTTCAGAAATTAAATTATTTCTACTGATTTTCTCGCTTCAGATGAAACTAAACGTTCAGAAGAATGAGAAGGAGCAAGGACTTATCAATTGAAAAATTGTAACCTTTATTGAGGGTGGACAGCACAATCACACCGAAATCGCGAACAAAAAAGGTAGATATTAGTTGTCCTGCAGTTTCGAAAATTGCTAATTTGTTTAGGGAGAAGGCACGATCGAGATAAGGAGTCGTCCATCTCGTTGGGGAGGCGAGAGGAAAACAGACGATAGTGTTGATCACAAAATTATTGGAACTGTACTAGAGATCCGAAAATTGCCTTTTCGTATGCATTTGAAAATCTTACAAAAGAGAAGTGTTGCAATTTCTAAATCAACATTGCGAGGAAGAAGGCTTAAAGAAACCAACATAAAAGCATATCGCCAACAAAGAAGCCACGCCGAACTCAGAGTATGAAAATAGCTCGTCTGTTACTCTACATTTTGGAACAATGTAAGCAATCATATCCTTCATTAAAAGCAAATTGCAAGTGATTTTACTACGGTGATTATTTTTGCTTTTTCTTTCAGATTTATTTTACTGACAAATGCTTTATACACGTCCTGATTGAAGGGACGAAATTCGTCAGACGGAGGTCAGGGGAAGAATTTCTAGAGGGTTGCATGCAGCCACAAAAAATTATACCCTTCATTGATGGTATGGGGAGCAATTAGCTCTAAAGGTTTTGGTGCCCTTTATTTTGCAGACTGAACGATGCGGCAAGAACAATATATCAAGGACCTCGACGAGGGTTTTGTTCCTATGAGGCATTAAACAGGATCAGTAAAGAGCTATATATTTTTATGCAATACTGTGCAACATGCCACTCCGCAAAATCTGTTAAAAATTACTTATTATCTCAGAATATCATTTTGCTACCCTGGCCAGCTACATTATCTCTGTACCTAAAACAAATTGGGAATGTTTGGCCAACCATCAAATAACTTGTTTACTTCCGCCATAAATCCCACAACATCCTCTGTTATAAAGTCAAAGGGGAGCAATATATCCTACTAAGGAAGTTGGACGAAATTCACTTTATAACTAAGTAAGTATATAACATACGAAACTATAAAGCTGCAACACAATATAAATTATTCAAATTAAAATAAACTCTCAAATTTAATGTACATATGTTCAGAAATTCAAATATTGTTATTATTTTCAAAACTTTCTAATAGCATGAGCACCTACTGTATGTTCTAGAAAAAAACAAAACACTATAGCAGAGCATTTCGACAGTGGCAAGTGTAAAAGTTTTGCATTCGTCATTCGTGACGAAATAAATACTTTATAATGTTTGCTATAGATGTATAGTAGATACAAGTAAACGATCTTTGAAATTTGTATTTTATATTTATATCGTTTTGAGTCATCAGCGATTAGCAACAGTCGCTTGCCTACGCATCGTATATGGAAAGATTGTGAATGAAGCACACGTTTTTTATTTACATATAAAAAAAATCGTACTCGTGTTTATTTTTTTTACAGCTTTTTATAACACTTTCGTATATAAGAAGTAACTATGTGCTGGGAATATTAAATGTTTATTGCGAAGCAAATATTAGGTTGCAAATAAGACTATTCAGATCATACTAAGTTAATACTTCAAGATAATAGACCCCTGAGATTGGTTCGTGGCCCTACAATCTGTTCTATTATTTACTAGTTTTTCAAATAGTTAATGCAACATCTGGTTTTTAAAGTTGTTGAAAACTAAACCACTTTAAAAATACTATTCAGTGTAAATATTGTCTTGTAATTCTCATTTACTTTACAATATTTTCCACTTACATATGTATATGGATTTTGAAATTATGAAGCTATCACAAAGATCACTGATGAATATGAATTATAGTATGAACATGAACTGTCCGCAATTTAAAGAAATTAAAACATTTTTTTATTTTAACCAAAATAAAAACTATAAATATTTGATAAAAAAAATAATTTTAATTTTTGCCCCCCATTTCAAATCAAACAAAGTTATCGGGCATATTTTGGAAAAACAACTTGGACAACAAGACAAATGTTGGGCCCTACATAAAGTGTGTTAAGCTTGAGTGGAGTTACTTCGATATTGGTGTCAAGGAGGAAGAGGAGGGCTTCCGTTTGGAATACCGAGGACATGGACAGAGCCAGAATTTTGAAATAAACGTTTTTTTCTCCTCTTTTTGTAAATTTAATTTCCAGTATTGCCTTTATCTCATAAAGTAAAATCATTTCAGCAAAAATTTTAGTATTTACATATTCAGCAGACAAAAATAACCTTGAAATTGATTAACAAATCCCATGCCACGGAATCAGTATTCCCCTGTGTAATATATCCATCAACTACTTAGTTCGAAATATATGCAAGCCTGAGCAATTGACTTGCGGATAGGGCAACACAATGTTAAAGAAACCAGTTCGCGATGAAGAAAGACAACTAATATGTGACTAGTTATAGTGTTCAGTAAACCAGTTTATTGACTAACTTTTAACCACTTGGTTTTCCTACAAGAGAGCGAAACTTCAGTTCCTTCCTGAGAATTGAAAAATCCGAGGGACGTTGAATGGTTCCGAGGACTTTGATTGAATTGCACTGAAAGACTGTCATTACTTTTTTTTGCAGAATTTCTTGAAAGACGACATCAATTAAAGTTTACTTATTTAGTTGTAGCTACAACAGATGATCGGTCTGCGCCGCCTCGATAAAACGTTGCCAGTCGCCTCTGCTATGCGCGCGCTGGCTGGCGCCTGTTGGAATAAGGCCAAGTGCATTAAGGTCTCCTTGTACCTGGACTTTCCAACGGAGACTAGGACGTCCTCTTCTGCGTGTTACTCCACCGTGACTTGAATAAAACACTTTTCTTGCCGGAGCGCTTTCTTCCATTCGCTCAACGTGACCCAGCCAGAGAAGTCCCGAGGATTTTCCGGAAGGTTCCTTGGTATTGTTTTTAACGTGATGGGCTCCAAACCCGATGGACAACCGTTCATTCAAGGCTACGGAGAAACCTGCCATACTCATTATTTAGCTCACTGACGGGTTTCATTAAAAATTTTTATGATCTAGTTATCTTGAATGTCAGTTATTATTTTTAATGACAAACATGTTGATTTATTGTGAGTTTGATCAAAATGAGTGAAAAAAAAGAAGTACGTCTTTAAAATATTAAAAATTTTCAAAAAAAATCGAAATTGGTCCTACAAAAAATTGGCCAAAGAATTAATGGTCTGCCGTCAAACTGTTTCCAATGTTATTAAAAAGTTTCAGAAGAATTTGACCATAGATAGGAATCCTTGTTCGGGAAGAAAACAAGGACCACATGATATTGGGAAAGCCAAGAAAATAGAAAGCATATTGAAAAGATCTCCAAACACATCTGCTAGAAAAGTTGCCCGGTTAGCCCAGTGCTCTGACTATTTGGTGCGAAAAGGTAAAGCCAATGCAGGTTTGAAATCATACAAAGTCCAAAAAGTTCCAGACAGGTATGCTGCAAGAAATTTAGACGCCAAAAGTAGGACTCGGAAATTAAAAGCGAATTTCATGCAAAAATATTCATGTTGCATAATGGACGACGAAACGTATGCACTGGCAGATTTTACGCAGTTTCCTGATCAAAATTTGTATGTTGCTGATGCTCGAGGAAATGTCGAAGAAGAATTTAGAATCCAAAAGCAGACAAAATTTTCTAAAAAATTCCTGGTATGGCAAGCTATATGCAGTTGCGACAAAAGAAGCAAGTCATTTGTTACAGTGGGCTCTATAAATTCCAAAATATACATCAAAGAATTTTTGAAAAAAAAGGCTTCTTCCTTTCATGAGAGAGCACAATGTGTCCACATATTTTTGGCCCAATTTGGTATCATGTCACTTCGGCAAGAAAGCTCTGGAGTGGTACCAAAGTAATAACATAGTTATTGTACCAAGAGAGGCCAATCCTCCAAATTGTCCGGAGCTAAGACCAGTGGAGAGATGTTGGGCTCTTGTGAAAAGAAACTTAAAGAGCACAAAAAAGGTGTCCCAAAATATCGAAGATTTTAAAAGGAGATGGGCAAACTGCTCCAAAAAGGTGTCTGAAACAACTATCAAATCTCTAATGGAAGGCTTACCAGAAAAGGTCCACGAGTTCATAAATAGTGATTAAAACTATAAAAGTTATATTTTTCTGTAATTTGTAAAATAATATCAATTAAATAAAAAAAAATCAAGACTCTAAGATCAACCGTTTAAAAATTATTGAGTTTTATGTATATTAAGATTTTTTCGATCTCACTCCTTATTCATATTTCTGTAAATATTAATTATTATAAAAAAAAAACCCTACCCACTTAATTAATTGTCATATATTGTAGATATTTTGTCATATATTGTAGATATTTTGTCATATATTGTAGTTATTTTAAGTTTATTTATTATTTTCTAAAAGAGTAGTGTTTCAATCTGTACAATTTATTATATTTTCAAAAATTTCTATGCTTAAGGTCATTTCTAAGAAATCCACTGTAGACGTTCGAGTGACAACCAAAATAAAATTAAAATATTTCTAGTCACTATATAAGGATAAAGATTTCTAAGAACATCTGAGATAGCCATAAATAATAATTACTTAATTACAATAATAATATAAACGATTAAATTTTAAAAAGTAAAGTAAAGTAGGAAAATTTTAAATTAAATTTTTGGCATTTATATATTGTAAGCAAAGAATTATACTAAAGAAATATAGAACGACAACTAATAATTATAAAAAAGTAATAATAATAATAAAGAGAAAAAGAAAAAGTACAATAAACTCTACGAGTCAAAGTGATTGATCATTTTCAATGAAATTATATACTATATAATTTCTATTATTTTTTTTTGTTTTTTTGCACTATACGCAAATTAAATTTACAAACAAAAAAATTAAAGAAAACTACAAAAAGATTACAAATAAAATTCAAATTGAAAGAAGCCTACCTGCCAGTCAGTCAGGCATAATAACGCTGGCATGGCATGATTTCAGCAATCAACTCTTTGTTATAAAAAAAAAAAAATTTAAAAAAATAATTTTGCCAAACTGAAATTGACTGGCTGCCCGTCGGTCCGTCCGTCGGGCTGTCATTCAATCGATTTGACGCAATGTTGCGTTTGTCAAAGTTGGCGAATCGACTACATACAAATCAACTACTATGTATGTATATATCTTTACCTTCATGTAGAAACATCCTAATTCACACTTTTTTCACTATTGCGCTTTCGGCAGATTCTGATGAAATGGAATGCGGTTCATTCAAATTTGCAATTTGTTAATGGAAAACCAATTTTTAGTTAGAGCATTTCTACATTAAAGTAGAAATAGTATGTGCTATGTATACAACAAAGTTTTATTTTCCAGTTGTTGCTGTTGCTGCTATCTTCAACACGCCATATTCAATTTGTTGTTGTTCGCTTTTTATTTTTTCCACTTATTTTCTTCATATTTTGCAAAATAAAATTTATGAATTTATTTGCACAATTCATTCTGTTAATTTGTTCGTTCGTTCGTTCATTTGGTCTGTCCTGTCATTATGACAAATCAACATTTTTGTATGCGTATACTTAGGAATAATACTATGTATTTGTTGTTGTTTTTGTTGGCAAGTGCGTGAGCAAGTAGTGCGTAAGTGCGTATGATGCATACGAGTCTGTTGAATTGTTTTTGAGTAACCCCTACAGTTGCAAAGGTACGATCTTTCAAATATTATACGTTTTTCAAAGACTTTATCAACGTCATTTAGTTGCGCCTTCACCATAAAACTTGGTTTTTGTAGAGTGGGGAGCAGATTTTGCAAAATTTATGTATTATATGCCAGACCAAAACCTTGCTAAAAAACCAGACTAAACACCAGCTCAAATATCAAATATAAATGCAAATTGGTCGCACCAGAAGCTGAGACCGAATTCAGATCGAAATACAGAAAAAAAAAATTGGAACTAAAACAAACTCTTGATAACACCATAAGGCCAAAATTCACACCAAAAGTCAGTCAAGTCTACAATACATACCAAAAACCAGATCCAAAAACAGTACAAAATTTAACTCAAAACTCCGACTATATCTCACATCAAAAATCAGTCTAACGCAGACTAAGACCAGGTTAAAATTCTAACCAAAGAAAAAACCGACCAAAACCAAAAACTCAAACTTGGAGCAAAAATTTATCAAAAAATATACCAAAAATAAAATTAAACGTTTACCAAAAATCAGACCAGACCTCAGAACAAAATAAAGACTGGTCGCACCAGAAGCTGAGACCGAATTCAGATCGAAATACAAAACACAAAAATTAGGGACAAATACAAACTCTTGATAATACCATATGACCAAAATTCAAACCAAAAGTCAGGCGAGTATACAATACATACCAAAAACCAGGTTCAAAAGTAGTACAAAATTAGCTCAAAGCTCCGACTATATCTCACATCAAAAATAAGTCTAACGCAGACTAAGACCAGGTTAAAATTCTAACCAACAAAAAAAATCCTACCGAAACGAAAAAATCTCAAACTTGGAGCAAAAATTAATTCAAAAATATACCAAAAATAAAATTAAACTCAAAACAAAAATCAGATCAAACCTCAGAACAAAATCGAACCATAACTAACTAGTTGAAAAGTAAGAGCGAACTTCGGACAAAAACTCAAGCCGAAAGTCAAACCAATAAACAAATCCGCAGAAAATCTTAAGATCAGACCAATTATCAAGCTCTTCAATAATTAAATTATTAGAAACGTCTCCATAAGAACATGTGATTTTACAATTTGACAATTGTGGTCGTCTAGCTGCCGTCGTCAATGTGTTTGTAGCATTTACTCATATCTCAGCATAGCATTCTCCCTCAAGTTCTTGATCTACATATGTATGTTCAAGAATCTGTCATACAAATCAAGTTCCCAGGTCACGCCATATTCTCTAAACCACTTTGCAGTTAAATGGGTACTTTTTCTTATAATAATGAAATTCTTCAGTAATAACTACTCCTTAATCATGAGATCTAGTGATACAAAAAACCATACACCGTCAATTCCAATCTATCAGACCTGCTGTCTCGATTACACGCAATGTGTAATGTTACAAAAAAAAAAAAAAATTATCCTAAGATTAGAGACTCGATAAGATCCAGTGTAGTATGCACTCGCAACAGTGGCGCAACCAAGAGGTAAAGCGATAAGCGCATAGGGGCTGTAAAAAATATCCGCGGTTGGTAGCCATAAATCTGTCATGTGATTGATGTTTAGTGCCACCGCTATCTCCTGACAGCTTGCGTATCGATCTTGCTCCATCAGTAGCAAAATTTCATTGGCTTTTTCAGTACATTTTTGGTATCGAAATTTCCGGAATGGAATCGAGCAAACCACTTCGTTCACTCACACAGCATCCCCACCCTAAACCGCACAAATTTTTCGGCATGTTTTTGTACCGGTTTTACCTTTTCTATAGTAATAAAGCATCGCATAGCGAATTTCTTCAGATATTTATTTCATTCATTTTCAAATCAATGTAACTTTTTACCCTAGCGACGAGATGAATCACACAAAATGTAGACACCTGAAATGCCACCTTTCCAACATGTATTCGTTTAGCATAATCGGACTAGTGTTACCAGATTTGTGTGTACCAACACCACTTATTGGATTATTTGTTTAATATAAAAATATATAAAATTTTTGCCTCACCTACACCAAAATTACTTTTGACCCTCTCAATGAAAATTTTTGTAGCTACGCTAGTGATTTTCTCAATCAGTAGAAATTTTTACTTGTTGTTATGTATGTTTATTGGTTGTTCTTGCTGTATGCGGTTAGGTTTTTTATTTTGTTGTTGTTGCTTTTTATCGCGCCTGTGAAACCAGATGAGGAGGCACCTATAAAGAAAACAAAAAAAACTTTTTTGCACTTTTTTTTTTTTTTTAGTATTTGTTTGCTTGCTTTAATTTAAAAATTAGTTTCATACTTTTTCTACTGCGCAATTTCTTACGAACAAATGCGAGACTATAATTTTAGCATTTTATGTTGTTTATTTTTATTTTTTTTTATTCTTTCTCTTTTTTTTTTTTTTTTTTTTTTGGTTTTTTTGTGGAAAGTTCTTTATTTGTAGCAGCGATAATTTCTTTGGTATTGCCTTTTTTGGAGGTATATATGTAGAATGTAAATTTTATATACATATACATGTTATGAGTAAATATGTAATATTATATATGAGTTGTTGTTTACAAGATGAGGAATACTTAATTCTGTTCAGATTAAAGACATATTTATTTATTTACAAAATATCATTTAGACCTCTCGTAATATTTGTTTTTATTAGCACCATAAAATTCTAATAATAGAAGAAAGTTAAATAATAAACAAAACAGATAATTCTAAGTAGAAAACACTAAATAAATAAATAGTATATAATTTTTCATAAATTGCCTCTTAATTAATCTCTATTTTTTAATGAATGTGCTTTTTTTTATAAATTGTTCATTGAAAATTGAAGCACATCTGCATTAAATTATTGCTTGTGTATCAGTTTTTTCTGGTTTTTACCGGATTAACTAGTAGGTTTAACCGGATACTCATAATCATCAAAAGTAGAAGCTTAGATTTAATTGTTTAAGACCCCGTTTATTGAACAAATCTCGTTCCACACACATTTACGACGGCAGCGACACGACCTCGTCTCTCAAAATATTAACCCTCTAGTTAGCAAGCATGCCTCTATAAAGCCGTCACCAAAACAGGTGTAATACCCACCAGAACAATAGTCTGGAGGTATCATATCTTATAGTGAACTCCCCAAATTTTCATAGTAATGCTTCGGCTATGAGCTGCATTGTATATTACAGCCTCTGAGAGCAATCAAAGTCAAATATGTTCGAAAATCTGAAATATTTATTATTTACATTGAGTTTGAGAACTTTGATTAAAAATAAAAACAAATAAATAAAATATTTCCCGTGATACTAACGGTATATAAAACAATCTGTGACTAGCTAAGGATATGAACATTTAATATAAAATGTTTAATCATTACAAAAAAATAAAATAAGATTGGGAACATGCTCAAACAACCACAATTGCTTTGAGAAATTCCCGATTTCCCGACTTCATTTCTTCTTTTCTTTTAATGACTCATGAAGGAGAGCTTAGGCTGAGCTTTCCCCATCTACTCATGTTATGCGGGATATATTTGTACATCAATGGAAGGGATCTACAGTTTTATGCCGAATCTGAACGGCGAAGTGAAAAGCTTTTCCTAGGCAATTTTTACTCTTATAGGTGTGCCATTGTTGGTCAAGACCACCTCTTGGTGGCGTGTAGAAAAAGTGTTTTTTTTATACTTTTTGATTTTCCTGTGCTTTTTGATTTGAATCCCGGACACTCTGCGTAGAAGGCCAACGTACCAATTACGCCACGGTAAACACTTCATAAATCAACGATAATTGATTTTTTTTTTAGTTTTTGAGAACAGATCTGAGTCTTTTACAACGATATTTATCTATTATGGTATAATTTTTAAGGTCAATCAAAAATTTGCGAACTAAGGGTTAAAACACATAGAGACGATTATTTTGACGATGACACGACAACGTGACTACCGACCGCAATTGTGGCTGGCGCCAATTTAAATCTATTTCTAATTTGGCAAGCAACAAGGGAAAGAAGAAGAAGAAGAGGGAGAGTGAAGAGAACTGCTTGCGTCTGTACTGCTGCTGTTCATTATGATCAAGTAGCTGAATACACGCCGACAGTTGAAGCAAGACAGCAATTCGAAGTCATGTATTCGTGTAGTAAGTAATGTGTATGGAGTATCTGCTTAAGCTAAAGTCTTGTAATGGTGTACCGAGTAAAGAATGGTCTCCCAAAATCCTGAAATCCCGAACCATTTTTCTCATCCCGACATGACGGGATTGGAGCTCCGAATTTGCTTATATTAAATTTTATCATAAAATTATAAATAAACTTTTTGTCCACCCATTGAGGCCATTGAGTGCCTAGATGAAGCTTTTCCCAAAACCGAATTTTTGCTGTTATTTGTTTGAAGTGATTTATGTGATTTATTTCACGAAATCTCACTTAAATATGTCAAAGTAAATAAAAAAAGAAAAAAAAACCTGTAAAAAGCAAAGCAAAATCTTTTGAATCGCCGAAAGCTCAGAAAGCTATTTAATTTTTTTTTTTTTATTGATTTCGTAAAAAGTAATTAAATCACATGTTTGATAGGTAACATTTCAGACTACATTTTGTGTAAAGACAGTTGTGTAATTAGTAGCTAGTGTAAAAAGTTACATTGATTTGAGAATGAATGAAGCTTACAACATTTATAACATATTTGTGGCGTGTTTTTATTGCGTTTTAATTTGGAGCTCCTTATTTTTGAAATCTTCTTGTTTTTGTTTTTTTTTTTAATTTATTCCATATATAAGAATCCGGATCCCGTAAAATCTTAGTAATTTAATTTTTTAATCCCGAAATTCCGGGATTATAAAAATGCTCCGGGACTCCCATCCTTAATACCGAGTGTCATTAAAGCAAAAATAATTCAGTAATGAGGAGACTTCAAGTAGATTGAAACCTTCAAATTCGCTTACTGTTCTTCTAAACTACAGCTTGAATGATCTGATGCAAACAGCATTGTAGTGAGATACCGACCCGGATTCCAGCAGAGAATTTTACTACAGGGCCGACTTCAAAGACCTTGATACCTTCCTTACATATAAATACTAGCTTTGACTTATATTTTAATAGAAGTTACTGCTTTATTTATAAGAGTATGAAAATCAAGATGTTTACCCCGAAGTTACTATGGTAAGTCGATGAGGGTTACAAGACGCTTGTTCTATCCGTAGCAAATATAAATTTGTATACATACAAAGTTTTTCATTTTTTCCCCAAAAAAATAAAATTCCAGTTTCATAATTTAACTTCAAAAAAAAAATTAACAATGTTTCGTTTTTTCTTATCACACTATGGAACTCATGTTTCAGAAAGAAAAAACAAACAAAAATAATTAAATTTTTTTATAGGTAAATACATTGGCTGTCAGAGGTTTGAATCTCGGCACAGGCAAAATCAAAAAGTAGAAAACGAATTTACTACACGGCCTCTAGGCCGGCAATGGCACACCTACAAGAGTAAAAATTGCCTATGAAAAGCACTTGGCTGTACGGATTCGCGCAAAAAAACTGTAGGTCCTGTGTGATTGCATTCCCTCTCTCATTCTCCCTTCTTCTTCCTCACACCTATCAATCTTCCTTCCATTCAACATAATGCTCTGCATTCTTAGGGGTACACCCTGAGTGTTGAATGTATCAATAAAAAAAAAGGTCTCTTCCATTCGTGTACAAATATAACACGCTCAATATGAATGGATGCGAAAAAAGCTCGGCCCAGGCACTGCATGGGTTGTGTTGTACCATTAAAAGAAGAAGAAAAAGAAGTAGGTAGGTATCAAGCATACTCAAATACTGTGTATAAAGCTTTTTGAACTTTACTACAATAATTTTCAAGATTATTATCATGGCAAAAATGAAAAAATATAGCAACAACAAAAAAAAAAAAAAATAGCAAATGATAATAAACAATTGATAATGAAAAGGCAAAGGTTCTTTATTCAGTCATAAATTAAATAGATTGCTAAGATTTATACACGAGTAGAATCAGTTACTCCAATATTTAGGGTTGGCTTACTGAAACCGAACAATGAAAGGGAGGAATAGTTATATAGTGGGAATTTGAGATTCATTTACGAGATACATTTATTTTGAAGAAATACCGCTGCATTCGCGCTTTGCACCTCTTTAATAGAGTTGAAAGAGCTTACTTAATTCTTGGACTTAGAACTTGGCTTGTTGGTCTAGGCACTCAAGCTCATTTATACTTAGAATTTCTTTACTTTTTCTTTCTTCTTTTAATGGCACAACACAACACACACATAGAGGGCCTAGGTCGAGCTTTTCGCAGATTTTCTACATTCTTAAATGATCGTCATCGATTAACCAGATCACCGCGGTGCCTAAATTCGACTACCGGTTGTGATTCCCACACAGAAAATAAAAACAATCCGAACTACACGTGCTTGCGTAGTTATTTTAAAAATATTAATATTCAATAATTCAATATTGATTTTTATCTTTACCTGATGATAATTGCAATTAAAGAATTAAATAAAAAATTTAAAATTCATTTGTATTGACATGGAATTTACTGATTCAAATGAAGTAATGAAGTAAAATCCCAAGCAATTAAAAAAATATTAACTTAAGTAATATGCAAAATAATTTCACATGACTTCAATGATTACATTCGATATCTACAGATTTTATTTATATATAAGTACTTTTAAATTTTTTTTTTTTGCATAATAATGAAAGACTAAACGTGTTTTAATGCTTAATATGGTAAATATGCGAAAATTGCAACTATACAAAAATTCTAAAAATATTTTCTTTTCGAAATTTGAGTCTTTATCTATTTAAAAAAATAAAAATTTGTTGTCAGCTTTGAAATAAAAGCTCTTGATTACTTAATTTTTATTTACTTCTCAATTTACCAATAGATCTATTTTATTTGTTTTTTTTTTTTGTAATTTTAGCCAGCCTGCTCTGTGTGTCGATTATGACGACCATAAAATGGACGCAGCTTGCGGAACAAATTTTTCTCAGAGCACGATTTTTGATAATAAATTTCAATAATTTGCAAACGTTGTTCAGGCGTAAGTCTATTCATGATGAAATGGCAAACCTAACTAAGCATTTTTTACTTTGACACATGTCAATAATCACGCGTGAACTGTCAGCAGTATAAACGTCAAAAACCAAGTTGCAAAAAATCACCCTTTACATCTGATGGCCTGAGGCTTGCTGGCGTACACTTTGCCACAAAAAGAGGTCCGGAGTTGTCTAATATCTGGGTGGCCAGTCAATGTAGTCTTTTTTTGATACCACACGTCCACGGACGTGTCTTGTTGAACCCGGTAACCGACCAGACCTTTGTCATACATTTATGCACAGTCATAATGAGCCAACATCCACTGATATCGATTCCCATCAACTGTTTCGGCTTCTCTGAAGAAATATGATCCAATGATGGTTTTAGCGCAAACTTTATGGTCATACAATGGTGTTTCATGGATCTCGCGCGGATTCTCCATTCCACAAATGCGACAATTTTGATTGTTGACGACGCCAGGGAGTGTGAAATGGGCCTCGTCGGTTAACAAAATTTCGTTCCAAAAATCAGGTTCAGTGTCAATTATTCGAGCGACTGTTCGGCCGTATTCCAAGCGACGGAAACCAATGCAAATCATCCGTCAAAATGAGCTGCAAGGTGTTTCCACTGACGCCAAAATGCTTAACGCATTGACTATACGACACATGTGGGTTCTCGGCAATACTCTCTCTGAACGCTTCAACCAGTTCATTGGAACGAACTTCTTGGGCGTTGATGAACGGCTTGTCGAGCATCTTCCACTGTCACGTGCTAAAAAAAATTCGACACCAAACAACGAATAGTGTAGGCGGACGGTGCTTGTTGGCCGTGATATTTTCAACGATATTCACGTTTACTCAAGACAATCGCTTTATAAATGTTACAATTGTTCAATGTTTACTTACCGACACAAAAGATGGCGCACCCTGTATATACATATATGCATATCTAATATTTCAGTAGCCCGTTTGCTTAGAAGTTTTCACAAAATTTTAGGTTTTTTCAGTACACTCATTCCGAATTTGAGCTTGGTTTCAAAAGGTTCTTTTTTGAAGAAGTTAAAACTGACCTGAAAATTTAACTTCTTCTTTTAATGGCACGCACAACATCCCATAGAGTGTCTAAGCCGAGCTTTAAAAATGAAACTATTTTCCAAATATCTTGGATTCGCAGGATTTAAATCTGAAATTGTATCCAAGAAATGTGGAGATAAAAGAAGAACGCTAAAAGGGTCATATTTTTTACCTCACTATGCAAAAGTCTCAGATATGTATGAGTTCATTTCCTATGTTCTTATATAGTACATACGAGGTGTGATAAAAAAATAACCGTTATTTTCAAATTTCGTGAGTTACGTATGTTCGATTTTCGCATTTTTTCTGTTATGTTGGTACACATGTCTGTTATATATGTAGGCAATACCAACCATTTTGGATTGTCAGTTTGTTTTTGACAGATAAAAAGGTTAGTCGTGTTTTGGTGTGCTCTTCGATTTTTTACTATTCGAAAAATGGATCAGAGAAACTGTATTCAGTTTTGTGTAAAAAATTAAATTAAATGCGCAAGGACATTTGAAATGTTGACTGTGGCCTTTGGCGAGTCTACTATGAGCAGAACACAAGTTCAATTGTGATATAACCGGTTTAAGGAAGGCCGAGAAGATGTCAATGACGATGCTCGTCCTGGTCGCCCGAGCACGTCAACAACCGATGAAAACATTGACGCAGTGAAGAAAATGATTTTGGATAATCGTCGAATCACTATCAGAGAGGTTGCTGATGATGTTGGCATATCGTTCGGCTCATGCCAAGCAATTTTTACGGATGTTTTAGGCATGAAACGTGCGGCAGCGAAGATTGTTCCAAAATTGCTAAATTTTGAGCAAAAACAACGTCGCTTGTGCGTAAGTTTTTGGCCAAAAACAAAACCGTTATCATGCCTCAACCACCGTATTCACCGGACTTGGCCTCCGCTGACTTTTTCCTTTTCCCAAAACTGAAGACACCGATGAAACGGAAAGGAAAGCGTTTTGCTACGATTGAGGAGATAAACGAAAAATCGAAACAGGAGCTGTTGGCGATACCAAAAAGCGCGTTTCAGAAGTGTTTCGAGGATTGGAAAAAACGCTGGGATAAGTGTATTATATCTGAGGGGGATTACTTTGAAGGGGACACGATAGTTGTTGATGAATAAATAAATACTTTTTGAAAAAATATACGGTTTTTTTTATCATACCTCGTACATATAAGAAATATACTCTGCTTTACAACTGAAGATAATCCAAGCCTATACATATATAGAGACTTCACCTAAAGACCATGATTCGTGAAGGAATTTTCTTTTAGCTACTTTAAATTTAAAATAATTTATCTGTCATAGATAGATATCCGTTTGGATTCGGCATAAAACTGTAGATCCGTCTCTTCCATTCATGTACAAATAAATCACGTACAACATGAGTGGATGGATGGGAAAAGCTCGGCCTATGTCCTCTGTGGGCTATTTGTGCCATTAAAAGAAGAAGAAGAAACTAAATCTGTGTGTAAACTTAGATTAACCGAATTAAATATTTTATATTCTGGGCTAAAAATGTACAGATGCTCTATACCTGAAGACGAAACTCAAGCTAAGGAAAGACTTCATTTGCATTTCCTGTTGACTTTCACAACAGGAAATAATAGTTCTAGCTAAAATAAAAACAAACTGTTGACACACCTTCTTGTTGTTCCCCTTAACAACAAAAATAAGCAACAACTAATAAACTACTCATTGTATAATACATAATTGTTGAGTACCATATTTATGAAAAAGTAAGCAAGCAGTTATAAAAAAAAAAGTAGGTAGGTACTTATATAAAAAAGTGGCGTACGTGTAGAATAACAAAATAACTGCGTAGTAGCGGAATATATTTTTAATTCACAAAACAAAACAGTTTATAAAAAAAAAAAACACCGAAATATTAAAATAAACCAGAATACTTTCTTATCTGTACAGAAAAAGAATACAAAAGCCTAAAAAAAATAAAATAAATGCAAACAAAATAAATTAAATTAAAAAAATTTATTAAACAGCGTGAGTAGCATATTTTTTTCAGAAAATTCATTCTTAATTTACTTTATTTATTTATTTGTTAGTTTTGCTTGATAAAAAAAAATAAAAAAATTCAAAAGATTATATATGAATTATTTTCATACATAAGTATTTCAATTTATTATTTAAAATGACTGTGTATGTATGTATGTATGTCGGGTATGTGCAAGTTCTGATAAAAGAAAAAAACAATTATTAAAAACATAAATTATCAATAAATGGGACAACCAAATATTTTAATCAATATCTCAATTTAATTTCTTTCAAGAAAATATGGAAAATATTCTAGGTAAGTTATTATTATGTACTTATTTCTTAACTTTCTAATTATTACAAAAAATTTTTTTCCATTTTTATTTCCATATGTTATTGACATTTTCATATTTATACTTTGGGTTTGGTTTTTGGTAACAATTTTATGGGGTTTTTTTTTGGTTTTCGAATTTGAGTTTTGCTTTGAATTTGGTTATACTATATTTTGTTCAGTGTTTTTATCTGAATTTTTGTTAAATTTTTAGTTGGACTTCTTTGCTCTGATTTTTGGTCTGATTTTGGTTGCATTTTATCACAGTTTTGGTCTGAATTTTAATTTAATTTTTGCTCTGACTTTTGGTTTGATTTTTGTCTAATATTGGTTGCATTTTTATCACAGTTTTGCTCTGACTTTTAGTTTAATTTTTGCTGTGACTTTTATCCAGAATTTTGCATTGACTTTGGTCTTAACTCTTGCCTAAATTTTGGTGTGAAGTTTGTTCAGACTTTTCGCGTATTTTTCGATTTGGTTCAGTTGTTATGCTAATTTTGGTCGGGATTTTGCTCCAGTTGTTGTTTGGGTCTGGTTTTTGTTAAGAATTTTAGGAATATGTTTTTTAGCATTTCGAATCTGAATTTTGGTTAGATCTTCGGTTGGACTTTTGTTCTGACTTTTAGTTTAATTTTTGCTCTGACTTTTAGTTTAATTTTTGCTCTGATTTTGGTTGGATTTTTATCAGAGTTTTGCTCTGACTTTTAGTTTAATTTTTGCTCTGACTTTTGGTTTGATTTTTGCTCTGATTTTGGTTGGATTTTTATCAGAGTTTTGGTCTTTTAGTTTAATTTTTGCTCTGATTTTGGTTGGATTTTCATCAGAGTTTTGGTCTGACTTTTAGTTTAATTTTTGCTCTGACTTTTGGTTTGATTTTGGGTCTAATTTTGGTTTTATTTTTTTCAGAGTTTTGATCAGAGTTTTTGTCTGACTTTTAGTTTAATTTTTGCTTTGACTTTTGGTTTAATTTTTGGTATGATTTTGGTTGGATTTTTATCAGAGTTTTGATCAGACTTTTAGTTTAATTTTTGCTCTGACTTTAGGTTTGATTTTTGTTCAGATTTTGGTTTGATTTTTATCAAAGTTTTGGTCTGACTTTGGTCTAGTTTTTATAATTTTTGATAGGGATTTTGCTTCAGTTGTTGGAACAAACAATTGCTCAATTATTTAGCAAATACTACTCGCTGTCAAAGGTCAAAAAATGCAGTCTGTCTTTCACAGTGCTATTTCAGATTATGGGAAAAGTTTTACGCATCATGCTATTCGTCTCTGATTATATTATACCTCAAGTTTTACTTGAGGTTCAACTTGAAACACCATTTGACAAGAAAAAATAAAAATTTTATATCTGCGTTGTTGTTGTTTTTTTTTAAATACATTTTTATACACTCGTATGTGCATTTTAATAATATTATATATTATACAAATATTATATTTTGTTTACGTGCAAATAATCACTTCTCGGTATGTTTTTTTTTTTTTGGTTTTTTGTTTGTGGTACTTAATTATTTTTGTTTTTTATTGCATGCTTTAAATTTAGCAGCACGTGTTGGCAATTCGTTAAAAAACAAAAATAAAATAAAAATTTCTTGTCATAATTTGTATTTACATATTTCTAAATTAAATGCAATCTATATTTGTCTATATACATAATTTACACAACAGCTCATTCTAGGTCTATGGCTACCTTATTTGTATTTCTTTTTTAGTAGTGCAAGTTTTTTATTATGTTTATAAATTCAATTCAATGTTATACCTACAGTTTGTTTGTCTATTGGATTTCCCATTTCAGTTTGACTTTAACTTTGACTTTATTTGAAAGAAACATTTTTAAGGTAACCTACCAAAAAAAATCCAAGCTCTCAATGCACACTGCCTGTCGGTCTAACATGTTAATTCATATTTACACTGCTAATACATTTGTATTCCTCGTGGCGTAGTTGGTAGTGCGTTGCCCTGCTACGCAGCTTAGCCTTAGTCCTCCCTATGGCTATATTTTGTTCTGAGAATTTTTCTGAATTTTTATCAGATCTTTGGTTGGACTTTTGTTCCTACTTTTAGTTTAATTTTTGCTCTGGCTTTTGGTCTGATTTTGGTTGAATTTGTGCCATTAAAAGGAAAAGAAGAATTCATTGTTTCAATTGAATAATGAAAGAACTGGTTTTGTGTTTCAGATTAAATGAAAAAATTGAGAACAAATCATGGGATATGCTCTTTCTGCGTATTATTTTCAGCTATTTCAAGGGAGAGAGAAAGGCAGAGAGAGAGAGAAAGGCAGAGAGAGAGAGAGAAAGACAGAGAGAGAGAAAGTCAAAGAGAGAGAGAGAGAAGCTGAATATCTTCCATGAATGCTTTTAATCGGTTCAATGAGACACAACAGCTCAATTCTAGTAAATGTCTTACAAAATTTTGTACGAACTTTTTTGCCAGTTTTAATGCCAGTAAATTTTTGTAACCTCAAATCTACTTCTAACCTGACATCAAAAAGCTTTCTGAACACTTTCTTAGATGACCTTTTTTCGGGCTATTAGCTCGCATATTTCACGAATAGAGCGAGAAACTGATGATTGGCTCATTTGGTGCTACAAAATTATTGCCTTGGCACGACTCATTCGCTAGAAAATGCAGAACGCTGGGAAAGTAAAGAGTTGTCTTAGATAAAGATTTTTTGGTAATAGGAAATTTTCAATGAAAATTTGTTTCTGCCATTGAAAAAGTGTTATTGCTATCTCTCAATGACCTGAGAATTCTCCTCCGTTCCAGGTTTTATATTTTCATTGCCACCAAAATTGCACAAAAAATACCCTCTCTACCTTCTATTTCCATTTTGATTTTTTGCTATGACAGCTGGTACGAAGTTCTTATAAATTTTCCGACATATGTAATGAAATTTGTATGAAAGCATTCTCCAGACAATGTAATTTTTATTACAAAAGGGGCTTTACAAAATTATGTAGGTACGGTGAGTAGAATTGAGCTGTAAGCTTCTATATTCTCAATAGCTACTTATTTCTTTAGTTTTCTACTTAGTTATCACTCACACATTTTGAAAAACTTACATAGAAAATGTTTTTCTTGTATTTAGTTTATTTTTCCCTTCTACATACATACTTACGTATTATTTTCTGATTTCAACATGCAAAATTTTCCATACAAACCCATGCCATGCCATATATTTTTACACAACATATTCAAATTTATTGTTAGTTTTTCTTAGATTTTGTTTATCTAAGTATATTTAAAGAATTTTTTCTGTTTTTCGAAAAACAAAAATAATGTATTTTTCTTAAGTTTTCGGAAATTTATACACAATTAACGTCATCGAAATTGCTCAAGAAAACATTTGCGAAAACATGAAAAACAATTCTTATTACTTATTATAAATATTTGTACGGAAAAGTAGAAATTTCTGTTTACCAATAACAAAACAAAATTATTATACAAATGATTTTATTAGTCTCTAATGACTGTAAATAATACATACATACCATATCTAGGGAGTAAAGACTATTAATTTAGGAGTAAAGAATGGAGGAAGGTTGTAGTCACTTAAGCCACAGTTTCTTATAACCTAACGATATATCCTGGCGACTTAGTGATTTCAATTAGAATCTATACTTCATTGTTTATTAAGTATAGACTTTGAACAGAAATTCTTTGAGTTCTAGCGATTATGTAAACCGAGGAAGAGATTTTGTTTATCACAACTGAGTATTGAATAAAGTATGTATATATTTACTAATTTTAAGACTATAGTCTGCCCCAATGTCCTAGTCTGTTCATATTAAATCCATGAATCTTTTGAATTCCATCAAAAATCTGATGAAGGCTGTTCAAACTATTCGTAACAATGTTGTTCTGAAACACACGAAAATTTCCTTTCTGATTTATTTAAATGAGAAATTATGCAAAACATTTATGTAATTGTGATGAAAAATAAACAAAATTAAGTTTTATATTGTATAGTATGTAGGTATGTGTTTTACATACCATACTTATGTATATAGTAACAACCAATTACATGAAGCATACCATACAACACTCGTTCACCCACGGAGCGGCAAGAATTTTCTTTTTTACCAAAGCACAGACATAAACCACGTGGAGGTAGCACGCGGATGTTACATTTAGTTACGTACAAAAACACTAACAAACAAGTATTTAAAGTTGCTGTATACATGTATAGGTACTTTACTAGCTATACATTATGTATAGATATTTCGATATGGCATAAGTTTTTATGGTTTGATTTTTCCTAAAAACAATCTAAACAACAATTTTCCTATGGTTAGTGTTTTCAAGATGTTTTTGTTATTGTTATGCTGTTGTATGCGTTCATGTTTAGAATAAAATATCGCCACTTATGTAAGAGTACTTAGTACATGCAACACGGCCAATACTGCCCTGTAGATATACTATAATTGAACGAACGCATTCTCCGCTAAAAACAATATCCGTTAAACACACCTCCAACAATTCTTTACTATCAAGTCTAACTTAAGATACGAACTCAATGGACGCTGCAACGATATAGCGCCATCTGTTAACAGTTAAATAGCATGCATTCTTAAAGCTTAATTATGCGTAAGTAATGTAGCGTAACGTGACGTTGACAAATGTTACGTATTGATCTGTGATATGAGCAATGCGTGGGAATCTTAAAGCAGCTTAGGAGTTCTAGCTTCAATATATTGTTTACGTTACGTTACGTTGCTCTACGTTACGATGCGATACGTTACGTTACTTTACGTTGCGCTACGTTACGTTGTGCTACGTTACGTTGCGCTTCGTTACGTTGTGCTACGTTACGTTATGCTACGTTACGTTGCGCTACGTTACGTTTCGCTACTTATGCATAATCAAGCCTTCACTTTCTGAAATGTTTAATTTCGTTTTTCTGGTTGTTGTGGTTGTTACTTGAGTGGTTGTTTCATCTGAAAAACATCATTAGTGTAAAGAGTAAGTCTCTGCATCTGAACCCCCAAAGAGTTATGTCCACTTTGTGAGGTTCTAATATAGGAGTTAACTCGATTTCTGAGATTACATTATTCTGTCGGAGGAATGATTTACCAAATGAGCCCGGTCTTGCTCTTGCCAAACCTGGGCATGCACATAAATAGCGAAAAATAGCTCTTCCTGATAGCTACGACAGGAAGTATTGAATGGGAAATTAAGTCCTGCTGCATGTTCTTCCACCTTGCAGTGGCCTGTGAGAATATTGGTAATGTGTGAGATATTAGGACGAGAACACTCTATCAGTTGCTTTGTCCTAATTTCATTATATGGGGGCCACGTTTTCCTAGACGTGGAGCAGGTAGTCAGTCGTTTCCACTTCTGTCCGGCTATAGTGAGGTAGTGAAAAGCAAGAGTGGTCATAACATTGCTAAACCGCTTTAGCGATGTCAAGGGCCGAACCCAACCTAGCTAACTGGTATGCCTTCTCATTAGCCTCGATGTTCCTCGAACCCATACTAGAGCAATTTCTATCCTTTGACCAACTAGAGCGAGTTCCTCCCTGCATTTCACAACTAATTTGGAATTTATAATGGAAGAATCTGAGGCTTTAATAGCAACTTGACTGTCTGTAAAGATACTTAGTTTTCTTGGCTCCATTGTTCCTGATGCCATAAAGTGATTTGTAGGCCTCCTTTATTGCCTGCAATTCAGCCTGGAATACACTGGCTTCGTTTTTCTTAGAATAAAATATTTGACAGTAGCGGCGTGTAATTGTTTTATATAATATATATATATATATATACATACATATTATGTATGTTTAAACGTCGAAATTATGGCTGTGTTTGTGAGAACGGAGTTGTTTAGAAATGAAGTTAGTCATACAATACATGGCATGTCAAAGAAAATAAGATGTCTCCACACGACTTTATTATAACAAGCTGATAATTTTGTCATGAAGACAAACATAATGGCTGCGACATTCCAACATAGCGCCAATGTATGTGCAAATTGCCGCTATCGTCGACTTCAGTCGAATTCTATTTTGACATGCAGCAGAATGTAAGAAATAAGAAATTATCAACCTTGAAATTATACAATTTGCTTGTTTATGTTATTTTCTTTGAAATAAATATATTGATGCTATAATTAAAGAATATTGAGATTAGAATTAAAGTCATTTTGCCGTTGCCGCGAGTTTCATTGTGTTCCAGTCGCAGATAACATGACAAAATTTGCTCCGGACGCCATCTTATGCGTCGTGATGCAATGGCGCTGTCGCAGCCATTGTGTTCGTACCGTTGCTTCCATTTTTTATACGATTCATCCATTGTACATAGTAGAAGCAGAAATAATATTTTTTATCCTTAGTAAATATAAGCAATAGAAGAAATTAATATTAAATGAATCACATCCAAGGCGAAGGAAACCCTCAGTCCATCACAACTGCAAAAAATGCAGAGAAAAATAAACCATGGTTTATATTAGTTTCAGCAACAACTGAGTGCATTGCTTCTTAGAGGATGAAACAGTTCAACAGTGGCCCGCATGGGCCACATAACATTTTATATATTCAAATCTTGAAGATTAATTTAAGGAATATTCTAGCTGAGTCCCTTTTCCCTTTACAAAAGTAAAATATGTCAAAATATGAAACCCTGGAAAAACATAACATTTTACATATCAAACTCTTCTCACTTACGAAGCATTTAATTGTTAAAAAAGGGCAGAGTTTTTGGAGTTTTGGAACCCTATTAGACCGGTGCATTCTGAAAATCTTAAATTGGATCTTTTCATTCACTTTGAGAACAGTAGGTCTACTGAGAACAGTAGGTCTCTAATTTGAATCGTGTAAAAGTATACATTTAGAATAAACCAGTAGTAGCCCAAAGGTGGACCTACTTACTTATATTAGAGAAGGTTTCCCGTTTCATTTTCATAGTTGTTTCTGAATTTTAAAGAAAAAAAAAACATTTTAGAAGGGTCAAATAATTCTAACTCCCTCTCACAATATCTGGATTAGCTGCGAGCTGTGCATAAGTATTCACTCGTATTGGGACGTGATTGTTCAAAAAAAAAAAAAGAGTTAAATATAAATCTAATTTATTAAATATTTGTCACAGATATATAGGTATTAAACCTTGTGGTGATAATTGCATCACTTACGAAATATTATATATCAGCCATAAATATTTATATTAGGCGTGGCAGATAACAACAAAAATTAAACAGTAAACAAAATATTTTGATAACGATAGCATTTTGACAAAAAAACAAAAAAATAGAAAAAAATGTGTTTTAATATAATCATTGAGTTACTGACGTTGCTTAAACTATGTTTTTTTTGTGCTATGGAAGTTGAATTTGGGTGAAGGGTAAGGGAAAGGTAATTTTTGTTTATTATGCTCGTATGATTTACTTATTATTTATTATTTTCACTTTTATACCATATAAGTACAGAGTTATCTATTTTTTTGATAAAGTAAATACGAGTGTAATAAGAAAAAAGTAAATTTTTAATAAAATTACTGTCTAATCTTTTGTAGAAACCTGCTTATGAAATATCATACTATATGATGGATACTCGTATATACTACATATGTATGTAAATATATACATATATATATACATATATATATATGTAAAAGATAGAAAGTGCCTGAAAAGATAATGATTTATGACCGATATGATATTTGGTTTAACACTTTAATCATGTTGACAAAAATGAGCTTCATTAATGATGATGTAGTTTTTGTGTCGAGAATGAAGGGTTTTGTAAATTTTTATAAAAGGTACATAAATATACGAGTTCCTAGACTTCCAGTGAGATATAAAGGGTCATTGCTTCGCTTATTGGGATGAGCCTTAGGCCAATCACTTAGCATTCTTTCCACTTAGCATGAGCTTTGGTCTTTGAAGTATTTAATATTGGCTGGTCTTTCCTTCTCCTTGGAATTTCTTTAGAATTCCAGCCAATACCAGTTTTGGAAATGTGATCAAGTTATCTCCAATATCTAGAACGTGGCAGATCCAGCCCAACTTCGTTTTTGGTAGCTCAAGTAATACTGGATTTTTCTGTTAATAACTTCGTTGTATTATAAAGTCTACAACTGACGTAGTTCGCAAAGCCCAGAAAGGTTCTGAAGACTACCGGATATTCCTGTCAGCTGAAAGTAAGTAAAGCTGGTCTTCATTGTAGAGGTGGGTAAAAAAAGAAACGAATCAGTGAAAGATTTTAGACCAATATCATCCTTCATACTCAAGAAGTTCGAACGGAGCTTTATCGAGAGCTCCGGCCTATCTACTGCACAACATGCACGACTCAAGAGAAAGTCAACAGAAACAGCTTTTCATGAGGTGGTTCAAGTAGTAGAAAGATCATTAGATAACAAACAGTATACCATGGCTGCCTTCCTGGATGTAGCAGTGGCTTTTAACAACGTGCACAACACCGAAGCAATCCAACATTCCTTATCACACTAGTTGGATCTCTTCTATGCTAAGGGCCAGGATCATCAGTGCAAATCATTTTTGACAGACACGCTAGTAAGAGAACTCCACAAGGGGGAGTCTATTCACCCCTTTCTTGGCTGTGTCTGAGTAGAGGAAGTGTTACTGTCGTGGCACACACGAATGATGTGGTTTTAGTGGCATCAGGATTGAAAGAAGCACTTGATCATTTCATTTACTGGACCAGTCGGTGCGGTGCGGATAGGGACTGTATCCATATAAAACAGAACTGATGATGATACCCAGATTTAACCTTCCAAAACTCAACGGATACACACTACCTTAACACGGAGTACCGGCTGGTGAAAGTAAAAAACCCATTCTACTTACGCCTGCAAAAATATGATTGGTAGCAAGTCTTAGTGTGTCTAGCGGTTGTACGTCCAATTCTAATTTAAGGAGCCTTGGTATGGCGGAAAACCCTCAATAACGACTGCATTGCAATTAAATGAAGAAAAATCCAAAGATTAGCGTTTGTTGGAGCTGCAGGAGCTGTTCGCTCCTGCCCTGGACAAGCTCTCAACATTCTAATGCATCTGATTCCGATAGACCTCTTAATTGAACAGACGGCAAGGCAAGCATGACCACCTTAAAGTTAAAGGAAGCTGAATCCTGGATACTGGAAAGGTAAAACTTACGGGCATGGAATCCCTGGCATGGAATGTCAGCGAAAAATAGCCAACAAAACGGACTACATAATGCCTACTGTGTCTTTTAAAAAGAATTTGAGAATACTCTTACCAATCCGGAAGGAAAGGAGCAATGACGCGATACTCAACAACTTCTCTACCACAGTTTTTACGGGATGGTTCCAAAATAGACTGTGGGGTCGGAGCAGGTGTCTTCTTACAGAAGAAGAAGATCTATTCGTCTCTCTAACTAAGTTAACGTATTCTAGCCTTATAGCTAGGGAGGCGTGTGGAAGCAGAGCATACCTTTAATATCTGAATCGCTATTCTGTCGGATAAGCCAGGTCGCGGTCATGGTATTCAACTTGGCCACAACAACCTCAAATCTTACCAACAAAGAAACAGTCTAATAGCATTGGCTTGGCATCATAGTGTTACCTTGAACAAATTGGGTGACGAGTTGGGTTCTTAACTGAACAAGCTCCAGGCTGAATTTGTATATATTAACACCACACAGTAGAGCCAAGAGCGAAGTCGTATCAACCTCCATGTACCTCCAAAATAGCTAATTGTAGGTGAAATTATCTAACAGAATACAGAATAAACAGAATGTTATGGCTGAACTATAACTGGAGTAAAATAGAACAACTGATCAACAAAAAATAGAAGGGATGTCACACATACTGACGGCAGTCATCTCAGGTTTCTGGCACATTGTAGTGCAAGCAGCCAGAACTGACGTCCTTTACAACACTTTCTGCTGGAGTTGCACACAACCAGAGGTAAACGAAACGTTAGTTAACTTCCTCCCCTCAACGCGAATGCTCAGTTTTATGGAAGGACAGGTCGACTACCATGGGCAAACCACACTTTGATTGCCTTAGAGAACTGTCTAAAAACAACACCAATAAGCTGTGACTTAAATCAAACAGAATGACTGAACCGAATCGTGTGAATCTACCCAAAAACAATCGAGGATGTGCCAATAAAACGGCGGGTAAACGTTGATTGGATTTGTGGATCTAACCACCACTTCAAACCAGCACGATAGCGGTTCTATTTATAAAATTAAGAGCTTTTTATTACTATAGTAAGTATGATGAAACTTAAATACGAATACGAGTATGTAAATGTAAACAAAACTTAAAAACATTTACTTATCTTTACAACTGGCAACAAAAACTCATCAAAATCATCATCCAGTTTGAAGTGCCTACTCATATATTGTGCAAGAACACCGACGAAAAATTTTTAGGTAAATATGTTTACATATAAGAAAAAAAAATAAATTTTTCCACTGTTAGTATGCATAAGAACAGATAAAATAAATTCATAAATATTCATAAATAATACATATAGTATAATATTATGGTCATCAGATAGTATCAGCGAGAATATTTGACTCATACTTTGTGATAATACAGAGGGATAATCTTAACCCAAAATGTTGTTTACTGAAGTCGAATTCAAAATGTGACATACGAGAACGATCCAAACTTCATGTACTTCAAATTACTTAGTTTATCGTCGTGTTATCTCTGGCTTAGTAAACCTCAAAGGCCCTTGAAACTGTTTTATATTATTTTTCAATGATTTGTTATAAAATTTCGAAGGTTATTTGATTTGATTATTATTTGATTTTAGAAATTAATCATTTACAATTTTCCAAAAATTCCATTTACAAAGAAAACCTTTAAATCATTGACCCATTTTTCAACTAAGTATTCTACAACTGAAACGGATTTCTTAAGTGTTTCTGATTAATGATGATTTTAAAATAAATGAATGTAAGAATCACTCAAGCTACTCTGCCTTTGTGTGTTATGGGTGAATATTATTAATTAATTTAATATTTTAATACATCAAATTAACTTAAATTAGCATTAAACTTAAATTACATTAAAAGTGAATGAACAAATACTTATAATAAAAGGTAAGAACTAAGACAAATTTTTTTTCTTTTTTTTTTTTTTTTGTTATGAACAAATAAATTGACCTCGGTTTGTATTAACTAGTTAAGGTTTCACTGCTTCAACGAGCAAGTGACTGAATTTTTTTTTCATAGAATTTTTTTTTCATAATATTTTTTTTATATGTATTTAAATTTTGTTTTGTTAACATGAGGTTTTTTTCTTTGCTTTATTTATATTTTTTTTTTTATACAGATGTACATATACTATATTAAATTTATTTATTTATGTGTTGTTTTATTTAGCATAAGGTACACCAACAAACTATATACGGTAAAAAAAAAAACAAAAAAAAAATGTATTCATGTTAATTTTTCTATTTAAGTTTAAACAAAAAAAAAATAAAACTTTAAATTGTCTCTGCTGTAAGCAACGCAACACAAAAGTGTTGACTTTTTTAACCTCGTGTGATTTTGAATTTTTTTCATAAAATTTTTTTTTTTTTTTTTTTATTTCTTTAAATTTTCAAGTCTTTTGTTATGTTTATAAAAACTAAAACAAAAAAAAAAAAAAAACAAAAAAAATACTACGAAAACAGTCAAAAAAAAAGAACACAAAATGAGACATGGATTTAAAAAAAATTTTGTTTTTTTTTTGGTTTTTTGTACATAGCAACAAGATAAAACCCATTATTATAATTTCACATTTTGTGCATATTTTTGTACCTTTCTGAACTGCTTCAAACAAAAAATTTTTAAATCATTTCAGGGCGGTTGAAATGGAAAACAGGCGGAGAAGTTTGCCCTGCAAATGCCCTGCATTTCGATCTCTTTTGTAGTTAGGCCGCCCATCATCATCTTGCACATTTTTGCACATTCTTTGGCTATTGTTAAAATATATATTCGTTTTACAAAAACAAAACAAAAAAAAAAAAGAAATTTTAAACAAATAATACTTATAAAAAAAAAACCTTTACAAAATGATAAAT
This sequence comes from Palloptera scutellata, assembly GCA_958295655.1. Classification (NCBI taxonomy): domain Eukaryota; kingdom Metazoa; phylum Arthropoda; class Insecta; order Diptera; family Pallopteridae; genus Palloptera; species Palloptera scutellata. Next base: position 78,059,529 of record OY282450.1, on the reverse strand, counting down.
GTCATTGACACATATGCTACCGCTCCTCAGTTGTATGCTTTTGAAATGTCATTTCGGCTACATTTGTTTATCGGTTTTCTCGCTCCAATAATAATATACCTGTACCGTAATATATACAATATATGTACATATGTACTTTACTCTTACTTACTTTTAATGGCACAACAGCTCGGCCTAGGCCGAGATTTTCGCATCCACTAATGTTGTGCGTGTTATATTTGTACATAAATGGAAGGGACCTACAGTTTAATGCAGAATCCGAACGGCGAAGTGAAAATTGTTTCATAGCAATTTTTACTCTTGTCGGTTTGCCATTGCCTGTCAAGAGGTGGTGCCGTGCCGTGTAGAAAATTTATTTTTTCTACTTTTTGATTTTGCCTGTGCCGAGATTTGAACCGCGGACACTCTGCGTAGCATTCCAACGCACTACCACTACACCACAGCGATCACATATGTACATATACATATATAAACTCTACTGGGTGCGCCTTCTTTAATGTCGGTATGTAAACATTGAATAGTTTTAGCATTTATCAACCGATTGAGTAAACATGTATTTGACATTTCACACGATACAATTTTAACCGGGAATCCGTCCACGTCACTTGGAATACGGCCAAACAGTCAGCCGAATAGTTGACACTGAACCTGATTTTTCATAGGACGTTTTGATGACCGAAGAGGCCCATTTTACACTCGCTGGCGCCGTTAACAAGCAAAATTGCCGCATTTTGTGAACGGAAAATCCACACGAGATCCATGAAGCACCATTGCGTTTATCATTCATAAAGCGCCCTAACTCTTTGGAGATTGAGAGCATTTGGTATGTTATGAATGACTCACTCAATAAAGATCTCCAGTCAATTTCTGAGTGGGGTCACACGAATAGAGTTTAGTTCGGTGCGCGTAATGTACAATTTTGTCTGTTATCTCACATTCAATGTTGCCTGTTATCCCCTATTAACCCCCTAGATATTGGTGGGGTAGATATTGCGGAGACAGCGACTCTTGATGTTCTGGGCATGTCCATCCGATGTGATGTTCGTTGGAATGAACACATTTATGACGTGTCATATATTGGAGTTTAATACGCACTTATGGGCTGGAGCTTCACGAATGCAACTGGAATTCCTGGACCTTATCCAATATCAAGTGATAAAGCTAATAGGAGACAGTAGAGTTACCAGCTCTATTGACTCCTTGGAACATCGCCGAAACGTGGCTTTCGTCTCTCTATTTTATCGTTACGTTTACGGTAGATGCGCTAACTGATGCCGCCAGTTCGTGTGTTCACCAGAACTACATGATCAGCAAGCGGAACTCACGCATTCCACTTAAAGACAGTGTTCCACCGCACTACGCATTACAGAGAAAATGCGTTATCTATCGTACCGCAAGTATTTGGAATAAGCTCCCTGCAAAAAATTTTCCCCGATTATTATGAGCCATTGCCTATTTAAAGTAAACGCTCATAAATATTTCTCCCTCCTTCTGCCTCCCACCTATCAATCTTCCTTCCACTCAACACAATGCTCTGCATTTATGGGGTGCCCCCTGTGCGTTGCCTGTATCAAAAAAAAATTAAAATTTAAAAACTACCCATAACCAAAAAGTGACCATTATTGATTCATATTTCTTCAGAGAAGGCGAAACAGTCGATGGGAATTGATATCGATGGATGTTGTCACAATCAAACAATGCAGTTTCTGCAATGAAAATTCACTGGACGTGTGGTGTCAAAAAATGGCGACATTGACTGTGGCTACCCAGATCTCCATATTAGACCCCTACGGACTTCTTTTTGTGGGGGTTATTTGAAAAGCAAAGTGTACGCAAGTGCAGCAAGCCTCAATCCATTGACGAGCTCAAGGTAAACATTGGTGCCGAAATCATCGCTATACCGCCCGAGATGCTCGAAAAAGTGATGGAAAACGCAGAGCAAAAAGGCTAAATTTTGCTTTGGTCAATTGTAGTCTTCCTCCCACCTATCAATCTTTCTTCCAATCAACACATTGCTCTGCATTCATAGAGTTACACTCTGTGTGTAAAAGTTTTGCGCAAATAAATTGTAAAGGACCTAGTTCATATTCACATACCCACATAAAAGATGCCGCACCCTGTAGAATATATAAACTCTAGATATTTCGATTTAACAAATATAACTAGCAGAATAAGCTGGCAAGTTTTATGAAGTAGAAACAACATAAATATGAATTGTGTGACTTCTTCCCGAACTACAATAACTTTGCTATCCTCGCTGACAAGAGATGGCGCAATGGTGCAAACAAATTGTTGATTTAACATTTTAATTTACCTCGCATTTTATATGGCCCATCAGATTTGTATTGCCACGCTTAAACGCGAAATTATAATATAATATTTTCTATACTGAATAAACAAAGTATAAATTTTGTACCTAAACATTACCTAATAAATGCAAAATCACATTTTATCGTCAATCTATAGTAAAAACAAAGACCATAAATCGAAAACAACGTTAACTGTGCACAATTGCAATACTTAGCTACTATCATAAGTACTTACATACTAGCACTCGTAAAACTAATGAACGTCGAAATAACAAATGCTCAAATGTTCATTTAAAAATGAGCACGACATTTCAAATCTTAGACACGTAATAAAAAGGGTAAAACATATTTACATATAGACTTGCATACATACATACATACCTATACATATATAATCGTTTATATACTTTGTACTATATGTATAGTAATTTCCGCTTAATTGCATCCCATTTAATTGATTAGACTTAGTAAGTACTAGGAGGCGAAGAGCTCAGAAAACGCATGCATGCGCTTGTCTGCATAAGAAAGGTGATTCCACACGTGATCCAACTACCGTGGGATAAGCCTTCTTAATATAGCATATAAGGTTCTATCGAGCGAACTGTGCGACTGAAGACTGAAACCCATTGTCAACAAACTGATTGGATCTTATCTTATCTTCAGGCCAGGTAAATCCACCATCGACCAGATATTCACACTACGCCAAATCCCGGGAAAAGCCGCGAGCAAAACAAATCGACACCCATCATCTATTCGTTGATTATAAAGCCGCCTTCGACAGCACGATTAGGGATCCCTTGCAAGCAACAGTATCTGATTTTACTATCACTGCAAAGGTCATTCGTATAATACTAAAAGTATGAGAGGCTGTTAGGAGCATTCGAGAGGAAGATACTCCAACATGCATGGACAACGTGTATCTAATAAGATGGAACGATGAGCTGTATGAGCTGTACGCCGACACTGACATAGTCAAGTGTATCTCATTCCGGAGGAACACGCAGAAGAGGACGTTCTGACTACACTTGGCCTTATCAACTGGCCTTATCAAGAGGCGTCTAGCTAACCTTTATCGAGGCGGCCAGGACCGATCATCGGTTTTAGTGCTAGCTAAGTAAGTAAGACTTACTTACTTGCTTGAGGTAATATTTGTACAATTGCAAAAATTCCAATTTGAAATGCCCAGTTTTCTTTCGTTTAGTTTAGTTGAGTCTCGATTCATTGTATTCCCCATTTAATTGTGCATCGAACCTAGTTAAGCTAATACTACTGTATTACCTAAATAAGGTTAGAGTCTAAGGTAAAGCATTAAAAAGGCAACAGCTATTTAAACTAACAATGGGAATAGATAAGTACTTAGAGAAAAAAAGTTACATTTGAAATGCGCTGTTATTAAGGTACAACAAAAACTCTTTTAACTGCCATTTAACACGCTAAATGTCAAAATGTAATTGACAGCTACAAAGCGTAGCTACCTATACATTGTTGTGTAATTACAGTGGCGGATCTAGAGAGGGTCTGTAGTCTCTGCAAAAAAAAAATGGTTTAGATTGAATATTCAATTTTTGTCCAATTTCTCCTTGTCTTTTTATCTGAATATGTATGTATGTATTTGATATTTTTAATTTTTGATCAGATTTATGGGCTGAATATTGGTTCATTTTTGATCTGATTTTTCATCAGAAAGTTTTGTTCTGAATATTGATTGGCCTTTGACTAAGTTTCGTTTTTGCTTTGTGATCTAAATTCTGGCCTTTAGCCTAAAGCCACATTTTTCTTTGGTTTTTGATGTAAATTTTGGTTTTTAGGCTGATTTTCAGTTTAATTTATTATCTGATTTTTAAATTTATTTTAATTTGATCTCATTTTTGCTAGAGTTTTTCGTGACCTTAAGTACAAATTTTGATCTGCTTATAATCTCGTATTGCCTATAATTTAGTCTGGTCTCCATAAATTACAAAAAAGCTGTTCTTTACTTTGGTTTTTAGTCTGCCCTGATTTATTGTTTAAATTTTTATCTGATATATTTTGTTTTTTTTTTGTTGGCACTTAGTCCTAAGTTTGATCTGGTTCAGGGCAGAATTTTAATTTTCATTTTAGCTACAATTTAGTCTACATAGTCTGCCTCAAAAAAAAAATATTTATATATATTTAAGTACATTCTATATAAAAAAGTATCGGGTCAATGAAACACCAAATATTTATTATTCATCCAAATTTATTGTATCGTATTCAAAGTAAGCCGCTTCTGAAACAATATGCCAACGGATAATCCAATTATCAAAACATTTTTCAAAAGCATTTTCCGGAATCGACATCACTTCTCGCCGTGAATTCTCTTCTAGCGACTGAAAACGGGCACCGAGGCACCGAAGTGGTGATAAGTATATGAGTTTTGGAAAAAGAGAAAAAAGCCAGCCGGAGCTATATCAGGTGAATACGGTGCTTGTTCGATTTTATTTGTTGAGTTTTTGGACAGAAATTAGTTCACAATGATAGCCTTGTGAGATGGTGCGTTGTCGTTGGGCAAAATCCATGAGTTTTCTTTACACAAACTTGACATTTTTCGACGAATTTGCTCTCTCGAACAACGCATAATGACCAGATAATATTCCTTATTTACCGTCCGACCTTGTGGCAATAATTCCGAGTGCACAACGTCGCGATAATCATAGAAACCAGTCAACATTACCGACCAGAGTGAGGCAAATCTTCCACCCACCTCCATATCTCTAACGCCTTTGAATGAACTTTACCACTCATATGCAAGTGTTTTTGATAAAGTCGATTCATTAAAAGCCTTGTGTAACATTTTCAGCGATTCGGCACACGAAAATTTGAGACAAATTCTTTGTTTGAAATTTTTATTCATTGCAAACACACTTGAGATGAAAATTGTAAACAAACTAAATGACAGAACGCGCTCAAACTTCACGTCAGTTAGATAGAAAGGAGACAGTGGTGCCAACTTAGTGATAAAAATTTTTTTTTTTTAATGTTTTTAAATGATCATTTATTTTTTTTACAGAATGTATTCCAAAAGAAAATTTAGCTAGTATAAAAAGTTAGATCCGCCACTGTACCTATGTAGGTGCTTTGCAAAGTATGTACTACTATAAAACTTGTTAACTCCTACCTATGTACCTTTAAATTAGTAGTTAAATTGCATAAATTTAAAAAATAAAAGTAAATGTAGAAATTTCTTTCTTTTTAATTTATTATTTGAAATTGTAAAATTAACATAAAATTGCGCAAAGAAATAAAAAAAAAATATTTATTGTAGTTTCTGTGTGCATAGTTGAAAACTGAAAGCATGAATATCGTGTTAAACTATAATATAATAGCGAATTTATAATAATAACGAATTTTAACATAAATTTAGTTGAAAATAAAAAATTATGATTCACTTTTTAAAATGATACTTTACTTTTAATGGCACAACAGCCCATGGAGGGCCTAGGCCGAGCTTTTCGCATCTACTCATATTGTGCGTGTTATAATATTTGTGCATGAATGGAACTGTAGGTCCAATGCCAAATCCGAACGGCGAAGTGAAATGCATTTCATAGGCAATTTTTACTCTTGTCGGTTTGCCATTGCCTGTCAAGAGGTGGTGCCGTGCCGTGTAGAAAAATTATTTTTTCTACTTTTTGAGTTTACCTTTGCCGAGATTCAAACCCCGGACACTCTGCGTAACAGGCCAACGCACTACCACTACGCCACAGCGAACACAATAACAAATGATAACATTTTTAAAATATGCCATTTATTTTTCACTAAATTCAAAAAAAAAAATAAATATAAATAAATATCAGTGAAATATTTTTCAGATGCACAAGGAAACGTTAAATATTTTCTTGTGAATTTTTTACATAAGAGTGTATTTATTTTTAATAAACATTCATGTACAAATATAACACGTACAACTTGACTGGATGCGAAAAGCTCGGCCTAGGCCCTCCATGGGCTGTTGTGCCATTAAAAGTAAAGTAAAGTAAGTTTTTTTTTTTGGTATGGCAATGGCCAATACTAAATAAGAAGCTTACTTTACTTACTTTTAATGGCACAACAGCCCATGGAGGGCCTAGGCCGAGCTTTTCGCATCCACTCATGTTGTGCGTGTTATATTTGTACATGAATGGAAGGGACCTACAGTTTAATGCCGAATCCGAACGGCGAAGTGAAAAGCTTTTCATAGCAATTTATACTCTTGTAGGTTTGCCATTGCCTGCCAAGAGGTGGTGCCGTCTAGAAAAAATATTTTTTCTTTTTGATTTTGCCTGTGCCGAGATTCGAACCCCGGACACTCTGCGTAGCAGTCCAACGCACTACCACTACGCCACAGCGACCACACTGTAAATAAGAAGCAACTACTTCAAATCTGTGTAGCCAAAAATATTCTTGAAAATTACTTAAGTAGAAAAATTTAGGCCCCAAGTAGGGTTGCGAACTTCAATACTTTGGTTTGCGGGACTGTACTGATTAAAATACGCGATATAGCCCAAAAATGTGGAATTTCTTTGAAATTCATATAGAAAGGATTTTTCACGCCTGAAGGTAACAATTTCTTATAGAAGGAAAACATCAGCCCTCATCGCCCTCTCTTTTTAAAAGTGTTTGTTACCCTCATAAAACATCAGCCCTCATCGCCCTCTCTTTTTAAAAGTGTTTGTTACCCACAAATTCTATTTGAAAATTATTATAAATAATAAATGGACAAAATAATGATAGCAAAAATGTCCCTCATATTAAATAACATATAAAAATTACACCCTAAAATTACCTATCGAAGAACCTCATAAAATGTGATATAGAAAGGTTATGGAAGGTTGGACTAAAAGTAAAAAATGTTAAAATTTTCATAACGAATAACTTTGCATTAGGGCATCAAAATTGTAGAACTTCAATTAATTAATATTAACTATTAATCCCATACGTATTCTACCTAGAATCTGAACTCCAATAGTGGTCTATATGTAGAGAAATTGGCCAGACCGGTTTATAAGTGCTCTTCGAAAAAGTCAATCATTCATTGTCAAGGAATTTATGGTGATTATGATTATGATGATATTAAATTTTAAGTCAATATTCTAAAATTGATTTTAGTCTGTAATGCGGAATATTTGGCGTCCGCTGATACGTTCTAAGGGACTTGCAAAAGTTATACGAATTTCAGGACATGCCAATAAATCTGGGACAGTTCCCTAGCCTCAAGGGAACTTTATGTTTGTTTTAACAGAACATCAGCCGACCCTAGCAAGAGATGGACAATTAGGCCAGTGATGGCGATTTTTACTCAATCAAACGATAGTCGATTGCAGCTACTTCAATATGGAAAACCGAAGTTCGGCTTTGCGAAATATTATCACATCGATAATAAATTCAACTACAGTTACTAAACTGAAATGAGTACATAAGTATATTCAACACCCAGGGTGTACCCCTAGTTTTTTTCAAAATCTTATCATCTCGTATCTTATATCTACAAATTATATAAAAGGTGTTCCAATAAGAGTGATACGAATTTAAAAATAAAACGCGTGTTAACGGGTGTTTTTTTGCTACTTGATTTTTGACGTTTATGTTTCTGACAGTTCACTCGTGTTTCTTGACATGTGTCAAAGTAAAAATTATCAGTTTGGTTTGCCATTTCATCATGAATAGACTTATGCTTCAACAACGTTTGCAAATTATTGAAATTTATTATCAAAGTTCGTGCTCTGTGAAAAATATGTGTTTCGCAAGCAAAATTGTCTTCAGCGACGACCAGCCAGACGCAATTCAGCAGCTACCAATGCATCCTGAAAAATGCACTGTTTGGTGCGGTTTATGGGCAGGCGGCATCGTTGAACCGTACTTCTTCAAAGACGATGAAGACCGCAACGCTACGGTCAATGGAGAAAGGTACCGGTACCGTTCGATGATAACAGACTTTTGTTTTCCGAAAATGCAAGAATTTTACTCGACTGACATGTGGTTCCAACAGGACGGTGCCACACTGCACGCGAAACCATGCATCAATTGAGAGGCGAATTTCAGTCAATTGGCCACCAAGATCGTTTTATTTGACCCCGTTAGACTATTTTTTGTGGGGCTATGTTAAGTCTCTTGCCTATAGGAACACGATTGCTGCTTTGGAAGCCAACATTGAACGCGTCATTGATTTATTGATCTAAATTAAAATCTTATTCACTTTTTGTAAAATTTCTGTATTTTGTTGTTAATTATCAAAAACCAAGCTCTTAAAAAATTACCCTTTATTTTGAGTGTAATTGAGTGGTGATATTTTTATTGCATTGTCAAATAGACATGTTCCGATTAACTATGGAATAAAATATCCGTCCCCGCGACTCTGATCACAAACCCTTGCTCTTTAAATTAACTTTTCGATGACATTTTGATAAAGATGTGGGGCTCTATCTCACCGATGACGCATTTGATCTCGGCCTTGAGCTCAGGAATTGTTTACGGTTTATTCGCATAGACCTGGGATTTCACAAAATCACAAAAAAAGGGAAATCCCACGATCTTGATGGCCAGTTGACATCGGAATTTCAGGAGATGATTCAGTGTGCAAATCGTTGCTCCATTAAATCGATTGTTTCATGCGCGGAGGGCTGAAACCACATGTCATCCAGATCCATACCGTTCAGTTGAGGCCACAAGAACTGCGTTATCATGTTCCTGTAACGAATACCATTCACAGTCACTGCATTTTCGCCCTCCGGGTCCTTTGTTTAGCGCTTCATTTTTAATAATCTGAATAATCGTAGACGACAGCTGTTAAATTTCAGAGTTGCCATGTGGCACTTTTTTATGTATTGCAAAAAAAAAAATAATATTGCCACAAAATTTAAATCGTGCACCCATCTTGAGGCACCCTTTAGTTTGGTAATTCATTTGTCATCGTTATGAGATTCTTACAATATTTTAACAACCGTTAATCAAGTTCCAAAGCCAAATTTCCAATTTGAATACACGCGCGTATCTTTTAGCTTCATTGTTTCTTAAATTTTTTTTTTCATATCCATTATTGGTTTCACTTCGTTCACTTCATTTTGATTAATAGAAATGTGAAGTGGTAAATCCGCAATAGAAGCCAGCAAAAAAAATTTGCCAACTTTTTGTATTATGTTAGCTCGAAAGCAAACTAGAAAAATGTTTTTCTTTTTTTTTGAAGCATTATTTCAAGTTAATTGATTTGATTTGAAATTTGTATTTTATGAAACTTTACAAACTTATGTAAAAGTTAATGTATTTAACTACATATTTACATAAATTGTATAATTAAAATTGAACATTTTATAAGTATTGCATTTTTACGGTGTTTCTGCAGTTAGTCTGTCGCCAGGCACTGAGTGGAAGCTTTAAAGTTCCGGGTATTGACTGCATGTAGTCATTTATTCGTTTGTCAGTCTGTCCTTCTGCATTTTGCTTATTTTATATGTATGTATGTACGTATGTATATACTTCATGCGAATTTCCAACAAATAGAAAGGGTGTTTTTTTTAGAAGTGTGGTTTTCAATCTGGCAATACTTTTTTCGGAGTTGGTCTTTTTGACACTTGATTTATGCTCAGTTTGGTTTGCCATTTCATAATGAATAGACTTACTCTTGAACAACGTTTGCAAATGATGCAAATTTATTACCAAAAGGATATCGGGTCACCGATCCCGATTTTCACAAGAAAATTTTGTTCAGCGATGAAGCTCACTTTTGGTTGAATGGGTACGTTAATAAGCAAAATTGTCGAATTTGGAGTGATCATAATCCACAAGCCATTGTTGAGACGCCGTTACATCCTCAAGAAGTCACTATTTGGTGTGCTCTATGGGCAGCGGGAATCATTGGTCCATATTTCTTCAAAGATGAAGCCGGTCATAATGTTACAGTCAACGGGAAACGCTATAGAGCCATGAATAATGACTTTTTCGTGCCTGAATTGTGAATTGGAGGATGTTGATGTGGACGACATTTGGTTCCAACAAGACGGCGCTACGTGCCATACAGCCAGCGAAACAATCAATTTATTGAAGGAAACTTTCGGTGAGCGCATTATTTCCCGTCGTGGGCCTGTGGCGTGGCCTCCAAGATCGTGCGATTTAACACCGCTGGACTATTTTTTGTGGGGTTATCTGAAGTCACTTGTCTACGCAGATAAGCCCGAGACGATTGACGCCTTGGAAGAGAATATTCGGCGCGTTATTACTGACATACGGCCCCGATTGCTGCAAAAAGTGTTCGAAAATTGTGCCCCTCGGCTGGAATTTATTCGAACCAGCCGCGGCTGCCACTTGCCCGAAATCGTTTTTTATCTTTATAATAAAGCTCAATTCTTGGCCGTAACATTAAATTATATGCGTTTTATTTCTTCTTGAAAACCACACTTCTAAAAAAACACCCAGTACAACAGATTAACAATAAAGCAACAACAGCAGCAACAGCAATACAGCAACAAAAGCAATGCAGTGCGCTGCAGTGTAGCAAAATGATTAAAAATATCACCAAGAAAATTTTACGGAGATTACGCAATGCCACTACCTAAAATGCGAATGGGATATATCTCCAAGCTAAAAAATTAGAGGATGATATACGAGTATATAAAATATTGTGGGTATAACTCGAAAATAAGGTATTCACAATTGATGGCATAACTTGCACCAAATTGCAGCAGGCAATACTGTAATACAACTTTCAAGTTTTAGCTACGTCATGTAACTTTTTTTTTTAAATTAATCTTTTAGAGCTATCAAATAAATAGCATTTGCGGGAAGTTTTGCTTTTCTTCTTTAATTCGTAAAAAAAAAGGCTGCTAAAAGTCATCGATTGTTGTTGGGCGTTGACGGTGAATATTACTCTATCAATTAAAATATGCGAATTCTGGTTTCGTACTCTTTAAAAGTGGATATATTTTGGCGCTCTGAGGTAATGCTCTGTATTTGGTGGGATCAGAAGGGTCTTATCTATTTTGAGCTGCTAAATCCCGAGGCAACTACTACGAGAGAGCTAGCTGTAACGAAAACAATTGATTCGTTTGAAGAGAGCAATTGCCGAAAAACGCCCACTATATGAGACCAGGCACGAGACCGTAACTATGCAACATGACAACGTGCGGCCTCATGTTGCTAGAGAGCGATTACAAATTATTAGGAAAATAGTGGTTGGGAAGTTTTGGTTCAACCGCAGTATTCAGCAGACCTTGCTACGTCTGACTATGACTTATTTCGATCGATGCAGAATGGCCCTTACTGGTGAAGCGTATTTACTTCAGTTGACGGTATCAAAAATTGGATTGATTCGTTCATAGCCTCAAAATGTGGAGCGTTTTTTTTTTGACAAGGAATCCATAAATTTCCAGAAAGATTGCAAAAGGGCATAGCTTCTGATGGTCATACTACTTTGAATGAAATATTCATTCGATTGTTAATGAAACGAAGCTATAATTTTCTAAAAAAAAAAATTCCTCATTTTCAAGTTTTCAAATATTATTTCTCTAATGTGAAACGGCTACACACCCCATAAAAATATTCACACAAAAATGATTTTACATCATGGTATATGCTTTTTTAAAAAGCTGATTTCCCCTAAAAGCAAGAAGCAACGATTCTTTTGTTGTTCAGTGACCCTATCTATTTTTTCCCAAGGAACATATATCTGCAATATAGTGGGCACGGTCTTACAACAAAGAAAATTTTCCGTTTCAAAATTAATACAAATAAAAAAGTTGAGACGATTTTAAGAAAATTCCAGAAATTCCTTTATCCTGTTAGTTTAATCCTCTAACTTTTTAGATTGGAGAGATCTCATGATTTCCATTCATGTACAAATATAACACGTACAACATGAGTGGATGCGAAAAGCTCGGCCGAGGCCCTCCACAGGCTGTTGTGCCATTAAAAGTAAAGAAAAGTAAGATCTAATGCGCATTTAAAAATCAAAAAATTACGCACTGTGTTATGAGCAAAAAAAGGTTGAAGAGTTGAGGAAACTAAGGACCGGATTCTATACTTGCCACATATCTTCTTCTTTTAATGGCGCGCAATAACCCATTGGGGCCCTAGGCCGAGCTTTTCGCATCCACTGAAAGGACCTACATTTTAATGCCAAATCGGAACGACGAAGTGGAAAGTTTTTTCTAGGCAAATTTTACCTACAATTCGAGGTTTGCAAGAGTAAGTTAATCAAAAGGTTGAAAAATTTGTTTTTCAACCTCTTGTTTTTTGCCCCTGTGCGGAGATTTTGACCGACCTCGGATACTCTGGCGTAGCAGGTCAGCGTACTACCAACTACGCCACGTCGACCACTTGCCTCATATTTTCGCAATGAAAAATCATGCCGCCAACAATAGACAGATTAAATTACTTATTTAGCCCCCCGGAGGTATAAAAATACTGTCCATAGAATTGATGAAGCCATTGTTCAGCATAGTGTGAAACTTCACTCATTAAATATACTATCTATACTTCTTTCTGGTTGACCATTAAGATTTTGACCAACGAAAAACACCGAGCTCTCGGTACTTGATATTTCCATTTACAAACTACAGTTGAAGATTTACTCTAGCAAACCAGTTTTTATCTGATCCCTTTCGCTTGTAAGTGCATCAAAGTTGAAAAACTTATCGAGTTACGCGTTTTTTTGCTACACTGTGCAATGCATTCATTGTAATGTATGCGGGTAGAGGTAGGCAGTTAAATTTATAGGTAGGTAGGTAGGTAGGTAGGTAGGTAGATAGGTAGAGAATAAATAGTGCTTCTTTCTTTGGTATCGATTAGCGACATTATCATCAACATACTTGTGAGTGAGTATGTAAGTATTTGTTGTTATATTTTGTAGTTACCATATAACATGTTCGTGTGTATATATATTTACACGTTAGCATACATATGGTATACTCGTTTATATATACAGTGACGAGTAAAACTGTCCGTCTCATAAAATAATATTTTTGGGACATAATAAACGTTGTCGATCTTGGGGCATAAATAAACATTATCTGATTTGGACATTTTTTTTTTTTTGTATTGTTTTGTATGTTTGTCACTGTTTGGGGAAAAGAACAGAGCTTTGAGCTTTAACCTTCGGCTTACTAAAGATATTGAGATTTTTGTATACGTTGTTTACCAATACCAACCCGGGTAACCCAGATGAGTTTTGTAGGTAAATGCTCTTAGTGCTAAGGCTCAAACAAAAGCGATACACTTGTAAATGGTTTAACCCAGGAAGTGAATCAAACTTTATTTCGCTTCGCTGAGAACGTCACTATGTTCCAGTTAAAAATAGCTCCATTCTCTTAATGCCTAGTAGCACAGAGATGCAGATGTTCAAAAATCGTTTTGTATTATAATAAAACCAAAGGCGAACTCGATTGGCAAAATCTTGTTGCAATACTCCATCAAGCGAACAATACTGTGAAGCAAGAGGTAGCAGTTTATCGGGGGCTTTGACGAAGAGCTCTTTCTATAATATTGACCGGATCAAAAGTTAAAATATTACAGATTAGATTTGGATGTGGGCAGGAGGACCATGGATCTCCCATATCACTCAGTCCGCTGGACCATTCTACTTGGCCAAAAAGAGATAGGCGAAGGGTTCAGTTGATAAGTTACTTCATATTTGCAAAAACATATGGACTTTTATGAGAATTAACGACAAGACCAAGTGAGAAATCGGACCCCCAACCTAACGGGTGAAAGTCTAGTCCTTTTCCGCTCCACATCTAGTCTAGAGAGATCTTCAAAACAATATTACTAGAACTTATGTTTACTATAGGAAAGCCTGTTTTCGAAACTTAAGCAATTTTAGGGGAATGAGGTCCCGAAACGAAAGGCAACTGGCCGCATAAAGCAGAACTGAAATTTACTATGTGTTCAGAAAGAACACACGTCAAATCTGTCCCATATGTACAACACTGCTTGTAGAGCAGGGGTTGATATTGGAAACCAACGTATATCAAAAGACAAAATTTTCTATATTATCCAAAACAAATTGAGAATTTGTTCAGTGAGTCGATATCGTTTTTAGATTAGGTTAAAACTTACCAAGGTATTATAAGAGGAAAAGCATTCACCCGGGTTACCCACCCGGAACCTGGTAAACGGAAGATTAATGCAAATTTGTCCAAAAAATTTAGAATAAATCATTTTTGTAGGAACAAGTTTCAGTTCCTTTATTTCCATTGTGTTGTTTTGTGTTCATCTCGATGAGTAGAAACTTCTCTGCGGTGTTGACATTTCAATCTGTCAACCTTCTTGGTTAATTATTGTAAATATTTCTTTTTCTTGTCTTCAGTTTTACTCTTTACTGCACGTGCGTACTTATACGAGTACGCATAGCAAACGCGTGCATTCGCAATGCGGAAGATATTTCGTCTTGCTCACTATCGTTGCCTGAAATGTATAATTTTATATGCATACGACGTATTATTGGCATAAAAGTTTAATACCAACGAAATATTAACAACAAACGCAGATAAAGATAAAAGTTTTTATTAAAAAGGTATTGTAATAAAAAGTATTGTAAATATTTATAAATAAATATTACAGCACAATGATTAATTAATCTTATCGTTATATCTTTAATGCCTGCTCTACAATGGCAATGACTCAGAGATTATGCAGCTATTTATTAAATTTAATTAAATCTGATAATCTTTTCAAGGTGGATATGTATTTACGAGTATAACAAATGTTGTAATAATATAAAATGTAACAATAAAACTTAGTACCTTTAAAAGTACATATTATACACGAACAGCAGAATGTGCTCGGCTGATTCCTCGTCTTCGTCACAAAATCTACAGAATTCGTCCCGAATTATTCCGATGTTAGCGACATGTTTCCTAGCTGGGCAGTGTCCAGTTAGGAATCCTGTGGCAGCTCGGTTCAAGAGTTGTTTTGTTCTTAACTTTGATACACTTGGCATGAATGATTATGCTTATCTGTTGCCTGAGGTGTCGTCCCAGGCAGCCTGGACCTTTCTGTTCAGGCTTGTGTTAAGATTGAGCTTCACAAAATTCTATGGCGGGCCACAGAACGGGTTTGGTCCAAACAGTGGTTCGGACACCACTTTTATGGCTAGCTCCTCAGCCATTTCATTGCCCTCAATACCACTGAGTCCAGGCACTTACATTAGGTGAACTCTATTTTGTGATGCTAGTTTGATCAGTAGTTGAAGAGCACTTTCATATAAGCATGATACATATATATGTCTTGAGCTTATTTTGAAGGAGTTTAAGGCCAGTAGTGCAGCCTTACTGTCCGAGAGAATATACATACATACATAGCTGTTTCGTTTGCCCGACGGCCTTTATTCTTATTCTCTAAGACATAACTCAATTGCGTGTTCTCCCACTTGAAAAACTGAGTTTTCTTGGCTCATACTAACAATAGGTAATATTCGGCCTAACTTCATAAACTCCAGTTCCAACTCCCTCGTTTTTTATTGCGAGGACATTCCTTTTCCCAAGTGTCTCTACTAGGGAATTTAACTGTAAAATAGTGTTGTAAGTTAAATCGGAGTAGGCACGAATCATTTATTGTAATGTTAAGGTTTTGTTCCTTAGTCAATTCTTTTCCAAGAGCGGAATGTTTCACGCAGTGCCTTTGTCTTCCAACATAAGCTTAGCAGTGAACTTCAACACCTCTTGTTTGCAGGCACAATTCAACTTATAAGTAATGCTACTGTTGGTGATTCCTATTACTGATTACAGAGATCCAGGCAAGCCTCTGTATTTTCCAGAGTTTTTCTTTAGTGGTTTTTTGCTGAGCCTTTTTGTACCATACTGGAGCTTCGTATGTTATAATTGGCCTAACCATCGCTGTGTACATTCAAAGACTGAGTTTTTCGGCTGAGTCTTCTATTGGGCAAAAGTGCTGCTCTTTCCTTATGGATTATACTTTCCAGATGATGATTCCAAGTTAATTTTTCATCTAGAATTATTTCAAGGAATTTAAGCTTGCTTGAATATGGTATAACTTCATTAATGTAAACTGATTCCCGAAGGCTTTTCCTGTTTCTCCTTTTAGTGAAGATAGTTATGTTTTATGGTTTTTTTAGGATTAATTTTGGGGATCCTAATTCTCCACACCACTCAGATACTAAGTTTAAAGCCTTTTGTAGCCTTTATGACATTGTATCTTCATATTTGCGTATACCACTAAACGTTTAGTGACGGAGGGATTTGGATTCCACTACCACTAAAGATTTAGTGGTAGTGAAAACTATAGTGGAGTCAAAATTTAGTGAATAAATCCCCGGTCTGAACAGAAGGCTGCATGCTTATGATTTCAGTTGTCAAAAAGTAGAACATTTTCAGTTTAAGTATGTATACATAATACCACATGTATATGAATTTTTAATGAGATTTAGGCCTAAAAAGTATACTACTGTGGGCAAAAGTTAGTAAGACTTTGTTCATAATTTCAAATTTTTTTATTCATTCTTCCAAATCTATTTCGTCCCCTTCAAAGTAATCCCCCCGGCCCCAATACACTTGTGCCAACGTTTTTTCCAATTCTCGAAACAGTTGTTAAAGTCAATTTCCGGAATAGCCTTCAATGCGCTTAGCGATTCATGTTTAATGTCTTCAATTGACTCAAAACGGTGTAACGGTGTCCACGAAGCGGTTTTTTGAGTTTAGAAAATAGCCAAAATTCACACGGTGCTAAGTCAGGCGAATAGGGTGGTTGCGGAACGATATCAGTCGAATTTTTAGCAAAATGGTCTCGTAAAACCAATGCAGCGATTTTGGAACCAATCGTGCATTCACTCTTCTTAGGCCCAAATGATGTTTTAAAATGGTTTTCACTGATCCTTCCGATATTCCAACGATGCCTGTAAGGTCTCTGACTGTTAATCGTCGATTCTCGAGCACCAATTCCTTGATTTTATTGACGTGTTGATCATCAGTTAATGTTGATGGCCGTCCTGGACGTGGTTCGTCGTCAACGCGTTCTCGACCATCTTTGAACAATTTGTACCAATCAAAAACACTTGCTCGCGACATACAATTATCACCGAAGGCCTTGTGCAACATTCTGAACGTTTCGGCACCAGAAATTTGATTCCGCACACAAAATTTAATGGAACTTCTTTGTTGAATAATTTCACTCATTGTGAAAATCGCCGAATGCACTTTTTGTGCAGAAACTTCAGAAAGACAAGCGTATACTAAACACTAATGATTATTTTGATGTGACATTTGGCACAGATGTCACCGACAGTCATACCAACCTTAAAAAAATAATATTTTGATGAATGGGTTTCCGCGCGAAATTTAAATTAAAAAGTCTTACTACTTTTTGCCCACAGTAGTAAGTAAAATTTCTCCTAAACCTTTTTGTTTATTTTGGGTGTGGAGCGCGTAGTAACACCTGTTGGCAAGAGTTAATCCAGCATAAACACCAACAATAATGTCAGCCTTGAGATCAAGCGGAGATTAACTCTTGCCAACAGGTGTTACTACGGGCTCAATAGGCAATTGAGAAGTAGAGCCCTCTCTGTGACCAACGAAAATAACACTCTATAAGTTCCTTATCCTTCACGTCCTAATGTATGGCGCAGAGACGTGGACATTGACCATCAATGATGATAAGCTGTTAGGAGTGTTCAGAGGAAGAAACTCCTTAAGATCTACGGTCCAGTAAGCGTGGACGACGTGTATCGTATAAGATGGAACGAACGCCGACACTGACATAGTCAAGCGTATAAAACTCCAGCGGTTTCGCTGGCTGGGTCATGTTGAGCGAATGAAAGAAAGCGTTTCGGCTAGAAGAGTGTTTCATTCGAGCAACAGTGAAGGAACACGCAGAAGAGGACGTCCTAATCTCCGTTGGAAAGACCAGGTACAGGGCAACCTGACTGCACTTGGCCAGCGCGCGCATTGCAGAGGCGACTGGCGAAGCTTTATAGAGGCGGCCAAAACCGATCATTGGTTGTAATGGCAGCTAAGTAAGTAAGTAAGTATGTTTATCTGTTATTCTCGGACCTTTTCCCCACGATTTATGTATATTCAACACTTTCGCTTTCTGCATTCCAAGAAATTTGTTAAGAATTCTTCGTTCTTTTCTGAGACTGCATAACGATTTTTATCGCGAAATTTAAACCGATCAAAATTGAAACTAAACCACATAAGAGTACAATGATTCTCTTCAAAAGTCTACTAGAATTTTCCAGTGCACAATATCTAGTCTCCACTAGCTAACGCTAAAATGCATACCGATTTACAGTGAACCGGTATTTATAATTTTTGGTCCGGCTTTTTCCCTTCTTTTTACTCTATTAATTGCCACGCGCTCCACACCCAAATCCCAGATCTGTCACGGTTTGTTTTTGCATTAGCAAACCACATGCCCAAATGCCCTTTAAAGTGAATGGAGTGCGATAAATTCTCTTTTTTGTTCTCATTCATTTTCATATCACTACACAAAATGACTTAGCCAAGGATAAAGTCACACACTCGAACCAAAGAATATATGTACATGTGTACACATACAATAAATAGAAACCGCAACCATTCAAAATTATCCGAAAATTTCTTTTTTTGGATTTGGGTGCAGCCGCTCGAAATGAAGAAGAAAGAGCAAAACCACTCATTATGTTTTTATCACTAGAGTACTCAAATATGTAGAAAAAACAAGTGTGTTGTTGTTGGAATGCATTCTTTCTCCGGCAATTAACGATCATTTCGTTTTTTGTTTTTGCATTTATGAATGGCAAGGGAAAAAGAAACGAAGAACTGTGCACAAACGTAATTTAGATTTTGCTAGCACAATTATAGAGCATGTGCGCAGGTGCTGTATGCGTACGGTGGCTGTCATATAAAGGGTGATCCATCTAACATTTTGAATTAGAACTAATGGTTATTTTGAGTGTGGCAACTTGAATGTCATTCGTAATATATCACAAAATTTATTTGATATTTGCGATTAACAATATTTGCGGGTCGATATACGCTTGAACAACATTGTGAAATACTGAAAATTTACTTGCAAAATGGTGAATCTACTACTGCTAGTATAAGAAAATTACGTTCATAATTCGTTAGAAGAGAAGGGCCTTTCACGCAATTTGTTAAAGAAGTGCGTAAAAGAGGATCTGTATTGGATAAAGCAACACGTTCTTGTACTCCTACAGTGCGCACAATCGAAAAAATTGCTGCTCAGAATATGGAGAAAGAACCAACCACATCAACTCGCCATCGTTCTCAGGAATTGAATGAACATTTCCCGCACTTCTTTATTGCGAAATTTGCATAAAGTCGTCGGCATGAAGCTGAACAAAGTTCAATTGGTACACATGACCATTCGCAACGTTTTCGGTTCGCTAATTGGGCTCTGGAATGCTTGGGAATTTTTATCTTTTCTGACGAAGCTCACTTTGACCTCGATAATTACTTTAATAAGCAAAATTGTCACATCTGCGGCTCAGAAAATACATGCGCGACTAGTAAATGTTTGGTGAGGTTTTTGGACCGGCGATATTATTGTAGTCTTTTTCTTTGAAAATGAGGAATGAGGAAGATGAGTTACAGTGAATGGTGTGCGCTACCGTACAATGATTACTAATTATTTGTTGCCTATTTTAAAAGATATCGACTTAGGCAACGTTAAGTTCCACCAGGAAGCCGTGCAACAATCGATCTTTTGCGTGGGAAGTTTGGATATTGTGTTATTAGCCATTTTGGTGATGTGCATTGGCCACCGCATATAGTCGAGTTTTAACTCAGTTGGACTATTATTTGTGGGTAGCCATTGAAGATATCTATCCATTACCGATTGAGGCTGTTGACGACGAAATTGGTGCAGCCATCGCTCAAGTACAGCTCAATACAGTCTGCGCTACTGCAAGTTCAACCGAAGATACCATTTTTTTTTTATATTACTGTCAACACACATGGTGTATCCCTATGAATGCAGCATTGTGTTGATTGGAAGGAAGGTTGATAGGTGGGAGGAAGGGGACAATCACCGATAAAGAGATAGACAGCCATTGTGGCAAGTGTTATGCCTTTACAACAATGAACTTCAGAATATCAATGCCGACTATGACCGCGTGTAGCGCCAACGAAAGGGATAGGAAGGACAAGTAAAATGTACCGTTGCCTGCCAAGAGGTAGTGCTGTGTAGAGAATATTTTTTTTTTTTGCCTGTTTCTTATTTACACCAAAATCAAATTCCCAATTATAAATGATCCACCCTGTATATGATTCATTTCTTTTCCCCTTGTTGGGTCTATTCATAAATGCAAAAACAATTAACATAGTGAAACAACAACACAATTTCGTTTTAAGAGAAGAGCGCAAAAAATTTGTCTATATTTCTTCTTCTTTCTCTCTTTGAGTACTCTCTCTTTAGTACTCTCTCATTGCTTTTATGTAGAAAAACTCAATTTTGTGTGTAAACTGGAGGCAGTTGTTGTTTTACAGGGCAACATTTTTGTGCTGCAGATTTGTACCTGATTGGACCCCTACTAAGCATTGTATATACATACATACATATATGTATATATGTGTATATTCTTTGCTCGAACTCATTGCATATCGAATTGCTGTAAGGTTTTTAAACGCCTTTAACTTGGTAGGATACATAACTAATAAGTAAACCGATTATATATATTCACACTCAGATATAAAGAAATGTGGGTGTGCCTGCTGTGGCCAGAAGAAGTCTTCTCATAAACAACAGATACAACAATGATTTTCTTTTATGTTAAATTTCACACTTTAAATTGAGCTGTGAGCTGCACACGCTTCAAGGGCGCTACTTTTATGCTACCATGTAGTTTTGTGATATTTTGTTTGTTTTTTTTTTTTGTTTTTGGTTTTGGTTTCATTTAAAAATTATTTTCTTTAAGGTTTTCTTGTAGTCAACTCAACTGTTAATAATTCATTGTTGTAATATGTGCATTAGGCAGGGTCACCTTCTATGAGTGGTGAGAAAAAAACTGAGTACTACACCACCTATTTTGAAAGTATACCCCGAGTGTTTCAGAGCAAATAAAAATGTTCCCTTGGGGGTCTTGAAAAACCGCTAAATCAGTATTTTTGCCGTAACTTCATTATTTGATTTCCGTTTGTCAAATATTATACTTATATATCATTGGAAAGCTTTCTACCTTTCGTTTTCATGCCATTTTGGTTAGTAGTAAAATTTTTTCCGGTTTTTTTTTAACAAAAAAGAGCGTTTACTTAACTTTCTAACGGGTGTTTTGTTTTAGAAGTGAGGTTTTCAATCTGGCAATACTTTTTTCGGAGTTGGTCTTTTTGACAGCTGTCACTTGATTTATGCTCAGTTTGGTTTGCCATTTCATAATGAATAGACTTACTCCTGAACAACGTTTGCAAATTATTGAAATTTATTATTAAAATAATGGTTCGGTTCGCGCGATTTTCACAAGAAAATTTTGTTCAGTGATGAAGCTCACTTTTGGTTGAATGGAAACGTTAATAAGCAAAATTGTCGCATTTGGAGTGATCATAATCCACAAGCCATTGTTGAGACGCCATTACATCCTCAAAAAGTCACTGTTTGTTGTGCTCTTTGGGCAGAGGGAATCATTGGTCCATATTTCTTCAAAGATGAAGCCGGTCATAATGTTACAGTCAATGGGGAACGCTATAGAGCCATGATTAATGACTTTTTCGTGCCTGAATTGTGAATTGGAGGATGTTGATGTGGACGAACTTTGGTTCCAACAAGACGGCGCTATATGCCATACAGCCAACGAAACAATCAATTTATTGAAGGAAACTTTTGGTGAGCGCATTATCTCGCGTTGTGGGCCTGTGGCGTGGCCTCCAAGATCGTGCGACTTAAAACCGCTGGACTATTTTTTGTGGGGTTATGTGAAGTCGCTTGTCTACGCAGATAAGCCCGAGACGATTGACACCTTGGAAAAGAATATTCGGCGTGCTATTACTGACATACGGCCCCAAATGCTGCAAAAAATGCTGTTCGAAAATTAGGCCTCTTTGCTGGAATTTATTCGAACGGCGGCCACTTGCCCGAAATTGTTTTTAAAACATAATGGCAAATCTTTATCTTTATAATAAAGCTGCTAAATTCTTGGCCATAAACATTAAATTATACGCGTTTTATTTCTTCTTGAAAACCACACTTAAAAAAAAACACCCTGTATACATTAGCCTCAGCGAGCCGAATGACGTCATTTTGATGTCTACAGGCAAAAAGAAGAACCTGTAAGCGTCAAAAATAAGGCGACGGTGTTCAGGACACATTTTAGTACGAACATGAGGGAGTGGACTCTTGTCAAAATATGTCGGCGATCATTAATGCTCTCAAAAAAATCATCAAAACCTTGCGAATTAAGTTTTTGTTTTTTTTCATTCGTACACAAAAAAGTTACAGCAAGAGTTACACTTGAGTTTATACTGAAACTGCTATCCGCTGTAACTTTTCTATCTACGAATAATCAAATTGTAACAAAAAGTCTGATTTAGCGGAAATTTGTGTTTGCACTGAAACACTCTCGGGGTAAACTTTCAAAATAGGCGGTGTCGTGTTCAACTATTTTTGGTGACCCACCCACCTTAGTGTGCATAATGCGGTGCCAGTATCTGCCTTCAATCTTCAAGTATCTACAATTTGTGTGTATCCACGAGTAAATGCATTTAAAAGATATTTTTGTTATTGTGTGCGTGTGTGGGTTTGTGTTTAGTTGTTACTTGCTGTTGTTTTTGTTGTTGCTCCCACAGTCAACAGCATTTTTCTTTTCTACTTTTATCTTGAATTGCTTTCCAGGTCAACAACGTGTTGAACTACTATTTAGCTCAAAAGTCATCGAGAAGAAAGGCAAAATTTAATGGTATTCAATTTTTATAAAATATTTTTTCTTACCTATTTTGCCGATTTCACTCTGTGACTTCAGTATAATATTAAATCAAAGGAATACCACCGTACCATATGTTGGCATATGGGCATACGAGTATATCATACATATGTATGTACTTATGTCTGTATTCTAAAAATTTTCTCTTTGTGGGAAACGATCAGGGGGTAACTTCCATCTCCCACATATTAAGTGCCCATAATCTACAAAGTTCCACCATTATTTGGTACACGCTTCGGTAATTTAATGTTCTTGATGGTCTTTTATAGAAACCACAAACATTTCGCATAAATGTAACAAAAAACATATGTTTTTTTTGTAAAAATAAAAACTTTTTAATTATAATGTGACATCAGCTTTATGTGGTCAACATGATAGCATTGGTTAAAAGTTACATGCAGTAAATGAGGTTAACAAGTAATCGTCCAAAGTTGCTAATGCCTTGCCAAGCTAAAAAAAAAATATTTGCACTCGAGCTAATAAAAATGAATGAGGACTGGCTAAATACCACAACAGAGCAAGAAATATAAATTTTTACCGCCAACATCGGTATTCAAAACGTGTGACACCTTCAGTTTTTGAAATTTACTTCTTTAAAATCGTTTTTTACCATATATGGTATATATGCTGCGGGTAAAAGATGATCGTCGCAGCGGAAACGGTCACGGAAATAATGGACAGAGCCCTCTATCAATCGAGTATGAAAGTATGAAAAAGAAATGAGAGTTCATATGAGTATACACAAAAATGATGGGCAGCGCCCTCTATCAAAAGTAGCGTATGTAAAATTCTTCTGAATCCTCATTTGTTGCATACTCAATTGATAGAGAGTGCTGCCCATCAGTTTCTCGTCAAATTGTTTTCATAATCCATCAATAGAGGGCGCTGTCCGTTTCAGTTCAGTTTCTCGTCAAATTTGACATTTCAAACAAAAATCTTGAGAAATTTTAACGCAAACGTTCTGAAGAAGTCAACTTTTGTAGGGGAAACATTTTTTCTTAAATATTTCAACTCTTGCAATTGGTAACCCTAAAATTCAAATGTAAAAGACCGTTCGTTATGTTACTTCACAGCTGCATCTAATTTTTTATGGAAAATATAAAACTGGAAAAAGATTTTTACTCTTCTCTAACGTTTTTCCTGTCATCATGCTTCCATGCATATATTATTCAAAAACATCCTCAAATTAGGATAACGTCTACATTGGAGTGAAGGGATATAAATTTCAAAAGAAGAAAGAATTTCAAAACTTTTCTTGGACATTCTTAATATTGCGCCGTGCTTAAGAAAGGGCAAAATTCTTTAATTTCTTTTCTTGTAAACAACAAATTTGGCCCTCATGTATGATCTTACTGCATCCAGGGGAGCTAATTTTGGTTACTTTATTTTCTTCAAGCATACAAATTTCCTCCTCTCACTTTTTATGGAGCCCATGAGTGGAGTTTCAGGGTCTTACTTACTTAGTTGGCACTACAAACGATGATCGGTCTTGGCTGCCTCAGTGAAGCTTCGCCAGTCGCCACTATTATGCGCGGAGACACTTGGTAATACCAAGTGTAGACATGCCCCTCTCGCCCCCGCCTGAACCTGGTATTTCCAATGGAGATTGGGACGTCGTCCTCTTGTGCGCGTTTCACCACCGTGACTTGTATAAAATACCCGTCTAACCGGAGCGTCTTCTCTCATTCGCTCAACATATCCTAGCCAGCTGGATTTCTATGCGCTGGACTATACCTCCTACAGCTCTTGGTTCTATCTTATTCGATAAAAGTTGTCGACGGTTATTGAACCATAGATCTTACGTAGTATCTTCTCCTCGAACGTTCATAACCGCATCTCTTCATTAGGATGGTGGATGGATGAGGGACTTATAGGGCGCTATTTTCGTCGGCCGAAAGAGGGCTCAACTTCCCAATTTCCTACTGAGCCCGTGGTAACATCTGCTGACAAGAATTAATCTCCGTTTGATCTCAAGGCAGACATTGTTGTTGTTGTTAATGCTGGATTTTTCCATTAGGGACTAGCGAACAAATTCATTACACACAAGAATTTATGATAGAGTTGAATACGCTAGTAATCGGTATTTTTCTTAAATCAATTTAAAAATTATGAAAAAATTTATTGTGGCCGCCGTGGCGTAGTTGGTGTAGTGCTTTGGCCTGCTACTACGCAGAGAGT
This sequence comes from Palloptera scutellata, assembly GCA_958295655.1. Lineage (NCBI taxonomy): Eukaryota > Metazoa > Arthropoda > Insecta > Diptera > Pallopteridae > Palloptera > Palloptera scutellata. The sequence continues at coordinate 78,034,191 of OY282450.1, read as the reverse complement.
GTCCGGGGTTCAAATCACGGCACAGGCAAAATCACCTCTTGGCATACATTGGCAAACCATCAAAAGTAAAAATTGCCTAGGAAAACCTTTTCGCATAAAACTGTAGGTCCCTTCACGCACAATATGAGTGCATACGAAAAGCCCGTTCTAAAAAAGATTGAATAAAAAATAGCTCAAATTCTGCTATTCCATATCTGACTGAAGACGTCTAAGAGAACAAAGAAATTTATTAAACTAAAAATACTAGTTATATTTTCTAATTTGCAAAAACAAACAAAAACATGACATTCTAAATAAGTGGGGTATTAGACATGGGTAAAATGTCTAAGTTTTTAGTTTGTGTTATACACTAAACCAGGAAATTTCCTTTCCGCTAGGAGCAATAGGATTTTTGATGACACTCAAGTATAAGAGTTGAATTGTATAGTTCTCAACACCTTCCCGGGATATACATACTCAATATTGCAAAGAGATTATGGACAGAAGATTTAAAAGTGAATAAATTTCTAAGATACTAAACTCCAATCTTACATACTTAGCTTTAATCTTTTCTACTTACCTGCAGCAGGAAACTTATTCTTCGTTTTCTTCTTTTAATGGCTCAACAGCTTATGGATGTCCTAGGCCGAGCATTTCGCATCCATTCAGCAACCGCAAACACCAGTAAACACTTTAGCTCACAAAACTTGTGTGATAACTTCAATGGATTTTACGGTTCTCGGTTCGCATTGAAAAATGCGGTTATTGTAAAATTTTCCAAATATTTTCAATCTCTTTATGCGAAAAATTTAGGGATTTTGGGATCAGGGATTTGCATAGGATTTTAATGTGCATAAGTATGTATGTAGTTACCTATACATACTTAGTATTGTTTGTATGTATGGATGTGTCAGCGTCTGTGTGTGTGCATGTGTATTTGTGTGTGTTTTTTTTTTGTATGCGACAAGGTAGGGGAAATCTTCATAGATACTGGCAGCCCCGTGTTTATGTGTGTGCGTGTGTGTGTATTTTGGAGTGCATAGGAAAGGATTAGAGTGAGTTAGGGATTTTCAAGTGCAATGGGGATTTCACAAATTTCTTCATTTTTCGTTTCACAAAACTTGGGCGGATGATTGATTTTCTCAATTTTCTCAGACATATTGTAAGTATTGGAAATATGCTTTGCGCAAAAATTGAAAAAGTTAAATTTCGTATTTTTGTATTGACATTTGTTTACATCAACATTGAAAGGGGGGGGGGGGGGGGGGGGGGGGGAGTGTGGTGGGAATTTTTTTTTTTTTTTTTTTAAGGGAGGAGGGAAGAGTAAATGGTTTTTTGTTTGTTTGTTTTATATTTGTTTTATATTTGTTGTAATTTTTTTGGTTTTTGTTTATCATTATGTATTTGTAATTTTAAAAATATACTTAAGGCATACTTTTTTTTAGGAAAGACATGAGAAGGAATTTTCTTTTACTTATTCTTTATTATTTTATATAATTTAAATATTTCTATTTTCTATTTTATTTGAGTTGCCGTGTAGTCGAGAATGTGTGTGTGCGTGTGTGTGCGTGTGTGTGGTTGTGTTTGTTTTGATAGGCTGTGTGAAATTTCTCATAAAAATTTTTTGTTTAATATAATTTTCTTTGTTTGGTTTGTATTGGTTGAAATGTAAAATTTAAGTTGTTGTTTTTTCTTCTTGGTTTTTTATCTTTAGTAAATGCAGTTTTTTATTTTAGAATAAATTTGTTATTTAAGTACTATACATGGGCATGGCATTTACATGTACGGTATATGTATGGTATGTTTGTATGTATGTGTATTTAATATGTATGTATATAAGTATAAGTATGTGTGCGTGTGTTTTTGTCTATGGGCTTGAGTTGTTGTTTTTGCTGGACTTTTAGCATTCCGTTTGAAGCTTTTTCACATTGTTCTATTATTTTTATTTTTGTCATTTTTTATTTTTGTTTTTGTCAATTAATTAATGCTTACATTGTAATGATTAAAATCATGTTTACATAGTTACACAACAATTTTAGTTCCTTTTCCAATTTACCATATAATTATATTTATTTATTTATTTATTCCATTATCATCACATTGAAGTAGTTTTGCAGTGTGAGTGGATTTGTGTTCATTTTTTCTTTTCCATGATAATATAATTTCGTTTTTTATTTACATTTTATTAAATTCTATATATACTATGTATAGTTGGTATTTGTTGGTTTTTCTTTTTTGAAAAAATAAAAAATTATAAAATGTCATGAGTTCTTGTTTTTCTTCTGGTTTTTATTAATAACTTTACACACATAAGTACATTGTAATTGCATAGTAAAAGTAATTTTTGTTTACAATTGTTCACACATATACTTATATATTTTTTTGCCTTTCTTTTCTCCTTCGATTATATCTCATTGCATTGGTTAACATTTTCGTATTGATTATTTCGATATCCCCTTTACATTCGCTACAATTTGATTGATTACTTCACAGTTTACAGTGTTGATTAAAGCGCAGAGCTTAAAGCTTTTTTGAAAACTTTTTGGGCAGAACCTTTATGGAATTGTTTTCAGTTAATATTCTCAAGTTACAATCTTAAACTTTTTATATATATTTTATTAGCTGAACGTAAAAGCTCACTGAAATACATAGAAAAAGCTGTCAAGTGCTTTGGGATTAAGCTGTTACAAATCTTCAAGTAGATTTTAAAATCTCTCAGAAACTATTATAACACACAGCAACAATGAAGGCTTCAATGCTTTTGATGGTTTTAATTTTTAACTGAATTTCAAAGCTAGCTACATAATTTAAAGTATTAAAAGACTTTCGTCTCATAAAGCTTTAAAGCTTTAAAGCTTCATTCAACTCTTACCAAGCTTCAATGCTTTTGATTGTTATAATTTTTAACTGAATTTCAAAGCAAGCTACATAATTTAAAGTATTAAAAGACTTTCGTCTCATAAAGCTTTAAAGCTTCATTCAACTCTCACCAAGCTTCAATTATTTTGATGGTTATAATTTTTAACTGTATTTCGAAGCTAGCTAGATAATTTAAAGTATTAAATGACTTTCGTCTCATAAAGATTTAAAGCTTTAAAGCTTCATTCAACTCTTGCCCAACCCTCAATGCTTTTGATGATTTTAATTTATAACTGAATTTCAAAGCTAGCTACATAATTTAAAGCATTGAAATACTTTCGTCTAATAAAGCTTTAAAGCTTCATTCAACTCTTACCAAGCTTCAATGCTTTTGATGGTTATAATTTTTAACTGAATTTCGAAGCTAGCTACATAATTTAAAATATTAAAAGACTTTCGTCTCATAAAGATTTAAAGCTTCATTCAACTCTTACCAAGCTTCAATTCTTTTGATGGTTATAATTTTTAACTGAATTTCAAAGCTAGCTACGTAATTTAAAGTATTAAAAAACTCTCGTCTCATAAAGATTTTAAGCTTTAAAGCTTCATTCAACTCTTGCCCAACCCTCAATGCTTTTGATGGTTTTAATTTTTTCAAAGCTAGCTACATAATTTCAAGCATTAAAATACTTTCGTCTAATAAAGCTTTAAAGCTTCATTCAACTCTCACCAACCCTCAATGCTTTTGATGGTTTGAATTTTTAACTGAATTTCAAAGCTAGCTACATAATTTACAGCATTAAAAGACTTTCGTCTAGTAAAGCTTTAAAGCTGCATTCAACTTTTACCAATCTTCAAAGTCTTGCCCTGAAAAAATGTGTGTTGTCTCACGTGCTAGGCTAATATCAAAAGCTCTCTCTCTCTCTATGAAACGAAGTACAACGATATCACGCCTTAAAGCCCTACAAAACCAATCGAATTCAAGTTCCTTGTATTGTGTAGCCATTAGAAATCTATATTTTTCTTTCTCTCAGAAGCTATAAATATATGATTGTTGTATTGTATTGAGCTTTTACAAGCTCTCACTTTCACTATCTCCAACTTTTTAATGCGGCTATGAAAATAAAAACAAACTTTACTTCTCGTGCATAAAGTATGTTAATTTTCGTGGAGTTCTTCAGTTTGATAATTTTCTAAAAAAAAAAAAAACACTCTTCCGCACTCACTCTCCTACGTTCATTTTCACATTTTTATTATTTTATTTGATTATTATGTTCTACATATAGTAAGGCATTCTTTGCGTAAACCCTAAGTTCATATACACAATTTTTAATTATTTCGGTTTTTCTTTTAGTATTTACAAATTTTTTTCTTTTGAAATCGAAGAAAAAGGTTCTAGTAGTATTTCTACTTGAGTCGATGAAAGCTTGCAAAAGCTTCACTACAAAAATGCTTGAAAAAATTCACAACCATTTGGTATGGATTCATATTTTTTCATTTAAAACTACGTATAAATTGTTTCCTTGGATGAAGATGTTTTAATGGTTTTGAAGCGTTTTTGTTTTTGTTTTTAGATATGGATAAAGCTTTTAGAATTGCTTGAATTGCTAATGAATTTCTTTGCATTAGCATGAATTTTTATATTTCACTTTAATCTTTTAGCTATTTATCTATCTTTGGAAAGCTTTTGAGCTTACTATATAGCTTTCAACTATTTTAAACTTTTATTGATTCTTTGTTCCTTGGTTATTTGCGAAATTTTTATTCAGACTTTTCAACTATGCTACAATATGGGGGCAAAAAAAACCGTCGTTATTTACTTGACTTCTAATAGACAGACCTTGTACAGTCAACACTTTAAGCTTTCTATAGCTGACGGATCTTTTTCGATAATTACACAGTTTCAACATGATTTGAAGATTTGTACTTGTTTCTGATATGAAACAATGTTTTTTTTTTATTACTAATATGTGTTGGAAATGCTTTTAAAGAGAATTTCTTATTTTTTATTTATTTTAGGCTACTAACTGGAACATAATTATTGATTTCTTCAGAAAAGGACATCGTCTTGAAACTAATTATTGCTTTCTTCTGAACAATCTCTAAAAACATATCAAGTTGAAGACAATTTTAAGCCGTTCTATGTTGATCAATCTTTGAAAAAGAATTCAAAAATTGAGAAAAAAAATGAATATTTTCATTTAAAAAAAGCTTTAAAGAAATACAAACTTTGTTAGGAGTTTTTCTATTTATTTCATAGGTTTTCTAACATTTTGCTCTTCCTTCCACCTTGAATAATATGAATTTCTGTTGGAAAGAGCTTTCAAAAACTTATCAAGTTGAATAAAACTTTAGATCTGTATGGAAGAAACTAAGAATCTTATCATTTTCTAACTTCACTCATTTCGCAGTTCAGACTTTCAACTGGAACCTAATTTTATAGTATTTATTTCATGTGGGACTTTAACCTTCCTTCCACCTTGAATAATTGGAATTCCTGTTGGAAAGAGCTTTCAAAAACTTATCAAGTTGAATAGAACTTTAGATCTTTATGGAAGAAACTAGGAATTTTATCATTTTCTAACTTCACTCATTTCGCAGCTCAGACTTTCAACTGGAACCTAATTTTTTAGTATTTATTTCATGTGGGACTTTAACCTTCCTTCCACCTTGAATAATTGGAATTCCTGTTGGAAAGAGCTTTCAAAAACTTATCAAGTTGAATAGAACTTTAGATCTTTATGGAAGAAACTAGGAATCTTATCATTTTCTAACTTCACTCATTTCGCAGCTCAGACTTTCAACTGGAACCTAATTTTTTAGTATTTATTTCATAAGTTTTTCTAGCATTTTGAACTTCCTTCCACCTTGAATAATTATTGAATTTCTGTTGGAAAGAGCTTTCAAAAACTTATCAAGTTGAATAAAACTTTAAACTTTTATGGAAAAATCGATTTCTAACTTACTTCAGTCATTTCGTAGTTCAGACAGGCTTTCAACTGGAACATAATTTTTCACTTCAACGACACGTCGTTTTTCTCCAAATTCAAACTCCGCACTCCAGTTCGATTTCTATTGAAAAAGCTTACAATAAAAGTTCTTAAGCCTGCTTGTTATGCTTTTGCTGTACTTTTTTAAAGATTTCAACTTTTTCAGCCATCAATTAAATTGTCTTTCATTGAATTTTTTTTGTTAAAAACCTTTCAAAACCTTTAAGCTTGTTAAAGAATTCAAAAGCTTTAGGCTTATTAAAGCTTTGGCTTCGCATTCGAAAGTAAAGTAATCATATTTCTCATTGTATTTCTTCGTCTTTTCAGTACTTTATCTTTCTTGTGTTTCAAATGTTTATTCGCTTATTTATTTCAGTTTTGTTTATGTTTAGAATTAAATATATTTAACGCTACTATATAGTATATATTAATATATATATATATATATGTATATATTTTTTTGTTCATTATTTAATAGTTAAATTACATTCAAGTTTTCTCTTATTTTTCTGCTTATTTTGTTGCTTTCAAATTAATTTGTACAATTCAAGTAATATTTATTTGGATTTTTCTTGTTCTTTATTGTGTATATTTATTTTGCTTTTTTCTTTTCATGGTTGTTAAATATTTTATGTTAACCAAGTTGAGAAATTAACAAATTTGTTTTAGATCTTACAACGTTTTTATTTTTACTTTTATTTACTCTGTTTTTTTTTTAAGAAGATATTATTCCAGGGCATATGCTGCAATTCAATATGGGTGGCAAATTTTGATACATCCAACGATTAGAAATAAAATGCAATCGTGTAGAATTGTCACTGCTTTGGTTTCATTTGAAATCGCCAATTAATAATGGATAATTTCTGCTTGGCAGCCATATCCACAATTTTTTGCGAATATTGAACTGTAGCATTTGCCAAAATATTGAAAGTTTTTCCGCTGATCTGGTTGATTAGTTTGTTTGTTTTTTTTTTTAGTTTGTTAATTTTCTTCTACTCTTTCTCATCATTCATTCCTTGTTAATTCATTTAAATACAAAAATCACAGAGAATTACACACTAATATGTTGTTTTTAGTTTTTTGCTTGCTGGTTTCTTTTAAATAGTTAGTTGAAGAGTTTTTTATGTGAACCATTGCTTTAATATTATTTTGATATAATTTCTTTTCAAATTTTATGCTTGTATTTGTTCCAATTTTTTTTTCTTTTATTTTTAATTTAATCTTTACTGCATTTTTCTGTTTCATTTTTCTATAATGATTTTGTTTCATTTTTAAAATAAATGGACAAACAAAAATAATATTGTTATTTTTTGTTTAATTTTCTCTAATTATTTGTTTTAGTTATTTTTTGTTTCTTTCTCTCATTTTGGTTTTTATGTTTAGAATATTTTGATATTTATATTTTATTATTTTATTTTCCTTTATATGAATTTATTTTATTTGCTTTGTATTGTGAAATTGTTGAAAAAAGTTTTCCAATTCAGTTCAGATTCCATAAAATTTCCGCTTTAATTGCCCGTTTTTTTTTCTTAGCCTTCGATCTTTTACAAGTTTTTGTTTTCATTTCTTTCACCTTCGCAACTTTTCTGTTTCACTTTTCGAAAACATTAATCTTTTAAATTCTTTCTTCTTCTCCCATTTTTGGTTTGTTTGTTCTTTTTCTAACTTAAATTTAATTATTTGTATTTTTCTCATAAATTTAGACATTTAATTTTAATGAATGTTTTCTTCTTTGGATTCAAGAAATTTCATTATTTCCATAGGAGGAGGAGAACTCCTGCCGTTTTGCCCAATCCAAAAATCGTTAGTGCAAAAAATCTTTCCCCTCTCAAATTCTTTAAATCAGTTTATTTTGGTTTTTATTTTATTTAATTTTTTTTCAATAAAACGTTAAATTGATTTTTATTTGGTGTTTTTTGTAGTTTTCTCTCACTTTGGTTCCCTAATCATTTTTTAGTATTAAGTAGTTCAGTTGTTTTGTATTTTGTTTCGCTTCTTAAGTTCAAATTTTATTTCTGTTTTTTGTCCTTTGGAACAAATTAGATTTTCAGTACAACATTTTATAAGAAATTGGTATTTCGTTTTAGTTAAAAAGTAAAAGAGTTTGTTCTTCGCTTTAATATTAAGCTTGAAAAGTTGTACAAAAAATTAGAAGAAAAAATTAAAGCAAAATGCTTCGTTTTTTGCTGTATAGAGCAGAGCTTCTCAAAAAGCTTTTGTGCTTTTAAAGTGGTATAACTAAAAACATTCACGAAAGGAAATATAGTAAATTTTTAAAGCTTACTCTATACACAAGTAAGCTTAAAAGCTTATCATATTATTAGCACAAGAATCGGCATCGATACTTTAATGCCAAGGATAATGCAAGCATTCAAATCAGGCTTGTTAACATACATGCACTTCTTAAATTCCATAGGTTAAAGTCCCTCAAAGCTTTGTGGTACGTTGTGCTACGTTTTCAACATACTCGTAGATGAAACTTCCAAAATCACCTGTTTACATTTGCAAAAAGCTTTAAAGTTTTCCATAAATCTTCGCCATTTTCCCATTAACATATAAAAACGAAAAATATCCCCGAAAGGAAAGATATTTTATGTATATAGTATATAGCTTACTTTATAAGTAAGCTTAAAAGCTTTTTATTTACTTGTGTGCTTTTAAAGTCGTACCGCTGCAAATATTCATTAAAGGAAATATAGTAAATTTTTAAAGCTTACTCTATACACAAGTAAGCTTAAAAGCTTATTATTTATTAGCACAAGAATCGGCATCGATACTTTATTGCCAAGGACAATGCAAGCATTCAAATCAAGCTTCTTCACATACATGCACATCTTAAATTCTATAGGTTTAAGTCCCTCATAGCTTTGTGGTACACTTTCGAACTTCCAAATTGACCTGTTTACATTTGCAAAGAGCTTTAAAGTTTTTCATAAGTCTTTATAATTATCCCATTAACATCCAGCGTTACTATGTACTTATATGGTAAAACTGCTTCTCTCAATCAATTGATTTTCAAAGTGATTCTGCAGGCCACCAAAACAATGTGGAAAACATTTCATAAATCGAATTCTCTTGAAACTTGGTGGTCACTAACGGGTTAGAATAATTCAATATTACAAAGATTTAACAGTTAATGCAGGCTAATTTTATAAGTCCGAGATGAATTTAAAAAGTTCATCCATTTTTATCTTACATACTTATGTATATAAAAGGCTGAACTTGAAAGCTCTGTGGAGCATGCAGCTTCAAGCATTAATGCTTCTGTTTAATGAAACCTCTAAATTCAACTTTTATTTTATAAAGCTTTTCAAAGATTCATAGTAAAACTTTCATTTCGCTTTCTTCATTCTGCTTACTTCTTTCACTTAGCTAGAATAGAACGGTGGCGTTAAAAACTTAAAAGCTCTTTTGAATTTGCACTCATTAGAATTAGTTGTTGTTTTTTCTTGTTTTTGTTTTTTGAATTTATGTTACTATAAAATCGATAAAAGATATGATATTTTTGCACACGTTTAATAAAATTTCAAAGCTAATTAAAATAGAAAAAAAAAAACAGGCGCAGCTAATCAAACCAAAAGCTTTCTTCATAAGTATATAGAAAAAAGTTCTTAAGTTCAAGTTGATACACAACAGATTTTACAATAATAAGATTGATTTCCAGTAAGTAGACTTAAAAGCTTACAAATTGTTCTTACTTTTGTTTTAAACTTTAACTAAATTGCTGCACTAAAAGAATTGAAAAAATTTGGGTTTCCCTTTTTTTTCAATTAATATTTAAGCTAAAATTTTTTGGTTTTCTGGTTTTTTTCTTTTTTTTTTTTTTGGATGTTGTTGTTGTTATGTATGTATGTTGGTACGTATGTATACCATATATATTAAAACTCTACAATTGTAATTGTTCGTTTGTTTGTTGCTGTTGTTGTTGTTGTTGTTCATTTATTTGGTTTTCTTTTGACTGGATGGTGGTGTTCTCATAATAATACATTTTTTCGAGTTATTTGAGTTGAAATTTTTGCAATTTAATGCAAATTTTTATATTTCCATTTCGAATGATTTTAATTTTGGTTTTACCAGTATCAGTTTGTCAGTTTTTTTGTTGTTAATTGTACAATTTAAGTTGTTAGTTTTGAACAAATTTCTGTTGTACAATTAAAACAATTAAAACTCATAAATGTTTTTTATTATTAAGTTTTTATGTTTCACTGCGTGAATTCAATCGAGCTTGCATGTAGGATTCCAGAATATTCACAATTATAATTGTTAAACTTACAATTCGATATTGCTTCTCTGATTACTGACAAATTCAAATAAAAGTTTCTCTAAGATATTTTGTTTTGTTTTTATTTTTTTTTTTTTTGAAGTAACTTTTTTGAAAAGAACTTCCTAGATTGTTAGATTATTGATCTTCAACATTTTCTAAAATTTTATTTGTTTTTAATAATTTACAATTTGTTTCCATTTTTATGTCATGATAGTTTTTTCTTTTCTTTTTCAGTTGTCATTATTTTTAAGTTAAATACGAAAGAGTTTTGGTTTTTGCTGAACTTTTCTTTTCTTTTTCTTTCAGATTTTTGCCTTCATTGAGCAGAATTTATTCACAAAAGTTTGTAGCTGTAATCTTTTTTTACGCACTCCATTATATATTAATATTAAATTGTTCATTTGGTAAACCATTATCAAGTGTAATTGTGTAAAAATGTAAAAATTAAATGTATTGTAAGTAAAAGTAAACTTTTGCATTTCGGTATTTTATATTAACGAAAAGCTTTTAGCTTTTGAGATGAGTTAATATTTTGAAGCACAACTCGCAGACTCATTCCCATATTTCAACTCTATCTTGAAACTTTCAACTGGAAATGCCGGAAAACGCGGTTTGAAAGATTCCGAAACTTATACCCTGTCTTCAGTTTAGACATTTAAGAATCGTATCACAGTTGAGTGAATGCCAAAAGGTCGGCCTAGGCCATTAAAAGAAGAAGAAGATCACCGCTGATAATCATTCTGCAATGCTCTGATTTCAATCCAGACTTACTACATTGTCAGTAATGAATTTTCTAGATCTATGTCCGTGAAGCTACCAGTCAGCTCAATAATGTTCTCAGGTTATCTTTAGGTCTCCGAAACTATACCTCAATGGATTCTGTATTAGTCTACGATCCGATTACTTCAAATTCAGTTTAGGTTTTACTTTTCTGGAAGTGTTGGGAACCGCAGCTTTAATGATAACCGTCAACACCATGTCTTGGGGCCGCCAAGCACATCGAATTGAAGGTAGCATCGTCGAAGGCCTCCTCGATATCAACAAATACCCCCAAAGTGTACTGTATTCGACTCTTCGGGAACTATATTGACGGTTGTAAGTCAATCCCGACTTATGGTAATTACACTCTGACTGGAAGATATGATTTCGATCCCTGGTAAGACTATTCAGCAACCCAGGAAATTAATTGTAATTAGTACATTATTAGTTTAAAACTCAGAAAGTTACAAGATCAATCTTTTTTTTTTTATTTATTTTTTTTATTTTTCTTTTAATGGCACAACAGCCCATGGAGGGCCTAGGCTGATTTTTCGCAATCTTAGCTTTAGTTTTTTTCTTCTTAAAGCATATGAAACCACAGCTCATTTATTTGATTATTCAAGTTCTGCCCTCTGAATACAATTCTAAAATCAATGTCCGATTGGTCTTAAGGTCTTAAAAAAAATGCGAGATCAATCACAGCTTAAGTTTTTTAGAAGTGTATGCAACTATAGATCAGTGGAGGTCCATGATGCTTTATAGCCAATCCTGCTTTTAGCCTTTCTGGGGGTTTATAGAATTGAAGAGATTTAACAACAGTTTGTCTACGGTCTGAGAAGCTCAAGACTAAGGCACTAGCCACTTATACCAAAATTGACCTCGAAGTCTTTTGCTACAGTTCAGTTGTCCTTTAAAAACACTTTATAGAACACTATAAGCTTGAGCTTATTACTGTAGCGATGTATATAGTGTTTTTAGAGGACAATTGAACTGTAGCAAAAAACTTCGAAGTTAATTTTGGTTTAAGCGGCTAGTGCCTTAGCCTGCAGTGATAAATATTCCAAGTTCAATATTTTATTCTTTGCTTCTTTGGGTGTGCTGTAATCTTCATAGATTGTGACTTTTGTTCCTAGCTCGCTATGGTGTCTACTTCCTAAAGACATTCCCAGTTATGTCTCATTTGTTCCTCGATCTTTGATCGTAGGAGTAATCATTTTGTTATTCCATTTAAATAAAATTTCACAACCCTTTTGAACCGTTTTTTGGGTCTTAACACACCCTACTAACAACGGAAGCTTTCAACTATTCGATTTCTACGCCCGTTCAATTAGTTCATATTTCAAGTTTCCTATGCCACATTATTCCTTATAAATGAAATAATTTCCATCTGACATAACCAGATGCTCTCAGAATTTCCATGAAAAATACCCTGGGATACTCGCTTTTAATAATTTTAAATATGTACTAAAAAATTTCATGACTTCGTTTTTTTTACCTTTGGCCAATTTTCTTGTTGCCTCATTTCATTGTTACATAAAATATTCGTATAAACAAAATACCTAATTTTATAATTAACAAATAAAAAAAACCACAAAAATTATTTTAAATATTTCTTCTGTTTTCCTCCCATTTATCTACGAATTTGGCGAGCAAATGTTGCTACCAGATTTTTTGGCTCACGGCCAATTAAATCCAATTATTCAATTCAAAGGCAGTGGTGACGCACAAGAGGCCAAGCTAAGCCAAAAGTAAAAGCGAGCATAAATAAACAAATCCCAAATAAACAAAGAAAAGAAACAAAATTATTTATAAAATACAATTATTTTTTTAAATTTTTGCCTTTTTTTGGCAATCTCAAAAGTAGGAAAAAAATCAAAATGAAAAACAAAACAAAAGGTAAAAATATTTCTTTGTATTATTTATAAATTTATTATCTAAACACGAAGCCAAAATGTCTGTGCTTTCTTATGGCCAATTTAATGGGTAGCTGATAGCAGCTGATGGGTGCGAAAGAGTCACTAGAAGTGACTAGAAAGAGATGTCGTATATTACATAGTAAAGGGGGCACAAAATGATGGAAACATTTTTATTTATTAAATTTATGGATGAATTTATGAATGTGGGTCTGGGAAATGTATAAAAATTTGATGTAATTTGAAAAGAGAAAAATCAGAAAGCTATAGATGATATGGGTGTCATTGTTGCTTGATGGTAAAGGTAAAATCATTTAAATTTGAAGAGCAGCGATCAGAATATTGCCTTCCACTCTCCCTCACTCTTGGACCTACTCTTTCCTTTGATTGCCAAGAAAATCCAGTTTCTCCTTAATTCTATATAGATTTCTAGGAAATCTTTGGTTTTTGTTGAAACGTTCTACCCCTCTTCCTCTTGGATGTCGCCCATCTTCCCTTTGACCTGTGAAAATGATACATTTCTAGAATCTATCAATTTAGATCTTTAAACCTCGTCCGTTGTGCGTTTATTTCTAAATTTTTTCCTTACCCTACATATTTGTATAATCACATGCTCTCGGAGCCCAGTAAATAGTGATTGTTATTCCTCGTGCTGGGGAGTTCAGTTCCTAAAGACAATCTCCAACATTTCATAACTATTCTACTACTTTCATTGAACATTTCGCCAGTTGCCTCCATATCATCGTTTACCTTCCCACGATGATTCAGTTTCTGTAGACATTTGACACTAAACTTTAAGCCGTGAAATAAAAAATCATCCTTACTATACTGAAGTCCGAATTATTTGGTCCTAAACAGTTTCATTTACATAGTCTTGTAAAAGATATACAAAATTTCTGCTACAATAAAGAGAGCTGACTCCCAACTCTTCTGTCTCCTTTGTTCTAAAAACAAAGTTTGATTGCTTTATGCGGTGATTCATAAATAGATTCTTTCTCACATGCTCTGGAACTTCATAGATTGTGACTGTTGTTCCTAGCTCAGCTATGGTGTTCACTTTCTGAAGACATTCCCAGTTACTATGTCTTCTTTGTACCTCGATCGCTTTTTGCTGTCATTCATATTTTGTTTCTTTCTACCACACACATGCTCTTGAGAACCCCATAGATTGCGACTGTTGTTCCCTGCTATGGTGTTCAGTTTCTAAAGACATTCCCAGATATGTCTCCTTTGTTCTGCGAATACTTTTGATAATATTTTTATATAACCTTGATCGCTTTTTGCTGTCATTCATATTTTGTTTCTTTCTACCACATTCTCTGGAAGCGAATATCGTATTCGATTTCTACAGGCATTTTCAGATATTTCTTAAATCTCAAGATTTAATCGATTTATAATTTCCAGATAGTTCCCAGTCGATCTTATATCGTGTAAAATAAAGAATAAGAATTGCTATGTATGCTGTCTTTCAGCTCTGCCTGGACTTGTTCCCACTTGTATGTAAATTATCATTTCCCATATCTTTAAAACTTATATCTTATGGTCTGCTTGTCTGAATTCGGGCTGGGCCCTTACTGAAGACTTACAAAGTTCAATATAGTAACAACCCAGAATAATACCCTCCAAAAATATAATAGAAATAGCAGCTAAGCTTACATTGATGCACTGACAAACTATGTTTTGAACAGTTGAACGTTTGAACAGTTTTGAGCTACTGATTGTGTATGAATTAAAATCAAATCCCAAATTAGTCTTCAATTTTTCTTGTAATCAGCGAAAATTTTCTACTAAATTTTCGATGCTAAGAACTTTTGAAATATCTACACTGTAAATACATTCATCATAACTCTCTAAAGGTTTTCATTTTTTTTTTTTTTTATATCATATCCGTATCACAAATTTTTCCAAATTTAATTATTACTTAACTTATAATCATTATTCAAAACGGATGCAATAACAACAACATGAATAAGACCGCAAGAGAGAGACCGTGAGAACGATGAGTGACTGACTATCAGTTAATTGTGCAATATATGCGATGTTAATACAAAATACAGGGAGAGAGATGAGAGAGAGAGAGCAGGAGAGCAGGAGAGCCACAAACATATACAAACCAAATCCAAGGAAATGAAAACGAAACGAACGAAGAGAACTTTATTAAAATCACAACACAACGAACGAAAGAGCGAGAAAATCCAGGAGGTGCTGAGGTGAGGTGCAGAAGAAGCAGAACAAAACAAATACAAACCAAATTCAACAAACGAAACGAAGAGAAAACATATTAAGAAAAACAGAACCAACAACAACACAACGAAAGAGCTAAAAATTCCAATAATTTTTTTCTTGGTTGTGGAAATGAAATGAAAACACAAAATTTTCTTTTTGTTTTTTTTGCGGTTATTTTGTACAAATACATTTGGAAAAATTATGAGAAATTTTAACAAAAGCATTGCACAATTTTTTTTATTTGGATATTGTTTTTTCGTTTTGTTTTTTACTATTTTCAATCTTTTCTTTATATTGTAATACAAAAAAAAAAAAAAACAATTTGTTTTGATGGATGCTGATGAATTTGAGTTGATGGAGATATGATTATTTTCACAATTTCTATTTGTATATGAATGAAGTTCAAGGTATAAGTATTTTTTGTTTGTTTTTCTTTTCTCTTATAAATTTCTTACATTTTTATTTTATTTTAAAATTTTTTTTGGGTTTTATTGTATACAAAAATAATACAATAAAGAACTTTTCTTCGATACAATTTTTTTTTTTTTTCGTTTTCCTTGATGCCGTGTCCGTTTTCCGTTTAGTGTTTTTTGTTTGTAATACAATCTCATGGGTGTTTTTTTTTGTTTTTGTTTTTGGAATTAATGTTTCTTTTTTTTCAAATAATATAAAATAAATTTAAAAAAAAAAAAACAAACAACAAATTTTTCTCAGGTTTTTTTTTTCTTTTTCTCTGCTTTATATATTTTAAATTTTTTCAATCAATAAAAATTATCACATAAAATTGCAATATTTTTTTATCCTCTAATTTAAAGTTTGATCCGTTTTATTTTTAAAGCAGGCAATAAAATAAGCGAAAGTAAAACTTGAAAAGAAAAATAATTGATAAGGAAAATAAAATGTTTTTTTTTTAATAAAATGAAAAGTAGATATTTTTTCAAAATCTGTAATGGAGAAGTTGTGTATTTAACTAATATTTGTGAAAAATTTCAATTGAAACTGTAACGTAAAAAATTAATTTCAAATCTGTAAAATTTAAACATTTTTGTTTTAATTTTCAATTTTTACCTCTCGCTTTTTTTACTTCTAAAAATATTTTGCTGGTTTTTTTTCTTTGTTTTTGTTTTTTTGTTTCCCTAGAAGTAGTGAATACATTCAGCAAAATTTCTCTTGTTCTTCATCTTCATCTTCTACTTCTTATTCTTTTATGCATTATATACATAAATAAACATAATTTATTTAATAAATAATATTTATTTATGCATACAATTTCATTACATATATATTTTTAGTTTATTTATTATACATATATATGTGGTATATAGTAAAAATAAAAATAAATAAAAAATATTCGAGCATATTTTGAAATACACTCTTAGTGCTATATTTTCATTATCATCATTTCGTTTATATTTTCTTTCATTCTTTTTAATTTTTTCATTCGTGAGTTTCGTTTATAACAATTTTGTTAATTTTTATATGTATTTTCTTATTTTTATCGCTTTCCATTTTATGTTACAAATACATAAATACAAAATTCCTTTTAAATTTGTATATGTAAGTATGTCTAGATGTGTTAGTGGGTGTGTATGTGTGTGTGTGTGTGTGTGTTAATTTGTGTTTCTTTACTTTTATTCATATCTCAAGTCTTAGTTAAAGCTTTTCTTTTTCTTAGATACTTGTGTTTTTTTTTTAGTATTGGTTTGATTTTTTCACATTAAAATAAAATTTAAATCAGAAAAAAAAGAGAGAAAAAACAATTGAATTCTTATTTTTATAACAGTTTGAAAATTTTTTTAATTTTAAATTAAGTGTAAATCAAGGTACGACGACGACATCTAAAAAGCATCCAGTTTAGATTGAAATTCTATTAATGTTGCCATTTTGAAATCAAAGCAAAACTTTTGAAATAAAAGTTGGAGGCAGACATACTACCTTAATTGCCCCCCCCCTCCCCCTCCCCCCTTAGCTCGCTGCACGTGCCTACGCACTTCTAAAACTGGAGAGAGATGGAGTCTTCAATTTGCTTGGAAAAATTATGTTGCCATCTTGTTGAGCGCTGGAAAACAGCATTACAACAAGTTGGCATCATTGACAATTTAAGGAATAAAAATGGATGTTGATCGCTTCTTGTTGACCCGCCCCCCTCCCCTCTCTCTAACCTCCTCGCCACTTCAATTTCATGAGAGATTTATAGAATATTATTAAAATTTTATAGAAATAGCTGAATTTTTAATGAGCTCCTGGGTTAAGAATGCACAAAGTTTTAAACAAACATTTTCATAAAAACTTTTTCAGTTACTGTGTCAATATTTCGATTACAATTATGAGTCATCTTCAGGGCAATAGCAATAAAATATATTCAACTTAAAAATCAAGCATATAACATTTAAGAGAAACAAGTAATAAACACAACGTTACTTTTAATGTAAATTATGTTTAGTTATTACTTGTTTCTCTTAAATATTATATATTTTCTAAGTTTAAGTTAAATATATTTCATTGTTATAGTGTTCCTTGTTATAGAAGTTCTAATTGATGTCGAAATATTGACAAAATAACTAGCAAAAAAAAAAAACAAAAATTATATGAAAACATTTGTTTAAAAACTATTACTTCATGACCTAAAGAGACCTCATTAAAAATTAATCTACTATAAATTTAAAGGCTGGCTGTTAAATATTCAATCGATTTTTATAGAAATTCAAAAGTAAATAGAGAAAATTAAGTATTCGACGAGAAATATTTGACACAAATCTAAGCTTTGAAAAAAATAATTCTTAAGAAATTATAATAAAAAAAAAAAAAATTTTTTAAATTTAAGAAACAGAATTTGCTTGAAAAATATTTTAAATTAAAAGAAATGTATATTTTTTTCCAATTTAACTAACACTTACTAAAAACATTTGCTCTAATTAAATCACTTGCTTTTAATTTGTTTGATTTACTTTATTTAGTGTTGTTTTTTTTTTTTTGAATGTTAAATCAAACCTTTAGAAAAAATGAATAAAACACAAATTCTATTTGCATAACAAATTTCTTCGATTTTAATTGCTATCACCCAAATTGTTTATATAAATTTAAAAAACAAAAACTAGAATAGTTTAAGTAAAAAATAAAAATAAAAAAAAATATTAATTAATTTTCATAAAATTTCATTTTGTAAAATAAAATGGGCATAGCGATAATATCTGGATTAATTTATTTTTTAATTATTTAGGCAAACATTTGTAGTTTTTTCTTTACAATGCTTTGGGAATTGTTTAATTAAAACAAAAAACAGCAGTTTTGTTTTTAAAAGTAAAGTGTGGATATATATTTTGTTTTTTTTTTTACGTATACTTTAGCAAGTTTTGTACTACGAGGTGGTGTTCTTTTTTTTATTTATTTTTTTTTTTTTTTAATTTTTATTGAGTAACAAAAATAAAACGTTTAGTTTATTTCGAAGAAAAAAGATGAAGCACCTTAATTTTAAAAATTTGTGAATTGCAGCAAAATTATTTAGTTAATTTTTCTCGCCTTCTCACATTTTAAAATAAAACTGAAGTACTAAAAATGTGTTTATGGAAAAGTATTGGAAAGTAATTGGGTAGGGAGACGCTTCATTGAAAACTACAAACGTTTGCTTAAAACGAAAAGAACTTTCACGTTAAGTTTCTTTCTTTTTTTCCACCTAAAATTCTAATAACTAAAAAAAAATAAAAATTTAAAATTAAAACGAACGAAAAAAAATAAAATTAATAAATCTGGTTTTCCACAGTTTTGTTTTCTTTTTAAAAACTAACAAATACAAATTATAACAAAAAAAATACAAAAAATCTATATAAAAACTTATGTTTTATACAAATGCAAAATTCTTAGTTTTCAATGTTGTTGTTTTTATTCATTGTTTTTTGTTTTAAGTTATTTTACTGCATAAAAATATTGATTGCATACATATATCACGTTGATTTCATTTTCACAAAAAAAAAAAAAAAAAAAAAAAAATTTACAAAAAATAATAAAAATTAAATTATAAATTTTAAGAAAAACTTTGAACAATGAAAAAATAATAATAATTAAATACAAATAAGTATAACTTATAAGTGTATGTTTAGTTGTAATTATTACAATTGACAATGGTTTATGTTTTTGTTGTTGTTGTTTCATTTTACCTTTAATGAAGTGCATACAAATTTTAAATAAAATTTGCTTTTGGCTTTCAATTTGAAATGTTGATTTTTTGTTTTGTTTTTTATTATGATGATTTTGAGTAGTCAAGTTAAGTTTTTGTGTTTTTTTTTCAGATTCTTATAAATAAATTAAAATAAAAAAGTTAGCAAATAATTCTTTTGATTTTGTTTTTTGCAAACACAGCAACAGTTTTCAATTTTTTCAATGATGTTTTCTTTGATTCTTCGATTCTCAAACGTATTTATTACTTTTTCTACTTCTTCTATAAAAATTCTTATAATTTATTTTATCACACAGCAACAGTTTTCTTTAGACTTATTGATAATAACGGTTTTCTTTATTCTTTGCAACACACATCAATTGATTTATATTCTTTAATGTGCTTTTTCCTATATAACACAGAGCAACATTTTTAATAACTTGGATATTTAGTTTTCTTAACATTTTTCTACTTCATTCCCTGCTTTTGATGTTTATTTATTTTATTCTCTGACTCTTATTTTCTTTTCCTGGCTTATTAACATATTCCTGAAACGTCTGCTGTTCCTTTTTTACTCTTTCATCTGAGCAAACCCCTCCCCAACCCCCCAACCCCTCCCTCCCTTTAACTCGTCCCCCTAGATTTGATTCTAGTTTTAACACTTCTCTCCCCCCCCACTCACGCCCCTTGCCCTTCTGCCCCTCCCCCTCCCCCACTTTACAATATAACTATACTTTGTCTCTTATTCACGTTTCTTTTCTTTGTTTTAATATTTCATATTTCATTTTTCATTTTCTTTAAGTTTTTTTTCTTTTTTTTTTTAACAATTACTTTGATAATTTAATATAAATTATTACAAAATAAATTGTCATTATATTATAGTCAATAGTAATTTTCTCATTTTAAATACATACATATATCTATATATAATATTTATTAAAATTATAACAAACAAAAAAATAATAAAAACAAGGTACTGGGTTCAAGTGTATCATTTCTTTTTGTTTTTTTCTTCAAATTACATTTGAGCATCGAAAAAAAAATAAATAACTATAAAATTTAAAATTTTTTAATTGATATGAGAGCGTTTTTATTAATTTCTCTTATATTTCGTTATAAATTAAGTTATTAAGTAATGCAAATACTTTTTTGTTTCTAAACTTTCTAACTAGAAGTTTTAATCAATGTATTTTTTATATTGCAATTAAATAAATTTATATTTAGTAAGAAATTTGCTGAAGTTATTTCTAATTCATCGAAACACAGCTGCGAGCTCATTAATATAATTGAGTGCCGCTGTGTGGAGAGTGAGAGAGTCGAGAGTCTGATCAGAATAAGCAATAGCAACAGGAAAGTAAGGAGCTTGGAGTAGGCTTGAGAGCTAAAACAGGAACTACTCTGGCAGCAAATTTCAATAGTTATCTAGAGAAGCGCTGAAGTTCTGGAGGAACCCGGGTACTGCATTTTATTAAGTACCAGTTGTACTTTAAAATCAATACGGCTATCATCACCGAAATGAGTTTCAAGCACAATCTGCAAAACGAGTTGCGTGGAAGAATTAAAGCTTATTGTGTATTTTGACAAGTAGCCTAAAAAATAAATAAAGTCTAACGAAAACACATGCTTTTAAAGAACCCATTTGTCTTATTCATTTTATTAATTCGTGATTCTTCCCTCCTATTGGAGCTAATAAAAATATTTTTTGTTTACTTTTATAAATAAATGTGAGTATTCTAGTATTTTGAGACTTGGCTCTTCACAAAATCTGTTTCATGTCTAGTAAATAAAAAAAAAAATAGAAAATAATGAACTGTTTACACTGCGTCTGAACGTAAAATGAAATTTCAAAGTTCAACTCAAATATATTTCAGTTTCCTTAAATAGTTTCTTAATTGTTAGACATCTATATTTAGAGTGAGAAATTCAAACTGGCAATTAACTTTAAACATTTTTAAACAATTTGTTTAGTAAAAGTTAGTCATAAGCAGTGAAACAATCACTGACAATGACAATGGGTTTAACTTCAAGCGCACATTTGCGTATTAAAAATAAGTCTAAGCTCAAAATATTTTTAAACAATTTTTTATGTTCACAAGACATGGAACTTTAGAATGCAATAATCATTGAAAATCACAGAAATCTTAAAATTTTGAAATGAAAACAATACTTTTTATATTATGCTTGGAAATTTTGAACAATTTTTGAACAATTTGTTAAGTAAAAAATATTTTCTTTTACCGTGTTTAGCTTTAAGTATTCAGTCAAAATCTACAATTGTTTAATGTTTTCAAGACATGTGTTTCTTAATACTATCTATTTACTTCTGTCTGTCACGAGTTCTCTCCTCTCAGCTCCCTAGTAGAAGCAAAAATTAATGATGAAACCAAAAACAAAAAATTAGATCGTAATGAAAAAGATGCGAAAAAAAATTATAAAAAATTATAAAGAAACTATAAATATATGTGTAAATAAAAGTAATGACTCAATTTTTATTGTTTTCCATTCGAAATTTAACTTGTTGGTTTCTACTTCCACTACTACATAGTAGCACTGATTATTTCTATTTTCTAGTATATACTCAAATATTGCAACAACAAAAAATACATTCTGCACAAAAAAGATTAAAATAAAATGCGTAAATAATAGTAGAGATAGTAAGTAGTAGGTGGTAGTTTTGTTTATATATGTATGTATATAAACAAAAATAAAAATAAAAAATTTATTACAAATTATTACAATAAATTATTTTAAAATTTGAAGCATTTAAATAAAATTACAATCAAATTAATGAAAAAATATAAAAAAAAAATTACAGAGATGGATAAAAAGTAGGAGGAGACGACAGTGAGTAGTTTATACATATGTATATGGTATAAGAAAAAAAAAAAATATTATATATAGAAGAAACAAATTGTTGATATATAGATAGTTGTTATAGATAGTTTTTGACGTTTTTTCCTTTTTGTTTTAAGTTTTTTACAATGCAATTAATTATAAAAATTAATTTTGGTTTTCTTCTTTTTTGCCCTTCTTATGCTTTCTAATATATATTTACTTAATTTTAGAGGGAAGTAGAAAAATAAAGTTACTGCTGCTTGTTGCTTTCTGGTTACTGCTGGATGATGGTGGTGGTGGTGGTGTTGTTAGTTCTTTGCAGGCAGGTAGTAGTAGTTGTTGTTGTCGTTGTCGTTGTTATTGTTATTGTAACAACAGCTCCTTTTATTGCTCGTTGTTCGCTGTCGCAGTTCTATGTATGTACTGTTGCCTGTCTGTCGCAGTAGTGAAATATTCCGTGTTCGAGTGCTTTCGAAGCATTTTTCAGTCCTTCATTTGCCAACGTGTCAAAAGTTTTTGTTTTTCTTATTTTTCATCATGCATTTTCGTTTTATTTTTGTCGAATTTGGGTATGGCCGCTGCAATCGATTGATTTTTGTTTGTTTTAACATTAAAAATGCTTCTACTGTTGCTGGCTGCTAGCTGCTGTTCTTAATGCATTTTAGAATTTTGTTTGTTTCATTTTTATATTTTAAATGAATTAATTAAAAACGAAAAAAAAAAAAAAAAACACTTCATTGTTGTTGTGGATTATATTTAAAGTTGACGATTTTAAACTTTTAAAATGTTTTGTTTGTTTTTTTGGTGGGTATTGTTTTTTAATGAGTTTTTATTTACTATTATTATTTAATAAGGTTTTTGTTTTAATTTTTGCTTTTGTTTTTTTATGATCAAAAATAAAAATCATTTTTTTCTTTTTGCTTTATGTAAAACAATTAAGAAAAATTATTTTTTTTACATAAATTACAATATTTTATTATATGTTTTTACTTGTTTAGTTAATTTTTATTTTATAGTTTTCAAGCCTTTTTGCATATCACGATCAAATCAAAATTTCCTTTTGCGGTAAGGTAATATTTTTGTATTACCCTTTTCTCAATTCTTCATCAAAGTTTCTAAAAGACGAAAAGTTCAATTTCGTTTTGCTGCTATTGTTCTGCCAATTGATTTTAATTATTTTATTTTTCAGCTATTGTTTTAAATGTTTGGTTTCTCTTTTACCAACTATTGCGTGTGTTTGTGTGTGTAGTTAGTTTATTAGTTTTTTTATTTCTCTCAAGTGTAATGTGGTGTGGTGGCGGCGACTTTCGCGCCACATTTCGTAAGCATTTAAAAATTTTCTTTATATTAGTTTTTTGTGTTTTGTTTTATTTATATTCACTTGCATTTCTTCTTCTCAAAGTTTTTCTTTTTTTCTTTACTAATATTTTGGTATTTTGTTTTCAGTTTGAAAAAAGGAAAATGAAATAAATTAAGTTCAAACTTTTCAAATGAAACAATGAAATTTGGAATTTTGCAATTTTTGGCATTTTTTCTGTTGAATTTGTATTTTTATTTTCAGTTGTTAAGGTAAAGTATAAAGGTTGTTTTTGTTTTTTGCACTTTATTATTAATTATTTTTATTATTATATCTAATATACTTGAGATCAAGCATTATTTGTTGTTTGTTAAAAAAAAAAATCAAGTCACTTTCTTCGAGTCAAGCGAAAAAAGTGCTTATTTGTATTTAAAATGTGGCGATTTATTATTTTTTTTTTAATTTTCTTTATTTTGTTTTATCAAATTAAAATGTTTGCTTTTGTTTTTGTTTATTATTACTTTTCATTTATTTCTTTATTGAATTTTATTGTTTAAATTTATTGTTGTTGTATTTATTCATTTGTTGCTGCTGCTGCTGCTGCTAGCATCAATGTCGTCGTTGTCGTTGCCGTTGCCGTCATCGGTTACGATTGCTGCACATTGAGCAACAATTTCAAATTGTGCGTATCGAAATCATCGAGCAGATTGCGCTTCGAATTCTTCACCACATGTCCGCCGAGCGTGTGCGCATCCACGATCATTGCCGAATTGCGCGCTGTAGTCACTCCGTGCAGCCCCGGGCCAGCGCTGCTGGCTGCCTTCTGCTCCGCCTTGGTTAGCGTCCAGTGCTGTGGCGGCTTGGGTAGTGCGGTGGGCGCAGGCGCATCAAAGCATTTGCTTCCAGCAAAATGCGTCAGCGCAGTGGGTACCAGTGACTGCTGTTGCTGCTGCTGCTGCTGCATGGTGGGTGAGATCTTACCGACAACGACGACGCCGCCGACGCCAGTGCCAGTGCCATTAGGCGAAAACAATGGACTTTGTGCCGTGTTGGCGAATTTCGAACGTTGATTCTTACGTCCTGCACCAGAAGCGGAGCCAGCAACAACGATGCCATTACTTTCACCAACACTGCCGCCTAAAATAAGCGCTGCCGATGGATGTATATTCGCGGAAGAGCGTTGACGTTGCTTTTGGGCGCTTCCGCTGCCACTGCCAATATGACGCTTGCCATGATAGTTGTGGTAGTAATGTTGATTGTTACCAAAGAAACTACCGCCGCCATTGCCGCTACCGCCTAAATGTTGTTGCTGCACTTGCTGCTGCTGAGGTGATTGACGCAGCTGTTGCTGCTGTTTTTGATTGCGTTGTTGTTCCCGCTGTTGACGTTTTCGCGATGCAAAAAATCCACCGCTTCCATTGCCGCTCGAACCCAGCGATGATGTTGATGAGCTGCTGCTACAAGTCGATGAAGTCGAGGCGCTCGATGACATTGAGCAGCCAGGAGGTGACGAACTCAATTGATGATGAATGTGAGCATTATTATTATTAATTTCATGGTGGTTACTATTATTGTTATTAATCTGATGATGATGATGAGGATGATAATTTGTACTGCAGGCAATACTGTTGGAATGTCCAGTTACGGATGACGTTGGCGATGTTCGTGCTGCTGGGGGTGAGTTGCGATGCTGCTGGTACGTTGATTGCTGCACCACCATGTCACCACCACCACCACCACCACCACTAATTCCTCCTTCCATTCCAGCGCCGTTCGACACCTTGTTTCTTTTCAAACGTATTGTTGCTGTTGCTGCTGCTGCTGTTGTCATTTTTAAGTTATTACTAACGCTATTGTGCGAGTATGTCATATTGAAAACAAGAGAGGAAAACAATTTCTTTATATAATTTTCCAACTTCTTTTCTCTTCTTTTCTGCTGCTGCTGCTGCTGCTGACTGCTTCGGCTTCTAAGCTTTTCTTTGTGTAGACTTTCAAACTTTTTCTGTTGATGCTGCTGCGCTTCTTTGAATCGTTCCCTTTCCTTTTTTTTTTCTTTGTAGTATTATTTTTTATATTATATGTTTTTTGTATTTTAAATTAATGCTTAATTTTTAAATATCACACACAATAAAATCAACGTTAATTTTTTTATGTTTAATAAATTGGGGGATTCTTCTCTTAATCTTCTTCTTATTGGTTCTCTTCTGCTTTCGCATTCACTTTTTTAAGTAATGAGTGTAAAAAGAGTGACGGCGCCGCTGCGTCTCAGAAAATCTCGCTCTCTGGTTTTGGTGTGTTTGTGGCTTGTATTTTATGCACTCTCAGCGCGCTCTAACTCTCTTTGGCTACAGCTTTGTGTTTTTATTGTATGTAATCTCTTGGCTGTTGCACTTTGTTGTTGTTGTTCGTATTTACTACTTAAAAATCCTTTCCTTTTGCTTACTTGCTTGCTGGCTAGCTTTTGCTTTTTTCGCTCCACTTTCGCTCCTTTTAGCTTCAGCTTTCCTTATTTACATTTATTATTATATATATATATAATTATTATTCATATATTACTATGTATAAACATATACATATATGTATATATATATATATTTGTAATTTATATATAATTTTGTTTTTTATTGGTAATCAGTCTGTTGATTCTTTTGTTTTAAGCTTAGTTATTTCTTAGCTACTTTTACTTATTCGCTTACTGCTTCTTTTTGTTTTTTCTGCAGCTTCTCCTTCGCTTCGTAATCTATGGCGCATCTAATTGTGGTCCTGGGGATGATGGCCAAGGTAAAATGAAAAGAGAATAAAGTAAACACAAATGGAAATTAGTTTAAAACTGCAAAAAGATTTTCAAAAATTTTATAACTACACTTAAATTTATTACAGCGAATGCTAGTTGGCATGCATTGACACACATTAGCTAGCTGTGTTTTATTCAACAAATCATTTAATATCCGCGAATAAAATGAACTAGTTGTTAACTTCTTCTCTGTCATGTGTGTTATCATTCCAAACAAAATTTGATCAATAGCAGTTGGCAGCTGAAGGTGATTTTCTAAATATGTTTCCAGACTTAGAAACTTTTTGGTCTGATATTGTATGTAAGTGACGAATATAATAACGAAAAATTGTGGTTGATCGTAAGCAAAAAATTTTTAGAAATCTCCTACAACGCCAAGGCCAAGGAATTTCGTTTGAATGATGTGGCGGCATAGCAACAGTGAATATATCAACCATTAGTTAAATTCTTAGTCACCGTTTTAATTAACCAATTGGTCAACTAATAAATGACTGAGGATCCAGGCCGAAATGTTTACAAAATCAAGAGTACATTTTCTTCTTTTTATATAGTGACGTTAATCTTATCAAAGTACAAGTGACTTGAGCGAGCGTTCTCCCTCCAACATTTTCCTTAACTTATGTACTATTCTTTTACTTTTTCTTCTTCTTCTTCTTCTTCTTCTTCTTCTTCTTCTTCTTCTTCTTTTCTTCTTCTTCTTCTTCTATTCTTTTCTTTTCTTCTTTTTGCTGTTTTTAAAATATTAAATATATCAGAGAGTACACAATTAAATTGATATTTATTATTTTATTAATTATTGCCAATTTAATCTGAAATTAAAAAATTTACATTGAATTTTTCTCTTTCCGCAAATATTTTCTTAAATTCTTACTGCAAAAATTCACAATAGCAATTATTAAAATTGTAACAAATCAAATTTACAATTTTCCCCGTGGAAAAGAAAATTAATTATTTGATCTTTCGTTTATGCGGCATGCGCGGCGTTCTCAATCATCAATAATAGAGCACACATAAGAGAGCGAATTTCACAATTCGCCTTGGTCTGCTGACCTCCTCCTCACTCGTTTTCGTGCTCATGTGACCAACGAGATCACACCTCATGATAAAAGAGAGAGAGAGAGAGAGAGAGAGAGCCCATTGAAAAAAGTGGCACAATTACTCAACCTCCAGAAAATTTACCTTGGGATGCCAAAAGATCAAATTTTCAACAAATTTTTGTAATATTTCAATTTGTGCAAAACTTAGCACAATTATTTTCGCTTTTTCCACAATTCTTTTATTTTTTATAGGTTTTTTTTATGTTTTAGAAAGTTACGTAGTGATTCAAGATTTTTTCTCTACTTTTCACACATTTCTTTTTTTGACATTTCACAATTGAGAAAAAATAAATACAATAAAATATTCGGAGAAGTAAAGTTGGTTGCAATTAAAATTTAAGGGAAATTGCAAATTTAAAAATTGTAGATATTCAACAAAAAGATAGGTATTTAAATGTAAATAAATGAAAAAGGAATTGAAAAAAAAAGTTTTTAAAGAGCTTAGTGGTCAAAAACTGCGGAAGAGTCACACGTATCGACAACAAGATATTTTGTCAAGAACTGCTGGCTTGAACTATATAAAATCTATGTTCCAAAAACAAAATACTTTAACGCGAACTAAAATAAGCTGAAAGACTCAAACAAAGACAACAATAAATGACAGTAAAAAAGATTTAAAAAAAACCAATGAAACATGTAAGCAAGCATGAAGAATTGCTATTGTCATAGAATTGTTATTGCCATCACAATCGAAAAATTTCCACTACACTCTTTTGTAACGCTTTTGTAATAATTTACGCTAGTGCCGGATTACACAACTGCTACCTTTCAAACTTGTGTTCGCTTGACATAATCGAACTGGTGTTCCCAGAATTCTGGGTACCACCACCAAAAACAGTGTTACTTTTTTTTACGCGTTTACTTTTTATTTTCTATATTACACTTATTTTCTTTTGCCTAATTTTACTTTAAATAATTTAAAATTTTTTTTTATTTAAATCACTGAACACTTGGACAAATTAAGTAATAAATACTCTTATTAAATACTCACGATTTAAATTTCTTTAAATTTCAAGAACACTTTCCGAAGTGGGATCACTATCACTGTAAGTACGAAACTGAGTGTTGTAGTCAAAATTGCTAGGTATTTTATAGCATTTGCTATACAACGAGCATGTGCTTCACTACGAACATGTGTATACATGCGTAATGTGCATCTAATCACTTAATTGTTTTAGAGTCCTTGAAACAGGATAATTAACCACAATGCGTGAAAAATTTTTATTACCCTGTAGTTTATAGTTTTTTAAGTTATCAATTCTTTGAAAACTAAACGTCCTTTGTTTTGGAGCTTAACACCGTGAGTTAAGGCCAAGGACATTTTATAAGGAAATGTTTATTTAGTGCAAAGACCCCATAAACGCCATCACTTAAGGGATTTCGGGGCTAAAAACTTGAATAGACAGCGATTTTTTTTTTTTCTGAAAGTTTATATTAATTGTTTTAGTGGTTATTTTGCATTTCCTGGCTGCCTAGCAGTTGTGCTCGCTTCGTCTGGCTACTTTTACGAAACGTCAAGAAGACGTTTGGCAACACTCAACGATTCACCGGGAAAAGTGTAAACCAAGACGCTCCTTAATAATGGAGTAATAAGGAGTAATTCTGAAATATTTCTGCTCGCTCGCCTTCCTGAACCAACAATGCAAGCCGACCCAGTGTAGAGCTGGGGAAATTCCAATTCCCATAGGTTAGAATATTATGAATTCTACACCATGATTTTAAATTCATCAACATCTTCCATTCATGTACAAATCTAACACGCACAACATGAGTGGATGCGAAAAGCTTGGCCTTTGGCGCTACATGCGGTCGTAGTCGACACTAATAGAACTGAAGTTGATTGTGGTAAAGTCATAACACTTTTGCCACAATGGCTGCCTATCTCTTTATCGGTGCCCTTTGTGATGATTTCATTCCCTCTCTCCTTCACCCTCCTTCTTCCTCCCACCTATCAATCTTCTTTCCATTCAACACAATGCTCTGTATTCATAGGGGTACACACTGTGTGTTGAATATATCAATAAAAAAAATCTGATTTAGAAAGAAGAGGAGGCGGCTCTGCTGATTATACAAATCGTGAAAGCATCATATTATTTCTATGTAGGTACTTATTTTATTTTAAAATATAACTGTTTTTCACCTTCCCCGGACCAAATAAGTATTCTTTAAATGGCACAACAGCCCATGGAGGGTCTAGGCCGAGTAATAATTTAGCTAATAAGACATGATTGTTAATTTTTTCCCCCCAACATAATAACATAAAAATGGTAAAACTGTGCTGGTAATTTATTTAATGGTTGACACCCCAAAACTGCTAATAAAGGATATAGTTTTTTCCCCTTCCCCTGAACTTTAATGAATACATTTATTACGATTCCATAAAATGGATAGAAACGTTCTCTATATTAGGAATTTTAATAAAATGATATAAATAAAATAAAGTCCACAATTGTTAGTTCAATTTTTTTTTTACATTAAATTAGATTTTAAATTTTTTTATTTTTTACTGCAATATTTTGTTGTATGTTATTTGAGTACCTGCAATTAAGGAAGTACCTAAGGTACTTAAGTACCTTAAGTACGTTTCTATAATAGCTCAAAATTTTATTTTTATTGCACGCTATTTTTTAATTTTTTTATTGTTTTTGAGTGAATCATTCAAAACATTATTTTGCGATCACGGTATTTTCTTTTCTTTGGCAAAACAAAAAAAAAACACTCTTACACTAAACGTACCGTACGTACTTTTATTGTTCTGCGTTTGTGTACAAAATACACTACGAAGCGACGTAGAGAGAGTATTAGTGCCGAAGGCTATCAGTTCGTTTGTTGTTCTCTCTTCGCTTCGTTAAAGTACCTAGTGTACCGCAGGGTTAAGAAATGAGTTTGGTAAAATGGTATCTAATTGTGCGAAGAAATGTATTTTTTTATCCAAAAAATACTTTAATTAAATATGGTATATTTACTAGGTAACTACAAAAAGCGGTAATTTTTAAGAAATTGTTTTCTTCAAGCAAAATATGTATACTCAATACGCTTTATAGAGAAAATTTGGAAACTCACGTTGTATGTGGATTTTTTGAAAGGGATTAACAACAGCAAGTACTCTGGCATTATTTGTTCCTCTTTTAAATGAGTACAAAAGTAGATTTTTTCAGTAATTTTGACAAGATGTTGTGCCACACCTAATATTATTCTGGTCTTACTCTACCGAAACTACTTCTAATTGCACTTGCCAAAAGAGTAAGCGAAATAACAGCTATGATCTACAGGGAGTTTTTTTTTAGAGGTGGGGTTTTCAAGAAGAAATAAAACTCATATAATTTTAATGTTATAGCCAAGAATTTAGCTTTATTATAAAGATAAGGATTTGCCATTATGTTTTAAAAACGATTTCGGGCAAGTGGCCGCTGCGCCGCGGCTCTCCAGCCGAGAGGCCCAATTTTCGACCACTTTTTGCAGCAATTGGGGCCGTATGTCAGTAATAACGCGCCGAATATTCTCTTCCAAGGCGTCAATCGTCTCGGGCTTATCTGCGTAGACAAGCGACTTCACATAACCCCACAAAATATAGTCCAGCAGTGTTAAATCGGTCGTTCTTGGAGGCCACGCCAAAGGCCCACGACGCGAGATAATGCGCTCACCAAAAGTTTCCTGCAATAAATTGATTGTTTCGTTGGCTGTATGGCATATAGCGCCGTCTTGTTAGACCAAAGGTCGTCCACATCAACATACTCCAATTCAGGCACGAAAAAGTCATTAATCATGTCTCTATAGCGTTCGCCATTGACTTTAACATTATGACCGGCTTCACCTTTGCAAAAATATAGACCAATAATTCCCTCTGCCCATAGAGCACACCAAACAGTGAGTTTTTGGGTCTCAACAATGGCTTGTGGATTATGATTACTCCAAATGCGACAATTTTGCTTATTAACGTATCCATTCAAGCTAAAGTGTGCTTCATCGCTGAACAAAATGTTTCTTGTGAAAATCGGGATCGGTGGCCATCTCGTTTTGGTAATAAATTTGCACGATTTGCAAACGTTGTTCAGGAGTAAGTCTATTCATTATGAAATATCAAACCAAACTGAGCATAAATCAAGTGACAGCTGTCAAAAATACCACTCCGAAAAAAAGTATTGCCAGATTGAAAACCTCACTTCTAAAAAAAACAACCCTTTATAACACTGTGCAACAAACAGGGAAGAATTTTTCAATCAACATCTGCCATCTATACTTGGTATATGATAGCGCAAGTAAAACTTTAGTAATTTTTACCAGACTTGGTAAGGAAGTGTTTTGGTATTCTGAAATGTACTAAATCGGCCAAATACCTTCCATACGAACTAAATAAGTTAAATTATCTAAACACAATTTGAAAAGAAATTCGTAGGTAAATTAATCTATCCTATTTCTGATTTTTATTAAAGATTTACCAAGATGTTAAAAGTTCTCTAAATGCTTATTGTTTGCTGATGACGTAAAATTGTTTAAACGAATTTCAAAAATATCTGACTGCCTCATGCTACAGGAAGATTTGACAACGTTATCAAAGTGCTGCTCATCAAATAATTTATACTTGAATATTGACAAATGCTGCATTGCATTATACTCTCGCCTGAGTAATCCCATTTTCTACAACTACTAGACATACTAAGACATTGGTCTTTCAAGGAAATCTCAGCTAAAGGTCTAAGCATAATTTTTGAAAGTAAACTCAGTCATACTGATTTTATAACATCAAAATGAAACTCAATGGAGGGTTTTAAGTATTAAAATTCTATTCTATATTGTTCTATAATATGAAACCCAGTGGTCGCTGTGGCGTAGTGGTAGTGCTTTGGACTGCAACGCAGAGTGTCCGGGGTTAGTTACGTCTGGGTTAACAGGCACAGTATGAGAAGTCAAAGAGTTTTGGTCAAATAAATTACAGCTTTCACGTATATTTATAGCCGCGATGCCCTCAAATTCCATATTCGATGGCAAACCAGTTGAGCCACGCCTTGAATTTACATAGTGCCAAAACTGTGTAGAGTTTGATTTTAAGTCAATTTCAATTTTGGAAATATAGTTATTGTATAAGAAATTATTGAGAGAATAAAAGTCATCACCCAAGCATTCAAAGTTTCTACGGTCAATATCAAGTTTAGACTTCTTGAATTTCTTTAATGCTTTATTTTTAAAATTTTTTATATTTGATAGCATCTCATTGAACCAGAGAGGTTTATTCCCAATACGTAATCTATTCAGTGGAGTAAAATAAGCAATTGCTGAGGAGAAACTGCAAATTATGATGTTGAAAGTCGAGTACGGATCGTCGTCGAAATATTTTGTAGTAGTCATCGAAGTACCCAGCACTGGAAATATTGTTACGTAGCTATATTTCAGTTATTGCAATAAAATCATAATCGCGTAGTGATTGCGCCATAAGAACTTTTTTAGATTTGGTACGTATGCTACTAGCATTTTCGTACGAAATTTTATATTTATAGCTATCTGGCCTCAGAAAGGAACGAAATGGTCGAATATTAACATCAGTTGGCCGTAGTGATGGATCCCCGATTTTATTATAGTAGCTCGCACTAACACCCGGAAAGGGTTCAAAAGAATTTCACCAGATACGCTAATGGACGTCAGATTTCCCTTCTTATTTGGGTAGACGCAAATTGCTTGGCTTGACAAAATCTAAGCGATAGAAGGAGTTATGTTTCAATTATGTTTCAATCTACAACATCTTCTGCTAGCCACATTAAATGCACAGAAATATCCAGTTTATTCAATATTTCAATTCCAAATTAAAATTTTAAACGTAATAGAATTGTCCAATGAGCAACTAACTACCGCAAACTAAGCTTATAATGAACTAATAACAAGATGCATTTGTCTTTGTAATATCTAATATCTAGTCACTAGATTTTTATGTGAATAAACAAAATTTTAGACTCAGTTCGTTCGTTCTTTTGACGAAAAAAAACAGTGAAGCATGGAGGTGGAAATATTATGGTTTGGGGATGCTTTTCTTGGTATGGAGTCGGTCCTATACACCAAACTACTAACTATATGGCAGCAGCCGAATACAAGGACATTGCGGAAAATACAATGCGACCTTATGTGGAGGAAAACATGCCTTTACGTTAGGTCTATCAGCAAAAATACCGCTAAGTTATTAAAAAAAATGCTTTGCAGACCATAATGTCAATGTTTTACAGTGGCCATGTCAATCCCCGGATCTAAATCCAATAGGAACAGTATGCCAAGGAGAGTAGCGAAACTAATTCAAAATGGTGGTGGATACACAGGATATTAGTTATGGTAAATGATTCAAAATATCCAATAATTTTTTGTTAACACTTTTAATTATTCTTTTTTTTTATTGTAATACCACAAGTGTAACTATTTTTTGGAGCAGTCAAATAAGCGCCTTAAAATATTTATTGATCTCAGATTCTTTGTTATACTTTATCTAGTAATGAAGTTTATTTTTCTTTATTTATTTATATCCACTGAATTAATGTGGATTTTTTTTATTAAAATATTGAATAAAACCAATATTTGTTATGTTAAAAAAGTATGAAAGTGTGCTGTGTACTTATTATTTTGAGCAGGGGTGTATGTCATCAAACCTCATACCAAATTCTTTATTTGCATCTTTTTTAGTGACCGAAAATATATGATTTAGCTCCATGTATTCTCAGTTACAAATGTTTTGCACAGCAGTGTACACTGAAAAAATTAAATTTTGCCATATATTTCACCTAAACTATGCACATTATTCCTTTTCATTTACACAGACATTTTTTTTTGTTTGCTTCATTTAATGCAAATATTATAGAAAATTTATATCTGCTGTGGCATATATATAAAAAAAAGAAAAGAAAAAAACAAATAAATAATGAGCTACTTACTTTTAGCTTTGTAAACCTTTCTTCGTTTTCTCCTTCGACGTCTTCTTTTGCACTTCAGCTTTACGGTACGTATATTTTTAAGGTAAATTGCTGTGTCGCTTGTTCAAACAGAGCTGCTGAACACTGACTGTGTGTGATGTTGTACGGATTTGTTGTTTGTGTTTTTTTTTATACTTGCTTTTTGTATATATATGCGTATTTGTATTTAGTAGTAGTAGTTGTTGTTGTTGTTGTATTAATGTGGGGTAGATATATATATATATATATATATATATACTTATATGTTTACGTAAATATGTGCGAATGTGTTGTATGCTTGCTGTATATCTATATATATGCTTGCTATCTCTTTTACACTGCTTGCTGCTACTGCTGCTTTTTTAATACTTTGTATTTGTATTATTTTTCCTTCGATTTTTGTTGTTGTTATTGTTGTAAATGTAATAAGAAATTCCCAGCGATATAAAGAGGTGGTGATATATTTTGTTTTTTTTGCTTTTCTTACGTAGATGGGAAATTTACATATATATAATAGATATTTTTATTTTAAATACAACAGATTTCTTTTCAAAGATGGTTGGTTATTCGTTTTTGGTAGTGAAGATGTGTATTTCTTTCTATTACAATTTTTTGATTGGTTTATTTTTTGCTTTGCAATTACTTGGATGCATACAATTTTTGATGAAATATTTCGCCTATCGTTCAGATACTATACTACAAATACAACTTTTGCTTTTGCTTTCGACGACAAACACAAACTTTTTGCTTTAAAGAATATACTGTATCGAAATTTGTTGTTGGAAATTGATAATTGATTTGTTTAAAATGAGTTGGAAAAATTTGATTTAATAAGCTGACTGCCAAATTATTAAATTTACACCCTTTTTAAAGCTCTGCGTACGTTACACTTTAGCTATACTCCGTCGTCTTGCTCACTTTTTGACTTTCCTCCTTTTTGCATACTTTTCGCCACACAAGGTTTCAAAGAAGCCCAAATTTTTCAATTCTTATGATTTCTCTTCTGTGCTTAATTTGATATAAATTTTGTGATTTTTTATAGATATTTTTTTCTGGATGGTTTTTACTGTCTATTATTGCAGATTGTTTGTTATTGGAGAATTTTATTTTTTATATGATACTATGAATTTTGCTCCTTTTTTTAAGTTTAAAGTACACACTGTTTGCTGCTGCTATTTTGATGTTGTTTTTGTTTTTTTTTCTCAATACATCGACGTCACACAACTTAATTTTGTTGGAGTTGCTCTCGTGAATGTTCCGACGACGACGAATATGCGCGACGTAGACGTTTTTAACACGAACGCGTTTTACTTTTACACAAAACGTTGAAAATTTTTATTGAAAATTATTTCAACGATTTGCCAGATTTATTTATTTTTTGGTTTTATTTAAAATTTGTTTTTTTTATTTATATTTGATAAATAGCTTCACTCGTTGTACTTTTTGAACTTATTTAAAATTTGAATTTATTTTCTTCTTTTTTAAATAATTAATTAAAACTTTGATATTAAATTTGATTTGTTATAATTAAATTTATTACTTAAATTTTAATATAATTATAACAGATAAATTACTATTTTTCGCCAAATTTAGTGGCAGCCGCAGAAATTCAATCAATATATATATAATTTTTTTTCTTGCTTCTAAATTTTTTTTTTTTTGTATTTTTTCTTGTGTGGTTTTCCGCGTATTATTACGCCCTTATCAAGCACTCTCTACCATGACTCTTTCGTATAAACTTAAAACCGAAGTTGGCGAACCACGCGTTTTAAACATAAATTTAAGGGAAATTTTCTACTGGTGACAGCAGGTATGTATCAGAGGTTATTAAATGGGGGAAAGAGTGTGAAAAAGTACTCATCAAAATTAAGAACTGAAACTAGACAAACGGCGAAAAAAATTGTTTTTTCAACTTTTTAACTTTATCGGTGCCTACATTTGATCCCGGGCAATCTGCGTATCAGTCTACACAGTATTCACAAATATTTATAAATACTGTATTTGTTACAGATAAATTGCACTATACACAATTTTAAATTAAATACAACCATGTGTGATATTACCCCTTGTACTAAAAATTTCCCTCATGTGTACATACAACTGACGAACACTATGTTCAAATTTAAATCATTTACACCGGCTGAGCGAATGAAAATTTGTTTCGTTCATGCAGCGTAATAAAGCGAGACGACTTCATACATTTTGTCAGTTATTCTTGATTTTCACTTCTTCTGTTTCCTTATTTTATTTATTTACGTATTTTTATTACATATTACCTTTTGTACCTTTCTCTTATATTATGGTTTTCCACGATTACTATTATTGGTATGCCAAAAAACAAAAACAAAATATACATATACATACACTGCCTTAATTTGGAAATGCCCTAACATTAAATTTGTAAACATCGAGTTTTTAATAAATCAGGAAATCTTACGTCTCTTTTACTAAAATTTCAAAATATTCTGCTTCTGAAAACAAAGCGTGTTAGAACTTTTGCAAACTAAGGCAGCGATAAATATACATTTGGTGTCGATGTCGCAGTTGCAATGTAGTCGTCATATATCGATGATTTTCTTCTGATACATTGAATTTTTTCTGCCCAATTTTATGTTATGAGAAATAATTTAATTAGGAATTGCATCAACACTAGTTTGTTAACACTTCTTGGGAAAGACTGATTGTTAGAGGCTTTAATTTTGAAGACAAAATGTGAATACGATGCGGGCGATGTGTATCGCATACGAAAACATCGTGTCGCACGAGTGTCCTCAATGTCCAAGGGTCCACGGTACAACTTGGCGGACGGGAAATCATATGCAATTCCTTCCCATTCTTTATTTGCATAATTTTTATTTATATATTTGTTGTCTTTCTTATTCCATAAAAACTATCGCTTTCGGAATTCTGGAAACAGCGTTTCAATTTGACTTGCATTCGATGCGTACAATATGAAGTGATCGCCTCGTGCTGTATTGGGACAGTCTCGTTTGGTTTATTTGCAATACAAATCGCATACGACTAACGACGCATCCCACTCAGTTCGGATACGACCAAATAAAGTGTGCGATGCTAAATTGTCGCATAATTATTTGCCTCTCGGAGAATGATCATTTTGGGGGTATGAACGTATCTGATGCATCGAAAACATCGTTGTTTTTGCCCGATATGTCGAAGATTATCGATGAAGGCATTGCATCGAAAAAAAACATTGATACATTTTTGCCATGCCCATCATCACTATAGAGAAATATAAACAGCAATATCATAACAGTTCGTTGATACCTGCTGAGCATTTTAGATACATACTGTGTAGCTAAAAACTTAAATGATTAATTGGAAACATGTTCGAGAACAATGAAAATGTAATTTCACAATCATGGATAGAAATTGCGAAGCGTCCAAAAGGGATTTATTTTGCTTTGTAAAATAAAATCGGCATTATTTACCACCATTTTCGGTTTTAATTTGCAGTCCGCACATTGTTCGATTATCTTATACTATGTATATTGAGGCCAATCTTGACTATCGTGTTATGGTGATGATGCATAATTTTATGATACATATGAGAAGAGCTACAATACTCTAGCTACAAGCAGCTGTTCATGTGAATCACGTTTGAACTCAGAAATGTAAAAGGTTTTAACTAAGAAATAGATTGACAGTTTCAAATATTTAAACATAATCCGTAAACGGGTAAATATTAGTGTATCAGAAAACTCTTTAATACCAGCAAATTGCAACTCTATGGTACCATTTAAGCTTTTACGCGCCACTGTATGAAAGCTTTTATGACGACAAAGCTTTTCGTTTAACATTTTCTACTACCGCCTGTATAAATTGCTGTGGTTTGTGAAAATCTCTAATTTTTCAGTTATTGATGCAGTTATATATGTAATCAAACGAGATCTTTAGACTATAAGTATTAACTTTATTTACCTGTTGTTTAACCTTATTTTTCTTGTGAAATAAAGACTGAGGTATAAGTTTTCCCAATCACCTAATTTTATTTATTTCGAAACGTTTCGTAAGGCTGTGGTTATATTCAAAGTTTACTCGGCGAACGCCATCCAATTGTTGTTGCCCGAACACGAAAAAAGAGCTTTTACTCACTCTCACACCGAACACGATATGGTGGGTGAAATGTACACCGAGTCCGCCGAGTATTCAGGGTTAGCAATAAGTTATTCTACAAAAGAGCAACAAAAATGTATGTAAAATAGAAGGAAAAATGCAAACCTATCACTATTTTCATATGCAGAAAAGCGAAGTTGCGAATCTTTTTGGTTTTTAAAAGTGAATATTAAATATATTATTCATAAACACTATTGAAGAAAAATCATATCACTTATAATCACAATTTTTCAATTATATTATTAATTTCACTCTCCATATTGATAAAATCGTTTAAAGTTTTTTGGTATACCATTTAGTGTTGCCGTTGCAAACAATATAGTATTAAAAAAAACTGAATTTCGACAACGAGCAACTCTGTAACGAACACCAATGTAACCACTACACCCAGCACGAGAGTAAAATCTGATGTGTTCCTCGAACAGCGAACAGCGAACACCAGTATAACCAGCACCTAAGGATGCGCAATGTGTATTAACCAGCCGCAAACATGTTGTTCGCCTGCATATTCTTGTATGCACAATGCGTTTCGTTTGAAAGTAGTATTTAATCAGTTTCATTGTACGTAAACGTCTAGCTAACATGTATCGAAAGAGTAAAAGAGATAAATATATAATAAAAATTTTATGTGAATGAGTAAAAGAGATAAATATATAACACAGGTGTAAATAAGGGAATAATTATAACCGGTTTCTATAACGGAATAAATATATAAAATAAATATTAAGCCAAAGAATTACACATAAACGAGTTTATATACTTATATAATGTAATGGTGCACATAAACAATCTACTACAGTTCGGCATACAGACGTATAAATTAGACAGCTGTTTGTTTAAAAATAAAAAACAGCTGTTTTGTTCAAAAAAAATTGAATTATATTTTTCTACTTTGCTTTGGTTGTTAAAATTTTGGAAAATGATTGGAAGGAACAACAGTGCGATGATTTTATTCATGTTTGTAAATATGACGAGCACGTTTATTAATTTAGTGGAATTGTATTTTCCAGCTGACACTTCACAAACACAGTTTCTTAACCTTTCCGGTCGATTATTCTTTTTGTCTGTCTGTCTGCCTATGTTTCTTAGGTTTGGTTTGATGGAACGCAAAATTTTAGATATGTTCTTCGCATCAAAATTGGCAGTTTTCATAGATAACAAAAAGCTTTTTCGCACAAAGCATTCAGATGCAACCCTGCGCTGAACATGTTTAACTTCGTGTTATTTGGTTTAACACGCCTAATTTACAAAAACAATTGCATGTGATTTAACTAGTTTAACAACTGGTTCTGTTCATTCATCTTGTTTAAGCCCATTTAATATGTGTAACTCATCACTTTGAACATGTTATTAAAACTACACATTTGACAATAACTTGCTAAATAGCAGATACAAGAGACAAATGAAAATGAAATTGATCAAAACGATTGTTGTCGTTGTTGTTTAGAAATAAACAACTGATAATAAACCCAATTGCTCACAGTAAATATAACAAACAACTAATAGTTAAAACACTATAAGATACAATAAACACAATGTATACAAGAAAACAGATATTAACAAAACCACATAACGGAATAAGGATATATGGAGATAAGGACAATTTGAATTGTTTGTGACCTAAAAGATCGGATCCTTCACGTGAACTAAAATTCCCAACTCTAGTTGGCACTAATCTGCGTAATTTCTTATTCAGAGCACAATTTATGTTTGAGACCGAATGCCGAGCGGGTGAAAAGAAAATTTTCGATTTATTTTGGGGTGAATAACACATTCTGACTTTTAGCACATGACGAAATAATGATAAATTCACACCGGAAATGGTACCATAGAGTTGCAATTTGTTGGTATTGAAGAGTTTTCTGATACACTAATATTTACCCGTTTACGGATTATGTTTAAATATTTGAAACTGTCAATCTATTTCTTAGTTAAAACCTTTTACATTTCTGAGTTCAAACGTGATTCACATGAACAGCTGTTAATTGTAGCTAGAGTATTGTAGCTCTTGTCATATGTATCATATACTTCTGCATCATCACCATAACACGATAGTCAAGATTGGCCTCAATACACATAGTAATCGAACAATGTGTGGATTACAAAATAAAACCGAAAATGGTGGTAAATAATGCCGATTTTATTTTACAAAGCAAAATAAATCCCTTTTGGACGCTTCGCAATTTCTATCCATGATTGTGAAATTACATTTTCATTGTTCTCGAACATGTTTCCAATTAAACGTTAAAGTTTTTAGCTACACAGTATGTATCTAAAATGCTCAGCAGGTATCAACGAACTCTAACGATATTGCTGTTTATATTTCTCTATAGTGATGATGGGCATGGCAAAAATGTATCGATGTTTTCGATGCAATGCGTAATTAAATATTCCGAATACCAAAAATGTTCCTGATTTTATTTGTATTATCTTAATTCTTAAGATTTTAAGTGCACATGCACATGATGTAGACCCACGTTGCATTGCATTGAAAAAACCATCGACATCTTTATCCTATGCCCATCACTACATTGTATGTAAACTTGAAGATAAATAACATCAGACATTTGTGTGCCTCATTCGCATGAGTATAGGATATAAATATAAAATAACTGTTTAATATGAATGAGTAAAAGAGACAAATATATAATAACTGTTTAATACGAATGAGTAAAAGAGACAAATATATAACACAGGTGTAAATAGGAGAATAAATAAAAACGGTTTGGATAACGGAATAAGTATAAGTATATAAGATAAAGGCAAAGAATTATATAGGAGTATAATGCAATGGTACACGTCATCATTCTGCTAAACAGGATTTACCATACGACAAATTATTCTTTAAGAAAACCATTTAAAATGTTCTTCGAATAACTATTTAAATAATAAAATCTACGTATTTGTTCTCTTCACATGTAATAATCCCATTAATTTTGAAGAAAATCTATCGTGACGATTTCCAGAAGTCTGGGGTTTAAATTTCAATTGCGATTTCCCAAAAGCCGTCGAATGTAACGCGTTAATAATTTTTCCAAAGCGGCACTATCTACCCGGTAGGATTGCTTGCAAAGTTCCTCTGCTTAGAACTGCAAATTTGAAGAAGAGGAAAAATTTTGCATTAGTTCATAAAACGTGGTGCGGTTCACAGGTAGAAAATAATGGCGCCATATTCTCTGGAGCGATGACACAAAAATAAATTTCTTTGGTAACGATGCGGAAAGAAACGTTAGTCGCCCGAAAGGCAAAGAATTCGACGTCCGGTTCACAAAGAAAACAGTGAACGGAGGTGACAGCTTAATGGCATGGGGCTGTTTTTCTTGGCAAGGTATTGGTCCGATACACCAAATTAATGGCGTTATGGATAGATTCGTGTATAAAGATTGGTTGGAAACGGTAATGTTACCATATGCCGAGTAAAATACTTATGCCGCTTTTGTGGAAATTTCAGCAGGACAATTAATGATCCGAAACATTAATCGCGAGTTGTCAAAGCATGTTTTCAAGAGCATAATGTAGACGTCCTTGAGTGGCCAAGTCAATCCCCAGATCTAAATCCTATTTTGAACCTCTGGGGAGAACTTAAACGCCAAAAGAAAACTCAGTTATGGGAAAATATTCAAAAAATTTGGTACAACATTCCTGTAGAAACTTGTCGGAAATTTATATCGCCAATCGAAAAAGAAGAATCGAAAAAGCCATCAAGAATAATGGTTGATATTCTGGGTATTAATGCGTTCTTACTTACTTACTTACTTACTTACTTACTTACTTAAATGGCACTAGAACCGATGATCGGTCTTGGCCGCCTCTATAAAACTTCGCCAGTCGCCTCTGCTATGCGCGCGCTGGCGCCAGTTGATAAGGCCAAGTGCAGTCAGGTTGCCCTGCACCTGGTCTTTCCAACGGAGATTAGGACGTGTTCTGCGTGTTCCTCCACCGTGGTTCGAATAAAACAGCCTTCTAGCCGGGCGGGCGTCGTCAACATTAGGGGGGTTAAATATCCGAAGCTTCGTTTGAGGGTTCATTGGTAAAATATTTTGACGTGCTGGGTTTCAAGCCCGACGCACAACCATTCATTCAAGGCCATGGAGAAGCTCGCCGCACACATTAGTGTACGGCGAGCGTGTGAAAATTATCAGATCACTATCCAGGGGACGCCACGAGGAGGCTGTGTGTCGACTTGAAACGTAGAAGCGCAAGAATCGACCATGGACGCACCTGCGACTGTCAAGAACTTTACCTTTTGTTATACGCCCCAGGCCCCCTGGGGCGTTCTTACTAACTCAGTAAAATACGGGACCATAACTAGCAAAATTTCAATATTTATTCTTTTGAAATTTTTTGTGTATTATTCTGTCCAATCGATGCATTTTATGAATTAACCAAACTTTAAGTAATTTTTTAGAATTTATAAAACCTTTTATGTTCTGTTACGATGCTGAAGTATGTTTATGTTGAAAACTAATTTATTTTTTGAAGGATAATAAAAAAAAACATAAAGAC
Organism: Palloptera scutellata; assembly: GCA_958295655.1. Taxonomy (NCBI): domain Eukaryota; kingdom Metazoa; phylum Arthropoda; class Insecta; order Diptera; family Pallopteridae; genus Palloptera; species Palloptera scutellata. Next base: position 77,991,459 of record OY282450.1, on the reverse strand, counting down.
CAAGTTTTTTTGAAAAAAAAAATATGTTCACACCTTTTATTTTGTCCAGGTGTGTATGTATGTACATATATTTCTTACGTTATGAAGCGAATGAGAATTATGTATAAGTACAAGTAAACCATTTGGCAGACAATGGAAATACCACCAAGTGTTAACAAATGGCCACGCCTCCGTTTCGGAACCGTAGGACCAACCAAGTGGCACAAAATGGTCTGTTCTGGCCTAAGCGTGTTCTGTGGACAGCCACCCAACTAACAACAGGGTCTCATGTGGAGATTAGTTTAACTCAGTTTTGTTATTTAATTTTGAAAACAATTTTAATCACCGCTTCGAAAAAGAAATGATAAATAATTTTTTGTCTCTTACTTGCATTAAGAGGAAAAAGAGGAAAAAGACGAGAGAGAGAGAAAGAGAGAGAGAGTAAAGGGAACTGATTGCGTCTGTGCTGCTGCTGTCGATTTCATTGTGGTGAAGTAGTTTGACTACACGGCGACAGTTGAAGCCGACGGCAATTCGAAGAGTCTGCTTTCGTGTAGCTGCTGTCGTCATTGTATATGGAGTATATGAGTAGAGTCTTCCAGCAAAAAACACTAACCAGAAATGAACGCCCACAATGCTACCACTCAACGGGAAAGCAAGCGCTCCAAAAGAATTCTTTCTTTTGCCTGCACTTAGGTAGGGGGATTTTTTTCAGCTAAGCCACTAAGACCGTCTACAGACGGTATTCACAAAAGCTCGATTTGAAAAAAAATGAATGCTATTCCTAACTCAAGCTAGCAACGGATTATTGAAAAACTTAAATAAAAGAACTTACAGAAAAATTCTCGAGTCGATTGAGCAATTGGAATGTTTTTTTTTTCAATTTCAATTTGCCATAAATCACAAATAATTTTCGGGTGTGTTTTTACTGGACTCTCGTACTCAAATGACTGTATCTGTCAAACCATTAATCAGTGTGCGCTCAAAATGGCACCGTTCGATAGCAAATTTCAAACATGAAAAACTTCTTTGGCGGTTAAAGCGTCTGTGACGGTCTTAGGTGCTTAAGGGTTAAGCGCTTCTTTGCATGTCAATAGGGGCACACTGCCAGCATCAAGCTTCCCGCAATCGAAAAAAGAGAGCGCATTAGCAGCGCAGTTAAGAACACAGAAAGAAAACTCTTATATTCTTCTTTTAATGGCACAAAAGCACACGGATGACCGAGCTTCTTTGATTTTTGCATGAGCTGAGATTTAAACTCTGAATACTCCGCGTAGCAATTACCAGCAGCGCATTACCATTTACGACACGGCGACCACCACTTCCGTCTTTCTCATGGACAATTAAAAGCGATTATCATTTGTTTAAAAAATATTTATATTCTTATTATATTCGTGTACCTATATAATAATTATTACAACTGCTATTTAGTATAAATCAATCAATCAATCAAGTGTATTTAAAGCATAAAACCACAACAATTTTCACAATAATCTAAAGTTTACATAAATATTTAATATAAGTATGTGTTTGTTTGTTTGTTATTTTTATGCATTTTTATGTAATTAATTTGTTTTATTTATACATTTCATTTTTGTGATTAAAAATAGTAATTAGAAAAATGTACAAGTATGAAATAAAACTGGAGAAATTCTAGATGTGTGAGAGTGAGAGTGAGAACAAGAATTACCTATGTGAAACAATCAGAGATTACACATACAAAGAGTAAGCGAGCCTAAGAGAGAGTGGAAAGTAGTGGCTGCGTTGAATGTTGAGAGCAATTCTACTGAGAGTGTGTAGGTAGAAAGAGACGAAAGAAAATTATAATTTGTTGTTTTTTTTGCTGAGAAACAGTTGCCTTCTTGTTGTCAATAGCGGAGTTAGTTTTGCAGGAGAGTTTGAAATGGGAAGTAACAGTTAAAATTTTTTTTTTGGTTTTCAGAGTTGCTGAAGTAAATTAAAATTAAAAAAAAAAAAAACTTAACTCGGCTTTTGACAACTGGAAGGCTGTGGGCTCTGTAAATACTACCTAATTATTTGTTAAATATTAAATTTTTATATTTTGAATTCAAATAATCCTATGAAACTTTTCCTAATTGAGCGCAATTACTTATTGATGAAATTATTTTATGTAAAAATAGTTTTAAATTTGTGTTTCTGTTTTCTTCTTGAGTGAGTTTGTTTGAGTTGAAGTTTGTAAAATTTTAAAAATTCGTTTCGATGCTAATACATAAATTTTAATTAAAAATTTTTTTTTTTTGCCTTATTTGTATAATTGTTATTTTTATATATACACACATATGTATATTTATGCTATATATATATATATACGAGTACAGTGTCGGACAATGAAATAAGAACACTTAGTTCTGAAATCAAAAACATTAAAAAAAAATATTTCTCTAGGCTTATGATAAATTTTAAAGGTATTTACTTTTATTTACTTATTCCATAAGTTTTGTTTTTCTTAAAAGACAAAAACTAAATCAATTCAGTGTAAAAAAAGAAATTTAAAAGTTATACATAAAATCACATTTCAAAAGGACAAACAAAATAAGAACACTTCAACTTGACTCAAATTGCTCACTAATGCTAATATTTTGTGGAATAGCCTTTGTTAATTAAAACCGCCTTGCACCTTCTAGGCATTGATTCTACTGAAGGATGTTTACGTAAAGAAATCTGTTTCTTTTATCCAATACAGAAGGCCCACAACATACATGACACCAAGAGAAGCATCCCCATACCAGAGACTCGCAAGTAGCCTGGGGTATGGAATATCACGCTCTTTGAATGCTTTGCCACAATTCGTCTTTGTTTTTAGCTCTGGTACTGCCAATCTTCTCTTTGACAATATTCCACAAGTTCTCGATTGGATTAAGGTCAGGACATTGTGAAGGCCAGCTCATAACGGGAATTCCATTATGGGAAAACCAATCTCGCGCAAGGATTGAGGTGTGCTTTGGGTCGGTTATCCTGTTGCATTTGCCATTTCAGGGGCATTTCCCATTCAGCATAAGGAAGCATCACTTCCTGAAGAATGTTTACGTAAAGAAATCTGTCCATCGTTTCTTTTATCCAATACAGAGGGCCCACACCATACATCATACCAAGAGAAGCATCCCCATACCATGATGCTTCCACCTCCGTGCTTAAACTAGTATACTAGCCTTTTGGACTCAATTCTGCATTTTTCTGATGTCCAACCCAATGTTTGCCATCACGTCCAACAAGATTCACCTTGCTTTCGTCTGCCCATAATACGTTAGGCCATTTTTTTGCATTAATTGAACCATCCCACTCAATGTGCGCTTCTGCGAACTCTACGGGACACTTTCGATGTTTTTGTGTCAACATTGGTACTTTTCGTGCTGTTCTCCCATACATTTTTTTTCTCCACCAAACGTCTCCTTACTGATCGAGCACAAATTTTAGCCCCTGTCTCCTCTCTAATTGCAGAAGCTGCCTTAAATGGATCGCGGGCCGCCAAATTTTGTATGCGATTGTCATCTGCACTTGTAGTTTTGCGGGGCCAACCTTTCTTGCAATGAAATTTTTGGAGGTAATAAAGATTGGTAGACAAATGTCGAGGATCTACTAATAGTTTTAGCTATTTGGCGGATGCTTTGTCCCTCATTTCGCAGTCACGCTACTCTTTGTTACAATGCATTGCTTGACCCATTTTGCTGTAACATTACGGATTTAGTTTGTTGAATTACCCTCAATGCTACCATTTAAATGCTTACCAGTACAAATTATAAACAAATTTAAGTTTTCTTTTTAAAATATAAATTTTTTCGTCTGCTGTTCTTTTTGAATGCTTCGCTTCAACTTTTTTGTTTGGGAATCCCCAAAAAATATTTAAATGTAGTGTTGCCACCTAGAAATTTATAAAGTATATACCATAACATTTTCTTCTCTATAAAAATTGTTTGCCATAAACAATGGAAGTTTTATAGTGCAAGGTGTCCTTATTTTATTGTCCGAGACTGTATTTGTATATGTTTCTTTATATAAGTAATTGCAGAGTTTTATTTTTCTATGTTTCTCTTAAATTTGAAACAGCATTGCCATAAATAGTATTTATATATTTTTAAATTTGTTAAACTGAGAGAGAAAAGAAAAAGAATATTGTATTAATTTTCTGCTTTTTATTTGTTTATTTTAAATTTTTTTTTTTTTACGAAAAGAATGATACAATATGAAAAACATTTTATTTGAGTTTCTTTGTTGGTTTTTTATTTGTTTTGTTTTTGATTTAAATATTTATTAAAGAACTAAAAAGCAAAGTATGCCGCACAAAAATATGCCTACACCCAATAATTTGTTTTTTATTTTTATATATATATTTTTTAAACACATTTATTGCAAAATTTTAACAAACAAATGAAAGTTTAAAACGATTATTGAACAGTTTGTTGGAAAACATTATTAAAAGAAAAGATTTTTATATGGAAAACAGAAGCTACAAAAATTATACATACATATGTATATAAATACCTACTAGTAAATATAGTACATATTAATGTTACATTAAAATGATTTTGTTTTGTTATTGTTATTGTTGTTGTTGTTTGTTGTTGTTGTTTGTTGTTGTTGTTGTTGTTAATTTGTTATTACATATATAATATATATTTTTGTTTTGTTTTGTTTTAATATTGAGGCAAATATAAAGTAATATTTTGTTTGTTCTTCTACATTTAATGAATGGCACAACAGCCCATGAAGGACCTAGGCCGAGCTTTTTTCGTATCCACTCATGTTGTGCGTGTTATACTTATGTACATGAATGGAAGGGGACCTACAGTTTTATGCCGAATCCGAACGGCGAAGTGAAAAGCTTTTCTTAGGCAATTTTTACTCTTGTAGGTTTGCAGCCGCTGCCTGCCAAGAGGTGGCGCTAGGTAGAAATATTGTTTTTTTTCTAATTAATTAATTTTCTTGAATTTGCCGGTGCCGAGATTTGATCGCCGGACACTTTCAGCGTAGCAGGCCAACGCACTACCAACTACGCCACGGCGAACAGAACAACACCACATATTTTGCTTTCATGCATGAAGTAAGTAATCAAATATTTTTTTAAATTTTTTGGTTGCTCTTTAGTTTTTTTTTTTTGTGTGTCTTGTTATTACATAGTTTTATTAATTTTTTATTATTTTTTTATTTCTTAATTGTATTTTATGTTTTTGTGTTTTCTTTTTGTGTTCGATTTTTTTAATATATATTTATATATAACATACATCACAGCAAAACTTTATATATATATTTATTAAATTTTTTTTTTTTTTGTTTTTTTTTGTTAGTTTTAAAATACAAACTATTTCTGTGTTTTTTTTTTATTTTTATTAATAAATTTTTAAGCTATAAAATCAGTGCATTGTTAGTAATTTAAAAAAAAAAAATATATATATATTTATTATGTAATACTAATTTATAAAAACTTAGAATTAATGTTAATATAATGCGAGAAAAATCACAAAAAAAACTATATATAAAAAATTTTTGTTAAAAGTTTATATTTATACCATAAACTAAAATATTTGTAATTAAAATGTATTAATAATATTGAAAAAAATATATATATATATACTATATGATTATTGTAGGTCTTTTAACTTGAAGCATTAGTGTGAATTGAAAAGAGCAAACAAAAGTTTGCAATGTCGAATCAAATTTTTTAGGTCATTTGCAGTGAATCATAACAATAATAATAAAATAATTTTCAGTTTTTTTACAGAGCCGATTTAGGGTTGACCCATTTGTCAGCACAAAAATCATTGTAAATCGAAAGTTTGCTTTTGATTAATAAAAAAAAAAAAAAGTCTATAAGAACAATAACAAAAAGCATAACCAAATGAATTCTCTAAACAAGAGAACAAATAAAAGCATTGAAAAACATTGTCTTATTTATTAAATGCAAAGTCTGTTGTTTTATTAATAATTTTTTATTAATAATTGGGCAATACGAAGTAATAAGAAAATTCTAGAACTAGTTCAAAACAAAACTTTTGCAACGATTTTGTAAATATAATTAATAGAGGTAAAAAAAAATAAAAAAAAGCATAACAAAAAAGGATAATAATTAAAAATTTAATTTTAACTAAAAAAATAAAATAAAAAAAATAATTCCCATTAAATTTGCAATAGTTTGTATTTCAAATTATTTTGTTTTTTTTTTAATTTATTCTTTTTATAAATGTAAATATATTAGTGCACGTACAAAAGGTATTTAATTTTTTATTATATTTTTGTTTTAATTTTTAATTAAAAAAAAACAATACAATACAATATTTATTAATGGTTTTTTTTTAGTTTTCAGTTTTTATTTTAAATTTTCTTTATTTTTTTTTCTTTTGTTAAGTTCTAATAAAAAATCTAGAAAAAGCACAACACGTTTACAAATGGTCTTTTCAAAATACCATTTAGGTTATATTTATTTTTATAAGTATATAATTAATTTGCATATAATTTAATTCGTTTGGTTTTTGTTTTAACTTTACTTTTGTTTGTGTTGTTAGATTGTTTTTTTTTTGGGTGATTTGAAGATGTTAAGGAATTTGATATTTTAAAATTTTTAACAGGCATTATGCAAGTAGATTGAAGGTTAATAAGGGATAAAAATTGAGAGCTGAATTGAAAACTTTAACAAAAAAAAAAAAAATAAAAATAATTGAATTGAAAAAAATTAATTAACAGAAAAAATTATCAACATTTCTCTGGGCTTGCTGCAGGATTTAGGATCTAGCAAAACACAAAATGCATGATCATTTGAATATGTATAAAGAAGATCGTTGTCTTGTTTGACTTTGATAGTTTTAAAAACGTAAATGAATTCGCTACACTGCATTCAGTTAAAATCCTTTTCAACTGATCGTTTGCTCGGAACTCAAAATTCATTAGTGTTGATCTTACACAATAAGAATGTAGAGATGTATAAGTAGAATGTAGAAATTTATAGAAAATAAATCTTCAGACTCAACTCACTGAGTTGTAGTAAAAAATTAAGAGTCCTAATCGCTCACATTTCATGTGAAGTGCCCAGATATCAAAGATCTTCAGACTCAACTCACTGAGTTGTAGTAAAAAATTAAGAGTCCTAATCGCTCGCATGTCATGTGAAGTGCTCAGGTATCAAAGATCTTCAGACTCAACTCACTGAGTTGTAGTAAAAAATTAGGAGTCCTAATCGCTCGCATGTCATGTGAAGTGCTCAGGTATCAAAGATCTTCAGACTCAACTCACTGAGTTGTAGTAAAAAATTAGGAGTCCTAATCGCTCGCATGTCATGTGAAGTGCCCAGATATCAAAGATCTTCACACTCAACTCACTGAGTTCTAGTAGAATATAACCCGATCTTTAGTAATTGTATTGAACAGATTACGGTTTAACTTTAGAAAAGTGAAGACAACGTTGATAGTAAACGGCACGAATTGTAAAATTGAAGAGAGATCAGATCAGTTTTCTAAGTGGGGAGGTAAAAGTGGAAGAATAAGATAGAATTTTAAATGTGCTACTTGCAGTAGGATATTTCTAAAAATGTGGGTTACAGAGAAATATGGAAATTACATATAGTAGGTATAATTTATGTTAAATTTGTGATAGTGTGTGTTTTTTTGTGTGTTTTTTTTTTTGGTTTGTTGCTATTTTTCAAAATTTACATACATCAAAGGAAATTTTTGCGTGTGGAAATTGCTAAATACTCATTTAAATGTTGGATTATGACTGATTTCGTTTATGTTTCCTTTTTGTTATTTTACGCGAAATATATCTACTAAATATATTTTGTATGTATGTATGGAAAAGTTTTTTGTTGTTAATGTTTTTTATGTGTCTTAAGTATATAGAAAAAGTGTGTGTGTGTGTGTGTGTGTGTGTGAGCTAGTGATTTTAATATATATTATTTGTATTTATTTTTTTGTTTTTCTAATTAATTTGTGTTACTTTCGTTTTTGTGTTTTGTTTGTTTTTGTAAGTTATATGCAAATGGAGGGCAGGAATCAATTTCATTTTTAAACGTTTACATTTCACTTCTTTCATGGTTTACCTTAGGTTGGTTTTCTTTTAGGTTTCGTTATTATAGCTAAAGAATTATTTATTGTATTGTTTTTTTTTGTGTTTTTTTTTTTAATTTTTATAATATATTTAATAAATGTGTTCACATAAATTTATTTTTACTATTTTGTTTCCATCTTTTTTTTTATACATACATTTAAAAATTAGTAATTATTTTCAATTTCGAATAAAATTATCATTTTCCATTTTTTATTATAATCGTTTTTGTTTGTTTAAGTTTTTTGTTTTCTTTGTTACTGGCGGCTTGCACGCTAAGCTAAAAAAGACAAGTCACATTAAATTTTAAGGAGGTTTTTGCGTTTTATTCATACTTTTTTATACTTTTAAATAATTGCTTATATATTTTTGTTTATTTTTTTGTTTGTTTTTGCTTTACACATACACTCTAAGTAATAAATACGAAGGCAAAACTAACGTTTATATATATATATTTTTTTTTTTTGAGATTGTTTGTTCTTGTGTTTGAATATTAGAATATTTTTAATGGTGTCTGTGAGTGTGTGTGTGTGTGTATATGTGTGTGAGTGATTTAAATTTTATGATTTTCGTTTCCTTTTTTATTTGGAGTTAACTTGTTTCTTTCATTATTAAGATTTATGTTTTTATGTTTTGGCTAAAAATGTTGTTTTTCTTTAAAATTGGCAATTAATTGTTTAATTATATTCAATGTTTTTTTTTTTTTTGATAATTTTAAAACTACACCTCTAATGCTTTAAGGGCTTCTCTCTAAGTCATATTCATGTTTTATACACAAAGTTATGTATAATTATTTATTAATTTAATTTTTACCACAAAAAACACACACATAAGAAATACATTTTTATTTGTATGTGTATTATATACTCGTATATGTAATTGTTTTATTTTTTTTTTTCATTATACCTTTTTTCATTTCTTTAATTAACCTGGTTCTGTTTTTGTTTTTTTATTATGAATTTATTTTATTCGTAGTTCTATTTAGTCGTTATGTTTTATTTTAGATTGCTTTTAAGTTTTCATTTTGGTTGTTTTGTGGATCTCCTAAGATCACTGATGAGGAACCGTAGCTGGTTCCGAAACGATCAACGGATCTGGCTGTTCTATGAACGTGTTTATTCCTTGGCATCAATGTTCATTATAGCCGAACAAAAAGTGCAAAAATTTGAAAAAAAAAAATTTTTTTTTTTATTTTATTTAGTTTTTGTTGTTTTTGTCTTTCATAAAATTATAACAGTCTTAAAACTGTATTAAAACTCTGAAGCATACTCGTATTGTGATTAGAAGGCATTTTACAATTGTGTGTTGTGAAAGTAAAGCAAAAACATTGAAGACTTTCATTTCCTTCCTTTTTTGAAAAGTAAATATCTCACAAAAATCGTGCCAAATAAATCTCTACACCTTTTCCTACGTATAGGAAAAGCCTACAGAGTAACTTTAAATATCTAAAAAAAAAAAATATCTCACAACAAGTTAAATTTATCTCTCATATATTAATTATTGACATTTATTTCTTACGTCCTGAATTTGATTGTGACTACCAGTCAATCAGTTGCTTTTCAGTTGAAATCTGGAAATATTTGGCATTCAAAGCCGCCATAACTTTACTTTACTGTACTTTTAATGGCACAACAGCTCATAGAGGGCATAGGCCGAGCTTTTCGCATCCACTCACGTTGTGCATGTTAGATTTGTACATGAATGGAAGGGACCTACAGTTTAATGCCGAATTCGAATGGCGAGGTGAAAAGCTTTTCATAGGCAACTTTTACTCTTGTAGGTTTGCCATTGCCTGCCAAGAGGTGGTGCCGTGTAGAAAAATTATTTCTTCTACTTTCTGATTTTGCCTGTGCCGAGATTCGAACCCCGAACACCCTGCGTAGCAGTCCAACGCACTACCACTACGCCACAGCGACCATAGTCTCCATCACATTCACTCGAAATTGAGATCAAACAATGTTAACCACTTTCTTTTGAATGACTTCGAATGTATTCTGAGAATTCCGCAAAGTAGCTGAGTCTATCACTTCTGCTCGAAATGAAAATCGAAATCGTTAATTTTACCAGTCAATGAGTTTCGGTGCCGATAAATGAAATCGAAATGGGCATACGAAAGGTGTCGCCTCATAAGCATCCACTGATTAAATCGGCGCTAACAACTTTATTTGAGAGGACACCATTCATTTGATGAATTGAATTGCATACCAAGCGTAGTTGGGTTTCGTTTCTTTTAAAAATTTTTGGGGTGAAACGTAAATTCATTGTCATTCGAAAGCCACACGAAGCAGTTGATAGTATATGTGTGTCGAAGTCGCGCAAGCAGCATTTCATTGCCTTTACACGCATGCTACGGGATTTGTAAATGTGCCAATCGCTTAACTGGACATACTAGATCAGCTATGCTCATCGTCAAGGTATGGAATTTATGCGATTGTGGTTGGGTACGCGTAAAAGCTTTCATATTGATACCTCGGTAAATAGTACGTTGCAAAAATAATTTTACACTTTTTAAGAGGAAAGCATTAGTTCGCAATAGTTCATCTGCATACTTATATCTATTTCACTTTCATAGTTTTTAATGCGAATGAGATAAGAAAACATGGTGATCGGTCATTCTATGTCATTCTATAACATAGAATATAATTTATATACATATGTATGTAATTTTTAAGCTTGGGATACTTCTCAACTCTTATTTGCTTCCAAAAATTGTCACCAGTTTCTGTCGGAATTAGAAAATCGTCTCTCATTCGTTCTAATTCTTCCTGAAGCTCAAGTTTTTTGTTCTAATAAAAATCACCTAAATAGCAGACGGCGCAGAGCACGCTTGTTGCTGGTGAGGTCTTTTTTGTGCTTGCGCTTGAATTCTTAAACAAAGTGGGTGACCAGGTGGTTGTCGAAATCTTCACCACGCAAATGAGTATCATTCCCGATCGTTGTTAAAAATGTTGTATGGCACTGTTTAGCTTTGTGATTTGCGTATAGCACCTCCTCGCCTGAAGTCTGTGTATCGACTGGATCGACAGTAGCAAAGCAAAACAAAACAAACCCGTTTGCAAGCATTGCACGATTGCTTTCCAGCATGACACGATCAGTGTTGCAGTTTTCACTTCGATTGAAGTTTTTCACTTCTTTTTCGAGGCTTACCCTTCGACACTTCCTCTTTGGCATGAACACTTCAATTTTTAAAGTTGTGTTGTTAAATAGTGACAACACTGAGTGGGCTGCACTTGAAAACGGCGCGTTCCAGAAAGTAGTTGGTTGGAATTCATGGCAAGGTAAGTTAAATTTATGTAAAATGTTTCAAAATTTACGAACAATTCTTATTTTTTGCAAGAAAATTGACAGAAACGGCTTCAGCTTTTATCAGCATTTAAAGAAAACAGAATTCTTCTTTTAAGGTTAAGAACCTTGAACCTCGGAGGGACCTCGACGCACCAAGAAAGTGACTCTTGATTCGTGCGAGCAGGCCGAGCAATCCACCGAAATTTAACAGATTGCCACCGATGAGGATGTTTGTTGTGGCGATGTTGTTTTTCCGAGCACTGGGCCAACGACTAACTCTAACGCACCACGCAAAGTCTTCCAGCAACAATTTGGGGCAACATAGACCGAAAGTTATAAATTAGAATCAGATTAGAATCAAAAAAAAGAGAATAAGTTTTACAAAATATGCCACAAAATTTCTGTTTGTTTGAAAGGCATAAAAACTTAAATCATCACATAAAATGCGAAAACGATTTGGCGCAACAACTGAAAAGGATTGGCGACACTGAATAAATGAAAAAATTTATTTCTACTGTGTGATCGTAAGTGTTATCTATGTTACGAGTACTTATATATGTTTTACAGACAAAATGTATTGTGTTTTGTGTATTGTATTGTTTTCTTTATTGTTTATTGATTATTGTTTCGTTTTGTTTTTTTTTAATGATGTATTTTAACCGGTATATCGAATTCTTGTGTTGGGCATCCAAAAATCCATCACTTCGCTTCACTCCCTTTTCACTTCGCTGAAAAATTTTAAACGGCAACGCTGATCAACAGTCGCAAACAAAACAAAACCGATAGCGAGCATTGCACGATTGCTCTCTAGCACAGTGTTGCCAGGTTTTTGTAGTGGAAAAATATCCCTTATGACCGAAAAAAACCGTCTTTTGAGTAAAAAAAAACGGCGCAAGGAATAAAATGAGTGACCGGGGTAAGCTTCGTTGTTGGTTTGATAACAGAAAATCACAGATAATCCGATAAAAGCACAAATTATCAATGTCATATTAGTGGTGCCATTTCAGCATCATACAATATGGCAATTTCTCGCACAAGAAAAAAAAGAAGTCATTTGTCGCTTGGATGGCTGGATGGATGGATGGATGTGAAGAAGGCCGAGAAGCTGACCTACGAGTGCAGGGCAGTTCCTCAAGCACTCCGGCTATGTAGCCCATTGTACTTAAGGCCAAGGAAAAGAAGAAAGGGTGACAGCAAGTAAGGGATTAGAGAAAAAGAGGGAAAAAGTCGAAAAAGAGGTTATAGGGGGACTACGTTCTCTTCCGCAAATTTTCCGCCGGATTCTCTCACAAATCTCAGGAGATTGCAGAAGGGGAAGGAGTGAACTTTGTCCATTCCTGTAATATCGAAACCCAAAATGCGCCATCTCGTTCCGGCAAAGGCGGGACATGTGCAGAGATTGCCGCTTAAAATCGTCATGAGTCTCAAAAATCGTCAAAATGACGCTTAAATCGTCAACCTGGCAACGATGCTGTCCGCTGTGTCCATGACACGATCTGTCCGTGTATGTGTAAAAGCTCACAAGCTCAATATGTGTACATGTGAAAGCACAAAAGGTGTGTTCGCTCGCAAGCTCAAGGTCTGGGCATAGCTGTAATACTTAGTTATATAAAGAACCTAGATAGATAGCGATAGGATTCATGGTATACATGGTAATAGCAATAGTTTGTAGTAGTAGATAAAAAAGGGGATAACAGTCAATGGCAATTTTTTTAAAATTTATAAAAAATATATAATATAAAAAAAAAATAATTTAATTCGTATAACGACGACGAAGTATGTGCTAAATTTGTGTTTTTTACCGAAAGTTCCAGTACCTTTGACATCGCAAGATTTTCTAATTTTAATCGCTTGAAGCGCACAGTGGCTTGGGTAAATCGCTTTATTAAGCGTAGCCGAAAAATATCCTCTGATGACCACGAATATGGGTTGACTATAATTGAAGTAAATGACGCCGAAATACACTGTTTAAAATACACTATTAATATATACCTAGTCCTGCCATAAGTTCAGTTACAATTTGAATATAGTGTAAAAATTAAAGAAACGAGTTTTTTTAATGTGTTCATCTTATTCAAAATGGTCGCCTCTCGCTTTAATGCACGCCTTTAGACGATTAGGCCCTTGGGCTATAGCGGCACGTATGGTTTCGATGGCTATTGATGACGCTGCTGAAACAACAGCTTTCTCAAGACTTTCTTAATTTCGGTGGCAAACTTTGCAGGCCACACCCTCCAGCTCTGACCACAATTTGTAATCAAGGGGATTCAAATCTGGGCTTCCCGAGGGTCAATCTTCAGCACTAATATAGGCTGGAATATTCTGACGTAGCCACTCTTGAGTTGTTTTGGCTTTGTGTGCCGGTGCAGAGTCTTGTTGAAAGATCCAGTGCTCTCCATTAAAGAGGGTTATTGTCAAGTCTTTCACCACGCCTTCCAAGACATCTTGTTGGTACACTTTTGCTCCAGTTTCAACGGCCTTTTCGCAAAAATGCAAGGAACTGACGTCTTTATCGGATACTCCCCACCAGACCATAACGGATGTTGGGTGATGACCTCTCTGAACCCTTGGCACAATAAATTTAGCTTATTCAGATGTTCTCGCATAGATTTTGTCGTTTTGCTTATTAAAAACTTCCTCCACCGTAAAAATTTGTTCGTCCGTAAAAAGGATATTTTCATGACCGATTCTTGCGTGCCACTGCAAAAGCTTCTTACATCTTTCCAATCGTATTTGTTTTAGCCGTGGAGTTAAAAGATGGCCTGTGCACCTGCGAAAAGCCTTCATGTGGAGGTCATCACGGATTAGTCGTGACATGGATCTGGAAGACATATCCATTTCTCTAGTCATGATCTTTTGCTTTCTTATGGGATTTCGGCGAATCCGTTCCCCCTCAGCTTTTATGGCTCCACTCGTACGAACAACGCGAGGTCGACCACTCCTCAGCCTGTCTTCCACTTGAGACGATTCCAAGAAACGATCGATGGAACGATAAACAAACATTTTCGATATTTCGAGTTTTTTTTAGCAACGTGAATATTTGACTTGCGCTATTTCCGCATTTGTGCAATGCAATCACCGCGATGCGATTTTCGTTATTGCCCCACTCCATATTAATTACGCAAAATTTGAAACCAAACTGATTTGAATTTGTTTTGCAATAGAACATTGTACCAAAAAATGCGATTAACGGGATCATGCAAATTAAAATTTCAAAGCCTACTACTTTAAAAAGCTTGTAACAGAACTTATGGCAAGACTAGGTATGTATGTATGTATTTGTATTTAATAATTACATATGATTTTACTTTGTGTACTCGTATGTTTTCGCAGTTGATTCTTCTCTGTTTGTTGTTGCTGCTAATTGAGGTTATATTATGTTAAACGTTATGTAGTTGTTAATTTTTGCAATCAATTTAAATTTTCTCACTAGTTATATAGAAATTAAAAGGGACAATCATAAACATAATTACAATATGTATTTAGTGAAAAATAATAATAGTTGAGATTTTATGGGTGCTTTCCATTTTTGCTTGTTGTTTTGTATCCATTTTTTGTTTTTTTTTTGCGGTCTTGTTTTGTAATTAAGACTTAATCCTTGTGGTTGTTTAATATTATTATTAATTATTAGTAATTAATGTAATTAACTGGACTCTAAGATGTGTGTGTTTGTGTGTGTGTGTGTGTGTATGTGTGTGTTAGTATATAAGAGTAGTAGTATGTGAAAAGCCTTAAAAGGGGGGCACAGCAATTAACTTGGTTTAGTTGTTGATTTGTTATTTTGTTATTGTTAAAGGTGGCATTACTCGAAACACAAGAGTAGAAATATTACAATTATACAATTAGATTTACGTACATATTTATGTAGGTATGTATGTGTATGCAGTAGATGCTTATAATTATAATTTTGAAATATACATACGTACATATATATATATATATATATATTTTTGCGTATGTATGCGTGTACGTGCTTGGTATTAGAATTAGAATAAATGTTTAGTAATTATATAATGTTTAGTAATTGAAATATTGAAAAATAGTAATTGATTTCAATATGTACGTGTAATTAATTAGTAGTTGGCTTTATATTGTAGTGCTAACAAATATTTTATGTATGTATTTGTTGGAATTCCAATCCTATTACCTTCATCTTCTTCATCGTCTTCATCTTCTACTTTTTCTAATGTTGTTGTGTTGTTAGTGTTGTTGTTGCTTATGTGGCTTGTGTTTGTTGCTGCTGCTGCTGCTGCTGTTGTTGTGGTTGCTGTTCTTGCGTTGCTGCTGCTCCTACTGCTATTGCGTTTGGCGTTTGTGTGCCATTTGATTGCTGCTGCTGCTGTTGTTGTGGATTATTTTGTTGTGCTTGCGCCGCTTGTTGTTGCTGTGAATCAGGAGATTCAAAATAATCAGAGGCATTGCCACGGCAAATTGGGCAAGTGCGATTTGACTGTAAGAATGTGCGAGAAGAAAATACAGTATTGAATATTTATTTTTAACAGTACGAGTATGTTGATCATTTTCATACCCTTAACCATTTGTCCACACATTTAGCATGGAATTCATGTGAGCACGGCAGCACACGTAACACCTGACGCAGCTCAAAGTCACACATACAAACCACACAGGAAGTTTGATCGCCTGCAAGAGAAATAAAAAAGAGGAAAACTTAATTCCGAATTTACATTAATTCAATAAATTTCCAGCACTTACCATTATGCGTATCGGGGTTATATTTATAGTTTGGCAGCTGATCGATTTCGTTGCGTGCTAAGCCGCGTGGCTTCGCCTCACCCAAGCGTTCAGCCAAACTGAGTAGCGCCTCGTAATTTTCCGTTTCATTGGAGTCGGGTGAACTTAACTCGTGCTGATTGTATGGCGATAAGGGGAACATAGCGCTAGATAGTAAAATGAAGATGATGGAGTTAGATATGGCCATAAGATATATGTACATGGGAAATGAAGATAATTACAGGAAGTTCAATAAAAATCCAGGATTTATAATTCCCGTGGTTGTTTGAATTTGCACGGGTGTTGCCTGATGTGGACCCAGAGCTTGTGGTGGCAAAACATGACGATGTGTGTGTGGATGACTGGCTGGCCAGAAACGGGCAATGCGTCGATGCGGCGGGAATGTACGTCTCTGTTGTTTTTTATTTTTTTTTTTGTAGTTAGTAGAGAGAAGGGGGGAAAAGTAAACAATTAGAGAGGTGATGCAATTTTCATGTGATTCACGTAATTATGGTTAGTACCTCAGTTGAAATTATGATTTGCTGTGGGACATTTAGCTGTTGTGACACTTGCGCCGCGGCAGCTGCTGCCGCTGCTGTGGAGCGTAAATGATGATGGGCCGCGGCAGCCGCAGCAGCAGCGGTCATTGAGGTTATGTGTATGGGCGATGCTGTTATTTGTGGATGATGATGTGCTGGCGGCGGTTGTGGAGCTTGTGCCGGTTGTACTGTTGCACCCTGTTGATGATGTGCGGCTACCTCCAAATGGTGATGGTGCTGCTGTTGTTGTTGATGCTGCTGCTGCTGCTGTTGGTGATGATGATGGTGATGGTGGGCTACTACAGCGCCACCATTAACCGGTGCCTCCAATGAAAGACCAGCTACGGCGGCTACGGCTGCTAATGCTGCGGATTGCTGTTGCTGGTGCTGCTGCTGCTGTTGATGATGTTGTGCTGCTGCGACTTGTTGCACTTGCTGTTGCGCGGCTGCTGCTGCTGCTGCGGCTGCAACCGCCTGTGCCTGCGCTTGTGCAATCTGCAATGGTGCACCGGTTGCTGTTGCAAAACCTGCATGAGCGGCTGCTGCGAATTGAGCATGCGGATGTGTACTGCACACTTGTGCAGCGGCAGCAGCGGCGGCTGCTGCAGCAAAAGGTTGCGTATAAATGCCGTGTAGGTGGCAGGGTTGGAGGCGCGCCTGTGGCCCTTGCCCGGGGTATGTGCAAACCGATGCCCAAATCGGTTCGCCATGACGTAATGGAAGGTTGACAGGAACTTGATTGATATCGACCATTAGCGGTGGAGGTTGTGGGGGTGGACCTGCTGCTTGCGGCAGCTGATGATGATGTGGATGGTGTGATAAGGGCGGCGGAGGTGCTTGCTGCAACATAGCACCAACTGATGCGGCAGCTGCTGCACTGGTGTTGGCAGCGGTGGCGGCGGCAGCTGCTGCTGCAGCAACGGCGGCGGGCGGTATTTGTTCCCAGGGTGAACGATGCGGTTGTTGTGTTTGCTGTTGTTGTTGTTGTTGTTGGAGCAGTGACTGCTGCTGCTGCTGCTGCTGCTGCTGATGTGCATGATGCGTATGATGGGGAAGGAGGTAGTGTGGATTGTGGTGAATTTGTTGCTGCTGCTGTAATTGCTGGTGATAATTTGTTTGCTGATTGCCATTGTTGCTGTTGTTGGTGTTACTATTATTAATATGATGATTGTTATTGTGATTTTGTTGCACTGGCGGCATCGAATCACGTAGGCGTGGTCTCCTTATTGGCGGACTACCAACATGTAACTAAAATAAAATTTAAGAAATTTAAATTAAAAAAAATCACACAAAACACACGGAAACTTCAGCACTTACTGTTATGCGCGGTGAACGTCGTTGTTCCCAAACTGCGGGCGGCGATTGACTTGGCATGCGTCCCGACATACGCCGGCGCTTACGCGACGGACTGTCTGATTTCAATCCGCCAGGACCAACGGTGCCATTCAGCGATGTCGTAGAACCGGTCAAACCTGAACTGGACGATGGTCCGTCTAAGAGTGCGGTAGCGCCGCCGCCGCCGCCGCCGCCAACATTTGCCAGCATAGCAGCAGCAGAGGCAGAAGTTGAAGCACCATTGTTGTTGTGGCTGTTGCTGTTGCTGGTGTTGTGATTATGATTGTTTTGATGATGATGGTGATGGTGGTGATAATTGTTGCTGTTGTTGCTATTATTACGTGCATAAGTATTTCCACCACGCACAGCGTTATATCCACCACCGACACCATTGCTGATGCTGGAATCCAACAGGGCTCCACGTTCGCTTGTACGCACATCAATATATAATTCGGTATTACGTGAATTGTTGTTATTGTTGCTGTTGGAACAGTTGCCATGATTATCGAAGTGCTAAATTGTGTGAAAGAGAGATGGGAGCATAAAAGAGTGAGGCCCCATATTGCCAAGTTGATTAAGTGTAAGTACAATTGAAGGAATAAACAATTTGTTAATTAGAATTAATGAAAAGTGCAACCAAACTAACCACAAAATGTCGGTTGCAAGAGTATTTAATTTTAAAGTCGAAAACTCACCCCATTGCTGTGGTTGTTGTTGCTGCTGTTGCTGTTGTTATTACTATTGTTCCTATCAAATAACCCTGAGCTTGATACATTATTATTATTATTATTATTATTGTTGTTGTTGTGACGACGATTGTTTATATTGCTATTGTTGTTGTTGCTATTTTGGTGATGATAATCTGCATATGATTGCTGATTATTATGATGATAATTAAAATAATCGCCACCACTATTATTGTTGTTGTTGTTGTTGTTGTTGCGATGTAAGAGCATTAATCCACCATTAATATTATTTCCACCACGGCGATTATAGTTACCGTTATTCATATATTCACCATTATGATTATTATTATTACTATTATTGTTATTAATTGATAAACCACCACGCCCACTGCCATTATTATTATTATTGTTATTATTAAAATGTTGTTGTTGCTGGGATCGTTGTTGTTGAATTTGATAGAATGGCTGCTGTTGTTGATTGCTATTGCTATTAATTATATCGTTATTTGATATATTTGTGGTTGTTGTTGTTGTTGTTATTGTTGCGGTATTATTATTAATAAAATTATTTAAATCAGTCAAAGTGTTGTTGTTATTTATATTTAAGCCAGTTGCCATTGTCATTAATAGAGAATCAATAAACATAGCATTTGTGGGTATTGGTGTTTGTGTTGGTGTTGGTGATATTGTATTCGATAAAGGCATCGTTGTCGTCGCGAATGACGATGACGATGATGATGTTGGCGTTGTTGGTGACATTGACGACAATGGCGTTGTTGATATTGCAGGTACATTATTATTATTATAATTATTTATTGTTGAGAAATTGTTGTGGTACGTTGGTGATGGCGGTATTGGCGTTATTAATGGCAATGTTGTGCAGGTCGTTGCAATGTGTTGTAAACATTGTGAGATTTGTTGTGATGTTGGAGATAGCATAAGTGGTTGTTGTTGTTGGTGTTGTTGTTGTTGGAGCGACGTTGTTGACATGATTTGTCGTTGTTGTGGTTGTGATGGCATTGATGTGGTGGTTGTTGTTGTTGTTGTTGACGATGATAATGATGATTGTTGTTGTTGTTGTTGTAGTAGCAGTTGTTGTTGTTGTTGTTGTGGTGACGCATGTTGGGGAATTATGTCATTACAAGAATTTACATTCACAACATCAGTACTACAGTTACTATTTGTTGTATTATTTAAGTTGTTTGTTGTTGGATTTTTTGAAGTTGTTGTTGAATTTAAGTTTGTTGACGGGAGGGATTGGTGATTAGTTTGTTGGTGTTGGTGTTGGTGTTGTTGGTTATATGAATGGCTTTGATATATGGATTGGTTAAGTATTGTTGGTGATAATCGATGGTATGCATGCGGTGATTGTTGGTGATTATGATAGGAAGTTGGTGAATGATTTATACTGTTCGGCAAATAATATGCGGTGTTATGATTTTTGTTTGGATCATCATTATGATGATAATGATTTAAGGATGTTGAGTTGAGTGATGAGGAGTAAAGGCAATTGGATTGTGTCATGTAAGGTGGAGAGGATGTTGGATTTTGTGTTGGGGATAATAAAACGGGAATTTTTAAACGGGGTGGTTTTGTTAGTGATGTAGCGGTGTTGGTGTGGGAGTTGTTGGTAATTAACGGTAATGATGATGATGATAATGAAGATGATGATGATGATGATGAACTATTGGACAATAAATGATAAAATGATTGGATTGGTGAAAGTGGTGATGAGGATAAAGATGATGGTTCATTGGGTATAGTGATTGCGGAATATGGGCGGGAATGTGTGTGGGAATGTGAGTGGGAAAGTGGATGGGGAATGCGTTGTTGTTGTTGTTGTTGGGATTGTGATTGTGCCAAACTACGAGATAAGACTGGGGGAGATATCGCAGCCGACGACATTAGTGTTAGGGAGGAAGTGTGACCGGATAATGAGGATAAAGAGGATGTTGATACAGATGACTGCGTTGAGGAGGAGCGGGTATTTTTATTATTAATTGGATGGAGGTGATGGTGGTGGTGGTGTTGTTGTTGTTGTTGGTAGATATTATGGTAGTGATAGTAATTATTATGTTGTGGCTGTTGCTGATAGTGGTGAGTATTATGGCTGTGATATCTATTATTACTAGTATTATGACGATAACTATGATGGTGATTATGACTATTATTATGGTGGTTGTTGGTATTATTGTTATTATAATTATTACTGTGGCTGTGATTGTTGTTGTTGTTGTGGTTGTGAATATTATTGATATTCTTATTGTTATTATATTGATGATTTTCTTTGGTATTATTGGGACAACTTCCATTACTGTTATTTATATTGCTATTGCTAGTTAGATTATGATTATTACTTGTTTGTACATCGCTGAAGATATTTCAAATTTGTTTGCGTTTGCGTTTGAGTTTGCGTTTAGGTCAAAATACATATTTATCACAATGATTTAGATTTTCAAATCAAAAATCAATTGTTGAATCAATCAAATATGCAGTAGTAGTGGTAGTAGCAGTAGTAGTAGTAGTAGTAGTAGTAGTAGTAGTAGTAGTAGTAGTAGTAGTAGTAGTAGTAGTGGTAGTGGTAGTAGTGGTGGTAGTGGTAGTGGTAGTAGTAAAAACACAACCCATAATAGTAGTTATTTTTGTTTTTGTAATGCATACACATGTACAGTTATATATATGTAGTTGCCACATATATAAAAATATGTATTTGATTTTTTTTTTCAATTTTTTTTGGTTTTGATTTTTTTTCAAATATATATGAAGAAGAAAGAAAAAACGAAAAAAAGAAAAATAATATTTTAAATGCCAAAATGCAATATTTATATATATATGTAGATATATATATGTATGTATATATAAAGTTGATATATATATATATCATTGATAATAGTAATAATAATAATAATTAATAATTAATATTTACACACAAAGAAACAATTACATAATAATAGTAATTAATAGTAAATTGAGAGAAATTTATTTGTATTTTTTATATATGCACACTACGGTTTCCGTTTCCGTTTCCGATTTCTGGTTTTGTTTATTTATTATTATTTTTTTGTTTTTAATTTATTTTTTCTGTTAATTGTTCGTTGTTTTTGAAATACAAAGTTTGTTTCAAAAGCGAAGGGCAGAGTTAAATTTACACTCAATTTTACAAGAAAGCAAAGCAAAGTTTTCACAATATACGCACGCAGAGCAGAGATGAGCAAAGAGCGTAGAGAACTTCTTTCTTTCAATGTATACCATATGGGATGATGAAAATCCGTTATGTTCACATGCCCAAAAATGTCCAACATTGCATTATAACAAATAAGTACACTCAATTATTCCCGTTATGAGAGACAACAGTATGGATTACAGTTGACAGATCAAGCGCAGAGAGTATTTTTTTTTTAACGAAAATGAGTGAAAATAATAGCTATAAATTTTAAAATAAAGCACAGAGAGCAAAAATTTCACTATGCCGGCTCACTGTCCTCTACCCTGATGTGAAGTTTGAGCGCGATCTGTCATTTAGTTTGTTTGCATTGCTCGATTTTGTCTGTTCATCTCAAGTGAGATTTTTACAATGAATAAAAATATCGAACAAAGAATTTGTTGCAAATTTTGTATTGCAAATGAAATTGCTTGCACCGAATCGTTGAAAATGTTTCAGAAGACTTAAAGTGAATCGACTTTATCAAAATGGCGTACATATGAGTGGTACGTTGCATTCGAAAGCGGTCAAGATGTGCTGGCTGGAAGATTTGCCTCGCCTTTGGGGTCGGCCATCAATACATCTTGAACTGAAGCTAATATCAATAAAGTGAAGGAAATGGAGAAGCGGAAAATCCGTCATTTAAGTTTGAGAGAGATAGTCGCTACAGTTTCTGTGCCTCATGAACCAATTCATACCATTGTAGACGATTGTTTGGGCATAATAAGAGTAGCCGCTCGACTAGTTCCGAAACACCTGAATTTTCTGCAGAATCGTGAAAGAATTTGTGGCAAAAACTCAACAAATATCATCGATCAACCAACGATTCACCTGATATGGCTCCGGATGATTTTTTCTCTTTCCAGAACTCAATTTACCACTATGATGCAATAGAAGGGACATAAATGAGAATTCACGGCGAGTCGATTCCGGTAAATGCGCTTAATACGTTATGTTCTCAATTTCACAATAAACTTCAGAACACTCAATTTTCTACGTTATGCGTCTCAAAATGTATTATTTTGTTTTACTAATAATTCAGTTTCACAATCACTAAGAGCATAAAAGTCACTCTTTAACTCTTTGAAACATACTCTCCATTTAACTCTCTTTGGAGTTATTTTTGTATTTGAATGCCATCAACTTTTCTTTAACTTCTTGTTAACTATTTGTTTGATTTTATGTTTTTTGTGTTTATTGTTCTTACGTTCTCTTACAAAATATGTATGCATTCCAAAAATATACACTCAACTCACACATTATAGTATTATTATTACAAAGTATATAGTAAATATGTAAAATAAATTACACAGCGCCAGTAAGAAAAAGCCAATTCAATGTGGTGCACTACTCACTAAACTCATACGCCGACCATGGCCACATGGCCAAAAAAAAAAAAACATATTAATTAAAAGTATAAAGAAATTGCAGAAGAAGTTGAAGAAAAGTTGAGGGCGGCGAAAATATCAACGAACAATTTTTATATTCCAAAATAAAATATGTTAATAAATATTTGAATTTTCATTTAGTATTGTTTTTCAAAAATTTCACAATATCAGCGTCCAGTTTTTTGTCTTGTTTCTTTTTTGTTCTTTTTTTCGTGCTACGGTGACTAAATTTTAAGCGTGATAACTGAAAATAACAACAAAAGAATAGTTCAAGTTTGTACATACGAGCACATATGGCCGATTCACAAGGTGTCCGCGTATTCAGTGTCGTATCCTCTCAATTGTCCAAAAATCCTCTTATTTATCATACAAATTTTTACAACATTTTGACAATACGACGCGATGCGACACCTTGGGAATTACCTTATAGATTGTAAATTTTGAAACTGCTTATTACTTACTTTTATTTTCAAAAAATGAGATGCTATTTAGTAGAGCCGATTTAAACTTCCCAATCCCATTTAATTACTTAAATGTCCTTGATTGACTTAAAGAATTTCAATTTTGGCAGGTGTACCAAATATTCCCAAGAAACAATGACTGAAGAGGTATCAGAAGGGTGAGAGACTAATTCCACTAGATTTACATATGTACGTATGATGAATTTAGGGTTTAGCTTCATAGTTTTTCCTTATAAAAGTGGGAAGAATACTATACTTGAGCTAATAAGGTTGAATTTCTTCTACGTAAGCATTCTTAGCCTAGTCTTATATAATAATATATTTTATTGCAATATCGGCTATCAACAGAGCTATTATCCTGTTTAATCTAACCTTGTATAATTTGACAATTACTTTACTTTAGGGGGAAAGGAAAAGAAATTCCTAAAAATATTCAGAAATCTTTTCTGATTTCAATTGAAATTGGAATGAAAACACAATCGATTCGTATTTTTCACTTATGAAAACATCATGTATGTGTAAAGGATCAACATTTATTTTTACTTACACACACACACACACACAGATTGAAGCACTATAACGATACGAAATAACCGCCATAAGTCGGACCAAACCCCGACCGACAGGTCTTCGTTGCCCCTCTCAAAATTATGCACTCTGAAGCGGTTTCATCGGCGACACAATCGTCAGCCTATCCATGTCCTAAACGACAGGACACCGTCGGTAGCTAAAGAATAGAAACCGATACTAAGGAGTAGCAAATGCACTTTATAAAGGGTGTTTTTTTAGAAGTGTGGTTTTCAATCTGGCAATACTTTTTTCGGAGTCGGTCTTTTTGACAGCTGTCACTTGATTTATGCTCAGTTTGGTTTGCCATTTCATAATGAATAGACTTACTTCTGAACAACGTTTGCAAATCGTTCAAATTTATTACCAAAATAATGGTTCGGTTCGCGCGCTGCGTCCAATATTCGATGAAGCTCACTTTTAGTTGAATGCGTACGTTAATAAGCAAAACTGTTGCATTTGGAGTAATCATAATCCACAAGCCATTGTTGAGACGCCGTTACTTCCTCAAAAAGTCACTGTTTGGTGTGCTGTATGGGCAGAGGGAATCATTGGTCTATATTTCTTCAAAGATGAAACCGGTTAATAATGTTACACCTTCAATGGGGAACACCATAGAGCCATGATTAATGACTTTTTCGTGCCTGAATTGTGAATTGGAGGATGTTAATGTGGACGACCTTTGGTTCCAAAAAAACGGCGCTACATGGCATACAGCCAACGAAACAATCAATTTATTGAAGGAAACTTTTGGTGAGCGCATTATCTCACGTCGTGGGCCTGTGGCGTGGCCTCCTCCAAGATCGTGCGATTTAACACTGCTGGACTATTTTTTGTGGGGTTATGTGAAGTCGCTTGTCTACGCAGATAAGCCCGAGATGATTGATGCGTTGGAAGAGATTATTTGGCGCGTTATTACTAACATACGACTCCAATTGCTGTAAAAGGTGGTCGAAAATTGGGCCTCTCGGCTGGAATTTATTCGAACCAGCCGCGGCGCAGCGGCCACTCGCCCGAAATCGTTTTTAAAACATAATGGCAAATCCTTATCTTTATAATAAAGCTAAATTCTTGGCCATAACATTAAATTATATGCGTTTTATTTCTTCTTGAAAACCACACTTCTAAAAGAAACACCCTGTACTTGTACTTTGGTACAGCTGATATCCGGGTGGAGCAGTTGTCTGAACAACTACATGACTAAAATCATGTGAAATCACTGACGATAATGACCCGATGTGAATGACAACGGTCGCTATTCGCAGTCCACAAGTACTCAAGTTATGCTACATCCCTGCACCATGAGTATTACAGAAATGTACTTGCACAATTTGTGCTCAACAAAAATTTTATTAAGCGTTCGCCACTTTTTCGAGCGTATTATTTTTCTGCTACTTCAGTTGAGCAGGTTTCGTGAATGAATTTGACAGTTCACAATAGCTGCTAGTTATACTGGTGTTCGCTGTTCAAGGAACACATCATATTTTACTCTCGTGCTGGGTGTAGTGGTTACATTGGTGTTCGTTACAGAGTTGCTTTTTGTCGAAATTCAAGTGAAATTAACAATATAATTGAAAAATTATGAAAATAATATGATTTTTCTTCAATAGTTTTATGAATACCGCATTTAATATTCACTTTTAAAAACTAAAAACATTCGCAACTTCACTTTTCTGCATATGAAAATAGTGATGTACCGGTTTACATGTTTTCCTTATATTTTACATACATTTTTGTTCCTTTTTTGTAGAATAACTTAATGTCACCCTGAATACTCGGCGTGCTCGGTGTACATTTCACCCAGCATATCGTGTTCGGTGTGAGAGTGAGTAAAAGTTCTTTTTTTTCGTGATCGGGCAACAACAATTGCATGGTGTTCGCCGAGTAAACTTTGAATATAACCACAGCCTAACAAAAATAAATTGTGTGTAAATTGAATATGTTACAAATAAAAATATTTAATAAGTTTACTATTTTTCATTACATTTGTGCTGTCCGTAATCTTTATATCTCTTGTTTTTGCTTTTTTTTTTTAGTTATTTTTACAGTCGCTGTTGTCAAAAATGTTTTCCCTCAAATGTAGCAGAAATGTATATGCGGCGAAATCAAATTGCGCGTCTGTGTCATTTTAGCAAATATAGTTGCTATAGCAACGAGAGCCATTTTCGTTCAGTCGTAAGTTTACAGTTGCCGGTGAAGTATCCGAGAAAATATGTTCGCGTGGCGAGAAAAACAATTCGTTCATAAGTTTCCCCTGAGAAATCGGTTGCACGTGTAAATAAAGAACTCTAAATACTATTACTTCTGATTAAAATTAAATTATTTTAATTTCTCCAATATTCGCGGGGTGTAATACTGTAAAAATAAATTATATTGTAGTGGAAATGAGAAAAAGAAACAAAATAAAATCGGAGTAGGTTAATTTTGAAGTCTATGCTTCCAGAGTTATTGTGAAAATGTTCCATTTTACAGGGTGACAATTAATACTCGTAAGTGTATACAACTTCCTTCGCGAAGTTTTCTTCATTCTAGTATTATTTTACGTAATCGAGAGAGTACGTTTGATTTAATTTTTGTGTGGTGTAGATTTCATTTGGTTATTTCGGTCAGCCTTTATAACACTGCATCAGCCAGGCAATGACATGAGTGGATGCGAAAAGGTCGGCCTAGGCCCTCCATGGGCTGTCGTGCCATTAAAAGAAAGAAAAGAAGAACTACACGTGTACACTGCCGTTAAAACTCTGTGTAATTCATTTTTAAAACATGAACTCGAGAACCTAAACCTAAATCTCTACACCTTTTCCTAGGAAAAGCCTACAGAGTAACTTTAAATATCTAAAAAAAACAAACAAATAAAAAAAACTCGAGAACCCTACACGTGTAGTTATCACGTGCGTGTAAACGAACCCTAACCTAGCACAACGTAATTGAGTAATATGAAACAACGCCTATTTCTATAACGATTTTCTCCGAAATTTATCAATTATATAAGGACTACAAACTACAAAATCGTCTGTTGTTACTAACTTTTTACTAATTTACAATTTTTATCAACTACTAAATTTGACTACTATAATTTGCTACTACATACTTTTTTTGTTTTACTAATTCAACAACTCACTTCATATTACGTCTATTACCACAACTCATCTTCTTTCTGAAAATACTTGAAAAACTTAGTGAGTTTTACCTCTGGACATTCGTTGAAGGAGATTAACGGTTTGAGAATCGTCAGTGCAGTGTAAACGATATAGTATGTTTATAATTTAGGCATTTAAAATACCTTGCAAAGTATTCGATTTTAACTTATTTGCATTCAATGCAGAAACTTTATACAAATCACTTTTAAGAACAAATTTCCAATTAACAACCAAATTACTTCTCTTTGCGGAGAAACGAATATCTTCGTATAAACGATTGAACTAAAATGAATGAATTCGACTTTCACATTCACATTGATATTTTGAGGCAAACACAAAGCACGTGTTCTGCTGTTTTGCTCTTTGTTGAAAGAGGAAAGCGGATCGTCCGTTTTCAGACAAGCTAATATAATTTTTTCTAACAAGGTCCTTTCACTTTTCACATAAGACCCTTTGTCTGTAGCAATAGCTACAGAATACAGTGTGAGTAGTAATAAATGTATATAACAGTTTTGGAAATTGGTATTGTTATGAAAACGAAAAACATACCGAACAAAAAGATAACTCGTAATGCACGAGAAAAAATATATTCAGCCGATTTCGAAGTGGCCACCCTTGGCCACGGAATACACAGCTTCAAACCAAAGATCTGAAAAATATATAGATGTCTCACTCCCTACATTTATTTGTCCGCATAAAAATGTACATATCTTAATACAGGAAGAGAAAATATTATTTGAAATGCGAGAAAGTGAGGAGGAAACCAAGAGAGTTATTAAAAATACAGTAAAAAAAACGAAATAGCAAGTTTTTTTTTATTCGCTGTTGCTTATGAGTATGTTTTCGATTTCGAAATATCAAGGAACAAAATTTGCCAAAGCTTGAAAGAAATAACAAAGAAATTTTATTAAAACACACTCGTAAATGGTAAATATGCAAAGATTTTTGTCCAAACAGAAGCAAAGAAATTAGTTTTACTTAGTTTTTTGCTTTCTTTGAACAAACAAAGGCTCAAAGTCAAATGTGTGGGTGAGTGCAATGTTATGACAATCACACGATCGTAACAATTGTAGAGTAAATTATATCACTGTAATCGGAAGACGAAGAAAAAATGAGCGGTCAAGTCGACGTAGTAATTATTCTACATAGAAGCATTTGTGGTCGCGCAAATGTATAGTAGTGAAACATCTATCTTTATATTATTCAAACGATTGGACAAATTTTTGGCTTTTGGCCGCAGCTCCTCCACCGTTATTCGGTCGCATTCACGACTCGTTTCAGAGACTGCAACTTTTTTTTTGACGTTTAACACCGACTGTGCCCTATAAAATGGACCATACGTTACTCTTAAACCATCCGGATTCAGATGGTGGCCAGGTAGCCATTCTTGAGATGTGATAAAATCAGGAAAATGAGACCTGCACCATTCTTTTTGGCCCTGTGAGCTGGCGCGAACGTCTAATCATTATCGTCAAAGTGGTGTCGCGCGGGGCCAGAGGAGTACCAAAACCTCTAAAATTTCACGGCGATACACTTTTTTTTGTTGTTGATTTTGTCTCCTTGTTCCACAAAAATCAAGGGTGTCTGCTATTTGTGCAAATTCTACCTCATACCATCACGGATTGCAGATTTTGGCGATGTTGAATGACAAATGATGGTCCAGGAGCCTCTGTTGGCCAGCTTCTGTAAATTTGACGCTTATGCGCTTGTTCAACAGTAAATAGCTTTTCATCTGTGATGACGATTTTTCCCATCCAATTTCTGCGGCCCGCTATTGAAGTAGGCGACATCTTTGGAGTCGTCGTACGTGCTTGTTTTCATCCGTAAGTAACTGGCCTTTATGGAGCTTGTAAGCATTGCGCATTGGTATGAGTCGAACTGATTTACGATTGATGACAGTTTCTGCATTTCTGGGAATATTCGCGGTGGGTTTTTTTTGCCTTTTCCTAGACGATCACTTCCATGACCCAGCTCCCTAAACCGTTTAACTGCAAGAGAAACTAACGGACGAGCAATGCGAAACTGGCGCGAAATCGTACAATTGCCTAAATGAAATCTGGAACACTCAACAATTAAATCAGATGTACTCTCGATTACGTAGAATAATACAAGAATGAAGAAATTTGCAGAACAAGTACAATATTTTTTCTATAGCGCGAAGAAAGTTGTATACACTTATTAATTGTCACCCTGTATAAAGAAAAAAGGGAGGACTGTCGACATCATACATATGTAGCTATAGGATTTTATCTTGACCCATTTAACAATGGTTCAAGATAGGGATCTTAGTTTTTTGTTGTTTAAAAATAAAAATAATCAAAATTTTTTTAAATTTCGATTTAAAATTATTTTAGTTTTTTCGAAAATACTAGAAAGTTAATTATTTATTGCTGACGCTTTTATTCTAACCAAGCAGCAGACGACACGACAACATTTGTTGCATGAGATGAATACAATTTAATTGCTATTCTGAAAAGGCTGATGCTAAAGAATAGTGTCAATCTTTTTGCATGTACAATCTGTTCAAAAAGTTCCGGGAAATTATCATTTCAAAAGGCCGCTTAAAGGTATTGTAAAAATTCGCTAAGTTGGCATCACTGTCCTCTATCCAGACGTGAAGTTTGAGCGCGATTTGTCATTTAGTTTGTTTACTCAAGTGTGTTTTGCAATTTTTACAATGAATAAAAAAATCGAACAAATATCGAATTTGTCTCAAATTTTGTATTGCAAATGGAATTTTGTGTATCGAATCGCTGAAAATGTCACAGAAGGCTTACCAATTCGCTTAATTAATCGACTTCCAAAAACACGTGCACATGAGTGGTACAATGCATTCAAAATGGGCCACCAAGATGTGTTGGAAGATTTGCCTCGCTCTGGTCGGCCATCAACATCTTCAAAAGCAGCTAACAGCAATAAAGTGAAGTGAAATGTTGACGCGGAAAATCGTCAATTAAGTTTTGAGAAAGATAGACGCAGCCGTGTTGGAAAGAGCAAATTTGGTTAATGAATTTCTGGCTAAAAACTCAACAATAGTCACCTGATATAGCTCCGACTGACTTTTTTCTCTTTTTAAAACTCAAATTACCACTTAGACCCGTTTTCAGTCGACAAAAGACATAAGACAGAGATTTCGCGGTGAGAACTGAAGTCGATTCAGGAAAATGTGTTTAAAAAATGTTTTAATGATTGGATTATTCGCTTGCATTTTTCGACAGAATGTGTATAAGTTTGAACATATTAGATCTCAGAAAGAGGTCTGTCTAATCAATTTTCAACACAATAACAATACACTTATTTTCTTTTAATGTGGCACAACAGCCCATGGAGGACCTAGGCCAAGCTCCTCGCATCATTGTGAGCCTTAAAAGGTCAATTTGACATAATTGAATTATTGTACTTACAATTTTTATTTATTTTTTTTTTGTTATTTTAATCTTTCAAAAGGTAGAAGAAAGTCTCTTAAGGTAGAAAAGAGAAGAAAATAGTTTTTTTTTTTACCTTTAAGCCAAACAACAATAAAGACATAAAAATGGAACTATACCGGAACTGGCAGAACTAAACCGGAAGTAACTGCTGAACTAAGGAGTGAGATCGAAAAAATCGGATAACTTTAAATTGTCCTAGCATCGAAATCCCTTATGTAAATAAAAAAATGTAAACAGTTTTGAAAAGAAAATTTTATTTCTGATGAATGAAAATGATCAATAAAACTAATTCGTTTGTTGTTTTTTTTTACAGTATTCGGACAGCTTTTCCGGTATACCTGCCATTAGCGCCTTTACTGTCATTTCTGAGACTCTCTTGGCGGCAGCATTCCACTTATATCTATCATCTTCCATGGATTTAGCTTCGTTGTTTGTTGCCTTTAATGTTCTTTTCACTAGAGCCCAATATCTCTCGATAGTCCGAAGTTCTGGGCAATTTGGTGAGTTGGCGATTTTTGGTACCAATTTGATGTTTTGGTCTTCGAACCATTTAAGGGTTACTTTACTGTAGTGGCAGGAGACTAGATCAGGCCAAAAGAAAGTAGATACATTGTGCGTTTTTTAATGAAAGGCACCCCTTCACATAAATTACGGCGTTAACAGTGCCACTTGTTACGAAACTTTTACTCCTTAGCCCACAACTACAAATCGCTTGCCATACCAGAAACTTCTTCGAGAACTTTGACTTTTGTTTTGTCCAAAATCTTTCCTCAACTCCTCCTCGTTCCTTTGCGGTGTAAAACTCTTGACCAGGCAATTGAGAAAATTTAGACAACACGTTTGTTTCTTCGTCCATAACACAGCAATCGAATTTTTGGAAAAAAAACTGTCTTCAACTTTTTAGCTTGGCTCTGGGCTACCAAGTTCTTAGTAGCGTTCCTGTCGGATACTGACTGCACTTTGTATGTTTTAAGGCCCGCACCTTTTTTAATTTTACGAACTAAAAACTAACTGCAACGCGCTTTTACCGCTAATTTTCGGATTAAACAACGCTGGATACTTCTCTAAGAGAGCATCGACTTTCTTCGCCTTTTGTGGAGACATGAAACCGCATTTCCTTCCAGAACCATATTTTCTAGCAACTGTTAAGTCTGTATTAAATTATTTAAGAATCATCGAGACAGTGTTTTGTGCAACTTTCGCCTTATTTGCAATGATTTTCTGGCTCCACTGCGGATTTTCACGAGATAATTAATTCAACAACTAAATCGCGTCTTTCCTCTTCCGATGCCATGACTCAACTGAAAGTTCACAATTCAAAAAACACGCAAAGCCTACTGTTTAAATTTTTTCATTCAGATGAAGAGCTTCAAAGCAGTGGTCTTTCAAAGTTATCCGATTTTTTCGATCTCACTCCTTAACTGAAATTACTGAACTGAATAATATTCTGAAAAACTTGTGAGAGTTCAGATTTTTGAATT
Organism: Palloptera scutellata; assembly: GCA_958295655.1. Taxonomy (NCBI): domain Eukaryota; kingdom Metazoa; phylum Arthropoda; class Insecta; order Diptera; family Pallopteridae; genus Palloptera; species Palloptera scutellata. Next base: position 77,959,188 of record OY282450.1, on the reverse strand, counting down.
CCGATGCATGATTTCTTTTTTTTAACGTAATAGTTTCCACTAAAACTTTCTATGTACCTTGAACTAAAAAGGTGAGGAAAGGTTATATAAATCCTAGATATAAATATTCAAAATATAAAGATAAGGAATAGCTTCATACTACAGTCATGTTTGACTTATTTTAATACCACATTTTTGAGGACTGAAACCCATCCTCAGATATAATTAGAAATTCAAAATCAGAAGATAAGGAATATGCCAGAATATTTTTTATAAATATTTATGGTTCTGAACTTCGAGAAGGAAGTGTGTTATAAAATATTCAAAATAACAAGCAGTTTCTTAATTTATTCATTGTATCTATCTATGTATGTATGTAATTTTCTTTAGTTGTTATTCCAATATGGTAGATAACACTACACAATAACATAAACACAAATAAAAACTATTCGTTGAGAATTAAAGAAACTGAAAATCAATAATGAAAAGTGTAAATTAATAATCAACAAATTTTCCAACACATGCCAACATTTATTTTTGTGTTTCACTTCAAAGAACGAAAAGAAAAGAAAAGAAAAAAACTGAAAACAACTAATAAATTTATTTTTAAACATATAGGAAAAGGTACAGTTTGTTGTTTTTGTACAATTAATTGTTAAAAAGTTAAAAAAGAAAATTATTATATTACGGTATATTTGCTCACCAGTTTTATTGTATCTTATATATTTGCGAAATAATTGCATTACTACTATTTATATTATAAATAAATATTAGTTTGATACATAATTAATTAAATAATTATTGAAATTTAGCGTTGAAGTCAATGATGATTTTATTGTTTGTAGGGAATAATAATATTATTTGTTGAATGTTAGATGTTTTTGTTTGTTTTTTTTTTTTTACAAATTACAGTAGCACGCAATTGCAATCGCATATTAAATATTATTTAAGAAACATGTTAATTTATAAAAGAAAATATATTCAAAAAAAAAAAAAAAAAAAAAAGGAAAAATCTAAGAAGAAAATAAGTAACAAGTAATTTTTTTGTCGGTGTTGCACTAAGTTTTTAACGATTAATTGGTAGGTAATAAGGCTTTATAGCAACAAGAGCGAATGAGAACAATTTAAGTGGGAATTAATAAATGAATATAAAAATTAATAACTAATTGGAGGAAAAAAATTAATAAAATAAACAGATTGATTGAAAAAAAACTACTTTTCTTTTCGGGGGGTTTCAAACGAAGGGTTGGGCTGGGCTAAGTCAACGTGGCCAATTAAAGCCCAGTATGTGTTAAACCTTTTATTTGAAGAGAGGGTTGAAGCCTTATGATCTTTAAAGAATCGGTAGGATTCTAAAATCGAAAGCATTGTAAATTTATGCACATATATTTGTAGAGAAGGTTCAAATAGTGAGTTCAGGAAAAGTCAATGAGATATGGTACATGGTACAGCGGATAAAAAGGAGGCAATCCCCTTGCGTTATATTGAATTATATCAGGGACTTAGTATCAGCGATAGAAAAAGCAGTAAAAGAAAGAAGGATTGAGAACAAATATACCAACAAAATATGCTCAAGATCATTTAGATATAAAGAAGTACATTTCTGTGGTTTGCTTTTCTGACCAAAAGTAGTTACAAAAAAAAAAAAAAAAAAAAAAAAATTAAATTATTGAAGAATGAGGCAAGGCCGTCATGTACTGGTTTAATGGCTAAAAACTTAAAATTTCATCGGCGATCCGATGCTTTTCATAAGCTGCGAAGCAGTAATGACACAACAGAACATAAAAGGAACGAAAGTGAGAGAAAAATATGGAATGGCAAAGATCTTTCAGCTATAAGCCGGCATACAAGGCGAATTCAATCAGATCTTTTGACTGAGGAATAGCTATGCTATAAATATGAATAACAATAGCAATAAAAATACATTATTTTTAAGCTAAACATATAATGTGTCGTCTCGACATATTGCCTTGTCGTCACGACATATTACCTTGACATATCACGACATATTGCCTTTTCGTCACGAAAGTGAGAGAAAAATATGGAATGGCAAAGATCTTTCAGCTATAAGCCGGCATACAAGGCGAATTCAATCAGATCTTTTGACTGAGGAATAGCTATGCTATAAATATGAACAACAATAGCAATAAAAATTCAATATTTCAATAAGCTAAACATATAACGTGTCGTCACGACATATTTCCTTGTCGTCACGACATATTTCCTTGTCGTCACGACATATTTCCCTGTCGTCACGACAGGCGGAATAGCTATGCTATAAATATGAATAACAATAGCAATAAAAATTCAATATTTCAATAAGCTAAACATATAACGTGTCCTCACGACATATTACCTTGTCGTAACGACATATTGCCTTGTCATCACGAAAGTGAGAGAAAAATATGGAATGGCAAAGATCTTTCAGCTATAAGCCGGCATCCAAGGCGAATTCAATCAGATCGTTTGACTGAGGAATAGCTATGCTATAAATATGAACAACAATAGCAATAAAAATACATTATTTTTAAGCTAAACATATAATGTGTCGTCTCGACATATTACTTTGACATATCACGACATATTGCCTTGCCGTCACGACATATTGCCTTGTCGTCACGACATATTTATTGCCTTGTCGTCACGATATTTTATCGCCTCGTCGTCACGACAATTTTATTGCCTCGTCGTCACGACAATTTTATTGCCTTGTCGTCGCGACATATTGCCGGAATTCTCAATAGAAACCTAACTGAGGGTAGCAAACATAGTCTGCTACTAAACGGGACCTAATTTAAAACATCAGATATGAAACTACAAACTGGGAATAGCTTAAATATTTCCAAAAATATATGACAGCAAAGAAAACGGTTAAGAAAAAAAGTCAATGCTGTTTAAGACAATTACCATATATATATATATATATAAACTTTATGTATGTAGACAAAATTTAATTAAAGAAAATAATAATAAATATTAAAGAATATTTTTTCTTTACACTCACATATTCATAATAAAAAAGGGTAACATTTCAATTAATTAATTTTTAATTAGATTTAGAAAAAAAGAGCGAAATAAAATGAAAAGACAAAAAAAAATGGGTATTAAATTCGAGCAAAATACTCGGCACATTAAAAATTAAATCAATAAACAAAATCGGAAATACGCAAATACTTTTTGTAAATTCTAAGCCGCAGTGTGCAAAATGCAAATAAATGAAAAGACTGAGCTAATTGATTTATTTTATGTAATACTTATATTCAAAATACGATCATATTAGATTGGATACTACGAAAATTGGTTGCTACTTTCTCAATACACATTTCACTATAATATTTTCATTTACACAAAAATATCGTTTCAAATAGTTTTAGTTTACAAAGTACAGTACACACATATCAATTAAATAAAAGTGCATAGTTGAAAGGAAGTCAGTCAATCTAATCTATCAATGAGCTCAGTCATTTACGAGTATTATAATTGCCATACAAGTAAGTATCTCAATATAAATCAATAATAATAATAATAATCATAATAATCATAAATATTTATTATATTCAATTACAAACTATTTGGATAAAGAGGAAATTTTGTAAATACTTTTTGTTTTTGTTTGTTTTGGTTTTGTAAATATTTAATTTTAATATTGTTGTTGCTGTTTATTTAAATATTTCATTTCAAACATAGCTGAAGTTGCGCGCAATATAAAAAGGAATAAAGTACATAGTAAAACAAAAAACTTTTTTCTCACTAACTAAAAAAAAAGCAAAAAAAAAAGGAATAACTTAAGAAAAAATAATGAAAATTTATCAAACATTTTAATTATAACAAATAGAAATTTCTGTTTTTCAGAGAGGAGTCTAAATTACATAATATTGTATTTAGGTGATACATATTTTTTTTTATGTTAATATTTATTTAATATTTGAACGATACTTTCTACCATTTAACTCAACACTTATTGCTCAGTTTAAATTGTGGGTAAACTTTAAACGTTTTGTATAGTTTATTTTTGTAACAAAATATTACATTCATTCCCTTCCCACATTTTATGGGTAATTTTCGATAATTTGTTTTAAACATATACAGGGTGCGGCAGGGTGCGATATTTGACTGTAAAACTAAAAAGATTCTATACTTTTTAGAAAACTTATTGAATTTTATTCATATTTTTACAGCAAACTGAGTGAGGCGATCAAATCGGCTCTAGCGACAATTTAATTCTCTGCCGTATTCGCCATCCTCATCCATATCCATCATTACTCTGGTAATAGCTACTCTTAGGAAATGAATGCGTGTGATGAAAGCGTGATGTCTATTGGTCTCGCGTTCAACAACTCCCCTCATTAAGATTAAGATCCGAGGGGAGCGCTACGCTAGGTGCCCACATGTCATGCAGATTCTCGGCCCATTCCAATGTTACGTCGTCATGGCTTTACAGGAAGAAGGAGCAGAGGCACCCATTGGAGTACGTATGGCCTCTCACCATGCACGATATCTGTTCAGGGTCTCACAACTGTTTCCAACACCTCAATGTGGGCAACAGCATTCACCCGAAGTCCTTGATGAAAGAATTTGGGGCGGCATGAACGTGTCCTTCTTCATTGCTCACCACTCCCTCCAAAACCATGACAGTTGCCGGAAACTTTGTTTGCATAATAACATGACATGGGAAACATCTGAAGGGGTCGAACATAGTCACCTATCATTTCGACAGCTTAGTTTTTGGTCCGGGCATATCTGGAGTTTCAGGAAATTTGGGCTTGTTTAAAAGTCATTGTGCCCGGTTGAATTATTGTTCTTGAGTTTGTGCCGACATAAACTGTCGTTAGCGCATCACGTAGGATTTGTACCGGCAGTCTTCGTGGACAATACTAGACTGATCGATCTGGCCTTTATGAACTTTGAAGGGTCTTCGTCAATAATGCCCTTAACTTGCTGCACAAACTGTGATATTCTAAAACTGCCTGAACGAGTCTCATGTTTTCTATGTTTGGCAGACCTTTTCATATGCCACCATCAGATACTTGCTTCCAACACTCGACAAACATTTTGAACAAACAATCGGGGGACATAAAAAAATTGGGAGATTTTCACATCGCTGTGAATCACATGTATAGCGGCGATAAGTACGTGTCTTTTCATTTCCGAAGTCAGCTTTTTGACCTCCATTTATGATCTGAAAAGGTAAAAATATGAACACGTGTTGCTGAGAATTGGCACGCACATACTTGAATGCCCTCAAATACCTGACGCACCCTGTAAAAGACTTGGCTAAAAATCACATTCATGTTTATAGTTCACCCAGTTTTAGTTTTTTTTTGATGAAATCAGCTTTAAGTTTCTTGTTATTATGAAAAAATACAATCGTTTGTAGTTTTAAATTATTGAATTTTTTAACAAATAAATTGCGTAAATTTTTGTATTCATTGATTTCGAATGGTATTAAATTCGTCATTTATTTCATTTTGAGATCTCAAGTCGAAAAAATAATATGTGAAGTGAGTGTTTAAAAAAATTGATTAAAAATCTCCACTTTGAGTCTCAAAGCACTACTATACTTCATTATTACCCAACGGGAAGTTGTCCAGAGCGCAAGGTAATGTAATGTAGAAAAGATCATGGTCAGACCTCTTAGTCTTTGCATATGTATATGTAATAGAAATCTTACTTAGGGATTAAAAAATAAAAATATTTTAAGTATTATGGTTAGAGGCTAGATATTGTATATACCTCGTATACCTTTCTAAAAACTTAAGTTTACTACTAATAGCGAATTTAAAAAACCGAAATTCCTTGTTTCATTCCTTCCTGGAAAATAAAATCTGGAACTTTGAGAAAAAACCAAAGAAATACGGAATCGGTTTTGTGCCCATGGCGGAATAATAAGTTGAGCCCCAAATAGAAAAATATACATAACTTTACTTTACTTACTTTTAATGGCACAACAGCCCATGGAGGGCCTAGGCCGAGCTTTTCCCATCCATTCATGTTGTGCGTGTTACATTTGTACATGAATGGAAGGGAGCTACAGTTTAATGCCGAACGGCGAAGTAAAAAGCTTTTCATAGCAATTTTTTCTTTTATAGGTTTGCCATTGCCTGCCAAGAGGTGGTGTCGGTGCCGTGTAGAAAAACTTTTTTCTACTTTCAGATTTTGCCTGTGCCGAGATTCGAACCCCGGACACTCTGCGTAGCAGTCCAACGCCACAGCGATATTATTCATATATTTCAATGAGTGGAAAAGATTTCGATTTACGATAAAATGCAACCATGCTTTTTAGTTTCATATAAAATAGGGAGTCCCAGATCAGAACTCTCTCTCTGATCGACTTTAGTACTTTTTATTTTTCCATGTAAATGATGGAAAGGTAAAATGTTGTTTAAAAAATTACTTAACAATTTAGTAACCATATTAGTTTATATTGTAGACCGTCATGTTTGTGGTTTCCATAAAGATTGTGGTATTCATAAAGAGAGTAAAAGGATTGTCATTGTTGGTTTTCGGACACTAAAACGAGCACAACTGTCGTGACGTGCTTGCTCTTTTATCTTTTTTATTAAAGAGTGGTAATGAATCGAAACTTAATTTAACTAATGATTATTTTTTAGATTTTTAACATAATAATTACTAATATTTATATGTTTATACAAGTATTTGCAGTATATTTATTTCTAAATAAGTTTCTTTACTTCGTTTTTTTACTTTCTTCTCCATTATTTTTGCAGTGCGGTATTTCTCTGGAAACTGATTGTAGATAATAATAATTAAAATTTAAGTATAAAATATATGCATTCTGAAAAACAAAAACCAAAAATTAGCCAAACAAACGGAAATGTTTTTTTGTCTCGTATTTCATACACAAAAAGCCAAAAACTAAAGATATCCCACATTGCAACTTTGTATTTACGATTATTTATTGTGTTGTTTAGTTCAGGGTTATTATTATTATAACGTTTGGTTTACTGGGAAGCAATTGTGCAGCACCGCAATGTAAACGAGATTTGACAGAGAGAACAAACTACAAAAATTAATTACTTTAGTTAATATGTTTGTACTTGCATGTATGCATTTGACTACAGCAGCATTGAGCTGCTGCATAATTTTACAAGATTTACCGAATATAAGAAGAAGTAGTAGAAGGTTGGTGGTGGAAGAAAGCGATAATTTGAAAAGTCTTTAAACAAAATGGTGGAAGCACCTAAAATATTATATGTGGACAAAAGTATGTAAGTATGTAAATATGTAATATGTAGTGGAAAAGTGTAGTACACAGAATGTACTTAGTAGTAAAGAAAGTAGTAGTATTATGTAAAGTAGTAAAGTAGCAGTAAAGAGACACACAAAGTGCAGGCGTAGGGAAGAACCAAAGAATATATAATAAGGAGAGGGGAAACGCTCATACAAATATAATAATTAATATAAAGGGTGTTGTTTTTAGACGTGTTGTTTTCAATCTGGCAATACTTTTTTCGGAGTTGATCTTTTTGAAAGCTGTCATTTGATTTATGCTCAGTTTGGTTTGCCATTTCATAATAAATAGACTTATTCCTGAACAACGTTTGCAAATCATGCAAATTTATTACCAAAACGAGATGGCCACCAATCCCGAGTTTCATAAGAAAATTTTGTTCAGCAATGAAGCTCACTTTTGGTTGAATGGGTACGTTAATAAGTAAAATTGTTGCATTTGGAGTGATCATAATCCACAAGCCATAGTTGAGACGCCGTTACATCCTCAAGAAGTCAATATTTGGTGTGCTCTATGGGCAGCGGGAATCATTGGTCCATATTTCTTCAAAGATGAAGCCGGTCATAATGTTAAAGTCAATGGCGAACGCTATAGAGTCATGATTAATAACTTTTTCGTGCCTGAATTGTGAATTGGAGGATGTTGATGTGGACGACCTTTGATTCCAACAACACGGCGCTACATGCCATACAGCCAACGAAACAATCAATTTATTGAAGGAAACTTTTGGTGAGCGCATTATCTCACGTCGTGGGCCTGTGGCGTGGCCTCCAAGATCGTGCGATTTAACACTGCTGGACTATTTTTTGTGGGGTTATGTGAAGTCGCTTGTCTACGCACATAAGCTCGAGACGATTGACGCCTTGGAAGAGAATATTCGGCGCGTTATTACTTACATACGGCCCCAATTGCTGCAAAAAGTGGTCGAAAATTGGGCCTCTCGGCTGGAATATATTCGAACCAACCGCGGCGGCCACTTGCCCGAAATCGTTTTTAAAACATAATGGCAAATCCGTATCTTTATAATAAAGCTAAATTCTTGGCCATAACATTAAATTATATGCGTTTTATTTCTTCTTGAAAACCACACTTCTATAAAAAAAACACCCTGTACATATGTACTTATAGTAAATGACGGTTAGCATCAGTATGGCCCGAGAGCACGGTGGCGAAATTCACTACCAAATATTTTATAATATTTAAATCAGTGTTGGCTATTCCATGGCAACCGTGTAAAAGGTTTTACAGCTTTTTAGGTATATGTATGTAATTAAAGTGTAAGCTTAAAGCTAGTTATTCTCTTTTATTCCCTATAAGTATTAGAGGCTTCTATCTAAACATGATCAATTTGATCAATCACAAATTAAGGAATTCTGATCAAAAGCACTAGTTGGTTCCTAGAAGTGCAACTCGGCATCTTTTAACCACTTTACGTAAAGCCTCTTGCTCATAGAATACTTTGAACGCGTGAGAGCGAAGTATACATAAGAATCATTACTAAGTACATACATACGAGTAAATGAAAGAGATAGGCGACCCAATGTATTTGTTGTTAACGGATATTTTGCAAGTAAATTAATGAGACGATATCTGTCACCCTCTCAAATGCTCTGAAAGTACGACAAAAGTTGAGTGTTGCCCAATTTATTGCATTACTTTAACGTTTATGGGCCACAGTTTTTATATTTACATTATTAAGACCGGATTGATTTGTGTGGAGGATTTTTGAAGTCGAAATGGTTACTCATTTTTTTGGAAGATCTTGACAAAAAAAAAAATGTTGTCATCATTTACATTTTTTTTAAGGTTTATAATTCAAAGTGCTTTTTGTAAGTTTAAAAATTTCTTCAAAGTGAAAAACAGTGAATGAAAATTAATTGATAAAAGTACGTGATTATAGAAATGCAAAACAAAGTGAAAAGGACAATGTTTTTTTTTTTCATTATTTTTTCGCAAAAGACTCATGCATAAATCATTACTACACGGTGTGCAGTATGTTGAGAACAAAAACCCAATAATTAAATTAAAATTCTTAATCAAAATTTCTAACTGTCAAATGACACTTTGAACTTTGAAAATCATTAGAAAAAAAAAATTATGTCAATACTTCTTTTTTTCCAAGATTTCGAAAATATGTATGAACATTTTAAAAGTGAAAAATCAATCCACCTTAATTTGCATGTGCCATATTTCATCTTGGTTGTCAGTTGTATTCTTTGCTTTCACGCACACAATGGATTATATGCGTCCAGGGCCTTTACTCTCACTATAAGTACGACTTGCTCTACTCTCTCAAATGAAAGCTCTCGGAGCATGCATTCTATTTGGTTTTCAAGAGAGCCCTATATGTATGTATTCATTTAGCTTTGAGAATTTGATTTCTGCCTCTTTCTCTCTTTTCGGCAACTAAAGTAGCTGGCAATTTTTGGTTCAATTAAAGTTTTATATAAATTCTTTGGTGAATGGGAGGACGTGGTTACAATATCATTATGCATACCATATTAACTGACATGGGAGAGGAGGCGGTGGCGGTGGCGGAGGTGGAGGCGGAGGCATGGAGTGTAGAGCGAATAATAAAACAATTTTTAAAGGATTACAACAATTTTTTACTAAATATTTTTGGTGATTTGGTGGTTCAAGCAATGGAAACACTCAATGAAATTTATATAATTAAATTTAATTTATTGTTGAATGCGTGTGTGTGTTTGTTTATTTTTCAAGAAGACAATTAAAGCCACTTATTTTTGCAGGTTTATATCCAAAATATATATTTCTATTGAATTAATAGTTATTATAAAATATGTATGTAATATGTCGGTACTTAATGTTAATATTTTGCGATGAGAAAAGCAAATATACAATTTCATTTATTTATGGTATAATTATAAAGTACGTGACAAGTAATAAATGGCAGAAAGAATGTCAATATATGTATTTCTAAGAAAAATTAATTTATTTATTTTGCTTTTGTTAGTTTTTCAACATAAAGTCACTACGGTTTTTATTATTGTTTTTGTTTTGGTTTTGTACATATGTAGGTATTTATTTATTTATATTATGAGACAATAACATTATTTTAGGCATGCCCTGTATAATAATTACATAGCACTACTCCAAAAATATAATTTCAACGATGTTCGTGATATTGATCATACAGAAATGCTTTTTCACGGAGCGTGTGAATTATGAAATGTGCCTTAGAAAAATTTTAAATATTCATTTTCTATAATTAATCGTCGATGTATGTTTTATTAAGTTATTACAATTAAATTAAAAAGAATTGAGAGTAAAGTGTGAAGTTTCAAAGAATAAAATTCAAAGCTTTTCTCGGGCTGAGTATTAAAATCTGATTGACAAGTGCAGAAAAGCTTTTGTTTGCGAGTGCAGAAATTGGAATCAGTTTTCTCCTTTTATCTTTATTGCTTAGAAAAGCTTTGTGCAAATTTAACACACAGTCTTTGCAGTGGTCTCTGCAAATGCCAGAGACATAAGATCAATGAATTGGAAGCTTTTAGTGTGCATCAGAAAAGCTAACAAATGAGCGCTAGTAAATCACCATTCAGCATGACATTTCGAGTATGCATGAAATTTTAAGTATCAGCGAGCAAAATCTCCTAATATCAGGAAAGCTCTGTCTTAACATTGATTTGGTGAATTTGCTCTACATAATTTTCACCTGGTTAAATATACCAAATCTATGAGAGCAAGAGAATTAATTAATTATAAGCAAAGAACTCAAATGAGCCACAAATCAACACTTTGTACGATATTTTGCAATTCAGCAAATGGATTTATTGTAACTTATGTCATGGTTATATTCAGATTTGGCTCGGCGAACACCATGCAATTGTTGTTGCCCGAGCATGAAGATAGAGCTTTTACTCACTCTCACAGCGAACACGATATGCTGGGTGAAATGCACACCGAGCACGCCGAGTTTTCAGGGTGACAATGAGTTATTATTCTACAAAAAAAAACAAAAATGTATGTAAAATAGAAGGAAAATATGCCAGCCTGTACATCATTATTTTCATTTGCAGAAAAGCGAAGTTGCGAATGTTTTTGGTTTTTAAAAGTGAATATTAAATATATTATTCATAAAACTATTGAAGAAAAATCATTTTATTTTCATAATTTTTCAATTATATTGTTAATTTACTTACTTTTAATGGCACAGCAGCCCATGAAGGGCCTAGGCCGAGCTTTTTCTCATCCACTCATGTTGTGCGTGTTATATTTGTACATGAATGGAAGGGACCTACAGTTTAATGCCGAATCCGAACGGCGAAGTGAAAAGCTTTTCATAGCAATTTTTACTCTTGTAGGTTTGCCATTGCCTATTGTTAATTTCACGCTCCATATTAAAAAAATCATTTAAAGTTTTTTGTTATACTATTTAGTGTTGCCATTGCAAACAATATAGTATTAAAAAAATACTTGAATTTTGACAAAAAGCAACTCTGTAACGAACACCAATGTAGCCACTACACCCAGCACGAGAGTAAAATATGATGTGTTCGTCGAACAGCGAACACCAATATAACCAGCAGCTTACCGGTCAGCTATTGTGAACTGTCAAATTCATTCAAGAAACGTGCTCAACTGAAGTAGCAGAAAAATAATACGCTCGAAAAAGTGGCGAACGCTCAATAAAATTTTTGGTGAAATTGTAGCTTAGAAAAGTTTTTTCAATAAGTTACTCTGAGAGTAACTACGAAATATGTGAGAGCATTAGAGTTTAAAGTTTTAAGCGGATTACACATGGGAAGCTCAAAAGCTTTTTACACGCATGTAAGTCAGATGAGTTAGGTGTTGGTTAAACTGGTGTTCGCTGTTCGACGAACACATCATATTTTACTCTCGTGCTCGATGTAGTGGTTGCATTGGTATTCGTTACAGAGTTGTTTTTTGTCGAAATGCAGTTTTTCATTTTAATACTATATTGTTCGCAACGGCAACACTAAATCGTATACCAAACAACTTTAAACGATTTTTATCAATGTGGAGAGTGAAATTAATAATAAATTGAAAAATTATGATTATAAGTAATATGATTTTTCTTCAATAGTTTCATGAATAATATATTTAATATTCACTTTTAAAAACTAAAAACATTCGCAACTTCGCTTTTCTGCAAATGAAAATAATGATGTACAGGCTGGCATATTTTCCTTCTATTTTACAAACATATTTGTTCTTTTTTTGAAGAATAACTCATTGCTAACCCTGAATACTCGGCGTGCTCGGTGTACATTTAAACCAGCATATCGTGTCCGGTGTGAGAGTGAGTAAAAGCTCTGTTTTTTCGTGATCGGGCAACAACAATTGCATGGTGTTCGCCGAGTAAACTTTGAATATCACCACAGCCTAAGCGAAATTTTTTCATTGATAAAGAAAAGGGCAAATTTTTACTCCGATTATATGTACATATGTGTATAGAAAGCTTTTTCGAAAATTAAACAACTGATGACCAAAGAGCATAGAGTTCACACTCTTTATATGTAATATATATGGAATTCCCAAAATCTGTTATGTATGCGTGTAAGGGACTGTCCTTCTCTCTTTTTTTTCACATACTTATACAACAATAGCTGATTTCACAATATTCCTAGTGTACTAGAATTCTCTCTTGTCACGAGCTCTCTTAGCGCTTCACACAGCCGCAAAATTTGATTGTGAATGTGTGCAATGAATTAAAATAAGTGAGTCGGTAGATTGTTGTTCTGAGGCTGTGATTGATGTTCAGAGAGTATAGCGAGCTTAATTTTTCAATGTATTAAAGCTTGATTACGCAAACGTAGCGTAACGTTAACAATATACTTATTGACGCACTGCTCATATCACAAACATTTGGCAACCCTAAGTTACGCTATGTTACTTAAACATAATCAAGCCTTTTATATATAAAAAAAAAAACCTCGAACGCTCTCTTGCTCACATGCATAGGACTGCCTATCTATCACCTGTCACTATTTGAAAGCTCAAGAGAGTACAAGACAAAATCATAAACTCTCAATTTGAGACTAAAGAAATTGAAGCATTTATTTTCGAGAACTGCTCTCTTAGTTTAAAGTAGAAATTTTTTTAGAACACATTTCCATCATTTCACGTTAAGTTTCCTTAGATTTGAAGCAGATGTAAATTTTTAAGAATTATGTTAAAAACCCAAATCATTAAAATTATATTTTTAGTATGTTTGTATGTCGTATAAACGCGTGCATAATTACGAGTAAGTATGTATGTATGCCGTTGGCAATTTTTATGGTAGCCTTTCACAAAATGTACAACGAAATTAAGTAGAGAAATAAAATAAGAAACAAAAACTTTCCATTAAAACTAATACATAAAAATACACATACACATATTTATTATTTAGGCTCCTCTATGTAAGAAGTAAATTTCTCAAATGAAATGAAAATGGAGAAAAAAACAAACATTTATATTTAGTTAAATTTAAATAAATAATTAAATCATTTTCAACACCGTGTTATCTAATGTAAGAAAGAGAGAGAGAGAGAGAAAGAAAAAATATATTCGCTGCAGCATGGACAAAAAAAGACAATGTTAAATTACAAAAAATACAATTAACTAATTAATTTATAAATTTTTTTTTTACATTTTTTACTTAAGCTCATTTTGTTTTCTTTACTATTTGGTTTGCAAAAAAAAGGAATCTAGATTAATTTTGTAAATGTTGTTGTTGCTTTTAATTTCTATGTAAATTTATTTTGCTTTCATTTAAAACTTTTTTACAAATGTTTCATTCAAAACGTAGAGAGGGAAAACTCTAAGAGACAAATTGTAGAAATAGAACATACTAAGAAAAGAAAAATCAGAAAAAAAATTTGTTTATAGTAGACAATTAAATAAAAACAAAAACAATTATATAGTGCAAATATTAAAATGTTAAATGTTTTTTTTTTTTATGATAAAGAAATATGCAAGAAAAGCACTGATTATACAATATTTATGATAGTAGGTATAAAAACTACATATTTTCTATATAATTTATTTATAATTTACAATAAATATTTATTAAAAAAAAATTTTGTTGTTAGTGATTTTTTCTCCAATAATTTACCAGGTGGGTACGGAAAGAATCGAACAAGTTTTTTATTTAAATTTTAATCTATCTCTACTTTCTGAAACTTTCAATTCCATTCTTTTTATGTAAAAATTCGAAAAAAAACAAATTGAAATAAAAATTTTAAATCCAGCATGGCTGCTGTTCCGATTCCTTATGTTTCCTATGAAAAATGTATTGATATTTTCAGATTACCAAACATCGCTGCCTTGGGAACTTTATGATGATTAAAAACTAGAGGAATGAGACTTGCTAAGAGGAACGATTTAAAGTTAATGAGAAAGAAGAAGGTTGAAACTTTTCAGGAAGAACTTCCTTTCGAAAAAAATTGAGGAATTAGACTTGCTAAAAGGAACGATTTAAAGTTTATGAGAAAGGAAAAGGTTGAAACTTATCCGGAAGAACTTTCTTTTCGAAAAAAATCGAGGAATGAGACTTATTAAGAGGAACGATTTAAAGTTTAAGAGAAAGAAAAAGGTTGAAACTTTTCAGGAAGAACTTTCTTTTCGAAAAAACTTGAGGAATAAGACTTACTAAGAGGAACGATTTAAAGTTCATGGAAAGAAAAGGTTGAAACTTTACAGGAAGAACTTTCTTTTCGAAAAAACTTGAGGAATGAGATTTGCTAAGAGCAACGATTTAAAGTTCATGGAAAGAAAAGGTTGAAACTTTACAGGAAGAACTTTCTTTTCGAAAAAACTTGAGGAATAAGATTTGCTAAGAGCAACGATTTAAAGTTTATGAGAAAGGAAAAGGTTGAAATTTTTCCGGAAGAACTTCCTTTCGAAAAAAATTGAGGAATTAGACTTGCTAAGAGCAACGATTTAAAGTTTATGAGAAAGGAAAAGGTTGAAACTTATCCGGAAGAACTTTCTTTTCGAAAAAAATCGAGGAATGAGACTTACTAAGAGGAACGATTTAAAGTTTAAGAGAAAGAAAAAGGTTGAAACTTTTCAGGAACTTTCTTTTCGAAAAAACTTGAGGAATAAGACTTACTAAGAGGAACGATTTAAAGTTTATGAGAAAGAAAAAGGTTGAAACTTTTCAGGAAGAACTTCCTTTCGAAAAAAATTGAGGAATTAGACTTGCTAAAAGGAACGATTTAAAGTTTATGAGAAAGAAAAAGGTTGAAACTTTTCCGGAAGAACTTCCTTTCGAAAAAACTTGAGGAATGAGACTTGCTAAGAGGAACGATTTAAAGTTTAAGAGAAAGAAAAAGGTTGAAACTTTTCCGGAAGAACTTCCTTTCGAAAAAACTTGAGGAATGAGACTTGCTAAGAGGAACGATTTAAAGTTTATGAGAAAGAAAAAGGTTGAAAATTTTCAGGAAGAACTTTCCTTCGGGACAATATTAACATTTCTTTTACAGTTATAAACTTTATTATTATTAAAACCTTTTTATTGACGGCACCTGAGGCTTACTATGGAACGATTTAAAGTTCATGAAATGATACTGCTCTTGAAAAGAAAAAGATTGAAGTTTCTCCTTTCGGAGCACTGTTTATCAATTATAGTTTTACTATAAAATCTTTTTCACAAAATTATAGAACCTTAACGTTTTTTCCTTTTATTATACATAGAACTTGAAACTCTGAATCCCAGGTCTCTCACAGGTTAATACTTTATAGTTTAACTCCATTAATAGTTGACTAAATGAAGCATATAAGTATTCACAGGTAATTACTTTTTCGATTTATTTTTTTCAGAGAAATATTCTTGGAGAAAGTGTATATAATTAAACGATTTATTCAAGTTATATACGAGTAATTGCGAGTCCTGAATGAAGAGAAGTGGGCCAAAAAATACCCAAAAAGTAAGGCTCTATATTGAAACACATAGACGTAAACTAATAATAAACGTCACTCCAAAGCAGCATGGTTGAATGATGATCGATTTGTAGATCCCAGAATTACATATTCACATATGAATGAGCCTAAATGAACCTTGTTTTGGGACCTAGCACCCAAATCTCACAATATGTAAAAGGCTAATGAGTATTTACATATTTCCTTTAAGGTTTCAGATTCAAAGTCATTTAAGGTTTCCTTCGGTGTATAATCTCAAATTAAGTTCGATTTATTAGATAAGGTTTTTATTGAGGTTATTACTATTTGATTTGTGCTATTTGCTTTTCCTAACAAATATCGACATAAAAGTTTTCTATAAACAAAAAAAAAAAAAACTCCACACTTGCAAAACACACAAAAAGGATGTAATTTAATAAAAACAAATCTATGTAATTTCGTTCATATACGAGTAAAAATAAATAAGTTGAGGAAATCTATCAAAGTGATGGCCTAAGTTTTACTATTGCATACAACATTGTAACCGAACCGTTAAAGTTAGGTAAATAATTAAAACACATCTACCGCCAATTACTTACTTTAATATGTAACAATTTGTGTGGCGCACACTTTACTCAAAAGCAAAGTGGTGTGAATAAAAAGGTAATAAATTTTTTGTTTTCAATAACTGACAAACAAATTGATAAAATAAAATTAGAGTGGTGAACTGAGAAAAGAAAAACAAAAACCTGAAGAAATTAATATTTCAGAACAATAAAACATGCGTAGAGAGAATAACTCACGATATGATGCTTTCGATCCGATTCGTCATCGTTCGTTCAGTGCTGTCACTCGCAGTCAATGCAAGCAAGTAAACGATTATGATTGGTTAATTGGAAGCATTTACACACCTGCTCAAAATACTTGGTACACAGCACACTTTCAACTTTAACAGAATAAATAATGGTTTTATTCAATATTTTAATAAAGAAAAATAAACTTCATTAAGGAGTGAGATCGAAAAAATCGGATAACTTTGAAAGACCACTGTTTTGAAACTCTTCATCTGAATGAAAAAAATTCAAACAGTAGGCTTTGCGTTGGAGAAATTCTGATGATACAATCACATGTTTTTTTTGACTTGTGAACTTTCAGTTGAGTCAAGGCATCGGAAGTGGAAAGACGCGATTTAGTTGTTGAATAATTTGGAGAAAATCCGCAGTGGAGCCAGAAAACCATTGCAAATAAGGCGAAAGTTGCACAAAACATTGTCTCGATGATTCTTAAAAAATTTAATACATACAGACTTAGCAGTTCCTAGAAAATATGGTTCTGGAAGGAAATGCGGTTTCGTGTCTCCGCAAAAGGCGAAAAAAGTCGTTCCTCTCTTAGAGAAGAATCCAGCGTTGTCTAATCGAAAATTGGCGGAAAAAGCGAGTTTGCAGTGAGTTTTTAGTTCGTAAAAAAAAGATGCGGGCCTTAAAACATACAAAGTGCAGTCAGTACCCGACAGGAACGCTACTAAGAACTTGGTAGCCCAGAGCTGAGCTAAAGACAGATTTTTTTTTCAAAAATTCGATTGTTGTGTAATGGACGATGAAACATACGTGTTGTCTAAATATTCTCAACTGCCTGGTCAAGACTTTTACACCGCAAAGGAACGAGGAGGAGTTGAGGAAAGATTTAGGACAAAACAAAAGTCCAAGTTCCCGAAGAAGTCTCTGGTATGGCAAGCGATTTGTACTTGTGGGCTAAGGAGTAAAAGTTTCGTAACAAGTGGCACTGTTAACGCCGAAATTTATGTGAAGGAGAGACTTGCTAAGGAACGATTTAAAGTTCATGGAAAGAAAAGGTTGAAACTTTACAGGAAGAACTTTCTTTTCGAAAAAACTTGAGGAATGAGATTTGCTAAGAGGAACGATTTAAAGTTCATGGAAAGAAAAAGTTGAAACTTTTCCGGAAAAACTTTCCTTTCGAAAGACTGTTAACGCCGAAATTTATGTGAAGGAGTGCCTCCAGAAGAGATTGCTGCCCTTCATTAGAAAGCACAATGCATCTACTTTCTTTTGGCCCGATCTAGCCTCCTGCCACTACAGTAAAGAAACCCTTAAATGGTTCGAAGACCAGAACATCAAATTGGTATCAAAAATCGCCAACTCACCAAATTGCCCAGAACTTCGGCCTATCAAGAGATATTGGGCTCTAGTGAAAAGAACATTAAAGGCAACCAACAAAGAAGCTAAATCCATGGAAGATTTTAGAAATAAGTGGAATGTTGCCGCCAAGAGAGCCTCAGAAATGATAGTAAAGGTGATAATGACAGGCATACCGGAAAAGCTGTCCGAATTCTGTAAGAAACAACAAACAAATTAGTTTTATTGATCATTTTATCAGAAATTAAATTTTCTTTTCAAAACTGTTTACATTTTTTTATTTGCATAAGGGATTTCAATGCTAGGACAATTTAAATTTATCCGATTTTTTCGATCTCACTCCTTACTAGATAAAGTATAACAAAGAATCTGAGATCAATAAACATTTTAAGGCGCTTATTCGACTGCTCCAAAAAATAGTTACACTTGTGGTATTACAAAACAAAAAGAATATTTACAAGTGTTATTAAAAAAATTATTGGATATTTTGAATCATTTACCATAACTAATATCCTGTGTATCCACCACCATTTTGAATTACCTTCGCTACTCTCCTTGGCATACTGTTAATAAAATACCGACAGATGTCTATGGGTGTCTCATACTATATTTTCTAAACATACTCCCATAATTGTTCTTTATTAGAGAAAACTTTTTTTGCCAATTTCTTTTTTAAGTTTCCCCACAGATTTTCTATTGGATTTACATCCGGAGATTGACTTGGCCACTGTAAAACATAATAATGTCATTATGGTCTTCAAAGCATTTTTTTTAATAACTTAGCGGTATGTTTGCTGATAGACCCAACGTAAAGGCATGTTTTCCTCCGCATAGGGTAGCATTGTATTTTCCGCAATGTCCTTGTATTCGGCTGCTCTCATATGGTTAGTAGTTTGGTGTATAGGACCGACTTGATACCAAGAAAAGCATCCCCAAACTATAATATTTCCACCTCCATGCTTTACTGTTTTTTTTTTTCGTTAAACGAACGTGAAATTTTTTGCCTTTTGGACGGCGTACATTCCTTTCTGTATCGTTTCCGAACAGATTATTTTCGTTTCATCGCTCCATAAAATATTTCTCCACTTTTTCTCATCCTCAGATACCCCCCAAATTTTGTTTCCCTTGCATGCTCAAATTGTTTTTTCACATCAAAGGAACTTTTTTGGCTATTCGTCCCGGTCGGTTAACTCACCACGTTTCCAATTTCGGCTGCTATTACCTTTGAAGACTTAAATGGATCCTTTCTACAGATAGTCACAATGTGACGATCGAGATTTGCGTTAGTTTTTTTGGGCCTTCCTCGAGACTCGTTTTGGGGTTTTCGCTTTAATGCATTTCTAACAAAATTATGGGTTACCCCGCATCAATCGGACAATATCACAAAGTGATTTTCCTTCTTTTCTTAGGTTCGAAACTAACCGAAATTCTTCATCAGTGCAGTGTGATTTACGACCCATCTAAATTATAAATTATTGTGATTAAATTTCACTATTTTTAAGTTAATTAAAGCAAAATTTACCGCTGTCAAATTAAGAACTGTAAGAACTTAAAAATAAAAACCTTTAAAACAAAAAAAAAAAAATTTTTAAACTTCTAGGTGTCACTACTTGTATTAAATATATTGAGCAAACAGATTTTGACTTTTTTCACGCAAATTAGGGAAATCACACGTTTCACTTTGCTTTACTTACTTTACTTTTAATGGCACAACAGCCCATGGAGGGCCTAGGCCGAGCTTTTCGCTTTTCGCTTTTCGCTTTTCGCATCCACTCATGTTGTGCATGTTAGATTCGTGCATGAATACAAGGGACCTACAGTTTAATGCCGAATCTGAATCCGAACGGAGAAGTGAAAAGCTTTTCATAGGCAACTTTTACTCTTGTAGGTTTGCCATTGCCTGCCAAGAGGTGGTGCCGGGGTGCCGTGTAGAAAAACTATTTTTTCTACTTTTTGATTTTGATTTTGCCTGTGCCGAGATTCGAACCCCGGACACTCTGCGTAGCAGTCCAACGCACTACCACTACACCACAGCGACCACGTTTCACTTTGCCATATTGCGTTAATTAAAGAAACCCTTCAGTTTTCGTTTAATTGCGCGATAATGGTTGCAAAAACCAATTCGAACAACAAAAGTCTTTCAGTGTAACTATTAATTTGAGCAGGGGTGTATGGGATGTATGTATGTATATATTTATAGTACAGCGTGATGTATTCTCTCCCCACTAACCAATAGCAAATGTTCGTTTTCACCAAGTGAGCGTAAGATGCTCTCATCAATGCGTGCTACAGTAGAGTTAAAATACTCTATTTCCAAATAAAATTTTGCGCTTTGTTTTTGTGGAATTTTTGTGGAATGGAAAACAAATGAAAATATGAAACAAGAAACTACATACAATTTGTTAATGTGTATTAAGGTACGTTAAATTACCATATGTTGTAAAGAGTTATGCAATGTTTGTATGTATGAAATCCATCGAACTGTTCTCAGTTGTATTTAAAATACCTAAAAGCATGCTTCATTGGAATTGAAGTAAAGCGCGCTAAGAAAACCCACAGAAAACAACAAAACTATAAATAAACAAAAGCTTTTTACACAACATTTCAACATTTTTGATTACCATAATTGAATTTTTAATACTTATTTTCATTTTTTTTTTAGCATAGTTTTTTTTTTGCGGCTTGTGAACAGTGAACAATTTGATTTTTTAATTAATTATAATAAATATTTTATAAACTACATGAGAATTAGAAGAGCATTTTAGTTGTTGCTACGAATAAATAAAAAATAATCACTTTTATGTGCTTTTCATGCATTTTCTTTTTGTCTTTTGTTTTTGTTTTCTTCTTTTTTTTTAGAGTGTATATGTTTTTTTTTCTATTTTATATTGTAGTGAGATTCTTGTTGGGTTTTAGTATTAATTATTATTGTTTGCTAAATAAAAATATTAAAAATGTTAATTTATTAAGTAATTAGAAATTATTTTTTGTATATTGTTTAATGTTTTTTTTTTTTTTTGTTTT